>CM060939.1:912577102-913826024 GCA_030765085.1 Allium cepa
ATCAATTCAAATCACACAATAATCTATCACAGATTATTTAACCAAAACATATATCACCATATATGAAATTAAATTCAACATTTTTGAGGAATCCCGTTGCATCCCTCCAACCTGTTTCCCTACATCCATAGATGTTAGCATAATATAAGAAAATATCAATTCCGCTTCGAGGTGGAATATCGTGGTAGTGATCCGCTATTATACGGGGCACATAGGGTCTCATCCGTTATATACATGCGGGAATATTAATCACTCCAATATATATTACTATATATAATATCACATCCAACTGATTAAAATGCATCAATTTAATTAATCAATCATTAATTAATTTTAACTATTTAAAATTAAAGCTAGCGGTCCAAATTTGAGTGAGATTAACTCACCTTGAGTTTTAGTTCGCCAAATGTTCAAATTTTAAATTAAGCCGAACACGTTCGATTTAACCTAAAATTTTCACCCGCTCCAAACATCTCTAGATCTATTCCAACGCGTAGTATTCATTGTTGCGATTCCGACGTCGCTTGTTTCGTCCGATTTCGGCCTCGTATGACAAAGATATGGATTTTTAAAGTTTGTGTATAAATTAATATAAATAAATTTCTTTTTTTTACAACAACCTATATCGGCCATTGATTCTGCTTTCCAAAATCCAGGCCATATGTTCCCTCTTCTCCTTTCCGTGTTCACCATCTATAGCCAAGAACCCGACGTCGCCATCTTTGACCAAAAGCCGCTCCTCCCACGATCATCTTGAACTCGTTCGGCAACCGCCATTCGAACGCCCACACCTCAACGCCCCCATGGCCTCGACGCCGACGAGCTCGGTCCCTTGTAGCACTCGCAAAACACTCTCGACCGCCGCCCATACGCAAGCAGATCTTGCCTCCATCGTTGTGCTATACGACAAGTCCTCCATTGTATTTATAGAGCACATCGAGCTCTCCAACGATGTAGTTGGAAGTTTTCGAAATTAATGAGTGGATCAAGAGATCGGAGGGGATGAATCTAGGCACGATTTGGCCATTTATTTTAAAGGTGGCGGTGGCTAAAAAAATCTCTAGGGTTATACTATAGGCAACGTATATATAGCTATATATATATATTTATTATTTATTAATATTTTCAAAATTTACATGCTTTTTCAAACGAACTCCAAATGAAGCATGCCGTCTAGCTTTTATAATGTTTTATCCCTATTTCGAACACAATGGAACATGTTTCAGGGTCTAATTCGATCGTATGTGGAAGATAGCATTTTGAATCGAAATAAATATTTAATTTTTGATATTTATTTCAACGCGTTTCTATTCCGTACGATCAAACGATAACTCCAAACGTTACGAAGATTGAAATCCGATAATAATACACTATTACGTATCCAATAGGACTGGTTTCGTCGAATTCCAGGACTGTGCTCTGGAAGGCTATTTTAACTCGTCGATTAAATCGGGCAATTTTCAAAATTGTTGAAATCGTTAAAAGTTTCAAATTTTAAAACTTACTAACTCATTTATAATTCAAATAGAATTTATACGCATATTTGAAATCACTTCGATTCGTATTAAGTCAAAATTCAATTATTTACACTATTATTGTATATATAAATTTCACTATTAAATTAATTTATTAATTTCCAATTTTAACTTATTGACTTTTTAATCCATTCAAAATTCCAGTACCATTACTTTGATTCAATCAGAGTTTTAAATCAACTTAGGAATTATTTCTCCTCCCATTTGACTCCAGATTCCCATATTTACCCAATTTCAAATATCAATTTACTATTTTACCCAAATCCAATTTATCACCATATTATAAATGTTTAACCGTTCTAGAAATTCTTCCATATTCAAAATCAATTAATAATTCAAATTCAACATTTAAAATAAACTAAATGTTCAAAACTAATCAACCAAAATTCCGGGTCGTTACAAATAGATTACATAAAGCACATCATTTGTGTATGCATGAATCGATCATAAAAAATTAAAGTTCAACTTTGAAGTTAACTTATAAATTCATAGGTTGCAAAAGTTGGATTTGACTTTTCTAATTCAACAAAAGTAAGCACACTCGAGTAAAGTACAAATTGTACACATTTGTCAAACAAATATATTCGTATCTTAATATATGAACCGCGCACATTTATCAAATTACTAGAGAATGTGAGTTTTTTGCTATAATCTCGTTTCTTTCGATTTTGGAAATAACTATATTTTTCGTTGTAGTGCTTAATCATAGCTAAAATTTAAGAAAATCGTCGATAAGTGCCAAATAAGCGCGCTTAATCCCATATCACTTAACTCTTTTGCTTTTCAAAAAAATAAGTGTCCTACATGCTTTAGCACTTAAGCGTTGCTTAAGTGATGCATAAGCATGTTTTTCATAACATAGTATTATCAAAACTGTCCTAGTATTTATAATTTAAATATTGCTCTTAAAATTTTGTATACATTACACAGTGGATGTATTAAGATAAATAATTGTATAATTTAGTACTTATAAAGTAAATTAGTAATTATTAATTTTAAATCAATCTATAACTTGTAAAATCTATAACTTTTGCATATGTGGTCGGATTCAAACATCTTTCATTGCATTGCACTCGTATGGAAATTGTCTTCGCAATGGAGTTGGTTTGGTTGGATTTAGAGCTTGTTAGAATTTGTGCTAATGATTAATGTGAGTTTAACCCCATTCGCACTCGTATGCGAGTTTAACTCAATATGGAAATTAAAACTCACATTAGTTGGTTTAATTAATGATTATTTGAATTTAATAAAACATTTTAAATTAATGATATTTAAAGTTAATTAATTGATTCAATAAAAGTGATTAAAGTAAATTAACTAATTAAATGAAAGTATTTTAAGAGTTAATAAATTGATTTGATAAAGATTTTAAAGTCAATTTACTTATGATATAAAAGTATTTGGAAAAAATTAATGGTTTTGTTAAAGACAATGGATTTGTTTACTTAATAGAGATTATAAATGTTATTAGTTATTTTTCGGGATAATGAATATTGTTTTAAATTTATAAAGGTATTTAAGTTGCTTTATTATCTTTTAGGATATTAAATATTGTTTCAGATTTATAAATAATGGGCTATAAATGAGAAAATCCTTTAAAAGGAATCATTTATAAATAAAGCTAGTGTAAATTATTTTTGGGTTTATCGTAAACAATGCTTTAACGACATTTGTTTTGACCCTTGTTGTGACGCCCCACCTCTATACCCACCCTAGCCAAGAACACTACGGAGCAATGCTGTCAACTAGCACGGAGAATAAGGTTGTTGAGGAGCGACCATCTGTATAATTGCTTTGTGCGAGTACCGATATGCCAGATAAAAATATAACTTTTCAGAAATCCGACCTACCGACACAAACTCAAAGTTACTACACAGTGGCTATATGTAAACTTCGGAAACAAATATAGAAATAAACATAACACAAATCAGTCACAGATAATTCATATCACAAAGGAATAGATACAAGTGCTTGACAAAAATATGTATACATCAAGGAGTCTGTATCTCAATTGTATACAACAAAAACTACTAAACTAAAGTAGTTAGTCAAAAGATCAGATGATGGTCCGATAAGGATTCAAGTAGAAGCACCTGTAAAATTTCAGTCTGACCCGAGTATTATTTAATAAGAAAATAATAAATGGATCAGTCTAGCTATAATTATCAGATAAAATGAGATATAAGAAGAGATATAATAAAAACGTATGGCAACCAAAAACGTCATACCTCGACAAGTATACATTAGAAAATCAACAAAGGAAAATCATACAAATATCTCACGAATCTCATAGCATAAAAAGAATGTCATATTCTTTATTTAATTCACCAAGCCACAACAAATGACATACATATCAATGCCAACTGAAAAAGGTGGTGAAACATAAATTCCAGAAATCATCAATTAAAAATCTAGAAATCACAAGTAAATGATGGCCAATCCCAAACGGAACGCTATTCCATAAACCGGACATCGACGCACCTAAATAGATACGCCCCATGCGCAGTCAAACATCGTCGCACCTAGAAAGGTACGACCTATGCAAAGGCAAACATCGACGCAACTACATAGATAAGCCCCATGTAATGTCTAGCATCGATGCACCTAGAAAGACACACACCACGCATAAATAAGCATCGACGTACCTAGAAAGATACGCCTCATGCATAAATCAACATCGACGTATCTAGAAAATTACGCCCCAACTTATTGAGCCGATTGCTCCACGAAGTAAACAAACATCGACGCACCTAAATAGATACGACCCATGTGTAAATAAACATCGACGCACCTAAATAGGTACGACCCATGCGAGAAATGAGACGAAGCTCAATAAAATGAAGTACAATCCTCCACATAGACAAAGAGACATCGCACATTGCTGGTCTAAACCATAAAATGATCATCATCGATCATCAAGAAGTGTCAATTACATTAAGCTAGTAAATATATGAGCTTAGCTTCATGTCCCATAACCACTAGCTTAACTTAAATATTTACGAACAAATTGTAGATCTCCACTAGAAAATTGTCACAAGAGATTCAATCGAATGAGTCCAAGAATTAACCGACGAAGTAAACACAAGCGTTTCATACCACTTGTTTTACTAAGCCGTTTAATTAGATTTCTCATAGGAATGAGGTAAAGGTTTGTATATACTAATAGATTGGAAAACGGTTTTAATAAATGAGCTTTGTATTGAAATAGTGTTGAAATCGTTTTGATGAAGGAGTTTTGATATTTACTACTAGTATAGAAACCTTTATATTTTTAAAGTGACAAATCACAAAAATGATTGTAAAACAATCAATCACCGAAATTCACATTCGAGGACGTGAATAAAATCCAAAGAAATCAATAAGAAATCCATCAAAATGGATATTTCGAAAATTCCTAAAGAAAATGTCATCAAAGTCGATACTAAATGATAACAACAAAAGGGAAACAACACGAATCGATTAAAGTTGGAAATTCAACAAAGTAGGCAAAATAGGCAAAAGTGGCAAAAAGGAGCAGGTCGGTCAACTGGACTCCCTGAGTCGGTTGACTGAACCAAAGGTGGAAGTGCTCGGGTAGCAGGTCGGTCGACCGGACCCTGAGCTCGGTCGGCCGGAGCCTGTAACCTGCACTTCCAAAATAGAGGCAGGAAATGCTCGGGTAGCACGTCGGTAGGCCGGCTACAGAGCTCGGTCAGCCGGACCCTGTTTCCAGCACTCCCATGCCTATCTAATGAATGCCAATCCCTTCCGAATTGCAATCGGTCGAGCAACGGCACTAAGGATTTACGCCATCGACTATTCGGCCATAGAAGCTCTTCGGTTCATCACCAAAAACAAGATCAAGACATCAAAGCTATGATTCTTAAAGAATTAAACCCAAAACACTAAAAATTGGAATATTCACCAAATCAATCCAAACCGAAAGCAATTGCACAAGAATAAGTGTTAGGTATTCATACCTAACAATCGAAGATAAATACAGGCTTAGATGTGAGATAAAAATCTCACCTTTGAACCCAAAACGAATGAAGAAGAAGCTATAAAGTAAAGGCAAGGACAATCACTCTTCAATTCCAACCCAACAAGCTTGAATCTAAGCTTAAAGGAGAAACGTTTCCTAAATTAGGTTTAGGAAATTTCTAAAATTAAAAGGAGAATGAGTTGGAGAAGAAGAAGGAGATGCTTACTAATGACTTCTCTTCGATTTTGGAGCAAGAATTTGAGCTAGCAAGAGGAACTAGGGCTTGGAGTTTCTAATTCCCTTTCCTTTCCACCATTTTCAGTTGGAGCTTGAGTTTGAGGAGTGGGAATGAGTGAATGAGGAGGAGAGGGCTGAGCTAGAGTATAAGTGGGGTTAATGGGCTGAAACCCAACCCAAAGCCCTATAGAAAAAGTAGCAAAAATCAACTTCTCCAAACGTATCGAAGCTTATACTCAAAAAGGTCGCAAATGGCATTTTGAACTCAATGGAAGTGGTCTCGATCCTAATTCCGCTGTTTGCAAAAAGTAGCTTCTCGGACTAAAATTCGACGAACGATGAAATATTTAAATAAAACATTTAAATATACAATCGATAAATATGCAGGTTGTTACGAACTCCCCTCCTTAAAGAAATTGCGTCCTCGCAATACTTAAGAAGAAAATAAAGAGTAACAACCATAAAAGCATATCAACACAAAAGGAATTTGAAATAGGAAGTTCACCATAAAGAGCATGAAAGGGTAAGCCTGAACGGGATCGCTCGATGAATTCCCAGGAATCCCAAGAGAAAATCCTTAGGATCTGAGAACCAACGAACTTTCACAAGAATAACATCTTTATTCCGAAGGCGCTCGACCTCCGAAGCAATGATGTGAATGGAATGTTACTCATAAGTCAAATCGGGTGAAACTTCAATTTCCTCAATAGCACCGGGCTTAAGAATAAAATCGGAATCCCTAAGGTATTTCCGCAGATAAAAGATGTGGAAATCGTCATGAATAGCAGAAGATTTAACCGGTGCAACAACGTAGTACCAAAAACGGTACGTCAAATGAACTGAAACGCCGGGACATCGATGTAGTACAATAACGGTACATCCAATGAACCAAACACCTTAAAAGAATATCAGACGCTAGCCCATAAAAGAAATGAGACGAAGCTCAATAAAGCAGGGTACATCGAAACGTCCGATGAACTTGGTAAAAAGATTATTCCGTTTGGAAATCATCAAAGAAACAACCACTTGTTGCTTACAACAAAGGGCATTGACAACATGATTTCCCCTTTCGGAAATAAAAGAATATCAAGATCATAAGATGCAAGGAACTCGATCCAATATTAAGTTCCTTATGAGAAAATAAATATTCCAAAGATTTATGATCAGGGTAGAGAACAAATTTCTCTCCCAAAAATAATGATGCCAAATTTTAAAAGTGAAATCAATAGCCGCGAGCACTAGATCATGAATGGCATATCTAGTCTCGATAGGCTTTAATGATTTAGAAACATAAATGATAGCACGTTCTCTTCCGCAAGAGAACGACGCTCAAACCAATACAACTAGCATCGGTAGAAAAGATAAAGTCTTGGTTCCCTTCGGGAATCACAAGAATAAGAGTATCAAAAGAAAGAATTTCTTTTAAATAACCATCTTTCCCAAAGAGCTAAACTTTCAAAATTATAATTATCTCAATGTAAAAAAAATTCTAGAAAAATTTACATTTTTACAAGTCAATATATCGTGTCTGACTGTCTCATCTAAGCGTTCAGGAAATTCCTATCGATAACGTTGATCAAGCGCATCGACCAGAATTCTTAAAGCACTCAACTGGAAATACAATCATAAAATCATCTTCTATATGATGAAAATATCTGTTAAAAGTTTTGAGAATATTCTTTACTCGTTTAAGATCAAAAATCCAATTGTACTTATAAATAAATCTTATGAAAAAGACTTGCAAAAATTTTAAATTTCTATTTTCATCCAGAATCAATAAATACAAGAATGGAATTATCGAGATATTCATAGAATACCCGATTTATAAAATGGATGAAACAAGATGGGCAAACTGAATGACGTAATAAGTCATTCATAAGTATCATAAAGAGTGCGGAATGCGGTAAGTGGAATGCTAACTGCCGCAACTCGTAGCAAATGAAAACCGGTGGCAAGGTCGAGCTGAAAAGACCTTAACACCACACAAGATATTGCTTAGGTGATGATCCTAAGACAAACTCCAAAAATACTGAAAAATTCTCAAACTACATGAAAGAGAGAAATAACACTTTCCTCATCACATGGGATTAAAGAATAAAATGATGCCATCAAGTTGGAATCGAAATCACAAAGAAGAATAGAAATCTGCTTAACAGATTAAAAAAATCGAGGATGAATAGTCCACAGGGAAAATAGGATATTGGCTTCATAATAATTAAGCCAATCCATTCAAAAGTCAATTCTGAAGCATAAGTAAAAAAAAAATCGGCTCGAAAAGAAAAAATCACATAAAATAATTTCGACCTCAATACAAGAAACCAACTGAGCATTGCGGATCCATCAATAGGATTCGCCATTGTCAAAGGAGTCAACAAGCCCAAAATGTTTAAAGAGAAAGAATTAACAAGTTCTTTTGATATAAAAATAATGAGATGAACCCATATAAAAAAGAACTCAAATAGAAAGATCACGAAATAAACAATAACATCATGGATTGAATGAAAAATACCTTGACTAATAGAAGAGTTGTTAAGGGCTTGCTCTACATCGAGCTTTCCCTCCTTCCTATTGAAGTATGGGACATGCAGTTATATGGTGACCCAAATTTTTACAATAGCGACAATAAAGAGGTTTCGGACACTCCCTTGCATAGTGGTCCGTGGAACCACAATTGTAGCACTGTCCTCGACTAGAGGTAGGAGTCTGTAACGTTTGAGATTTTTCGACGCTCGAAAATCGACATCAATACGTCCACTGTATCAACTGCCGAGCAATCGAACGCCGAAAAACCGAAACGTTAGGGTTAAAGAAGAGGTAGAAGATAGAAGAAGAGAGAGAAAAGATAAAAAAAAAGAACAGAACAGAAAGAAACAACAGAACAATATCAGAATCTCACAATCGCAGCGGAACAACATATAATAGATAAATGAATAGTCTTTAAACAAAGAACTATATCAGTTATTACATCACATTACATCACATTACATTTCATTACATCATCAGAGTGTAGAACAACAAACAACATCGACGGCGGAAAAGAAATATTATATACTAGTAATACGTCATGCCATCCAGCTTGCCTCCTGCAACTCCTGAATTCCAGAATATCCTGATAAACCTTACTCCTGACTGCCCGTGTGGAAATTGGTGGGCACCCAGAGTTTAGGAAGGAAAACAATAAACTCCGAGTTAGTCATGTGACTGGTGTAAGAACTAAAACAGTTTATCTTAAAAACAAAGAACAGGATAATTTTAAAATAGATTCGAAATGCTTTTTAGAAAATGAGACTACCATAAGGCCTCCCGCACACACACAATGCAAACGCAGAATCGGAGGAGATTTCTCCTTATGATAGTCAAAGATGCTTGATACGCATTAAAAAGAAACATTTGATATTATTACTAGTGCATAGTGTAGGAAAATTATTTCGAAAGTAAAGATATAAATCTTAGCCAGCATAGGCATTTCGCACTTATGCCTACTATAGCTACCATCCAAACAGTGGGGCGCCACCATAAGCGAATGATAGGTTCTACAACTAAAACCGTACAAGATCATATTGTTTCTTTGGATTTCCAACAAATGGTCAGGCCAAGGAACTTCCCATTGCCACATGGGTACGCCTCTGGAAAGACGACCCGAGAACCAAACCCGATCTCTGCCAACACAAGGCCAGTTACCCCTAACTGGGTAACTACTGACACGAATATGTCATCCCCCGATCGTAACCGATCTATCCGAGGATCCTCGATTTCCAACAACCACATAAGAATAATAATGCAGTAACCACATAGGCTAAGTATCTGGGCTCCATTCCATGATACCACCTCTATCCAGAAGGAAGACATACACTAAAGGGGCGCTACCCCCTAATAACCTTGCCGCATCCTTCTTGTTTTGACCATTTCCGGGGTGTGAGGTCCGACGAAGTCTCGTCCACAAAGCCACACTTTATACAAAAGCTGTGCTTTGGTTCAACAAATGATCAAAGAAATGATCACAAAGATAAATGATCAAACAAATAATCATATCACAAATGATCAAACAATTATCATCTCACAGCAACACTCAGCATGCCACACTACCAAATTGGGAATATATCACTAGTAACCATCAACTACATAACCTCTGAGCTCGTACGTCTCAGAGAAGGGTGTTAAGCTAAGAGAATAAATTCTCCGCCACCAACAGAAATATATTTGAAAGAAATCATCTTTATATCTCAACTTGTAATGTCAGACATACAATCCATACAAGTCTGTTCTGGGCTCGAACAGAACCGAAGGCACTTACAAAGAAGTCCTTGCATTCCGAATAATTTTTAATCACGTCCGGACTTCCGTCACTAAGGGTGATAAAACCTCTATATCGGAGATCAACCGATGCAGAGTAACTCAACGGTAATCCTTCCGTTTTCAAAAATATCCGGTCTCCAACACCGGTCATCAAATGCAATCCATTACGACGTATCACATATTCAGAATGGATTACACGACCCCAAGGTCCTTTCCCGGCTAACCCGAATAGTGAGCGCTTATTCAAAAATAAGTGTGGCATTCAAATTCAAGCAATCACAACAAATACCTATTTAAAGGTAAATATTGATAGTTGGTTATTTAACTATCAATAGGCGTGTTCAACATCACCAGATTCCAAAAAAAATTTCCGAATTATTTACTTTCCAAAATATCTTTACTAGATATAAAATTTCCCACACTTTAACATTTGAAAACTAATTTTCAAATCACTTTTCACCTTTACCACTTTTGAAAACAAATTTCAAACATTTTCCTTACGCGAAATACTTCCATTTCAACATGGTTCATTTAAACCAATTAAATAAATCCTTACCGATTTACTTTATATTTACGTTCCAAATCCGTAAATTTATTCCCACACTTCAAAAGTAAATCAACGTTTATTTTTAAACAAATTCCCCTTTTCATTTATAAATTCCATAGCGAATTTACATTCCAAAATATCTATGAATATACAATTTCCAAATCAAATTCTAATATTCATTTTCAATTTATCTTTAAAAGATAAAATCTCAAAATATTCACTTCATATCGAAAAACATTTCCATACTTATTTATTAATAAGTAATTCACAAATCCATTTATTTTCAACACTTGGAAAATATTCAATATACTTAAACCGAAATTAAGTATATATTTCATTCTTTAAGGAAATCATTCTCTTAAACATATTTATTTGGGACAAAATGAATGTTGCGCAAAACATCGTTACGACAACCCAAAATCACTAGTATAGGGATTCGAAATTTAGATAGATATATAAATCCCAATACTATACAAAAACATATCCTTTCGGAAATCATTTACTATAACAACAGTGTTATAGTCCTTCATTTCCTTCTATTTCTCGAAAACGTCTATTTCAACAATAAATGTTGAAATCTATGTATTCGATTCATAATACATTTTAAAACATCGTTAAAACGATTAACTTCATTTTATAATATTCATTTTCCCAAGCATATCCATTTTGTTTAATAATATATTCACTGTCCAAAATCATCAATATACTTCCTTTAATAAGCTATAATAATTAACTTATCAAAATAAGTCGTTTTCGGATTTATAAACAATGTCTACAAATTCCATTTCTATATTTTATAACAACTTCGTTTTATAAATCTCCTTTATTAACCAATTTTATTTATATTCCATTTACATGTCGAAATCCGGTTTGTAAGTAAATTACATATAATTCATTTATTCACAAATCCATTCTTTTATATCAGCAATAATTTATAAATCAAAAATTCTTATTTATTTATGAATCTAGGTTCAAACTTTATTTTTTAACACTTATAAAAGCTCGTTTTGTAATTTCTATATTTTTAATTTATAAATATCAATTTCATACAACTTTTATATAAATTGTTTATAATAATTCAAAAATCCAAATTTAAACTATTTTAAAATTTATTAACTACTTATCTCAAAAATCACCTTTTGGTTATATTTCACAAAAAATCTTAATTTTCATAACATAAGAATTTATAACGTTTTAATTATTTAAAATGAATCAATTCAAAATTTTAATAAAATGTATACTTTCAAAAATCACTTTAAAAATTCTTTTAAAAACCAAAATCCTTATTTTAAAACTTCAAAAATGGATCCCATGATGCAACAACACCAAATAGTCAATCACGACATCCAAATATCATATATCAATATGATAATCAACAAATATCACAATATATGTAAATAAATCAATACAGTTGGATCCCTCCAACCTGTTTCCCTGCATCCACAAACATTAGCACAATACCAATTCCATTCTAGTACAGAATTTTCACGGTATATGGGATTTATAAAATATTATCCGCTTAATAGATGGCGCAATAGGGTCTTATCCGCTATATAATGCGGGAAATCAACTCCAAGTATATATATAATACCAATTTCACTATACGGTGAAATATTCGCGGTATATGTTTTTAATAAATAACCTCCGCTTACTAACGGCGCATAATGTCTATTTTAACAATCAATAGATAACAATTATCATTCAAACATGCATTCAAGAATTTTAAATATAACTATTTAAAATTAAAATCGAAACCGATTCGATTGAGTGAGAAGTTCTCACCTTGATTTCAATTTCGTTTTCATCTTTTATTTCGAATAAAATTAAACGTGCGTTTAATTTTACCCAAAATTTTCGCTAACTCCAAACGACTCCAATCCAATTCCATAGCGTAGTGCTCGTCCATACGATTCCAACGCAACTAGTTTCGCGCGTTTTCCACCTCGTATGAAAAAGATATGGATATTTAAAGTTACATGAATTTTTTTATATAAAATTTACAACATATTTTTATATTTTTAAACCTACAACTAATCACAACCTTTGGATTTCCATCTTCAAATCATGGCCGGCCACTTCCCTCTTCCTTCTCACGCGTTTATCCCCAGTAAACGAATGCAAGGAAACCCATTAGCTCGAATTTAGGGTTAGAAATCGCGACCTCCTCGTCGACATCCACCACGATCAGAAGCTTCCATCTTGACCGCCATCTCCTCCTCTACCTTCGGCCACTACCCCATGCAACTCGGCCTCCCCCATCGTCTCGATTTGCATGCGTAACTACAGGAGGACGCGGTCATTTTAGAACCTCCACGCTGCGCGATTCCCATCACAACCGCATAGATTCGAAGCTCTCCTCGAGCTCTTGAACTTTCTTGTTGAAGATTTCGTGAAATATTGCATGGATTGGAAGTAATTGAGGAGGAAAGGAAAGAAAATTCTGGCCATTGGTTTAAACAAGCGGCGGCTGAAGGTTTCTAAACCCTAGCCTTGTTTTTCTTTTGCAAAATGAAAATTATGGGGGCTTATATAGAAAATTTTGCAAACACTATTCATCCCGGATTTTCCGAACTCCAAACGGAGCGTGTCGGTTGGCGTTTCTAAGTTTTACCCCGCGTTTCAGAAACAATGGAATAGGTTTCGAAGGCCAATTCGATTATATGTGCGAGTTATGGCAATAAACGTTCGATTTAAAATTAAATCGATTAAACCGATTTCTAGGTGTTTTCGCTTGCCCTGGACAAATGGTAAATCCGATTGACTTGAAATTTTAAACCTTACAATAATATCACATTACGGATCCGATGAAATTAGTTTCGTCAAAATCCGAGACTTTTTGAAAAATGGCTATTTTAACTCGCCAAATTAATATTAAAACAATTTCGATGCGTTTCGAGCTGCCATGGTCAAACGACAACTCTGATTGCTACGAAAATTGAAATCCGATAATAACAAACTATTGCGGATCCAATGGAACTGGTTTCGACAATTCTGAGACTGTTCGAAAATTGGCTATTTTTTAGTCGATAATTAAATATTAAAATATTCAATTTTCACAAATTAACTTTTAATCCGATTTTAAAATTTCTAAAATATCGTTCTAACTCCAATATGATAAAATAAATTTTTACAAATCATTTTCAATCATATTTTACCCAATTTTCAATTTTTTCTGTAATTTAACATATTAAATTATCGATTTAATTACCAAATTAAATCCAATATTCGAAAAATAAATTATTCGACTTATAAATTTCACTTATTAATATTTAAAATCAATTAAATATTCGAACTTTAATTATCGGAAATTCTGGGTCTTTACAATCTTCCCCCTTAAAAGAATTTCGTCCTCGAAATTACCAAGTAAGAAAAAGTTACAGAATTTATTAACTTTCCAAAACAAATTTAAACTTCTTACCATACTTTACTAAGTTTTCAAATCTATACTTAGTTATCTTTTCAAAACCAAACTATATCGTTTAATATCCAATTCCAAAACCAAAATTATAGTTTTCACAAATTTCCCAAATTTTCTCAAAAATTTTCTAACGCCTTAAATTTTCGAAAAAATTCGCCATAGTCTCCTTTGCGCGGCTCGATCCGAAAAAAAAAATGACAGTATATATATCACAAATATACATCTCATCAAGTGATGAGGCATCCCGCAGGGAAAAAAGTGTAAAAGTACGGTATGTAATCCGAGATATGTACCTTATTATATTATTAGCGAGCGTATACGGCTAATATAGCGCGAAAGCGAGCTCCAAATGCGAAGCAAACGCGATCCGCACCTACTAAACACTCAACAACAACATGAGAGACATGCATTTATGAAAATAATATCAATATACAACATATATCCACATAACAACTACATGTGCCAATATAGTAAATGCAACTAAAGCAACAAATGCAACCATCAAATCAATAAATTTTTTACTTCTCATTAATATTCATTGAATTAGTTTTCCAATTGATACATTAACATTGGAATTTACAAACATTCATTCTCAATTCAATTTTAATTAGTTTGCATTCACTAATTTTTATTCAAGTTCATTTTCTTCCAAGTTGGATTCAATTTCTTTAGCTTCCAATTTCATTAATTCACTTTCATTAACACTTAATGAATTTATATACAATCAACTAACAATCAAATAACAACCAATGTTTATCCAACACAATCCAATTTATTAAATTTACAGTCAATTTGGTTCAACACATTTAATTCCAATTGGATCATATTAAATTGACTTTCATTCAATTTATTCAATTTCTAATAACATTAGATTTTAATGAATTAACACTTATATTCATTGTTTCATATCAATTATTTACATTTAATTGGTTAACATTTAATCCATTAGTTCAATTCAATTGCTAATTCCTTTAACAATATAATGTTGAATTTCATTTATATAACTCAAGTTCAAATTCTTAATGACTTTACCTCATTAATTCAATTATTAATTTACTTTGACACCAAAAATCAACTTCATTCAACATCACTTAAGTTATATTCCATTTCAAACATCTTATCAAATCCAAATCAATTTATTTAACTTTCCTTTTGTTAAATTTCAAATCACATGTCTTTGAGGACAAGTCAAATTTATTTCAACTTGGATTTTATTGATTTACTTATACTTACTTTAATTTAAATCCATTCTTTAAATTAAAAAAATTCTACCAAAATTCAAATTGTATAAGTTATCAACTCATTTATCATTCCTATAAATATATTTTTTTTAAATAGGATTCCAGAGTCTTTTCAACCTTTCAAAACCATTTTTGAAATCAATTCAAATTACCTTTTGAATTTCCAAAACCAAATCCAAATTTTCCAATCAACTTTCTTTTAAACAATTTGGCAGCAATCCCTCTTTTGGAAACCCGAAAATGAACACCGATGATGTTGCAATCATCATCGGAATTATTTTCCAACGACCAAAAAGAGTTTAGAGCTTTCATGTCTTCAAAACAATTTTCCAAAATATCAAGTCATTTCAAAATACTTCTTTGGAATTTCATTTCAGATTATAAATCACATTTATAAATCTTTTACTTATATAATTTCACTTCTTGTATATAAGATTATTTCACAATTGTAAATCACATTAATTATAGTTCCATACTTATAATTCATTTTCTTATACAATTATTCTTTAAAAATTGTTGTTTTTATTCAACAACCAAATAATCACACTTTAATAATTCTGAAAAATTATTCTTTTATATATAAAATATAATCAAGGTAAAATTATTTCATTTACCCAATTTAAAACAATACTGTGTCGAATTATTCTATTCAAGTGTTTAGAGATCCCTATCAACAACGTTAATTACTCGTGTTGACCTAAATCCATATACCACTCAACAAACCAATCATCGCAATATAAAACAATTTATATTCACTAACAAATACGCGCTCGTATCTATTATTACACTCAAACTCATTATAGAGTACTACTGACTCTATCTCTAATGGGTAATACCCAACAGAGCCATGGTTGTCGCTTAACCATAAGCTCTGATACCAAATGTAACGTTTGAGATTTTTCGACGCTCGAAAATCGACATCAATACGTCCACTGTATCAACTGCCGAGCAATCGAATGCCGGAAAACCATAACGTTAGGGTTAAAGAAGAGGTAGAAGGTAGAAGAAGAGAGAAAAAAGATAAAAAAAAATAGAACAGAACAGAAAGAAACAACAGAACAATATTAGAATCTCACAATCACAGCGGAACAACATATAATAGATAAATGAATAATCTTTAAACAAAGAACTATATCAGTTATTACATTACATTACATCACATTACATTTCATTACATCATCAGAGTGTACAACAACAAACAACATCGACAGCGGAAAAGAAATATTATACACTAGGAATACGTCATGCCATCCAGCTTGCCTCCTGCAACTCCTGAATTCCAGAATATCCTGATAAACCTTACTCCTGACTGCACGTGTGGAAATTGGTGGGCACCCAGAGTTTAGGAAGGAAAACAATAAACTCCGAACCAGTCATGTGACTGGTGTGAGAACTAAAACAGTTTATCTTTAAAACAAAGTACAGGATAATTTTAAAATAGATTCGCAATGCTTTTTAGAAAATGAGACTGCCATAAGGCCTCCCGCACACACAGACAATGCAAACGCAGAATCAGACGAGATTTCTCCTTATGATAGTCAAAGATGCTTGATACGCATTAAAAAGAAACATTTGATATTATTACTAGTGCATAGTGTAGGAACATTATTTTGAAAGTAAAGATATAAATCATAGCCAGCATAGGCATTTCGCACTTATGCCTACTATAGCTACCATCCAAACAGTGGGGCGCCACCATAAGTAAATGATAGGTTTTACAACTAAAACCGTACAAGATCGTATTGTTTCTTTGGATTTCCAACAAATGGTCAGGCCAAGGAACTTCCCATTGCCACATGGGTACGCCTCTGGAAAGACGACCCGAGAACCAAACCAGATCTCTGCCAACACAAGGTCGGTTACCCCTAACTGGGTAACTACTGACACGAATATGTCATCCCCCGATCGCAACCGATCTATCCGAGGATCCTCGATTTCCAACAACCACATAAGAATAATAATGCAGTAACCACATAGGCTAAGTATCTGGGCTCCATTCCATGATACCACCTCTATCCAGAAGGAATGACATACACTAAAGGGGCGCTACCCCCTAATAACCTTGCCGCATCCTTCTTGTTTTGACCATTTCCGGGGTGTGAGGTCCGACGAAGTCTCGTCCACAAAGCCACACTTTATACAAAAGCTGTGCTTTCGGTCAATAAATGATCAAAGAAATGATCACAAAGATAAATGATCAAACAAATGATCATATCACAAATGATCAAACAATGATCATCTCACAACAACACTCAGCATGCCACACTACCAAATTGGGAATATATCACTAGTAACCATCAAATACATAACCTCTGAGCTCGTACGTCTCAGAGAAGGGTGTTAAGCTAAGAGAATAAATTCTCCGCCACCCACAGAAATATATTTGAAAGAAATCAGCTTTGTATCTCAACTTGTAATGTCAGACATACAATCCATACAAGTCTGTTCCGGGCTCGAACAGAATCGAAGGCACTTACAAAGAAGTCCTTGCATTTCGGATAATTTCTAATCACGTCCGGACTTCCCGTCACTAAGGGTGATAAAACCTCTATATCGGAGAGCTGCCGATGCAGAGTAACTCAACGGTAATCCTTCCGTTTTCAAAAATATCCGGTCTTCAACACCGGTCATCAAATGCAATCCATTACGACGTATCACATTTCGGAATGGGTTATACGACCCCAAGGTCCTTTCCCGGCTAACCCGAATAGTGAGCGCTTATTCAAAAATAAGTGTGGCATTCACATTCAAGCAATCACAACAAATACCTATTTAAAGGTAAATATTGATAGTCGGTTATTTAACTATCAATAGGCATGTTCAACATCACCAGATTCCAAAAAAAAATTCCAAGTTATTTACTTTCCAAAATATCTTTACTAGATATAAAATTTCCCACACTTGAACATTTGAAAACTAATTTTCAAATCACTTTTCACCTTTACCACTTTTGAAAAAAAAATTCAAACATTTTCCTTACGCTAAATACTTTCATTTCAACATGATTTAAACCAATTAAATAGATCCCTACCGATTTACTTTATATTTACGTTCCAAATCCGTAAATTTATTCCCACACTTCAAAAATAAATCAACGTTTATTTTAAACAAATTCCGCTTTTCATTTATAAATTCCATAGTGAATTTACATTCCAAAATATCTATGAATATACAATTTCCAAATCAATTTCTAATATTCATTTTCAATTTATCTTTAAAAGATATAATCTCAAAATATTCACTTCATATTGGAAAACATTTCCATACTTATTTATTAATAAGTAATTCACAAATCCATTTATTTTCAACACTTGGAAAATATTCAATATACTTAAACCGAAATTAAGTATATATTTCATTCTTTAAGGAAATCATTCTCTTAAACATATTTATTTGGGCCAAAACGAATGTTGCGCAAAACATCGTTACGACAACCCAAAATCACTAGTATAGGGATTCGAAATTTAGATAGATATATAAATTCCAATACTATACAAAAACATTTCTTTTCGGAAATCATTTACTATAACAACAGTGTTATAGTCCATCATTTCCTTCTATTTCTCGAAAACGTCTATTTCAACAATAAATGTTGAAATCTATGTATTCGATTCATAATACATTTTAAAACATCGTTAAAACGATTAACTTCATTTTATAATATTCATTTTCCCAAGCATATCCATTTTGTTTAATAATATATTCACTGTCCAAAATCGTGAATATACTTCCTTTAATAAGCTATAATAATTAACTTATCAAAATAAGTCGTTTTCGGATTTATAAACAATGTCTATAAATTCCATTTCTATATTTTATAACAACTTTGTTTTATAAATCTCCTTTATTAACCAATTTTATTTATATTCCATTTACATGTCGAAATCCGGTTTATAAGTAAATTACTTATAATTCATTTATTCACAAATCCATTCTTTTATATCAACAATAATTTATAAATCAAAAATTCTTATTTATTTATGAATCTAGGTTCAAACTTTATTTTTTAACACTTATAAAAGCTCGTTTTATAATTTCTATATTTTTAATTTATAAATATCAATTTTATACAACTTTTATATAAATTGTTTATAATAATTCAAAAATCCCAATTTAAACCATTTTAAAATTTATTAACTACTTATCTCAAAAATCACCTTTTGGTTATATTTCACAAAAAATCTTAATTTTCATAACATAAGAATTTATAAAGTTTTAATTATTTAAAATGAATCAATTCAAAAATTTAATAAAATGCATACTTTCAAAAATCACTTTAAAAATTCTTTTAAAAACCAAAATCATTATTTTAAAACTTCAAAAATGGATCCGATGATGCAACAGCACCAAATAGTCAATCACGACATCCAAATATCGTATATCAATATGATAATCAACAAATATCACAATATCTGTCAATAAATCAATACAGTTGAGGATCCAGTTGGATCCCTCCAACCTGTTTCCCTGCATCCACAAACATTAGCATAATACCAATTCCGTTCCAGTAACGAATTTTCGCTGTATGTGGGATTTATAAAAGATTATCCGCTTAATAGACGGCGCAATAGGGTCTCATCCGCTATATAATGCGGGAAATCAACTCCAAGTAAATATATAATAGTAATTTCACTATACGGTGAAATATTCGCGGTATATGTTTTTAATAAATAAGCTCCGCTTACTAACGGCGCATAATGTCTATTTTAACAATCAATAGATAACAATCATCATTAAAACATGCATTCAAGAATTTTAAATATAACTATTTAAAATTAAAATCGAAACCGATTCGATTGAGTGAGAAGTTCTCGCCTTGATTTAAATTTCATTTTCAGCTTTTATTTCGAAGAAAATTAAACGTGCGTTTAATTTTACCCAAATTTTTTGCTAACTCCAAACGACTCCAGTCCAATTCCATAGCGTAGTGCTCGTCCATACGATTCCAACGCAACTAGTTTCGCGCGTTTTCGAGCTCGTATGAAAAAGATACAGATATTTAAAGTTACACGAATTTTTTTATATAAAATTTACAACATATTTTTATATTTTTAAACCTACAACTAATCACAACCTTTGGATCTCCATCTGCAAATCACGGCCGGCCACTTCCCTCTTCCTTCTCACACGTTCATCCCTAGTAAACGAATGCAAGGAAACCCATTAGCTCGAATTTAGGGTTAGAAATCGCGACCTCCTCGTCGACATCCACCACGATCATAAGCTTCCATCTTGACCGCCATCTCCTCCTCTACCTTTGGCGGCCACCTCTTGCAACTCGGCCTCCCCCATCGTCTCGATTTGCCTGTGCAACTACAGGAGGACGCGGCCATTTTAGAACCTCCCCGCTGCGTGATACCCCATCACAACCGCATAGATTCGAAGCTCTCCTCGAGCTCTTGAACTTTCATGTTGAAGATTTCATGAAATATTGCATGGATTGGAAGTAATTGAGGAGGAAAGGAAAGAAAATTCTGGCCATTGGTTTAAACAAGCGGCGGCTGAAGGTTTCTAAACCCTAGCCTTGTTTTTCTTTTGCAAAATGAAAATTATGGGGGCTTATGTAGAAAATTTTGCAAACACTATTCATCCCGGATTTTCCGAACTCCAAATGGAGCGTGCTGGTTGGCTTTTCTAAGGTTTACCCCGCGTTTTGGACACAATGGAATAGGTTTCGAAGGCCAATTCGATTATATTTGCGAGTTATGGCAATAAACGTTCGATTTAAAATTAAATCGATTAAACCGATTTCTAGGCATTTTCGCTTGCCCCGGACAAACGGTAAATCCGATTGACTTGAAATTTGAAACCATACAATAATATCACATTACAGATCCGTTGAAACTAGTTTCGTCAAAATCCGAGACTTTTTGAAAAATGGCTATTTTAACGCGCCAAATTAATATTAAAATAATTTCGATGCGTTTCGAGCTGCCATGGTCAAACGACAACTCCGATTGCTACGAAAATTGAAGTACGATAATAACAAACTATTACGGATCCAATGGAACAGGTTTCGTCCAATTCTGAGACTGTTCGAAAATTGGCTATTTTTCAGTCGATAATTAAATATTAAAATATTCAATTTTCACAAATTAACTTTTAATCCGATTTTAAAAGTTCTAAAATATTGTTCTAACTCCAACATGATAAAATAAAAATTTTACAAATCATTTTCAATCATACTTTACCCAATTTTCAATTTTTTCTGTAATTTAACATATTAAATTATCGATTTAATTACCAAATTAAATCCAATATTCGAAAAATAAATTATTCGACTTATAAATTTCACTTATTAATATTTAAAATCAATTAAATATTCTAACTTTAATTATCGGAAATTCTGGGTCGTTACAGAGTCTTTGCTACCGTAGTTTGTTGCTTCCTTTTCTTGTTGGGAGTGGGGCCTATGAATTTGATAGGCCTCTTCATGTTGTCGTTGAAGTTCTGTTTAGCAACCACAACTTCAACATTACTCTCTCTATCAGCCTCTTCAAAACGAAGAGCGATATCAATAAGTTGATCAAATGAAACCTCAAGTTTCAGGAGTAATGGCTTCTTAAGATTCTTATTCAAGCCATAGACAAATCTCTGATTTTTCTTCAATGGGCTATTAATATACTCGACCCCATACTTATAGAGAGATTCGAAAGATGCGACGTAATCCGTCACAGAAGATTCACCTTGAATAAGGTCAATAAAACGCCGGGCCAAAGTTACTTTTTCTGCCTCCGGCACAAATTTCAATTCGAATCTTCCCCGGATTTTCTCCCAAGTAAGATCTGCTACAACGATTTCAGAAACCAAAAGCTCATACCAATCTAATGCTCTTTCTTGGAGCATGCTAGAAGCCACTTGGACTCGATGTAGATCAATAAGGTTCATGCGAGAAAAGATACGATCACATGATTTGAGCCAAGCTTGAATTTCAATAACACTCTCGGATCCCTTGAATGGCCTTCCACCCAAATCGGTATAGTCTCTGAACAAGCGTGCAAAACCAGATCTAGGATGAGAAGGCTCTGGATTGGGTCCGGCAGCTTGCGCATTCTTCACGAGATCTAAAAGCTGCTGAGCAGATATAAAAACTCCATCTTGGGGAGTAGCACTAGATTGACCGACGCTGGGACGACCAGGTTTAACCATTTCTCTTCTTTAAGAAAGAAAGAAAGAAGAAGAAAAAGGTTATTCACAAAATGGATATCAAGCAATCCTGATAGATAAAACAAGGAATCATAAAAGAAAATAGGATAGGACGGTTCAAAGACCTGAATAAAATCCTAAGGTACGACTCCTAAGATGGACTTAGGACGATGATCCTTGTTAAATTATTCCACATTGTTCCGAAGTTTGGCTCTGATACCAAGCTGTGACGCCCCACCTCTATACCCACGCTAGCCAAGAACACTACGGAGCAATGCTGTCAACTAGCACGGAGAATAAGGCTGCTGAGGAGCGACCATCTGTATAATTGCTTTGTGCGAGTACCGTTATACCAGATAAAAATATAACTTTTCAGAAATCCGACATACCGACACAAACTCAAAGCTACTACATAGTGGCTATATGTGATGCAGGCCATCTGAATAAAGACTTAGGTCAAAACCGACCTAAGCATACCAATGAGTCGTTTCAACGACTTAAGGATGAGGACGGATTAAGCTTAAGTCGCGAGCGACTTAACGAGGTAACGCAGGGTACATTCTTGGTGCTTTCACGACCTAATGAAGAAGTCCTAAGTCGTTCACGACTTAACAAGAATGAAGAGAAGGAGTTACGACTTAACAGGAGTTTGAGGTGTTCGAGTTTGATGAGTCGTACCCGACTCAACGACTCATCCATAAGTCGTCTACGACTTAATATGAAGCAGGGAAAGTTCCAACTATTAAAGGCCTTGAGTCGGAGGAAGGGCACGACCTAGTTAAGACGTTTGGGTTTGAGTCGTTCAGGGATAAGTTGTGGGAAGATATTGATATGTCATGAGCTATGACTCATGATAAGTCGTATGGAGTTTCTGAAGGCATTCCTTAAGTCGCCCCCGACTTAAGCTAAGTCGTAAGACTTCTTGTACTGAGTCGCTGTGTTTATATGTGTTGTTTTGTTGAGTCGTATCTTGTTGAGTCGTCTGTGTTGAGTGATGTTGTAGTGTGTTTGTAGGTCTCATGAGTCATCTGTACATGTTGGTGTTAGATCGTTGTTGACATATACTGAGTCGCATCGTGTTTGAGACACTGTCGAGTCAATATGAGTCGTAAGTCTTGTGTCATGAGTCGGTCAGGTCTTGAGTCGTACGCGACTTATGGGCTGTGTGTAAACTTCTATAAATAGGGAGTGAGTTGTAACTTTTTTGGAGGTTGATTTTTTTGAATAAAATTTCTTGTTGATTGCTGTGTGCTTTCTTCTTAAATTGGTAGTTGAGTGTAATCTCCTATCTCCTCTTTCGGTTAATCGAGTGCGCTCGATTCAACGATCGTAGAAGCCGATTCACGGTATCTAGTGCGCTAGATCAACGTACGAAGAATCGTAGATCTTTGAACACGGTATAGTGCGCTATCAACGTGTTTGAAATAGCTAGAATTCGGTATCTTCAGATCAACGAATTTGGGCATTTTGGTATTCATCAATCCACCGATTGCTACTTTCATCGTCATATTATTTTGTTGATTAATCCGCTGCATCATTTGGTATCAGAGCCATACTTAGCCAATCATAGCTAAGTTGATTCTTGGAGCCAAGTATTTGAAGTTGAAGTTTGAAGTTGTGTTCTTCGTGTTCATATTGAAGTTGCAACAAGTTTGAAGATTTTGATCCATCTCATTTTGGATCTAGATTTGGAGAAGTGTTTGAATTTGAAGTTGCTTGGAGATCTTGAGCCGAGTTAGTGTTGTGCCGAGAATTGTTGAGGCCGAGTTAAGTTCTTGCCGACTTAAGGAGTTTGAGCCGTGGAAAGCAAGCCGAGACAAGGAGTTTGTGCGAGCCAGTGGTGTTAAGCCATGTATTGTTTGGCTTGTGTTGAAGTTTTGTGTTCTATTTGTTGAAGTAATTGAGAAGTTTTGAAGTGTTGTGAAAAGTTTTCAACCATGCCACCAAGGAGAGCTAACCGCCATCAAAATATTGAAGCACTATATCGAAGAGAAGAGGCCGATCAAATGGAACAACGTATGCATGAGAAAATTGATGAAGGCATTGGTAGGTTGGAAAAGTTGATGATTGATATGAGTCAGAATAGAAGGAGAGTTTCACCTGAATCAAACCGCGGGAATAGTAGAGTTTCATCAAATTCAGAACGGGAGAGGAGAGAAAGTCAAGAGCATAGAAGTGTTGACAATCGAAGTCGGAGGATTGTTGATGAACATGATAGAAGGGATGTTGGTAGTAGAAGTGGGGTTAGAGATGTTGGAGGACGAGAACGACAACGCTGTACATCAGACTTTGATGAGGAGTTTGACGGTGAGAGAGGAAGTGTTCATTTTAGAGATAGAGATCTGGGACAACGTCAGTATCGGGTTATTGATGATGATCGACGTTAGGAATCGGGAATGAAGACAGAAATTTTGGAGTTTAAAGGTGGGATGGTAGCTGAGGAATTTTTAGATTGGTTGTCAAATGTGGATGAAATCTTTGAATTCAAGGAGGTTCCAGAGAATCGAAGAGTGAAGTTGGTTGCTACTAGGTTGAGGGGAAGAGCTTTGGCATGGTGGCAGCAAACTAAACTTACCAGGGAGAGAATGGGGAAGTCAAAAATAGAATCTTGGGAGAAGATGAAGAAGTTGATGAGAGCTACATTCTTACCATACAACTATCAATCACTTATGTACCAGAGATTGCAGAATCTGAGGCAAGGGACGAAGTCTGTTAGTGATTATGCTGATGAATTTTACCAACTCATTGCCAGGAATGATATTATGGAAACGGAAGAACAACTAACTGCTAGATTCATTGGGGGATTGAGAATGCAGATCCAGGATATGGTTAATATGTGCGATCCTAGATCAGTGGCAGAGGCACATTAGAAAGCGTTGGCTTGGGAGAAGCACGGAAGGCGTGGAGGTGGTGTGTTTACTAATTCCAATAATCAAGCGAGGGGTGTTAGTGGAAGTTCTAATGTTCCTAAACCTGTCAATAAGCCAGTGGTGACGGAGGGTGAGAAGGCGAAGGCTAGCAGTGGTTTCAAATGTTATAATTGCCAGGAGTTGGGTCATAAAAGCAACGAATGTCCGAAGCCAAAGAAGAGAGCAATGGTTGCTGAGATTGAGGATGATGGTGAGGAGGCAGAATGTTCAAATACACCTTATGTTGAGGAGGAAGAAGAATTATCTGGGGATGAAGGTTGTAATCTTATGATGAGGAGGTCATGTCTTACACCAAAGCAAGAGGAGGATTGTAGTTGGTTGAGAAGCAATATTTTTCAGTCGACATGCACTATTCTGGGGAAAGTTTGCAAGTTCGTTATTGATGCTGGAAGTTGCGATAATATTATTTCTACAGAGGCTGTGAAGAAGTTGAACTTGAAAACTGAGAGACATCCTAAACCGTACAAGTTAGCATGGTTAAGGAAGGGTGGTGAAGTGAAGGTGTGTCGAAGGGCTTGTGTTAATTTTTCTATTGGGAAGAAGTACAAAGACGAAATTTGGTGTGACGTTGTAGACATGGATGTGTGTCATCTGTCGTTGGGCAGACTGTGGCAGTTTGATAGAGCAGTACAACATGATGGTCGTGCTAATAGTTACAGTTTTATGTTTGAAGGTACTAAAATCACTTTAGTTCCTAAGAAGCAACAACAAAAAGAAGACAAGCTGGAAGAGATTGAAGAGCTGAAAACTTTATTATCTTTGAAGGAGTTTGTTAAAGAAGTTGAAGAGGAGCCTGAACTATATTTGTTGATTGGGCGAGAGAGCAGTGAAGAGGTTGAAATTCCAGAAGAAGCAAAGCCAGTTTTGAAGGAGTTGAAGATTTATTTCCAGAGGAGTTGCCTAAGGAGTTACCGCCACTGAGAGACATTCAACATCAAATTGATCTTGTTCCGGGAGCAGTGTTACCACATAGACCACATTATCGAATGAGTCCGAAGGAACATGAGGAGTTACGAAGGCAGGTGGAAGAGTTGCTTGAGCAGGGACGTATTCAGGAAAGCTTGAGTCCTTGTGCAGTACCGGCATTGTTGGTGCCGAAGAAGGATGGAACATGGAGAATGTGTACCGATAGTAGAGCTTTGAACAAGATTACTGTTCGCTATAGATTTCCTATGCCAAGGTTAGATGACTTGCTAGATCAGTTGGGTGGGGCAACTATCTTTTCGAAGGTTGATTTGAAGAGTTGTTATCATCAAATTCGAATTAGACCGGGAGACGAATGGAAGACCGCATTCAAGACAAGGGAAGGATTGTATGAATGGTAGGTTATGCCGTTTGGTCTATCGAATGCACCGAGTACATTTATAAGGGTGATGAATCAAATTCAGACTGTACATTGGAAAGTTTGTTGTAGTTTACTTTGATGATATTCTGATTTATAGTGCGAGCACAGAGGAGCATGAAGAGCATTTGAGAAAGATGTTAATTATTCTTCGTGAGGAACAATTTTATGCAGCTACGAAGAAATGTGTGTTCATGACTCGAAGTGTGTTATTTTTGGGATATGTTGTATCTGAGAAGGGGATCCAGGTGGACCAGAGTAAAGTTGAAGCAATTAGAAATTGGCCACAGCCGAGAACTATCACTGAAGTTAGAAGTTTTCATGGATTGGCATCATTCTACCGAAGATTCATTCCACACTTCAGTAGCGTGATGGCACCAACTGATTGCATGAAGGGGAAACAATTTTCTTGGACAAAGGAAGCTGGGATTGCTATTGAGAAGATCAAGGAACTGTTGACGACAGCACCAATTCTTATATTACCAGATTTTCAGTTATTGTTTGAGCTACATACTGATGCATCAAAGGTTGGGATTGGAGGAGTGTTGAGTCAGAGTGCAAGACCAGTTGCTTATTTCAGTGAGAAGTTATCAGGGGCAAAGATGAGATACAGTACATACGATGTTGAGTTTTATGTTGTTGTGCAAGCTGTTAAACATTGGAGGCATTATCTATTTCAGAAAGAGTTTGTTCTTTACACTGATAATGAACCTTTGAAGCATTTGCAGAGGCAGGATAAGATTTCAGCGAGACATGCATCATGGATTGCTTATTTACAACAGTTTACTTTTGTCGTGAAACATAAATCTGAAGTAACGAATCGTGTGGCTGATGCTTTGAGTAGGAAGAGTCATTTGTTGACTACAATGAAAGTTGAGGTGATAGGGTTTGAATTATTACCAGAGTGGATTGACAAAGAACCTTACTTTGCAAAGTTCGTTGAGAAAGTTAAGGATGGGGATACTGATGAATTTATGATGGTTGATGGATTCTTGTTTAAAGGGAATCGATTATGTATACCAGATAGCAGTTTGAGAATGAAGATCATCAAGGAGTTGCACGAGGAAGGACATGTGGGCCGTGATCGTACATTGCATTTGATTTCTCAATCGTATTTTTGGCCATCGATGAGGAAAGAGGTAGAGAGGTTTGTGGAAAGATGTCATATATGTCAGGTTTCGAAGGGAACAGCAACAAATGTGGGATGGTATATGCCGTTACCTGTGCCGACTAAACCATGGGTTGATATCAGCATGGATTTCATTTTGGGTTTGCCAAGAACCCAAAGGGGAAATGATTCTATATTTGTTGTGGTGGATAGATTTTCGAAGATGGCACACTTTATTGCTTGTAAGAAGACGGCGGATGCTGTTCGTGTTGCTCAGTTATTCTTTAAAGAAGTCTATCGTTTACATGGGTTGCCGGAATCTATTGTTTCTGATCGGGATACTAGATTTTTAAGCCATTTTTGGTTAAGTTTGTGGAAGATGGTGGGAACGAAGTTGAACTTTAGCAGCGCTTATCATCCGCAAACAGATGGACAGACTGAAGATGTTAACCGATCGTTGGGAAATTTATTACGGTGTCTTGTGAAGAACAGTCTGAAAAGTTGGGACATGAAGTTATGCCAGGCAGAGTTTGCACATAATCATGCAGTGAATCGTAGCACAGGATTCAGTCCATTTCAGATTGTATATTCAAATCTACCCAGGGGACCATTGGACTTAATAGTAGTGCCACAACCGCAGGGGACGATTAAATGAGCTATAGACTTTGTTGATGGGTTGACTGAATGTCATAAAATCGTTCAGGAACGATTGGAGAAGTCGAACGAGAAATACAAGAAGATTGCAGAATTGAAACGAAGAAGTGTTGAATTTAACGAAGGAAATTTGGTGTATGCTGTGTTAATGAAGGATCGCTTTCCAGTAGGCGCTTATAACAAGTTGAAAGCCAGAAAAATTGGTCCAGTAGAAGTTGTGAAACGGATCAATGAGAATGCTTATAAGTTGAAACTGCCGGAGGATGTATACACTTCTGACGTATTCAATGTTAAGCATCTTGTGCCGTATTATGGAGATGGACAATCTGATGTGGAAGAACTTACAAATTCGAGGACGAATTTTTCTCAACCCGGGGAGGATGATGCAGGCCATCTGAATAAAGACTTAAGTAAAAACCGACCTAAGCATACCAATGAGTCGTTTCAACGACTTAAGGATGAGGACGGATTAAGCTTAAGTCGCGAGCGACTTAACGAGGTAACGCAGGGTACATTCTTGGTGCTTTCACGACCTAACGAAGAAGTCCTAAGTCGTTCACGACTTAACAAGAATGAAGAGAAGGAGTTACGACTTAACAGGAGTTTGAGGTGTTCGAGTTTGATGAGTCGTACACGACTCAACGACTCATCCATAAGTCGTCTATGACTTAATATGAAGCAGCGGAAAGTTCCAACTATTAAAGGCCTTGAGTCGGAGGAAGGGCACGGCCTAGTTAAGACGTTTGGGGTTGAGTCGTTCGGGGATAAGTTGTGGGAAGATATTGATATGTCACGAGCTACGACTCATGATAAGTCGTATGGAGTTTCTGAAGGCATTCCTTAAGTCGCCGCCGACTTAAGCTAAGTCGTAAGACTTCTTGTACTGAGTCGCTGTGTTTATATGTGTTGTTTTGTTGAGTCGTATCTTGTTGAGTCGTCTGTGTTGAGTGATGTTGTAGTGTGTTTGTAGGTCTCATGAGTCGTCTGTACATGTTGGTGTTAGGTCGTTGTTGACATATACTGAGTCGCATGGTGTTTGAGACACTGCCGAGTCAATATGAGTCGTAAGTCTTGTGTCATGAGTCGGTCAGGTCTTGAGTCGTACGCGACTTATGTGCTGTGTGTAAACTTCTATAAATAGGGAGTGAGTTGTAACTTTTTTGGAGGTTGATTTTTTTGAATAAAATTTCTTGTTGATTGCTGTGTGCTTTCTTCTTAAATTGGTAGTTGAGTGTAATCTCCTATCTCCTCTTTCGGTTAATCGAGTGCGCTCGATTCAACGATCGTAGAAGCCGATTCACGGTATTTAGTGCGCTAGATCAACGTACGAAGAATTGTAGATCTTTGAACACGGTATAGTGCGCTATCAACGTGTTTGAGATAGCTAGAATTCGGTATCTTCGGATCAACGAATTTGGGCATTTTGGTATTCATCAATCCACCGATTGCTACTTTCATCGTCATATCGTTTTGTTGATTAATCCGCTACATCAATATGTAATCTTCGGCAACAAATATAGTAATAAACATAACACAAATCAGTCACAGATAATTCATATCACAAAGGAATAGATACAAGTACTAGACAAAAATATGTATACATCAAGGAGTCTATATCTCAATTGTATACAACAAAAACTGCTAAACTAAAGTAGTTAGCCAAAAGATCAGATGATGGTCCGATAATGAGTCAAGTAGAAGCACCTGTAAAATCTCAGTCTGACCCAAGTATTATTTAATAAGAAAATAATAAACGGATCAGTCTAGCTATAATTATCAGATAAAATGAGATATAAGAAGAGATATAATAAAAACGTATGATAACCAAAAACGTCATACCTCGACAAGTATACATTAGAAAATCAACAAAGGAAAATCATACAAATATCTCACGAATCTCATAGCATAAAAAGAATGTCATATTCTTTCTTTAATTCACCAAGCCACAATAAATGACATACATATCAATGCCAACTGAAAAGGGTGGTGAAACATAAATTCCAGAAATCATCAATTAGAAGTCCAGAAATCACAAGAAAAGGATGGCCAATCCCAAACGGAACGCTATTCCATAAACCCGACATCGACGCACCTAAATAGATACGCCCCATACACAGTCCAACATCGTCGCACCTAGAAAGGTACGACCCATGCAAAGGCAAACATCGACGCACCTTAATAGAAACGTCCCATGTAATGTCTAGCATCGATGCACCTAGAAAGACACACCCCATGCATAAATAAGCATCGACGTACCTAGAAAGATACGCCCCATGCATAAATCAACATCGACGTATCTAGAAAAATACGCCCCAACTTATTGAGCTGATTGCTCCACGAAGTAAACAAACATCGACGCACCTAAATAGATACGACCCATGTGTAAATAAACATCGAGGCACCAAAATAGGTACGACCCATCCGAGAAATGAGACGAAGCTCAATAAATTGAAGTACAGTCCTCCACATAGACAAAGAGACATCGCACATTGCTGGTCTAAACCATAAAAAGATCATCATCGATCATCAAGAAGTGTCAATTACATTAAGCTAGTAAATATATGAGCTTAGCTTCATGTCCCATAACCACTAGCTTAACTTAAATATTTACGAACAAATTGTAGATCTCCACTAGAAAATTGTCACAAGAGTTTCAATCGAACGAGTCCAAGAATTAACCGACGAAGTAAACGCAAGCCTTTCATACCACTTGTTTTAATAAGCCGTTTAATTAGATTTCTCATAGGAATAAGGTAAAGGTTTGTATATACTATAGATTGGAAAACGGTTTTAATAAATGAGCTTTGTATTGAAATAGTGTTAAAATCGTTTTGATGAAGGAGTTTTGATATTTACTACTAGTATAGAAACCTTTATATTTTTAAAGTGACAAATCACAAAAATGATTGTAAAACAATCAATCACCGAAATTCACATTCGAGGACGTGAATAAAATCCAAAGAAATCGTTAAGAAATCCATCAAAATGGATATTTAGAAAATTCCTAGAGAAAATGTCATCAAAGTCGATAATAAATGATAACAACAAAAGGGAAACAACACAAATCGATTAAAGTTGGAAATTCAACAAAGTAGGAAAAATAGGAAAAAGTGGCAAATAGGAGCAGGTCGGTCAACCGGACTCCCTGAGTCGGTTGACTGAACCAAAGGTGGAAGTGCTCGGGTAGCAGGTCGGTCGATCGGACCCTGAGCTCGGTCGGCCGGAGCCTGTAACCTGCACTTCCAAAACAGAGGCAGGAAGTGCTCGGGTAGCAGGTCGGTCGGCCGGCTACAGAGCTCTGTCGGCCGAACGCTGTTGCCAGCACTCCCATGCCTATCTAATGAGTGCCAATCCCTTCCGAATTGCAATCGGTCGAGCAACGGCATAAGGATTTACGCCATCGACTACCCGGCCATAGAAGCTCTTCGGTTCATCACCAAAAACATAATCAAGACATCAAAGCTATGATTCTTAAAGAATTGAACCCAAAACACTAAAAATTGGAATATTCACCAAATCAATCCACCAAAAGCAATTGCACAGGAATAAGTGTTAGGAATTCATACCTAACAATCGAAGATAAATATAGGCTTAGATGTGAGATAAAAATCTCACCTTTGAACCCAAAACGAATGAAGAAGAAGCTATAGAGTAAAGGCAAGGACAATCACTCTTCAATTCCAACCCAACAAGCTTGAACCTAAGCTTAAAGGAGAAACATTTCCTAAATTAGGTTTAGGAAATTTCTAAAATTAAAAGGAAAATGAGTTGGAGAAGAAGAAGGAGATGCTTACTAATGGCTTCTCTTTGATTTTGGAGCAAGAATTTGAGCTAGCAAGAGGAACTAGGACTTGGAGTTTCTAATTCCCTTTCCTTTCCACCATTTTCAGTTGGAGCTTGAGTTTGAGGAGTGGGAATGAGTGAATGGAGAGGAGAGGGCTGAGCTAGAGTATAAGTGGGGTTAATGGGCTGAAACCCAACCCAAAGCCCTATAGAAAAAGTAGCAAAAATCAACTTACTCCAAACATTTCGAAGCATATACTCAAAAAGGTCGCAAATGGCATTTTGAACTCAATGGAAGTGGTCTCGAGTCCTAATTCGGCTGTTTGCGAAAAGTAGCTTCTCGGACTAAAATCCGACGAACGATGAAATATTTAAATAAAATATTTAAATATACAATCGATAAATATGTGGGTTGTTATACTTGTTTTAATACACTTGGTATTGTAAGTCTGATTTTTAAAAGAAAATTTTAAAAGAGTACCTTCCAAATTGTCTTTACAAATACTGTAATATGGAAATCAAGCACAAGTTCAGTTTTTAAAAGTACAGTTCGATTTCGTTTATGGAAAAATAGTTCCGTAATCGATATCGCTTATATGGAAAGGATCTAGTCATACTTTTAACGCTAAATATTATGGCATGCACTCGTATCTATATCGAAGGCTAAAAATGTCGTTAAAGCGATGCCAAGAGGTAACACTATTTCGATTTGCCTGGATTAATTTTCTACTGAGAGATAGCACTTGTTTGGAACCGACGAGTAGCGTTAAATAAATGATATTTAATTTCCTAATACAATTATTTTAATTATCCCCAATAGTTGATTTATTACTTATCGGATCCAGCTTTCTTGAGAGTGTATCGTCGCCTTAAAAGATGATTTACTGCTCTTTGAGCTTTGATATCCTTTTTCGGAAATGACTAAAACCAAAGCGCGAGTGGGGCCCAAGCTATGTGGGGTTGCTTCCGTTATGGTATTTTCACATCTCATCTCGATATTTATGTACCGTCACATGAAAAAATGTTAAGATTTAGATGTGAAATATTCGAATACTCTGTAAGGTCCGTAGGGTCCGGCTTGGAGGTTTTTGAGAAGTGTCACAGAATAAATGAGCTTCTCAAAAGTATATTACTAGAGGTACACTTCAAGGGGGTATACCCTCCTAGTCATCTGTCGAAAATTTTCATTTCCTTATTTGATTCGAACCCTTGAATTTGTTTATTTTTAAATTTCCATGAGAAGAATCAACCACTCTTCACGACGTTTCAGTATTGATTTTGCCAATTCAATCAAGTTTTGACTGTTACCTTATTTATTCAGTCAATCAAATTGGACTGTTTCCTTGTTTTATCTATTTTGTCCAGTTTGGATTTTACTTGGGTTATTTTCATTCTTTCAAGTCTAGTTTTAATATTATTATGCCGATCCTTATTTGGAATTGTTTCCCTGATGTTTATTACTGCTCTTGCCTGTATGGATGTCATTCTTGTGAGGTAAAATCCGTTTCGTGTTAGCGGCATGGTCTCATGGAACTTTATATGTTCCTCATTACTTGAGTTATCTCACGTTGGTATTTTCAGACTGATCCGAATGTTATTTTATTATGATGCTCGAGTCAGACCGAGTATTTTTTTTCCAAGGTTTCCTTGGTGTTATGGAGATCTTGGAGGTGTTACGAACTAGAGATAGTGTTTTAGATGACAACAACCCTTGTAACTTATTTTATTATAACTTATATACTAACACTATTGTCTAGATATATATGAATGTTACTATGCAGGATATATATATATATATATATATGACAGGTACTGATTATTGAAGACTGTACAGTATAAAGATCAAGAATGAAGAAATCAAGTTTGAAGACTCATAAGTATCAAGATTGAGATTTCAAGATAAGTGTCTATTTTGTTAAAACTTCATAATAGCATGGAAATCTTCATTCCAAATTTCATTTGGGACGAAACCCATTTCTACCTTCTTAGTGGCTTACAAACCCACGAAAATAAGATTACAAACCTACGACAAGTGGCTTACAAACGAACGAACATCCTGGTTTTGTACAAGTTCTCGAGTCCTGAAGTGATGAAATATTATGTAGGAAGAAGCTTGCAAAACTACTTCAAAATGGTTTTTCAAAATGATTTTCAAAACTGCTTTCAAAATGTTTTAGCCTTAAAAATTATCTATTCAAATGATTTTCCAAAAGATGTTTTAGCCTTAAAATATTCTTTGTTTTTGTTTCTAAATAACTCTTGTTTTAAACTTATCTTCTGATTTTTTAATATTCTTTATAATATATGTACTTGAGATTTAAAATCAAATTTATATATACATTCTAAAAATATATTTTTCTACTCTTCTTTATTTTAAAACATAGGAAAATTAGTTTATTTTACTACAGAATTATTTCATCTTGTTTTCCTTTCAATACCATTTTCAAAACAAATTTTACATAGTTTTTTAACTAATGGATGTCGACATCATGGGACACCCCATGTCGACATGGTGGCCATTAAATTCAAAAGTTTCAATTTTCAGAAGAAGTGTATTCGTTTAAATCTCTTCACGAATGGTTATGACCTTTACTAGTCTATAAATAGCCTTCAAAAATGAATTTTTTAACTAACTATTTTCTTCACTCCTTCTCCATAAATCAATATTCTAAAATTTTCATATTTTTAAGATCGTGCCAAAATTCTGCCGAATTCTTAACTGAATCAAATTAGAATCTCATTTTTGTTTGACTCTCTTCCCTCTCCCGAAGACCAAAGTGCTATTCAGAGTTATAGGATCAATTTGTAATCAAAATTTTATCGAGTCTCTCTATAACGTGTGGTTGTGCCTGGAAATCAATTGGGCGATTTGGTGTCCCATAAATCAAGAGAGTTTGCCCCAGACTCGAAGACAGGAGGGTACATCAAGGCCTTTAGAAATTGAGGATTGTAATCTCGACATTGGTATAATAGAAATCTATACGAGGTGTTTGCCTTAGTGCAGGATTGGATGTAGGGTAACTCAGAACCAGTATAAAATCTGGTGTGTTCTTTCCTTTACTGCTTTTTATTTACTTACTGCATGTATGTTTGATTCTGTGATTGCTCTGTGACTAAGTTTTGCATTTGTTTATATCATTATTTTTAAATTAGTCCATATAAGTCTTAGAATCCATTAAACACTATTCACCCCCTATAGTGTTAAATTAGCCCTAAGATCCTTAATCCGCACTCCCTTTCAATTGGTATCAAAGCATAGGTTTTCATAGTTTTCATAATCTTAAACTTGAAAAGTTAAAAATGGCATTTTTAGGAAATTTTGTTAATATTAGTTTAAATTTATGCATTTCAGCAAAGTATCATAAGTCTGCATATATTTTTTACGAAAAATCAAGTTATCAACTGAATTGGTTTGTTATGCAGGAACAGACATGTTACATGGCTTTTGAAGATTCAAGAACCAATGGACAAACTGTGCAAATTGGAAAAGATAAATGGATACTTGATGGTGGATGTTTAAGGCCTATGATTGGAAATCCTGAGATACTCAGTGACATTATATATCAAGATGGTGGGTTGGTCAACTTTGGAGATAGCTCAAAAGGATATGTGATTGACATCGGCAATGTCGGTAATTCTAAAACTCCTCTTATTTCTGATATTTTGCTAGTTAGGAATTTAAAACATAATTTTCTTAGCATAAGCCAACTATGTGATAAAAGATTTAAAATTAAATATGGAAAAGATAAGTGTCACACTGAAGATAATAAGTCAAAATTTATCTTTAAAGGAATTAGAAAGAAAAACATTTAAATCCTTCGTATGAAAGTTTCAAATAATAACTTATGTCTTTTGGCTAATACCAGTGACCTTTGGATTTGGCATAAAAGATTTGGTTATTTAAATTTCAAACTACTATCTGGGTTATCAAAACTTGACTTAGTTAGATGTCTTCCCAAGTTAAACTTTAAAGTAGATAGTATATGTGATGATTGTCAATTAAGAAAACTTAAGAAAAGTTCGTTTAAATTAAAAGATATGATTTCTATTTCTAAACCTCTAGAATTACTTCATTTAGATTTATGTGGTCCATCTCAAGTTCAATCGATTAATCACAATAAATATGTTTTTGTAGTTGTAAATGATTATTCAAGATATACTTGGATAATTTTTCTTAAACTTAAAAGTGATGCTTTGAATTATTTACAAATTTTGCAAAAAGAATTCAAAATCAACTTTCTTTAAAAATAAAAACCATTCGTAGTGATCACGGTGGAGAAATTGAAAATGAAAATTTTGAGAATTTCTGTAATCAAAAAGGAATTACTCCTAATTTCCCTTTTTCAAGAACTCCATAACAACATGGAGTGATAGAACGTAAGAATAGAACGATTCAAGAGTGTGCTAGAACAATGCTTTCTGATAGTAACTTACTTAAAAACTTTTGGGCTGAAGCAGTCGCTACAGCTTGTTATATATTAAATAGGATTTTAATTAGACCATTAACTAATAGAACACCATATGAATTACTTTACAATAAGAAACCTATAGTAGCTTATTTTAAAGTTTTTGCTAGTAAATGTTTTATTCTTAATACAAAAGATAATTTAGATAAATTTGAACCTAAATCCGACAAAGGTATCTTCGTCGGATATTCTAATAGAAGTAAAGCATTTAGAGTTTATAATTTAAGAACTAACACTATTGAAGAAACAATGCTTGTATCTTTTGATGAAAATTTTAAAGATACTGTGCAAATAGAAGATGAAGAAGATTTTGTAACTTTAAACAATGAACCTAATGAAACTAATTGTGAAATCATTCAACTTAATAAAAGAATTAGGCTATTAAAAGATCATCCTAGAAAATATTGAATCTATAGTTAAAACAAGAAATCAACTAAATAGTATGAGTAATGTAGCTTTTATATCAACTATTGAACCTAAAAATCCAAAGGAAGCATCATCTGATGATTCATGGATTCTTGCTATGCAAGAAGAATTGAATCAGTTCACCATAAATGATGTTTGGAAACTTGTTCCTAGACCTGAGGATAAAAGTATAATTGGAACATAATGAGTTTATAAAAATAAAATGAATGAACTTGGTGAGGTCGTGAGAAATAAAGCTCGTTTAGTCATGCAAGGTTATTGTTAAGAAGAAGGGATTGATTATGACGAAACTTTTGCACCCGTAGCAAGACTAGAAGCTATCAGGATTCTACTTGCTTTCGCAAACTACAATAATTTCATGTTACATCAAATGGATGTTAAAAGTGCTTTTCCATATGGTTTTGTAAAATAAGATGTTTATGTTGAACAACCTCCACTTTTTGAGATAATAAATTTTCAAATCATGTACATAAATTAAAGATAGCTTTATATGGTCTGAAACAAGATCCTAGAGCCTGGTATGAAAGACTAAGATCTTATTTACTACAATCTGGTTTTGAAATTGGTAAAATAGATACAACTCTTATTATTAAAACAAACAAAAATGATATTCAATTAGTACAAATATATGTAGATGATATAATATTTGGATCAACTAATAACATAATGAATAAAGAATTTTCAGATATAATGACTAAAGAATTTGAAATGAGTCATATGGGAGAACTAAGTTTCTTCTTAGACTTCAAATCAAACAATTAGGCAAAGGAATTTTCATTAGTCAAGAAAAATATGCTAAGGATTTAATTAATAAATTTGGATTGACCACTTCTAGTGGGAAACCAACTCCAATGACAACTAATGTGGCTTTAGGTAAAGAAGATAAATCAAAAGATGTTGATAAAAAATTATATAGGGGAACGATTGGTTCACTGCTTTATATAACAACAAGTCGTCCTGACATCATGCATAGTGTCTGTCTCTATGCAAGATACCAATCTCACCTAAAGAAACTCACTTAAAAGCTGTTAAAAGAATTTTAAGATATGTAAAACATACTTTAGATTATGGTTTATTTTATCCTAAAAATGATGTATTTGATTTAATTTCATATTGTGATGCTAATTACGCTGGTTGTAAATCAGACCGAAAAAGTACATCACTTTCTAGGACATTCTCTGGTTTACTGGTTTAGTAAGAAGCAAAACACTATATCCTTGTCAACAACTGAAGTAAAATATATATCTGCTACTTTGGCTTGTTCTCAAGTTATATATATGCAACAAACTTTAAAAGATTGTGGATTAACTACAACTAAATCACCAATTTATTGTGATGATACTAGTGCAACAAACCTATCTAAGAATCCAACTCATCATGCTAAAACAAAAAATATTGATATTAGACATTATTTTCTTAGAGATAATTTAAGTAAAGAAGTCATAACTCTTGAATATATTAATACTGAAAACAAATTGCTGATATATTAACCAAACCATTAAATGAACAAAACTTTACTAAATTTAGAAGAGAATTAGGTATATGTTCATTAACTAAAATATAAATTATAATAACACAAGTATAGTTGATAATTAGTATAAATAAAAATTTCTCAAAAATTGAACTAGGCATGTCGACATGACTCAGCCCCCTATGTTGACATACATGCCGAGATTTCCAAATTTAAATTTCCCTCTAAAATTAGTTATTAAGTTATATATTTATATATTTCGACTTTTACTCCTTTTATGACGGCCCTGACTTGACCTTTGAAAATCGGCACCGAATACGACACTTATATTCAAATGCCGTAGATCCAAACGCTAAATCTGGTTCGCCGGAGCTTATAACACCATTAAGTACAACACAGGGGAAGAAAAGAATATCAATATATATAACACTGATACAATGACAGATACAAAATCTGGTATAATATGATACAACAGAATGATACAATAGATATCAATACTATCAGAGATACAGGACACAACGGAAAGATATAGATAACACCAACAGCGGAATAATAACTCCAAGATGGTCTTCAAGAGAGGAAAAGGAATAGAATCCAGAACTGTAACTCCTTCTCCAAGGCACCAATCCAGAAATTCCTCGAACTCCCAATAACGACGTTTTATCGAGATAAGCAAGTCTCGTCCAAATCCAAAGACTGGACTAACTCTAGATAATCTATAAACCTGACTATCTGGAAAAAAACAACTCTAGATTGCCCGTGTGGAAAGTGGTGGGCACCTAGAGTTTAGGAAAGGAACAATAAACTCCTAGTCAGTCATGAGACTGGCGTGAGTAACGAAAACAGTTCGGTCTTTAAAACAAACAATAAAAGAATTCAAATAAATCCGCAATGCTTTTTGAAAAATGAAACTACCACAAGGCCTCCCGCCGCACACACAATGCACACACAGAATTGGAGGAGATTCCTCCTTATGATAGTCAAACGTGCTTGATACGAGAAAATTTCTTGATATTATTATTATAGGTGCACAGTGGAAAGCATTTCGAAAGTATACTATTAATCTTAGCCAGCATAGGCATTTCGCACTTATGCCTACTATAGCTACCATGTTCAATAGCAGGTTACCGCCACATTCCATGGCAGGTTATACAACTAAAACCGTACAGGGCGCGTATTGTTCTGTTTGGATTTCCAATAAATGGTCGGGCTAAGGAACTTCCCACTGTCCATGGGTACGCCTCTGGCGAGATGTCCCGAAAACCTAACCGGATCTCTGCCAACACAAGGCCGGGTTACCTCTGTAACTAGGTAACTACTACACGAGCATGCCATCCCCCGATCCTTTGGGACCTTTATCCGAGGCGCCTCTAAACCACAAAGCAACAACCACGCAGCAAATGAGATTGAAGCCCATCACACAGGTAAATATCTGGGCTCATACCATGATACCACCCTTTACCAGAAGGGAATAACACTCCCTAAAGGGCGCGACCCTCATAACCTTGCCACATCTTTCCTATTTTGACCATTTTTGGGGTGTGAGGTCCTGATGCAGTCTCGTCCACAAAGCTACGCTTTATATAAAAGTCATGCTTTGATCACAATTAATCAACAAATGATCATCAACACACAGCAACACTCAGCACGCCACACTACTAAATTGGTAATATATCGCTGATGACCTTCAATTACATAACCTCTGAGCTCGTACGTCTCAGTGAAGGGTGTTATGCTAAGAGAATAAATTCTAAATTCTCCGCCACCAACATATATGTATTTGAAAGAAATCTGCTTTATATCTCAAAGTGTAGTGTCAGACATACAACCATACAAGTCTGTCTCGGGTTCGAACAGAACCAAAGGCACTTCCGAAAAAGCCTTGCAAATCCGGGTATTCACAATCCCCATTGGACTTCCCATCACTTAGGGAGAACTCTATACCGGAGCAACTCAGTGCAGAGTCAATCGATAGGTTATCCTATCGTTCTCACAAATACCAGGTCTTCACCGCCGGTTTTCAAATGCAACCCATAACGTCGTATCACTATTCGGAATGGGTTATATGACACAAGGTCCTCTTCCGGCAAAACCGAATAACGAACACAATATTTAAAAACATATGGATATGGAATTTCAATTAATTCACAATTTAGAAGAAACCCAAAACCTTTCTACAAATGGTTTAACAAATTACCATTTTAAATCTTTAAACAAAAAGATTTATTCCACAAAGTTCACCCAGTTTCACAAAGATCCATTCATAGATTTCCAAAACAATTTCCATTTCGATTAGGATTAACTCATTTAAATCTTTAGTTACAAAGATCTAAATTACAACTTTCAAACCGTTTCCATAACTTGGAAATCATTTTCATTTCAAACTTGAAATCCTTTTAACACAAATTGGAAGTCCATTTCTTATGTGAACGCTTTTATTTTTGAAAACAAATAGTTTTCGTTTCGGAAGAATCCAATTATACTTGCACGAGTTTGAGCCTTTGAATTTAAATTCAAATTCCCAAATCAATACATTTGAAATGGTTTAACCCATTTATAACTAGTATAACATCTTTAATCCCGCGTTTCAAATTATAGAATTCAGTTTCAAATTTTGAATTCAAATTTGAATCAAACTATTTAAATTTCAAAACTTTATCAAGTTATTCAAAAATAACTTTTGACTTGAAATTTCATTTCAAAAGCTTTTCACATTTAACCCGATTCTATTTCCAAACCATTTGAATTCAAATTGTCTATTTAAAAATCATTTCAAAAACCTATGACTTAATCGATTTTCTCGTGAATCCATATTTGTGTGTATATGGTGTGGTCCAAGGGTTTAACACAATAGTGCAACAACATCATCATCACAGGTCAAAACACAGAAATATAGTTGATAGCCGTATAAACTATAACGCTTATCGTTCATTCACAGATTCACAGATAATATACAATTACATCACAAATAAATGAATAAATTATATAGCTCAATCCATAGAACAAAATATCACAGATCAGATAGGACAATCAATTCAAGGCATCTCATACAATACAATCAATCATAAGTAAGGTCAAGCATTCAATAAACATTTATAAGCAGGATTAATTAATTGTTTAATCCTAATTAATTCAATTTATTTCCAATTAAATTAATTACTTATGAATTAATTATCCAACCTTGATTTATTAATTACAAATCATTTGATATAAATTAATTTATCAAACACTTTAATTAATTATTCTTAATTAATCACATTAATTAAATTGACCTCTAAACCAATTACACAATTAATTAACCCCTTAATTAATTATTTTAAGAAATTAAACCTTTAATTACTTACCATAAAGTAATTACACTTGCACGATTTCATAAATAATTATCATAAATTAATTAATCTAGTTAATGGTTAAAATCATCACATTAATTAACTAAAAAAATCTTAGTTAATGACCTTCATTAACTAATAATATTTCTTTAATTACTTTGCTAAAGAAATGACTTACATTAATCATCATTAATTAAAATTGATTAACCATTAATAAATCATAAATTAATTCTAGTTATTTAATTAATTAAGTGTTAGTTGTAACTTTATTAGTTCTTAATTACAAATTAATTAATTCATATTCATTAATTAACTCAAACCTTAATCAATAAATTTAAACCTTATATTTACTAATTAAATTGATATAAAACATTAATTAGCCATTCTAATTAACTTAATAATTTATGAATTACAAATCATCATTATATCTTCATTAACTTAAGACAAATCTCATTCTTATTAAAGATTTTATTATCACTTATAATATGTTGAAACATTTATATTCAATTCATTTTTAAATCCATTTTACATTTCAAGCTTTAATGAGAATACCAATTTATCTTATATGAAGTTTAAAACTAATTTTTTAAACAAACTTTAAATTTACATGTTAAAATAATATTTTATTATAAAAGAAATTTAAAGAGTTGAAATCAAATTCCTTTTTAAAATTTACATATCAAAATATACCTTAACATTAAAACTTATTAAATCATCTAAATTTATAAAACTTAATTAAATTTCAAAAACTGGAATTCAAATTCAGATTTAAGTGCAGGTTGAAAATTTTGATTTGTGCTTTGTTTTAAATCTTCCTTTATAATTTTCAAATCCCATTTTAAAATTCAAATTCTTTTTGTTCACTAAATTACAAAACACCTTTATTAAAACAATTTGCATTTTTTTAAACTTTATTTAATTCCAACTAAATTTCAAAACTAAGCTTGAATTTATTATTTAAACTTTGATTTAACACTAAGTTTATGGTAAAAATTCAATTTTAAAATGTCAAAACAAAACAGAACAGGTTTTGTAAAACCTTGTGACGCCCCACCTCTATACCCAATCTAGCGAAGGACACTACGGGGTAATGCCATCAACTAGCGCGGAGAATAAGGCTGTCGTGTAATTGCTTTGTGCGAGCCCCGGTATGTCAGATAGTACAACATGCAAAAATCTGACACATTGATACAAACTCAAAGCTACTACACAGTGGCTATAAAAAGTCTTCGGAAACAAACATAGAAATAAGCATAACACAAATCAGTCACAGATATTCATATCACAAAGGCGGTAAAAAGATATGAATATAACACTTGAAAGTGTACATCAGAGTAGTGGTCTAACAAGATCCACAATATCACAAAAGAATAGCTACGAGTGCAAGACAAAAGAATATGGATACATCAATGAGTCTATATTTCAAATGTATGCAACAAAAACTACTAATCTAAGTAGTTAGCCAAAAGTCGGGGTGATAATCCTAGAGGTGAAGTCAAGTAGATGCACCTGTAACATCTCAGTCTGACCTGAGTTTTATTTAATAAGAAAATAATAAACGGATCAGTCTAGCTATAAATATCAGATAAAATGATATAGGATAAGAGATATGACATAAACATATGATAACCATAAAGCCATACTGTGATAAGTATGTAATTGAAAATCAACAAGAGATTAATCAATATCACCAGAATCTTCTCAAAGATCAAAAGAAATGTCATACTCCTTATTTATCAAATCACCAAACTATAAATATTGACAATAATATCAATGCCAATCTCAAAAGTTAATGACACACAAATTCAACAATACCCAAAAATTGATAACACTTATCAATGAAAATCATGAAAATTGGTGAAACACAAATTCTAGAAATCATCAATGGAAATCCAAAAATCACAAAAAGGGGGAGGCCTATCACAAAACAAGAGCACGAAAGCTCACAAACACGTGTATCACAAACGGGACGCTATCCCATGGTCGCTAACCATAGAGCCGGTGCAACGTCGTAGTACAACAGTACGCCCGAGGAACTAGGAATTCGAATAGTTCGAAACAACGACGTAGTACAACGGTACGCCCGATGGACCGAACTCCATAAAAGAACATGGGTCGCTAGCTCACAAAAGTTGAGTCGAAACTCCAAATAATACATAGGCCGTTAACCTATAAAGAAATGAGATGAAACTCAATAAGACGAGGTACTGTCCCCTACGTGGACAAAGAAACATAGCATATGGCTAGTCATAATCACAAAAATGATCATCATCGATCATCAAGAAGTGTAAATTACAATAAGCTAGTAAATATATGAGCTTAGCCTCATGTCCCATAACCACTAGCTTAACTTAAATATTTACGAACAAATTGTAGATCTCCACTCAAAAGTTGTCACAAGAGATTCAATCGAACAAGTCCAAGAATTAACCGACGAAGTAAACGCAAGCATTTCATACCACCTGTTTTACTAAGCCGTTTAATTAGATTTCTCGAACGAGTGAGGTGAAGGTTTGTATATACTAGTAGATTGGAAAGCGGTCTTATAAACAAGCTTGATATTGAAAATAGAGTTGAAATTGTTTTAATAACAGAGTTTTGATATTTACTACGAGTATTGAAACCTTCATATTTTTAAAAGGACAAATCACAATAATGATCGTAGAAACAATCAACCACAAAAATTTACATCCGGAGACGTGACAGAAAGCCCAAAGAATTCAATTTCAGTTGAGCGACCTAAGTGGTAGCGGCATAAGTGCAAGTCGAACGACCTAAGGAATGGTGCGACCTAACACGTGGCCGACATAACGTGCAAACGACCTAAGGAAATGGCCGAGCGACCTAACACATGCACGACCTAACGTACATACGAATAAGGGGATGTGGCCAAGGTAAAGCGACCTAAGGGGTACGTGACCTAAAGAAGTAGCGGCCTAAGAATGGTGCAGGCGGTCATAACGCGACCTAAGGAATACTCGACCTAAACAACAAGGCACGACCTAGCAGTTGCGAGCTAACACGGAGCGACCTAGTTGCAGAAAGCCGAGAAAATGGTGCAACGACCTATCCAAGGCGCGACCTAAGCACGAGCGAGCTAGCTGTGGAACGACTTAGCGACTTAGTGGTTGAAGGCCGAGTGAATGTTGGCCGAGCGACTTAGTGGTGGAACGACCTAGTAGTGGAACGTCCTAGCGATGTGCGACCTAAACATGCCGAGCGGCTTAAGGAAGTGGAGACGGCCGAGCGACCTAACGACCTATAGGGGAGGAACGAACTAAATGCAGGCCGAGCGACCTAAGGGTTTTGGAGCTCAAAACTCGCTCAATTTGCAACTAATCGAGCACGGACGCTAGGGGATTATGCCCATAGGCTACCTGGTCGTATTGGCTCCTAGGTGCATCACCAAAAGCGTGGTTAAACATCAAAGATTGGATTTTTAAAGATTTGAACCCAAAACACTAAAAAATTGGGATTTTCACCAATTCAATCCAAACCAAAAGCAAACGCACATGAATAAGTGTTAGCAATTCATACCTAACAATCAAAGATAGTTATAGACAAAGATGTGAGATGAAAATCTCACCTTTACACAAGATCAATGAAGAAGGAGTTTGAAATCAATGGAAGAATCAACCCAAGAAGCGTGAATCAATGTCTTCTCTTTGAATTTGGAGTTAGATGTAGGATTTGCAAGTGAACTAGGGCTTGGAGTTTTAATTTCCCAATCCTTCCTCCATTTTTGATGAAGCTTGAGTGTTAGGAAATGAAAGTAAATTTATGAAGGGAAGGGGGTTGAGTTAGAGTTATAAGTTTAGGCTAATGGGCTAATCCAAACCTAAAGCCTAAAGTGAAAAAGTAGCAAGATTCCACTAACTCCAAACATATCAAAGTTTATATTTAAAAAGATCGCAAACGGCGTTTTGAACTCAATGGAAATGGTCCCGAGTCCTAATTCGACCGTATGCAAAAAGTAACTTTTCGAACTATAATCCAACTAAAGATAAAATATTTAAACAAAATATTTAAACATTCAATCGTAAAATATGCGGGATGTTACAGACTCGCCTCCTTAAAAAAATTGCGTCCTCGCAATATTTAAGAAGAAAATATGAGGTAACAACCATGAAAGCATATCAAGACAGAAGAAATTTAAAATAAGAAATTCACCTCATGGAGCACAAGAAAGTAAATCCGGATGTGTTCGCTCGATGTACTCTCTAGATTCCCAAGAGCAATCCTTAGGATTTGAGGATAATTGGACTTTAACAAGCGGAACATCTTTATTTCGAAGGTGTCTGACCTCCGAAGCAATAATACGAATAGGATGCTGCTCGTAAGTTAAATTAGGTGAAACTTCAATTTCTTCCACAACACCAGGCTCAAGAATAGAATCGAAATCTCGAAGGCATTTTCGTAATTGAGAAACGTGAAACACGTCATGAATAGCAGAAAACTGAGCCGGTAACAAAAGGCGATAAGCCACGGAACCAATACCTTCGGTGATGGGAAATGGCCCAATATTTCAAGGTGCTAATTTTCCCGATCGATTGAAACATACAACACCCTTCATAGGTGAAACACGAATAAACACAAGATCTTTCACAGAAAATTCTAATTTCCTTCTCCGGTTATCGGCATTGGATTTTTGTCTACTCTGGGCTTCTTTCATCCTATGACGAATAAGGTCAATCTTTTCTGTGGAATCACGAATAAAATCTGGACCTAAAACCAGCTTCTCACCGGCCTCAAGCCTACAAGAAGGAGATCGGCTTGGCCTTCCATAGAGTGCCTCAAAAGGTGCCATACCAATACTAGATTGGAAGCTATTATTATAGGATAACTCAACAAGAGAAATATGATCTTCCCAACTTCCACCAAAATCAAGAACACATGCACGAAGAAGATCTTCAAGAGTTTGATTCACACGATCAGTTTGTCCATCGGACTGGGGATGATAAGCGATGCTAAAATTAAGCTTCGTTCCCAAAGCTTTTTGAAGACTCTTCCAAAATCCACTAGTAAACAATGGATCACGATCACTAACAATAGAAGAAGGAACTCCATGCAATTTTACAATTTCTTTAATAAAGAGTTTGGCCAAAAGAGGAACGGTCCGATTGGACCGAACGGGTATAAAATGGGCGGATTTGGTAAGTCTATCAACTATCACCCATAAGCTATCATGACCCGAACGAGAACGGGGAAGGCCGTCTATAAAATCCATGGAAATTTGATCCCACTTCCAAATTGGAATATCTAAAGGTTGCAATAACCCACCAGGCCTTTGGTGTTCGGCCTTGACAAGTGAAGTCATGCAACACTTAACAAAGTTAGCGACATCAGATTTCATTCCCTCCCAATAATAAAGTCGCTTCATATCCGCGTACATTTTCCTACTACCGGGATGAATGGTGAATTTAGAATGATGAGAATCTTCTAAAATGTCTCTACGAAGACCACTAATATTTGGCACGATAAGTCTACCAAATTTTTGAATACCGCCACGAGAATCAATATCGAAGGCTTTCAAACTTTCAATATCAATTTTATCCCTAAAATTTTGGCCAAGAAGAGCCAAGTCGGGATCTAGCTTTTGAGCTTCAAGAATGCGGTCTAAAAGAGAAGGATGAGCCTCAGGACTACATAAAGCAAGAGATGAACACAAATCGGAAACGCGATCTCGTATCTCACAAGTAGATAAAATCTCGATATCATTCCAATCGGATATCATCATAGAAACAACCGCTTGTTGCTTGCGACTAAGTGCATCTGCAACACAATTTCCCTTTCCGAGGGTATAAAGAATATCAAGATCATAAGCTGCAAGGAACTCGAGCCAACGTTGTTGACGCAAATTAAGTTCCTTTTAAGAAAATAGATACTTCACTGATTTATGATCAGTGTAAAGAATAAATTTTTCTCCCAAAAGATAATGACGCCAAATACGAAGGGCGAAAACAATAGCCGCGAGCTCTAAATCATGAGTGGCATATCTAATCTTGGCTGGCTTCACTTGCCTAGAAGTATAGGCAATGACACGTCCTTTTTGCATAGGAACAGCACCCAAACCAACGCGACTAGCATCGGTATAAACAATAAAATCTTGATTCCCTTTGGAAATAACTAGAATAGGAGCATCAGAAAGGAGTTCTTTTAATTTTCGAAAAGAAACTACACATTTGTCGAACCAAATGTATTTAACACCTTTCTTGGTCAAACTAGTAAGAGGCACGGAAATTTTGGAAAAGTCCTTTATAAAATGACGGTAATAGCCCGCCAATCCAAGGAAGCTCCGGATTTCCGTCACACTCTCCGGTCTCTTCCAATTTTGAATCGCTTCAATCTTTGAAGGATCCACAGAAATTCCGGATTCGGAAATAATATGACCGAGAAACTTAACATGAGATTGCCAAAAGTGGCATTTACAAAATTTTGCTTTCAATTGATTGCTCCAAAGAGTTTCCAACACAATCTGAAGATGTTTTTCATGCTCCTCCTCGGTTTTAGAATACATAAGAATATCATCAATTAAGATGAGAACAAACCGATCAAGGAAATCTTTGAAAACTCTATTCATAAGGTCAACGAAATAAGCCGAAGCATTAGTTAAACCAAATGGCATAACAAGCCATTCATAAGATCCATAACGAGTACGGAACGATGTCAAAGGAATGTTATCCTATGCAATACGAAGCTGATGAAAACCGGTAGCTAAGTCTAGTTATGAAAAGACTCTAGCACCAATAAGCTAATCAAATAAATCATCAATTCGAGGTAAAGGATATTTATTATTGATAGTAAGCTCATTAAGCTTGCGTTAGTCAACGCAAAGCCTAAGTGTACCATCGGATTTCTTCACAAAAATAGCCGAAGCTCCCCAAGGCGAGGAACTAGAGTGAATAAATTGCTTCGTCTCCAGTTCGGATAATTGTTTGCGCATCTCATCATTTTCTTTATTGGATATACGATAGGGAGAACGAGTAATAGGTTGAGCTCCAGGGATGAGATTAATTCTCAACTCAATTGCTCACTTAGGTGGTAATCCTAAAACAAGTTCAAATATGTCAGAAAATTCACGAACAACGTGAATAAGAGAAATAATATCTTCCTCATCATCATTATCGTCATCATGATGATCCAAATAATATAAAGATGCAACCAAGCTGGAATCTGAATCTTTAAGGTCAATAGAAATCTGCTTAACAGATTGAGGATGTCGAAGATGAATAGTCCGCTCAGGACATAGGATTTGAGCTTCATAGCGGTTAAGCCAATCCATTCCCAAAATTATTCCAAAGCCTAAATAGCGCATAACATGCAAATCGGCTCGGAAAGAAAAATCGCACAAAATAATCTCGACATCTTTACACAATAAACTGATCGTTGCGGATCCACCAACCGAATTTACAATTCTCAAACAAGTCATCAAACACAAAACATCCAAAGAAAACGTATCAACAAGTTCTTTTGATATAAAAGAATGGGATGCACCCGTATCAAAAAGAACTCGAACAGGTTGATTATAAAACATAATAATGCCATCAAGGATAGAATGAAGAGTACCTTAACCATGAGATGTGTTTCCTGGGGCTTTAGCAACATTAAGCTTTCCCTCCTTCTTGCCCTGAAGTTTGGGACATGAAGATAAAAAATGTCCCGAACTTTTGCAATAGCGACAAAAGAGAGGTTTCGGACATCTATTGGCATAATGGTCCTTAGAACCACAATTGTAGCATTGCCCACTACTAGGGGAAGAAGCCTTTGCCACCGGAATTGCTTGCTTCCCTTTCTTATTGGGATAAGACCCTTTGAACTTAATATGCCTTTTCTTGTTGTTGTTGAATTTTGGTTTGGCACCCACAACATCAGCATCACTCTCTTTATCTGCCTCTACAAGTCGAAGAGCGATTTCAACAAGTTGATCAAAAGATACTTCTAGCTTTAGAAGTAATAGCTTCTTGAGATTCTTATTCAAGCCATAGACAAATCGTTGGTTTTCCTTCAATGGGGTGTTTATGTACTCGACCCCGTATTTAGAAAGTGATTCAAACGATGCGACATAGTCTGTCACAGAGGATCCACCTTGAACAAGGTCAATGAAACGGCGAGCCAAAGTCACCTTTTCAACTTCTAGCACAAATTTTAATTCGAAGCGTTCCTGGAATTTCTCCCAAGTAAGATCCGCTTCAACTATTTCAGAAATAAGAAGTTCATACCAATCCAATGCACTTTCTTGGAGCATACTAGAGGCCACCTGAACACGGTGAAGGTCAATAAGATTCATGATAGAAAAGATTTGATCGCATGATCTCAGCCAAGAATGGACTTCAATAATGGTTTCAGTACCTTTGAATGGCTTTCCACTCAAATTGGTATAATCGCTGCACAAACGTGCAAATACATACCTAGGGTGAGTAGACTCTGGATTAGATCCAGCTGCTTGAGAATTCCTTACAAGATCAAGGAGCTGCTGGGCAGACATAAATACTCCATCTTGGGGAGTAGCACGTGATTGACTGGCGCTGGGATGGCCAGGTCTAACCATTCTCATCCTTAAGAAGAAAGAAGGAAGAAGAAAAAGGTTATTCACCAAATGAATATCAAGAAATCTTGATAGATAAACAAGGAATCATAGAGAAAATAGGATGAATCGGTACGAAGACTCGAATTAAATCCTAAAGCACAATTCCTAAGATGGACTTAGGACGATGATCCTTTGTATATCATTCTACATTGTTATGAAGTTTTTCTCTAATACCAAGCCGCGACGCCCCACCTCTATACCCATTCTAGCTAAGGACACTATGGGGCAATGCCGTCAACTAGCACGGAGAATAAGGCTGTTGAGGAGCGGCCATCCGTGTAATTGCTTTGTGCAAGCACGGTATGTCAAGATAGCACGACATGCAGAAATCCGACACATCGATACAAACTCAAAGCTACTACACAGTGGCTATATAAAGTCTTCGGAAACAAACATAGAAATAAGCATAACACAAATCAGTCACAGATATCCATATCACAAAGGCGGTAAAAAGATATGAATATAACACTTGAAAGTGTACATCAGAGTAGTGGTCTAACAAGATCCACAATATCACAAAAGAATAGCTACAAGTGGAAGACAAAAGAATATGGATACATCAATGAGTCTATATTTCAAATGTATACAACAAAAACTACTAATCTAAGTAGTTAGCCAAAAGTCGGGGTGATAATCCTAGAGGTGAAGTCAAGCAGAAGCACCTGTAACATCTCGGTCTGACCCGAGTATTATTTAATAAGAAAATAATAAACGGATCAGTCTAGCTATAAATATCAGATAAAATGATATAGGATAAGAGATATGGCATAAACATATGATAACCATAAAGCCATACTGTGATAAGTATGTAATTGAAAATCAACAAGAGATTAATCAATATCACCAGAATCTTCTCAAAGATCAAAAGAAATGTCATACTCCTTATTTATCAAATCACCAAACTATAAATATTGACAATAATATCAATGGCAATCACAAAAGTTAATGACACACAAATTCAACAATACACAAACATTGATAACACTTATCAATGAAAATCATGAAAATTGGTGAAACACAAATTCTACAAATCATCAATGGAAATCCAAAAATCACAAAAAGGGGGAGGCCTATCACAAAACAAGAGCACGAAAGCTCACCAACACGTGTATCACAAACGGGACGCTATCCCATGGTCGCTAACCATAGATCCGGTGCAACGACGTAGTACAACGGTACGCCCGAGGAACCAGGAACTTGAATAGTTCGGAACAACGACGTAGTACAACGGTACGCCCGATGAACCGAACTCCATAAAAGAACATGAGTCGCTAGCCCACAAAAGTTGAGTCGAAACTCGAAATAATACATAGGTCGTTAACATATAAAGAAATGAGATGAAACTCAATAAGACGAGGTACTGTCCCCTACGTTGACAAAGGAACATAGCATATCGCTAGTCGTAATCACAAAAATGATCATCATCGATCATCAAGAAGTGTAAATTACAATAAGCTAGTAAATATATGAGCTTAGCCTCATGTCCCATAACCACTAGCTTAACTTAAATATTTACGAACAAATTGTAGATCTCCACTCAAAATTTGTCACAAGAGATTCAATCGAACAAGTCCAAGAATTAACCGATGAAGTAAACGCAAGCGTTTCATACCACTGTTTTTCTAAGCCGTTTAATTAGATTTCTCGAACTAGTGGGGCGAAGGTTTGTATATACTAGTAGATTGGAAAGCGGTCTTATAAACAAGCTTGATATTAAAAATAGAGTTGAAATCGTTTTAATAAAAGAGTTTCTATATTTACTACGAGTATTGAAACCTTCATATTTTTAAAAGGACAAATCACAAAAATGATCGTAGAAATAATCAACCACAAAAATTCACATCCGAAGACGTGACTGAAAACCTAAAGAATTCAATTTACAAATTCATTGAAGTGGAAATGGCCTAGCGACTCACAACGGCGCGACCTAGCAGCTGAGCGAACTAAGTGGTAGCGGCATAAGTGCAGGCCAAACGACCTAAGGAATGGTGCGACCCAACACATGGCCGACCTAACGTGAAAACGACCTAAGGAAATGGCCGAGCGACCTAACACATGCACGACCTAACGTGCATACGACCTAAGGAGATGCGGCCAAGGTAGAGCGACCTAAGGGGTACGTGACCTAAAGAAGTAGCGGCCTAAGAATAGTGCAGGCAGTCATAACGCGACCTAAGGAGTGCGCGACCTAAACAAACAACAAGGCGCGACCTAGCAGTTGCGCGCTAACACGGAGCGACCTAGTTGCAGAAAGCCGAGAAAATGGTGCAACGACCTATTCAAGGCGCGACCTAAGCACGAGCGAGCTAACAGTGGAATGACCTAGCGACTTAGTGGTTGCAGGCCGAGCGAATGTAGGCCGAGCAACTTAGTGATGGAACGACCTAGAAGTGGAACGACCTAGCGATGCACGACCTAAACATGCCGAGCGACTTAAGGAAGTGGAGACGGCCGAGCGACCTAACGACCTATGGGGGAGGAATGACCAAAATGCAGGCCGAGAATCCTTCATATGCAGGCCGAGCGACCTAAGGGTTTTGGAGCTCAAAACTCGCTCAATTTGCATCCGATCGAGCACGGACGCTAGGGGATTATGCCCATAGGCTACCCGGTCGTATTGGCTCCTCGGTGCATCACCAAAAACGTGTTTAAACATCAAGGATTGGATTTTTAAAGATTTGAACCCAAAACACTAAAAAATTGGGATTTTCACCAATTCAATCCAAACCAAAAGCAAATGCACATGAATAAGTGTTAGGAATTCATACCTAACAATCAAAGATAGTTATAGACAAAGATGTGAGATAAAAATCTCACCTTTACACAAGATCAATGAAGAAGGAGCTTGAAATCAATGGAAGAATCAACCCAAGAAACTTGAATCAATGTCTACTCTTTGAATTTGGAGTTAGATGTAGGATTTGCAAGTGAACTAGGGCTTGGAGTTTTAATTTACCATTCCTTCCTTCATTTTTGATAAAGCTTGATTGTTAGGAAATGAAAGTAAAATTATGAAGGGAAGGGGGTTGAGTTAGAGCTATAAGTTCAGGCTAATGGATTAATCCAAACCTAAAGCCTAAAGTGAAAAAGTAGCAAGATTCCACTAACTCCAAACATATCAAAGTTTATATTTAAAAAGATCGCAAATGGCGTTTTGAACTCAATGGAAGTGGTCCCGAGTCCTAATTCAACCGCATGCAAAAAGTAACTTTTCCAACTATAATCCAACTAAAAATAAAATATTTAAACAAAATATTAAACATTCAATCGTTAAATATGTGGGTTGTTACAAAACTGTACAAAACAATTACTTCCCGAGCCTCACTACAAATACTTCGAGTCCAACACTACTCCACTTCGAGCCCAACATCAATTTTTCTCGAGAATTACTCGCGCCCTTCCTTGCTCGTCTCAAATTTTCCCAGAACCAAGAAGTGCACCATGCACGTGCCCGGTGGCTTCTGGCCGCCTCTGACCATCTCTGATAGTCGTCCCACATCGGAAATCGACTTCACCTCCAAACCCAGATCATCAGATCGTCCTCCATCACTTTGAAGTTAAATTCGAATTCAATGTCAAACCTGGAAACATCATCAGGTTCGCCATCAACCATGGAAACACCACCGTACTCTCAACCCCGACCACCCGAAAGCTCGAAATTCCGGCCACACGATCGAGTACATCCCGTCTAGCACCTCCCAGAATTCCACCACACTCGATCGTCTCCAGAAAACAAACGAATCAAAACACTCAACCTCGACCAAACTAGGGTTACGAACTGAAAACTGCTCGCCGCCACCTCCACGACCATATGTCGCGCTATCCACTATTTTTCCTCGACACTACGTTCATTCCGCTACCACCCCAAAGGACCACGACCTCCCCCATCGACGAGGTCACTAGAATTTTCCAAATGAGTGAAATCTATTTAAACTCGAACTGCTCTCTCAATCTCCATATAAAGATTATGATTCAAGCTTTAAAAATCATGTTATAGTATATGAATTCAGATTACATACCTCACTTCGTAATTTAAAAAGTTTGAATTTTGACTATTTTAGAGTTTTGCACACTTTTCTTGATTTCCAGACACAGTTCTAATTTATTTCGACTTAAGTGAAATTTTAATCTAAAATTTGTGACATAACAACCAAGTTTTGTTTGAATCATGAATCCAAATCATGCCTTGATCAGGAGAAAATGATTTTTCTAAACTTAAACTTGAGCTTGGAACCAAAGCAAGATATCACCGCAGATAACATACACACACATACAATCATCACTCAGATATACTTAGAAAATTCATGTATATACACAAGCATACTTTTTCACAGATATATATATATATATGCAACAAATTTCATACTTTTAATCTGAAATAAATTGTTACTCACAATTTTGGGGAGGATAAACAAAGCTCCTCTGTTTGAAAACTGCAGGCTAGATCTTTCTTAAATCTTCTTGCTTTTGTTTGGATAAATGATGTTTAAGTTTGTAAAAAAAAGAAAAAGAAAAAGCTTGCTACATATTTTCTGGTTTGCTATGTGTTGATGAACGAATAGAAATAAGAAGAGATGTATATATAGAAAAGAGTTTACAGGTGACATAATTTGTTTGTACAATATAAGTCAGAGATTTCGTTCCTCTCTTCATTTGACTAGCAGATTTTTTTTCCTTTGGTGGCTAGCCGATTTCCTTTGGTGGCTGAGAGATATATTTGTGGCTAGCATTAATTATCATTGTCATTTTCTTCTTATGTCTTCTCTTGCAAGCTTACATACTTATCCTTTATTTTCTTGTACATAGATATTTTCTTTTGCTTTGCATTTCTAAACTTCACATATAAGATTCTACTTGCCTAGCAGCTTTTATACCTTATGTATATATAGATATAAAGTTATTTTAGTCAATGTTACAAAATTTTAACTTAAGTATAAATATGTACTTTTATACTTAAACAATTTACAATTTTATCTTTCCTTTATTTTTAAACTTAAACTATTAAATACTTAATCTACTTATTATTTATTTCTATTTCTAGCTTAAACATTTATTTTTAACTTTAAGAATTATTGCCTTATTTTACATTTGCATTCCTATATACATATAGATATTTAACTTATATAGAAATTTTTTTTAAAACTTACTTATACTTTGATAAAATAACACACATATTTTATATTACAAAATATAGAATTTCACTATAAACATCGTTTGAAAATTATTTTATATACATATTTATTTTCAAATATCCAATTAATTCTCAATTAATTCATAATTTAACTAGAATCTTATATTATTACCAATTAATTACACAATTTTTATTCAAAAATTAAATTAATTAGCAATTTAAACTCAGTAAAAATCCGAGATCATTACATATTCCCCTCTTAAAGAAATTTCGTCCCCGAAATTTGCCAGGGAGACAACTAAGATAGATGGAAGATAGAGAACAGTTTTCCAGGTCAAACTGGATATCTATTATGTATTTGGCTTACCAAATCAGTATATCAACAATATGAGAACAAACTCATACGATTTTTTCACAAAATACTCGGGTTACCAGATCTACGAATATGCAGAGCACTGGTTAGTTTGAAGGGATAACTAACCGTTCGTGGAATATATCGGACCCCAGAGAATAGATAGATAGATTCAATCTTCTATGATTTCCTAAACACTAGATATGGATTCCAAACTCAAGTCGGAATAGCCCAAATTATATATATAATTTGTACCTCTTCGGACTTCGATATTTATAAGAAATACAGAAGAATTTTAAATTTGGTTTTAAAAGAAATCATTTTATCGATTCAATTCAAATTTAGCTTCATATCTGTTAATCAATTTAACTCATTTTAAAATTTCCATTTTATTTAGAATTTTCAATTTCAAATTTATTAAAGTTTAAGTCGAAAAAATGATAAGAAACCAATGAAGATACGAAGTAAGGATTTCCTACAATGATTCGTAGGGCCACCATCACACCGAAACTTCTTTCTGGAGCTGTCACGAAACAATCAAAGAATTTGGGAGCGAATCAAAGGATATTGAGAGGAGAAAAATTATCTCCACTGTTGCAGGGTATTGACCATTTATAGTGGTACTCTCCTGTCCCCTATCTCGTCCTCTTCTTGCACACATACTTACTATCAGTGGATAGTAAGAGAATTTACTGAGGCAATCGTACGGATATCTTAGGAATTACTCATTCTAGGGTATACTTCACACTATTTCTAATGAGTTACTTAATGTGTTATACTCCTGAGCTAAAGCTTTTAGCCCTCAGCTCTGATACCAAATGTGACGACCCTGACTCGGCCTTCAAAAATCGGCACCAAATACGACACTAGTATTCAAATGCCGTAGATCCAAATGTCGAATCTGGTCCACCGGAGCTTATAACACCATTAAGTACAACACAGCGGAAGAAAAGAATGTCAATATATATAACATTGATACAATGACAGATACAAAATATGGTATAATCTGATACAACAGAATGATACAATAGATATCAATACTATCAGAGATACAAGACACAGCGGAAAGAAATAGATAACACCAGCAGCGGAATAATAACTCCAAGATGGTCTTCAAGAGAGGAAAAGGAATAGAATCTAGAACTGTAACTCCATTTCCAAGGCACCAATCCAGAAATAGCTCAAACTCCCAATAATGACGTTTTACCGAGATAAGAAAATCCCGCCCAAATCCAAAGACTGGATTAACTCTAGATAATCTATAAACCAGACTATCTGGAAAAAAACAACTCTAGACTGCCCGTGTGGAAAATGGTGGGCACCCAGAGTTTAGGAAAGGAACAATAAACTCCGAGTCAGTCATGGGACTAGCGTGAGTAATGAAAACAGTTTGGTCTTTAAAACAAACAATAAAAGAATTTAAATAAATCCGCAATGCTTTTTGGAAAATGAAACTACCATAAGGCCTCCCGCCACACACAATGCAAACGCAGAATTGGAGGAGGTTTCTCCTTATGATAGTCAAACATGCTTGATACGAGAATATTTCTTGATATTATTATTATAGGTGCACAGTGGAAAACATTTCGAAAGTATAATATTAATCTTAGCCGGCATAGGCATTTTGCACTTATGCCTACTATAGCTACCATGTTCAATAGCAGGTTACCGCCACATTCCATGGCAGGTTATATAACTAAAACCGTACAGGGCGCGTATTGTTTTGTTTGGATTTCCAACAAATGGTCGGGCTAAGTAACTTCCCACTGTCCATGGGTACGCCTCTGGCGGGACGTCCCTAGAACCTAACCGGATCTCTGCCAACACAAGGCCGGGTTACCTCTGTAACTAGGTAACTACTACACGAGCATGCCACCCCCGATCCTTTGGGACCTTTATCCGAGGCGCCTCTAAACCACAAAGCAATAACCACACAGTAAATGAGATCGAAGCCCACCACATACGTAAATATTTGGGCTCCATACCATGATACCACCCTTTACCAGAAGGGAGTGACACACCCTAAAGGGCGCGATCCTCATAACCTTGCCGCATCTTTCCTGTTTCGACCATTTTCGGGGTGTGAGGTCCTGATGCAGTCTCGTCCACAAAGCTACGCTTTATATAAAAGCCATGCTTTGATCACAATTGAACAACAAATGATCATCAACACACAACAGCATCCAGCACGCCATGCTACCAAATTGGGAATATATCGCTGATAACCTTCAACTACATAACCTTTGAGCTCGTACGTTTTAGAGAAGGATGTTAAGCTAAGAGAATAAATTCTTCGCCACCAACAGATATGTATTTGAAAGAAATATGCTTTATATCTCAAAGTGTAGTGTCACACATACAACCATACAAGTCTATCCTGGGTTCGAACAGAACCGAAGGCACTTCCGAAAAAGCCCTTGCAAATTCGGGTATTCACAATCCCGATCGGACTTCCCATCACTTAGGAAGAACTCTATACCGGAGCAACTCAGTGCATAGTCAATCGATAGGTTATCCTATCGTTCTCACAAATTCCCGGTCTTCACCACCGGTCTTCAAATGCTATCCATAACATCGTATCACTATTCGAAATGGGTTATATGACACAAGGTCCTCTCCCGGCTAAACCGAATAATGAGCGCAATATTTAAAAACATATGGATATAGAATTTCAATTAAGTCACAACTTCAAAGAAACCCAACACCTTTTTCAAATGGTTTAACAAATTACCATTTTAAATCTTTAAACAAAAAGATTTATTCCACCAAGTTCACCCAGTTTCACAAAGATCCATTCATAGATTTCCAAAACAATTTCCATTTCGATTAGGATTAACTCACTTAAATCTCTAGTTACAAAGGCTTAAATTACAGCTTTCGAACCGATTCCATAACTTGGAAATCATTTTCATTTCAAACTTGAAATCCTTTTTACACAAATTGGAAGTCCATTTCTTATGTGAATACTTTTATTTTTGAAAAAAATAGTTTTCGTTTCGGAAGAATCCAATTATACTTGCATGAGTTTGAGCCTTTGAATTTAAATTCAAATTCCTAAATCAGTACATTTGAAGTTTAACCCATATATAACTAGTATAACATCTTTAATCCCTAGTTTCAAATTATAGAATTTAGTTTCAAATTTTGAACTCAAATTTGAATCAAATTATTTAAATTTCAAAACTTTATCAAGTTATTCAAAAATAAATTTTACCTTGAAATTTCATTTCAAAAGCTTTTCACATTTAACCCGATTCTATTTCCAAACCATCTGAATTCAAGTTGTCAGTTTAAAAATCATTTCAAAAATCTGTGATTTATCAATTTCCTCGTGAAATCCATATTTGTGTGTGCATGGTGTGGTCCAGGGGTTTAACACAATAGTGAAACAACATCATCATCACAGATCAAAACACCGAAATATAGTTGATAAGCGGTATAAACTATAATGCTTATCGTTCATTCACAGATTCAAAAATAATATACAATTGTATCACAAATAAATGAATAAATTATATAACTCAATCCAAAGAACAAAATATCACAGATCAGATAGGACAATCAATTCAAGGCATCTCATACAATACAATCATTCATAAGTAAGGTCCAGCATTCAATAAACATTTATAAGCAGGAATAATTAATTGTTTAATCCTAATTAATTCAATTTATTTCCAATTAAATTAATTACTTATGAATTAATTATCCAATCTTGATTTATTAATTACAAATCATTTGATATAAATTATTTTATCAAACACTTTAATTAATTATTCTTAATTAATAAATTATTCTTAATTAATCACACTAATTAAATTAACCTCTAAACTAATTACACAATTTATTAACCCTTTAACTAATTATTTTAAGAAATTAAACCTTTAATTACTTACCATAAAGTAATTACACTTACACGATTTCATAAATGATTATCATAAATTAATTATTCTAATTAATGGTGAAAATCAATCACATTAATTAATTAAAAAAATCTTAGTTAATGACCTTCATTAACTAATAATAATTCTTTAATTACTTTGCTAAAGAAATTACTTACATTAATCATCATTAATTAAAATTGATTAACCATTAATAACTCATAAATTAATTCTAGTTATTTAATTAATTAAGTGTTAATTGTAACTTTATTAGTTCTTAATTACAAACTAATTAATTCCTATTCATTAATTAACTCAAACCTTAATCAATAAATTTAAACCTTATGTTTACTAATTATATTGATACAAAACATTAATTACCCATTCTAATTAACTTAATAATTTATGAATTACAAATCATCATTATATCTTTATTAACTTAAGACAAATCTCATTCTTATTAATGATTTTATTATCACTTATAATATGTTGAAACATTTATATTCAATTCACTTTTAAATCCATTTTACATTTCAAGGTTTAAAGAGAATACCAATTTATCTTACATGAAGTTTAAAACTAATTTTTAAAACAAACTTTAAATTTACGTGTTAAAATAACATTTTATTATAAAAGAAATTTAAAGAGTTGAAATCAAATTCCGTTTTAAAATTTACATATCAAAATATACCTTAACATCAAAACTTATTAAATCATCTAAATTTATAAAACTTAATTATATTTCAAAAACTGGAATTCAAATTCAGATTTAAGTGCAGGTTGAAAAATTTGATTTGAGCTTTGTTTTAAATCTTCCTTTATAATTTTCAAATCCCATTTTAAAATTCAAATCTCTAAATTGTGGAACACCTTTATTATAATAATTTGCATTTTTTTAAACTTTATTTAATTCTAACAAAGTTTCAAAACTAAGCTTGAATTTATTATTTAAACTTTGATTTAACACATAGTTTATAATAAAAATTCAGTTTTAAAATGTCAAAACAAAAAAGAACGGGTTTTGTAAAACCTGTACAAAACAACTACTACCCGAGCCTCACTACAAATACTTCGAGTCCAACACTACTCCACTTCGAGCCCAACATCAATTTTTCTCGAGAATTACTCGAGCCCTTCCTTGCTCGACTCAAATTTTCCCAAAAGCAAGAAGTGCACCGTGCACGTGCACGGTGGCTTCTAGCCGCCTCCGACCGTCTTCAATGGTCGTCCCACATTGAAAATCGACTTCACCTCCAAACATAGATCATCAGATCATCCTCCATCACTTCGAACATAAATTCGAATTTAATGTCAAACCTGGAAACATCATTAGGTTCGCCATCAACCCTGGAAACGCCACCGTACTCTCAACCCCGACCGTAAGAAAGCTCGAAATTCCGGCCACACGATCGCCTGCGTCCCCTCTACCACCTCCCAGAATCCCATTGCACTCGATCGTCTCCAGAAAATAAACGAATCAAAAGACTAAACCTCGACCAAACTAGGGTTACGAACTGAAAACTGCTTGCCTCCACCTCCACGACCATCTGCAGCCCTATCCACTATTTTTCCTCGACATTAGTTCATTCCGCTACCACCCTAAAGGACCACGACCTCCACCATCGACGAGATCACCAGAATTTTCCAAAAGAGTGAAATCTATTTAAACTCGAACTGCTCTCTGAATCTCCATATAAAAATTATGATTCAAGCTTTAATAATCATGTTATAATATACGAATTCAGATTACATACCTCACTTCGTAATTTAAAAAGTTCGAATTTTGACTATTTTAAGTTTTGCACACTTTTCTTGATTTCCAGATACAGTTCTAATTTATTTTGACTTAAGTGAAATTTTAATCTAAAATTTGTGACATAACAACCAAGTTTTGTTTGAATCATGAATCCAAATCATGCCTTGATCAGGAGAAAATGATTTTTTTAAACTTAAACTGGAGCTTGGAACAAAGCAAGATATCACCGCAGACAACATACACACACATACAATCATCACTCAGATATACTCAGAAAATTCATGTATATACACAAGCATACTTTTTCACAGATATATATATGCAACAAATTTCATACTTTTAATCTTAAATAAAATGTTACTCACAGTTTTGGAGAGGATGAACAAAGCTCCTCTGTTTGAAAAACTACAGGCTTGATCTTTCTTAAATCTTCTTGCTTTTGTTTGGATAAATGATGTTTAAGTTTGTAAAAAAAAGAAAAAAAAATGCTTGCTACATATTTTCTAGTTTGGTATGTATTGATGAATGAATAGAAATAAGAGGAGATGTATATATTGAAAAGAGTTTACAGGTGATATAATTTGTTTGTAGAATATAAGTCAGAGATTTCTTTCCTCTAATCATTTGACAAGTAGATTTTTTTTCCTTTGGTGGATAGCCGACTTCCTTTGGTGGCTGAGAGATATATTTGTGGCTAGCATTAATAATCATTGTCATTTTCTTCTTATGTCTTCTCTTGCAGGCTTACATACTTATCCTTTATTTGCTTGTACATAGATATTTTCTTTTGCTTTGCATTTCTAAACTTCACATATAAGATTCTACTTGCCTAGCAGCTTTTATACCTTATGTATATATAGATATAAAGTTATTTTAGTCAATGTTACAAAATTTTAACTTAAGTATAAATATATACTTTTATACTTAAACAATTTACAATTTTATCTTTCCTTTATTTTTAAACTTAAACTATTAAATACTTAATCTACTTACTATTTATTTCTACTTCTAGCTTGAACATTTATTTTTAACTTTGATACTTATTGCCTTATTTTACATTTGCATTCCTATATACATATAGGTATTTAAATTATAAAGAAATCATTTTTAAAACTTACTTATACTTTGATAAAATAACACACATATTTTATATTGTAAAATATAGAATTTAACTTTAAACATCGTTTGAAAATTATTTTATATACATATTTGTTTTCAAATATCCAAGTTAATTCTCAATTAATTCATAATCTAACTAGAATCTTATATTAATTACCAATTAATTTCACAATTTTTATTCAAAAATTAAATTAATTAGCAATTTAAACTTAGTAAAAATCCGAGATCGTTGCACCTTTTCTCTGTTCTATTCTCTGTAATAAACTTCTAAAACAGTAAATTAATGACTTTCTCTTCTAATAATGAACCTTCTTCACCCACTTCTCATTCTGGTCCTTTCAACGTTCCACACACATACGAGTCATCAAATTACAAGAGAAGATGAAAGATTTGCTTCAAATGATGATGGAAATTCAAGTGAGTCAACTGCGAATGGCTAGAGAACAAGATAGGCAAGGCAGAGTCCTTAGAAATTTACGAAACTTCCTTATCGATAACCATGCCAATCCCATTGTCATCGAAGAATCATCACAAGCCATGGATTCTGAAGAAGAAGAGCCTCTAGAAGAACCACAAGAGGATCAACAAGAAGAACGTCCTCTGCCGAATCCGGATGTTCGTATGGACGAGGACGGTGGCGTGATTTGCGAGGTCCTTTTTGATGTTAATGGGAACTTTTTCGAACAACGTGGAAAATTTTGTCTCCACTATCCAAATTTTTCGGTCCATAAATCACCAGTAGGTAAGGGTCCTCCTTAAGAGTTTTTTCGTTTTCTTGATTGTATATTGGTTTGTTAATTTGTATATAAGTGTTATCTTAATTAGTGTTCTTCTGAAAAAAAATCTTTGGTGTATAAAATCTTGGATTCCATTTAACTTAGGATGCTATATTTCACTCATACATAGTTCTTATTCTTATGTCATATGTTTGTTTATCTCATTTTCTGTTAAGTTCAAGGTTTATAGGTAATTTTTTTGTTGATGATAAAGGGGGAGAAGTTATATAAAATAGTAGGCTTGGAGTAAGTGAGAATTTATGGTGTAACGGGGAGTTATGGTATGATCAAAATGGTAACTATATTTTATAAGGTTGTCATCATCAAAAAAGGAAGATTGTTAGGAACTGGAGATAGTGATTTTGATGACAACAACCATTGTAACTTATTTTATTATAACTTTATACTAATTCTATTGTCTATATATATATATATATATATATATATATATATATATATATATATATATATATATATGAATGTTATTATGCAGGATATATATAAGGCAGGTATTGATTATTGAAGACTGTACAGTATAAAGATCAAGGATGAAGAAATCAAGTTTGAAGACTCATGAGTATCAAGATCAAGGTTTCAAGATAAGTGTCTAGTTTTGTCAAAACTTTATAATAGCAAGGAAATCTTCATTCCAAATTTTATTTGGGATGGAACTCATATCTACCTTCTTAGTGGCTTACAAAACCACGACAAGTAGCTTACAAAACCTACGACAAGTGGCTTACAAACCGACGAACATCCTGGTTTTGTACAAGTTCTTGAGTCCTGATGTGATGAAATATTCTGCCGGAAGAAGCTTGTAAAACTTCTTCAAAATGGTTTTTCAAAATGATTTTCAAAACTGCTTTTCAAAATGTTTTAGCCTTAAAAATTATCTTTTCAAATAATTTTCAGAAAGATGATTGAACTGTAAAATATTCTTTGTTTTTGTTTTGAAATAAACTCTTGTTTTAAACTTCGTTTGTTTTTTAAAACAACTTCTGATTTTTAAATATTCTTTATAATATATATATACTTGAGATTTAAAATCAAATTTATACGTACATTCTAAAAATAATTTTTTCTACACTTCTTTATTTCAAAACATAGGAAAATTAGTTATTTTACTCCAGAATCATTTCATCTTGTTTTCCTTTCAATACCATATTCAAAAAAAAATTTACATTGTTTTTTAACTAGGGATGTCGACATCATGGGATACCCCATGTCGACATGATGGCCGTTAAATTTAAAAGTTTCAATTTTCAAAAGAAGTGTCTATTCGTTTAAATCTCTTCATGAATAGTTATGACCGTTACTGTTCTATAAATAGCCTTCACAAACGAATTTTTTAACTAATTATTTTCTTCACTCCTTCTTCTCCACAAATCCATATTCTAAATTTTTATATTGTTAAGATCGTGTCCAAATTCTGCCGAATTCTCAAGTGAATCAAATTAGAATCTCATTCTTGTTTGATTCTCTGCCCTCTCTCGAAGATCAAAGTGCTATTCGGAGTTATACGATCAATTTATAATCAAAAGTTTGTCGAGTCTTTCTATAAGGTGTGGTTGTGCCTGGAAATCAATTATGGGAACTGGTGTCTCGTAAATCAAGAGAGTTTGCCCTGGACTCGAAGACAGTAGGGTACCTCAATGCCTTTAGAAATTGAGAATTATAATCTCGACATTGGTATAATAAAAATCTTTACGAGGTGTCTGCCTTGGTGCAAGACTGGATGTAGGGTAACTTCGAACCAGTATAAAATCCGGCGTGTTCTTTCCTTTTACTGCTTTTTGTTTACTTTCTGCATCTTTGTTCGATTCTGTGATTAAGTTCTGCATTTGTTTATATCATAATTTTTAAATTAGTCCATATAAGTCTTATAATCCATTAAACACTATTCACCCCTCCTCTATTGTTAAATTAGCCTTAAGATCATTAATCCGCACCCCCTTTCAGGAGGGGATTTGGAGATTCACCCATCGTGGTGTTTTATTTTCTGCTGTATTATATAATATCCCTATCAGCATTTGTAAGGTCACGATTTTATAACTGTCCGACTGGTAAGTTTGTTTTTAACTCTGAAATACTCCGTATTTTGGAGTGAGAATTTTTACTGTCCATGTTATATTATATGCTGTCGATTCTGCTATGAGATTCTGATTTTCATGTTCTCTGTTCTTTTCTTTTTATTTATCCTAACAATCTGCCTTTTTGTCGATTGGATGCTCGATATTTGAACACAGTGGTTGTATTTGGTGTCAACTTTTCGTTGGTCAAAAAGACGGGTCATTGCATTAGACCAAGGGCAAGACCCTTCATCCATCATGTAAAATCCTCCACCTTGTATTTTATATGAAAAGATTTGACATTACATCTTATCTTATTTATTTTAAATTTAAAACTTATAAATTGTCACATCCTTCTTTTCATTTGAGCAAACATATATTTACCTCTTTACACACTTGATTAAATTCATATTAACTTTATAAGTATGTATTTAAATATATTAAGATGTTTTGCAACCTTTTAACAACTTCAATTTATCAAAAATCAAGATTTTTGAAAATGTTTTCCGGTCACATCTTCTAATTTTCTTTAAACCAAATACTTTCGTAAACAAAATTCAAAAATGAATTGTTCTATCATTAGCTATAAATTAAAGTGGTTTATTTAATTATTAAAAAAATTAATTAAATATTTAAAATTAATTGAATATTCATTCATCAAAGCAGTAAAATTTCAGGTCGTTACATCAAGGGCCCTCTTCCCCTTAAGGTTGAGCATATCCTTCACTATTTTGTTGGCCATGTCCTTTACGTAAGTTTCGTCATCACATTAGTCCCCATTATAGGGTTTATATTTTTTCTGTGAGATCGAGCTACTTGATCGTCGGGAGATCTTTCTGCTTGCTTTTCTTGGTTTTCCGTTCGACGGTTCATTTTAGCCTTGTTGCCTTCTTTCATTTGCAATTTTAAAAATATCTTGTTAGTCCATGATCTTGGGTTCCTTTTTTATTTATGGGGCATGATACTTTTTCCATTATCTTTATTTTTGACTATTCAGGTGTCTAAGTTCCTCCTTGGAGATTACACATTTTCACCCCCTTCGGTACCTTATCTTGGAAGATTTCCAAAAGAGAACTTCTCAAGAAGCTCTTGCATAATTGTATGTTACTGTGTTAGATCTTAATTTTTTGCTTCACTGCCTATAGGCTTTACAGGGACTGAGGATCTTCAGTCTCTGTATTCTCCAAATTGAAGTTCGTAGTGCCATTATCGTCTAAAATTGTCCGTTGTACAACTTCTTCATTTAGAACATTAACTCTTAGTCCTCACCATTTTCCTAAAACAAAATTTTTACTTAATTAGTTTTAAAACAAAGAAATGGCAAGACGGAGGTTCGAGCCTCCTTATAGTGCCAAAATATTAAAACCAAAAATTGGTTCAACATCCAAGATGTTGTATAAGGTGGTATTATTCAGAAATGTTCCAATTATACCCTTTGGTTTTGTTCATAAGTACAAGTCGCATGTTCAGGGGTAAAATAGGCGAATCACATAAATATGCAATTGTACTTTATTCATACGTCAATAGACAAAATAGGCAATTCAAATATGTTATAGTCCCTTATTCATTTGTCAAAAGGCATAACATGCGATATGCAAGGTAAGCTTCAATTTAAACAAGGGTTTGATTGGCCTTATGTAAATAAATAGTATGCAAGTCCGAGTTCAAGTCCAAATCCAAAGATAAAGTCATATGCATGTTCATCATTCGATAATAAACATCGATATGCATTTGAGCCAATTATGCTATGCAAAGTTTTCTGTCCAATTCCATATATGCAAAAGTCACAAGATTGAAATCGACTATAAAAATCACCTAATCAATTTAGGGTTTACAACTTACAATTGAGAAATAGAGAATGAAATGATATGCTCCCTTCTAAGTAGTCGTAGGGGTTTTATAGGTAGTAGCAGATGGGATGCTGACATCCAACTAAGTACTCGATATCTCCTTGCAAAATAAATATTCGACACCTTTCGTGATTGTTGATACTCGACATCCCGTAACGTGATAATTACTAATAACCTTCATTGTAAATTCTTGATATCCTTACATATTTTGAGGTTTGATATCCCTTGTTGCTTATAAAAGCTCAAAATTCCTTGATAGGGTTGAAGCCTAGCATTCTTGTAGGAGCTTGATATCACTTGCCACTTAAAGATGCTTTACAACAGGCTCGATTACTGTTAATGTATCTAAGGCTTGTCTTCCATAGAGACCCGATATCCTCCCCTTGTGACTAGACGCTCGACATCCTTCAGTGGTGTGGCACCCTTCCTTTTCTTTTTTACTTTACAGCCTTCTATGTTGTAGTGGTTCTATATCTTCATTGCCTTTTAGAAACTCGACACCTTCTTGTTATTAGGCGTTGTTAGTTCCTGAGATGATGATTTTGATGACAACAACCTTATGACTTTCTATAAAATATAATACAAATATTCTTATCTAGATATAAATATATATATATATATATATATGTATGTATATGTATGTATATAGGGTACACACACACATATGCAGGTACTGGGAATGAAGACTGTACAGTATAAAGATTCAAGACGAACGAATTCAAGATTGAAGAAATCAAGACTGAAGACTCATGAGTATCAAGAGTTCAGGATATCAAGATAAGTAATAGAGTCTAGATTTATATTAAAACTTCTTAATAGCCCTAAAATCTTTATTCGGATTTTAATTGTGGAACGGAATCCACCTTCTCGCTTTAATAGTGGGATGGAACCCACGACCTTCTCTAGTGAAATGGAATCCATGAAATTTCCAAAATGATTTATTTTTTCAAAACTATCATTTTAAAGTCATCTCTATCAATTTAAATATTTTAGCCTTAATTCAAAAACTATTTTTAATCATATTAATTTCAAAATCAACTCTTGTTTTTCAAACCATCTCTTGATTTTAATATTTTAGCTTTAATATATTTTAAACAAATCTATTCTTAGTTTTTAATATTACTTTTATATTATACATTATATATTTTAAGATTACTTTCTAAAACTCTTTTATAAGTTTAAACTATATTCAAAATGGTTTACAAAGTTTTAGAAATTGTTTTGACAAATTTTAGAATAGAAATAATTTTAAAGCAAAATCTATTTTCAAAAATAACATAGGCATGCGACATCCCTCATCCCCTTATGTCAACATGGTAGCCGTAGAATTCAAATTTCAAATTTTCAAAAGAAGTGTCTATTCGTCATAACCTTTTGCGAATGGACATGACCATTGTTATCCTATAAATACTAGTTGTTTTCAACGAATTTTAAGTTATTTTTTTCATTTCTTCGCTCATTCTTTTCCACTCAAATATTCTCTTATATTTCAAATGCTTTTATAGAATGCTACCGAAATTCTAAGTTAATCAAACTCGATCATCTCTAGTTTGATTCACTGCCTCTCTCTCTCAAAGATCTCAGTGCTATTCAGAGTTATAGGATCATTTGTAATCAAAGAAGTGTATCGAGTCTCTCCCTATCAAAGTGTGATTGGAAACGATGTGATTGTGGCCCCTAAATTAATTGGGTGTGATTGTAGCCTGTAAATCAATTGGGTGATCTTGTAGGCTGGTTAAATCAAGAGAGTTTGCCCTGGACTCGAAGATAGGCGGGTGTATCTTGTGGCGTTGAAATTGTGGTTATAATATCGACATTATATTTGAAAACAAATATGCACAAGAAATTGTGTAAGATTGGATGTAGGGTAACTCAGAACCAGTATAAAATTCCGGCGTGTTCTTTCCTTTACTGCTTTCATTTACTATTTGCATCTGTGTCTTATTTTGTGACTGTCTCTATGTTTATTAAATTGCATTTGTATGTGTTTAATTTGAAAAGATTTCAAAAATTCCATAAAATCCAGTAAACACTATCCACCCCCCTTTAGTGCAATCCAGTCTTATGATCCGTAATCCGCATTTTCAACATTTGGTATCATAACATTCGTTTTCAAAGTTTCCATAATCTGATTTTTGAAAAGTTTTCAAATGGCTGCCAACATTGGCAATGTCAACACTATCACTAGTTCATTAGTAGAGGGTCAGTCTATTGCCACACCACCACTTTTTAATGGTAGTAACTAAGCATATTAGGGATGTAGGATCAAAATCCATTTACAATCAATAAGATTATACACTTGGAATATCACACAAACTGAGTACATTGAACCCACAACTGATTTCGCATAGTGGACTGCTGAGCAAAAGACTGTTGTACAAAACAATTCCAAAGCCATGAACATTCCATTCTATTCACTTGATAGGAATGAGTTTAATAGAGTGTCATTCTGTAAGTCTGCATATGAGATTTGGAAAACTCTACAAGTTACTCATGAAGGAACAAGCAAAGTTAAACATACCAAAATATCTATCTTGACCAATCAGTTTTCAATTATCCAAGATGAATCCAAATGAGTTCATTTTAGACATGTACAGTAGGTTTCAAGACATTGTGCACTCACTAATTGCATTAGAAAAGAAGTCAATAGCGTTCAATGCAATAACGGATGGTTCAAACTCAAACAGTGACGACGATGAAGAAATAACATTGATGACAAGGAATTTTAGAATGTTTCTGAAATACAGAAAGACGAACAATTATAAGAGAAATGATCACAAGAATTCAAAAAATAACAATTAAACTCAAAACAACGTCAGATGCTACAATTGTGATGAGCCAGGCCACTTAAAAAGAGATTGTCCACATCCATATAAACAGAAATTTTCTCCAAGTAATGATGCGTCAAAGAAGAGAAAGAGAGCATATGCTGCTACACTGGACGATTTAGACTCATCCTATACTGATAAAGATCAAAAGACGGAAAATTCAAACATGTGTTTTACAGCTATTCATGAATTTGATGATCTCGAAAATATGGAACTAAAAAAGGTACGCATTTAAATTGTATTGATTAAAATTTCTTGTTCGATTGTTTTACTGTTCGCATGTTTTGAAATTGCTTGTTGTTTGAATTAAAATTTTGATTTTCAAAATAATATTATTTTAATATTATTTTAATATTAAAATATTAATATTAAAGTGTTATTACATTTAATATTATTTCAGATAAAATATAAATTAGATTGTAGGATATATATATATATATATACGTATGTATGTATGTATGTATATATGTATGTATAGAAATTAAATAAAATAAGAAAAATAAGTCTTATGATTTAAGGGACCCATGTCGACATGACCCTACCCCTCATGTCGACATATTCCTCCAGAAATTTGAAATTCAAATTTGAATTCAAAACTTTGAATTTCCCTCCCACCTTTTCACCAACTCCAAAGCTCTAAAAAGGTGTCCCTTGACCAGAGAATATGGATCTTAGATATGTATTTATCTTCTTAACTTTATCTTATCTTTTCACTTTCATTTCAAAATTCAAACTCTCTTTCAAACTCTCAAGCTCTCTACTTTCTTCAAAAATGGCTTTCTCAAGCACTGCATCCATCATTAGACTGTCCAAGGCCAACAAAGAGTTCCTCTACAATGATCCGGAAGCTATCAAGGCTTACATAAGCTATGTAAACTTTGTGTAACGACCCGAAATTTTCAAAGCCGAAAATCCCAGATAGTTATGAAAAAAAGAAGAAAGAGATAGAAAAAGAAGAACAGAAACACCAAACATCTCACAATCGCAGCAGATAAAATATAATAATAAATAATAACAGTCTATATAAGAATATTATATCTGTCGGTTACATTCTCATACATCAAAGTTTCACATTATATACAGTCACTGAATATTTACAATTATCATATCTCAGGGTAACAATAATGTAAATACAGCGAAAAATACTCTATACGCTCCTGCTATCCAACTCGCCTCCTGAGCTGCAGAACGTACCTATCTGAAAATCTGTAATACTCGGTCTGACCCGAGCATTACACCAAAGTAACACCCGGGTCAGGCTGGAAACCAGCGTGAGTAAACCCATCTAACATAGAATACAAAAGTATACACTCATAAAAACCCGGGGTACGTATAACAATTTACATTTTCATAAGGTACTATAGACATCACTTATTTCACAAAGCAATTAAGTGCTAGGACTTAGATTATATGGTCCGATTCATTTAAATCATTATATTACACCCTATTGATTCACGTATCAGTTTATAAAGAATCGAAGTGGTTTCGGGTATTAAATAATACCCGACTCCGGTCTCTTCGAACCAAATGTCATCTTATCCCAAGTTTTCAAGTGAATACAACTTATCTTTAAATACCGGATGTCACTTTTACTCAGCAATTCATCATCACAAAATGACCACATTATCAATATCCATCCAAATATATCATATCACCAAACATTTCATATCAGAAATATCAATCAATTCAAGGCATTTAACATCATTCAATTATTCATAAGCAAGATTGATTACTCGCAAAATTAATTTAATTTATCTTTGATTAAACTAATTACTAATTTTTAATCACTTGGATTACCTCTACTTGATCATTAATTAATTACAAATCAATTAATTAATTATCCTTTAATTATCCATCTCAATTAATCATCCTTTAATTACAACAAGTAATTAACAAATTAATATCCCTTTACCCTTCCATATTAATTATATTGATCCTTAATTAATTACTCAATTTAATTGTCTTATAATCACTTTATTGATCGATCAGCCCTGAATTAATCGTATTCATTATTTAACTAATCCATGATTAGTTTCCTTAATTAATTAATCTTAAGTAATTAAACCTTGATTACTTCCATTACGTAATTAATTAGTCACTAATTACAACTTAATTACTTAATTAATTAATCACTAATTTATTAATTATTTAACCACTAATTATTAATTAATTCTCTCAAATTATCTAATTAATAATTCTCAATTACAAACTAATTAACCTCTTAATCCTTAATTATTAATTAATTAATCACTTAGTCAATCATATTTTCGTTACTTCATTTGATTATCAAATCTTAATTACTTTTAAGATAAATCATCATCTTTATCATCCTCTTTAATTACATTAAGTAATTAGTCCTTAACTAATAGTACAACTTTATTAGCCTTCGCCAATTCGAATCAATTACATCATTGAATTACATTTGAAATCACTTAGAGATTCAAGTTAAATCTAATAATTATTCAAACCCAAAACATTTCTTTTCAAAAAACATTAGGCTTTATAATTTAAAATTTTAAACTTGTTTATAAACTTGAACCATACCTTAATTTGAAAACTTGTTTGAACTCTTGAAAAATACTTTTACTTTGAACTTGCTTATTTCATTATCTTTAACTTAAAACAAGCAGGCCCAAAAGACTTTAGACCGACTTCTCTTCTATAATATCCCTTACTTCCAAATAAGCCCGTCCCGCTATCTCCCACTATCTTTATCTCCGGCCCACTCTCTTTAATTCCCTTCCCTTATTCTTCTCCCAGTATTACACCTTCCAAGCCTATTCGAACGAGCAGATCTGTACATGCATACGTGCACATGTACGAATGCTCTGGCCATCTTCGGCCGACGTCACGACCTTCATCCCATCGGCAACTCCACCGACATTCCCCCTGTCAACTCGAAACCTCAAAAAATACAACCCACTCGAAATCGAACCAGTTAAGCCCCTGAATCAACTTTCCGATCAGAGAAAACTACACTAACTCGGCCAACTCCGATGACCAGACCCTCTACGACTTCGTCCATATCTTCGACAACCCACCGGCTTCCATCATCCAAAGTCTCGCTTCACTCGATCCATTAAGGAAGTCGAACTGAGACAAAACTCAACCCAATTAAAAACTAAGGTTTTAAACCCAAATCGAACAAACTTCGTTACCACAGCGATCGTGAACCACCTCCACCATTTTTCTTTGCTTCGCCGTTCGCCAATCTAGCTCCAACCAGAATCCTGACCTCCAAAGTTCCACCAGACACCGGGATTTACTCGAAACCCAAAAACTAAACAAACCCGAATTGCAAACCCAAAACTAATCTAGAACTCGTGATTTTAGTTTTTAAAAATTGAGTTTTCCAGAGTTTATTTGAACTACAAGCCTGAATCCACAAAACAAAGAAGTTGATTTTACCACTTCCTTTCGAAATCTTACTGTATTTATTTGGTTTATAGTATTTTACAATCTAAAAATATTTAAAACATAGTTGTAAACTTAAATGATGATTATACAAATTTATTTTGTTTTAAACTCTAAGTCCATCAGTTACTAGATAAACATATATATATACTTTCATCGACCCTGTAACTAAACAGAGAAGAGAAATTCATGCTCAATACACACAGACCCAACACATATAGCTCACTCAGAGCTACTTATCTAAAATAAACATGTAAAACAGCATATCATCCATGAATCATGAGCACTGATCTAATCATACTTAAGTTTAAGTAAGGTGTTTACTCACAGGTTTGAGGAGAACAATGCTTTTGCAATCTGCGTTTGAAGCTGGAAAAAAACTGAACTTGAGCTTTGAATCTCTTTGTTTCTATTTTGAGGTGGCTAATCCTTGAAAATCTAAATCTTGAAGAAGAAATCTCAGAGACTGATTACAGGGAGTTGCTTGCTTGAATTCTTTGAATTTGTCTTACAATTTTTGAAAGTTTTGTGGATTTGTTTTAAGGGTAAATTCACAGGTTGAAAGAAAGAAGTGTTGAGTCTCTAACTTCAGTTGTGAGATTATTCTCTGATTTACAAAGCTCATGAACAAATGGGCAAAGAAGATGATATATATATAGAAACGAAGTGTATAGGGCTTGTTTACTGGTACAAACTTGGACAGAGATATTTTTTTCTCTCTTCAGTTTTTGTCCAGGCAAGATTTTTATGTATATATGTATGGAGGCTGAAGTGATATCTTTTGGGCTAGCATTTATTAACATTGTCTTCTTCTATAAGCTTATACTTATCTTTATTTTATAAGTACATTCATATGCAGGTTTGACTGGTTCATCTCATATCACTTGTATTCCAACATATATGTGTTCTAGAATTTACTTATGTGTTAATTTTATATTTTACATGACTATAACCTTTAAGACATTTATTTTCGCATCCATACTTATTTTATTTCTTTGTTAAGGTTAAACTATCAACATTGAATTTCTTAAAATTATTTATTTCTATACTTATGCTAATATCATAGCTTCTTAAGCCTATAACAATTATATTTGTTTTAAAATAATAAGCTGTATTTTAATTAATTTAATTAAATATTGATTAAAATAATACTGTCAAATATCCGGGATGTCACACTTTGGAAAGGTCCACATGGGAAAATTTGCCATCTTTAATGATTCTTCTTCCTATGAAGTCAATGTTCTTTTAGAAGAGAATCAAATTCTTAGCTTAATTGATGATTCTCAAAATGATTTTGTTTGTTATTCGAATCTTGTTAAAATGTTTTTATGCAAATTTGAATCGTGGTTTTTATGAAGGAAATAAAGGGGAAGTGTGGAGTAGAGTTAAAGTAACGCGTATTGTTTAGTGAGATTTTGGGTAACATTCTTGGTTGTAAGTATATGGGAATGGATCTTTCGGATTTTCAAATTGATGTACATGATCATAAGACATTTCATCACATTTTTGAAGATGATGATAACTTTGAGTTTATAAACCCGAAATATCCGTCCTAAAGCTAGAATTGTAAACCTTCTTTTACAACATACCATAACTCCAAGATCAAGAAATTTCTATCACCCTACTTTTAAAGTTTGTAAGGCTATTTTTGCTATTTTTGGGCACTATGACATTAATTGGACGCAAGTGATTTTGGATGAACTTCGTCTCAAAATGTTTACTTTAGGTAAAAACACTTTATATCATAGGATTTATCTCACTCGGATTTTTAACTACTTTAGTGTTGATTATAAGAGGGAGGAGTTAGTTTCTAGAAAAGTATTTAACCATGCTAACACATATCTCTCATGAAAATTCCTTTCGTGTTTCAACAATATGAAACACTTGCCGAAAAGGATGAGAGATTGGCTCATGAAGAGATGGAAGAAGAGGAGAGGAAGAATGGGAGGAGATGGAAATTGAAAAAGAAGGAGAGGAGGAGGAAGAGACTTCATTGGAAAGCATCGAATACCCTATCACTCCTAACAATCCATCCAACAGAACACTTCTCAAGTACCAAAAGATTATCATGGAAAATAAACGGATTCTCAAAAGGTCCATTAGTAAAAAGTTGGACGAGATTTCCACCAAATGAACAAGTTCTTTGGGAAAGTGAGTCGCAAGCTTGGATTATTATCAACTTCATCATCCTTTAACTAATACTTGTTCATTTCATGTTGTATTAGTTTGTATCTCAGTTAATGTTATGTATCGTTTATGTAATGTTAACTAAATTTATCAGAGAAAATATTTTATTTCTGTTATTACTCCAAAATATCTCTCGAATGCTTGTTATTATATTATATAAGTTTATATATATAGACTTGTATATAATATAAAGAAACAAAGCAGATTGCCAAAATTAACAAGGGCATGTCGACATCTCCCTACCCCCTATGTCGACACGTAATGGATAGAAAATGGTTTTTGTTTTGAAATTGAAATTGACATAACTACCTTGTGTTTTTTAATTTCAAATGACTTTCTAACTCTTTAAATACCTATTTATTCCATAAAATGCATACTTTCAATTCTCTTTATTTTCTATTAAATTTATTCATATTTTATCCAGAAATGTTCTCTCTTATTCATAATCTAAGAGAGAATCTTGAAGAAAATCTCAAATCCTTCAAGAACATACTTAGTTTTATCCTTTGTAATCAACGTGACTTAGAAATAAGCCAAACGAAGATGATAAAATAACAAGAAAGGCATTTCGATGATATTCGATGGATGATCTCAGCCCTCAACAAAGAAGAATTTTAAGTGAATCTAAAAGGAACTATGAACAAAGATAATGAAGAATGGGATGCTGTAAAGGAATATCCTATCTTCGGTGAAGAAGGTGGGTTCAAGTTCCAAGAAATGTTTGATTTGACATATGTGGTTTTGTTTACTTTGATTTGGTTTGATTTGGTATGGTTCGGATTGATTTGAATATGGTGTGTAATATATGATTGAACATGGTATAGTTTGATAAGAACATGATGTATATATTAATTGATTATGTTTGAAATTTTCATATCTCTCACATTTACCTTACTATATTTTATTCATATTATTATCTGTCTCATATATATTCTACTATACTATGTTATTATCCTATACATTGCTATAATATAAGATTTAGGGGGGGGGTTGGTTATGTAGTTTAGGTTTAGTTTTTGTTGATAATAGATGGGGAGAAGTATAAAATAGGTTAGTTAGGCTTAGATTAAGGGAGAGTTCGTTGATTAAGTGGGAGTTGTTGGAATAAGGGGAGTCAAAGTAGAATTAGAGTTTGGTGGAGTATATTTTATAAACATAGGTTGTCATCATCAAAAAGGGGAGATTGTTAGTTACTAGGATGATGGTTTTGATGACTACAACCTTAGGACTTGTTATAAAATATAAATACTAATATTCTTGTCCAGATATATATGTATATGCAGGATATATATGCAGTTACTAAGAATGAAGACTGTACAGTATAAAAGTTCAAGAACATCTATAATAATTCAAGATTGAAGAAATCAAGACTGAAGACTCATGAGTATTAAGAGTTCAAGAGTTCAAGATATCAACATAAGTAATGGAGTCTAGATTTATGCTAAAACTTCTTAATAGCACTAATTTTTTTTTCAGATTTTAATTTTGGAATGGAATCCACCTTCTCGCTTTAATAGTGGGATGGAACCCACAACCATCTCTAGTGGGATTGAACCCACGACCTTCTCTAGTGGAATGGAATCCACGAAATTTTTAGAATGATTTATTTTTTCAAAACTATATTTTTAAAGTCATCTCTATCAATTTAAATATTTTAGCCTTAATTCAAAAACTATTTTTAATCATATTAATATCAAAATCATCCCTTGTTTTTGAAGCTATCTTTTGATTTTAATATATTAGCTTTAATATATTTTAAAAAACCTATACTTAGTTTTTAATATTACTTTTATATTATAGATTATATATTTTAAGATTACTTTCTAAAACTCTTTTATAAGTTTAAACTATATTCAAAATGGTTTACAAAGTTTTAGAAATCGTTTTGACAAGTTTTAGAATAGAAATCATTTTAAAGCAAAATCTATTTTCAAAAATAACATAGGCATGTCGACATCCCACATCCCCCCTTGTCGACATGGTAGCCGTTGAATTCAAATTTCAAATTTTCTAAAGTGTCTATTCATCGAAACCTTTTGCGAATGGACATGACCGTTGTTCTACTATAAATACTAGTTGTTTTCAATGAATTTTAAGTTTGTTTTTTTTCATTTCTTCGCTCCTTCTTTTCCACTCAAATATTCTCTTATATTTCAAATGCTTTAACAGAACTCTGCCAAAATTCTAAGTGAATCAAACTCGATCATCTCTAGTTTGATTCTCTGCCACTCTCTCTCAAGGATCTCTGTGCTATTCAGAGTTATAGAACCATTTGTAATCAAAGAAGTGTATCGAGTCTCTCTCTACCAAAGTGTGATTGGAAACGGTGTGATTGTGGCCCGTGAATCAATTAGGTGTGAATATAGCTCGTAAATCAATTAGGTGATCTTGTAGCCTAGTTAAATCAAGAGAGTTTGCCCTGGACTCGAAGAGAGAAGGGTGTATCTTGTGGCCTTGAAATCGAGGTTAAAATATCGATATCATATTTAAAAAGAAATCTACACAAGAAATTGTGCAGGACCGAATGTAGGTAACTCCGAATCAGTATAAAATTTCAGTGTGTTATTTCCTTTCTACTTTCATTTACTATTTGCATCTGTGTTTGATTCAGTGATTGTTTCTATGTTTGTGAAATTGTATCTATTTTTTTAAATTTGAAAAGATTTCAAAAATTCCATAAAATCCATTAAACAATATCCACCCCTTCTAGTGTTAATCTAGCCTTAAGATCCCTAGTCCTTATTTCCAATAGACGCTCGCTTGTTACCTTTTTCATTGTCAATGTTCGATATCATCTTTTACTTATGGATGCTTGATAATTCTTTCCACGTTGTTGTGGTTCGATATCCCTTTGTGGTTCGGTATCTCTTCTCTCTCTATTTGGATGCCGACACCCCAATTGCTGTAAAGATTCGGCATCATCTTCTATTTTAGACGTTTGACAACCTTCATGGTTGTGGAAGCTCGATACCTTCTCTGCGTTTTATGCTCAATAACACTTATGGTTATTGAGGCTCGACACCGACTACTTTATATCATATGCTCGATTCCCCATGTTGATTGATAGTATTAGAGGCTCGTTACCTTAGAAACTTAATATATCATCATAGAGCTTTTGGTTCGTCATATCGTCGTGCACTTATAGGCTCGGTACGTGCTTTTTGGTATATTTCCATATCTTTCCTACAGACTTGGTGACTTCCTTTTCTCTGGGTAACTTGTCAAGCGTATTTGGTAGTCGGAAAATATATGGATAACAGATTTTAACACCTTTTGATTAGTTTTGAACAGATTTTGCTTTAGGTTTGAACTCTTTTTGCAAAAATAAATCGCCAAACATTCTCATCACCTATAGAAGCAACCATTTGTTGCAAATAAACACACTCTTAGCCAACTAAGAACAACGAAACAAATATTAAGCTTGATTTTCTTTTTCAAATCCTTTTTTAATGAAAAAGTAAATGTTTTAAACTATCTTCTGATAGTAAAAGTAATATTCTATTCAAGAGAAGCATTTATTTTGATGTCTCAAGGGTTTATAACGATGAACTCTATAACCTATATCTTGAGCATCATACCAATAACCAGTTGAGCTAGTCGTTCTTGATATTTCAAGACCATTGTTGTACACCTTTGTGCGATCATGCTAATTTGTTTAGCCAACATTATTGTAACGACCCGGATTTTTGAACATATTTTGAATATTTTAAATTGGAATATTTAATTGATTTAAATATTTAAAAGTTAATTCTCAACTTGAATTTCAAATATCAATATTTATTTGATAATTAAATTATTGAATTTAATAATTGGGAATTGGATAAAACATGGAATCTTGAGTGTTAAGCTAATTAAAAATAATTTGAAGGCTTAAAATATTTACTTGATAGTACTGAAGATAAGGAAAGCTTTAAAATTGAATTTAAAAGTGATTTATTCAGTTTTAAAAATATATCGTTTAATTGACATTTAAAAATAGCCTTCCGAGGCACAGTCTCAGAATTCGATGAAACCAGTTCCAATGGACCCGTAATAGTGTGTTATTATCAGATTTCAAATTTTGTAGTGCTTGGAGTTGTTGTGTGATCGTACGGTAGGTAAACGCGCTAAATCTATATCAAAAATTCAATATAATAACTGGGTCCAAAAAGCTATCTTCTCCATAAGATCGAATTAGGACTCAGAACCTTTTCCATTGCGTTCCAAATACGCATATAACATTATAAACGCTTAGCGGCACGTCTCGATAGGAGTTCGCGATTTTAAGCTACGTAAATCAAGACAAATTGAATTTAATTAATATACATATTTATGTACCCTAGTCAGCCTACTGCTGAAATTTTTTCCCATTAGCCTTTCATCTCAGCGCCCATCCTATACCTATGCACGCCATCCTAGCTGACCAATCCTGTCCCCTTCTTCTTATTCAAACACGCTACCTTTGTTGTACGAAGCCATTCCTTTTCGTTTAAAATAACGATGGCTCCTTTCATTCCTTTCAGAACGAAAATGATAAAAATAAAAATGGCGCACCTCTCAGTTAAAAAGAAAATAATGGACAAACCTTGTAATAGTTGAAAAGCGGGAAATCAAAAAGAAAAAAAAGAAACTGAACTTTAGAAATTCTCCTTCTCCCTCACAATCGCGATGCCCTATCTATTGAAATCGAGGGCTGCTCATTTCCATCCCTTCTACTTCTCTGAATTATTCGTAATCGCAGTTCGACTAGATTAGAAATAAGACTAAGCGCTTGCATTCAAGGGGGGAACCAAAGGGAAGTTGATCGGGTGTGGCTTTGAACGCGAGAAGTGTAGTCACGATGACACGAGGCAACTTAGGATCTGGAAGTGGGCACAGCTTCACAGTGACTGAGGTGGACGCGTTTTGTCGAGTGATGTTAGGTCGAGATAGTGTTCCTGGAGGGCGCGAGGCAGTAGATATCAAGGTGGAAGGTATCGCGATTGGTTGTGAAGGAGGTCGTGGTGGCTGTGATGGGGCAACTAGTGGTGGGCTCGAGTGCGGATAGGAGTGTGGTGTTGTTCGTCGACACTGGAGGAGGTCGAGGAGGTTGTGGTGGCGTTCGATTGTACGGGCTGGGATTTGGTGGCTTCGGCAGTAAGTTATAGCTGTGGTTTATTTTCCTCTTTTTTTTCCAATTTAGTATATATATATATATATATATATGAATTTATATACAGACAAGATTTTGAAAAAAAAAATATAAAGTCTGGAAATAGAAAATTTTCTGGTTGGAAAGAATAAAAATAAAATAAAGTTAGATATTGTTATGTAATCATGTTTAAACTAGAATAAAATATAGATAAGATTTATGAAACAAGGATTTTAAAAATGTTTAAATTGAAAGGTTATATAAAACTCGATTTTTTTTTGAAAATCGTATAGATCATTTTATATATCGGTTGTGATTTCTAAGGGAAAGTTTAATTGGTTATAACAATTTAAAATTTGTAAGTCAACTTTAATTTAAAACAAAAATTTAATTACCTTAGTGATTAATAAAGACATGTAATTTGCTTATACAAGGTCTGAAATCATGAAGAAAATAGTCGAGATGGAAATGTGTTGCAAACAAAATAAAGGTGAGTTAATCTCACTCAAATTAAACTACTAGTTAATTTAAATAGTTAAAATTTAATTATTGGTTGATTGATTGAATGTGATAATTTATTATCAGTCTGGATGTGATATTATATATATAGTAGTATATATATTTTGGAGTGATTGATATTCCTGTATTATATAGCGGATGAGACCCTATGCGCTCCGCATAATAGCGGATGACCCTATATACCACGATATGCCCCTCAAAGTGGGATTGGTATTTTATATTGTGCTAAAGTCTGTGGATGTAGGGAAACAGATTGGAGGAATCCAATTGGATTCCTCAAAAATGTTGAATTTATTTTCATATTCATTCATATGAAATGTTGAATAATCTGTGATGTATTATGTTGGAAAATTAATTTATTTGATGTTAATATATTGCTGGATATATTGTGACATTTTAAAAATATAAATATTTAATTTTAAATGAGAAATAAAAAGGGAAAATTTCAAGAAGGAAATTTATAGTAAAGGTGGATAAATTTAAAAGGGTGAATTAGGATAAAGTAAATAGTTGATTTTAAAACCCTATTTAATAATTCCAGAAAAAGAAAAAGAATGGAGTCTTGAATAAATGTGAATTTAAGGATTTTAAAAGTAAGGACTTAAGCAATAATGATTTTAAGTACAAAGGATTTATTTTTTAAAGTGTAAGTTTTAAATGAGTTGGGAAAAGTAAAAGGAGAATTTTTGAAACAGAATATGAAATGGATATTTCAGATTTAAATAAAGTTTTAAATCATAATTAAGAAGTGAATCTAGAATTAATGGATTTTGGAATAAATTTAGATAAATCGAGAAAGAAATTTTAAAGGGAATTTAATGCAGAGAATCGGTTTGAAAATCGATTAAGTGTTTGGAAACAGTGATTAAAAGGAGAATGGGATTATGGCAGTTATAAACTGGGTTTATAAATAAAGTGAATATTTATCATTGGATAATTTGGATTTATAAATTCACGGATGGGAATTTGTAAGGAAAGGGTAATTCGTTTTAAAAATAAAAAGAGTGTTTTATTTTTAAAAGTATGGGAAAGAAAAATTACGGGTTTGGGACGTAAATTAAACTGGAATAAATCGAGAAGGATTTATAATTGATTAGATGGGCTATATTAGAATGAAAAGTGTTTTTCTTGAAAAGCCAAGTATAATTTCAAAGGAGATTTTTAAGTATAAATTAAAAGTTTTAAAAGTGGTTTTTGATGTAAAGCATAATTAGTATTTTGACGTAAAGGATAACTATTAAATATTTATACCTTATATAATAGTTTTATTTTAAAAGTAGTTTTTGACTTAAGTTTTACTTAGGAAATAATTATAGAATTTCATAACTATTATTTTGAATTAAATGATTTAAATAGTTCTATTTCAAATGTTTTAAGTGTACATTTTGGGATAAAGTGATTTAATTTATTTAAAATCTAAATTAATAAGACTCGATGCTTTCCAGTGGGAATAAAATAATTGGTTGAAAGATTGTTTAATTTGATAGTTAAATAATCGACTATCAATATTGGCCAATGAGCTGATATTTCCGAAGAGACCGAGATCAGATTTAATTATCCGAAAATCACTTCGATCCGGTTTGAATGTAGCGAATGGAGACCGTGAAGATGATGAAGACGGTGATTCCGTTTGTCTAGATACAGGGCATCTTGTATGGACGAATGCTATCAGACCATCGTCATTGGAGGATGATGAGCATTCTAAGCGAATGTGTGCTAAAAAGGTAATGCATAACCTCAAGCCTCATCAACCGAGAATGGCTAAAACATGGGAGGTGCAGCAAGACTAAGTGGGTAGCACCCTATTAGGATAGGTCATCCCTGTCTAGAGTCCATTTTGATCTCGGCTGTGTGGGCGGTTGCCGATGCCAACCATGGGGTGATCTTATTTGGACTATTCGGTAAGGGGTTGCTCCAGTATTGTGTTGCAGGGGATCGGGAGTGGTCCTCGGTACTCTGATCTAGACCAGGTACTGTGACGGGCGGTACCCCAGTAGCCCTGCCATTATATGTAATCTATTCTCCAATAAGCACCTTTACGGTTTTGATTGTGCCCAACTATTGCTGGAACGTGAGATGCAAGCATTTCAACTAGATTCTATTTTACTTTCAATAGACTCTATTATAATATCGGACGGATTTGATAAAAATGTTATGGTTATCGTAAGGTAAAAACCCGACATGTTTATTTGTGTTGTGGTCTTACGAGATACCTTTGATTTCAAAGAATTTTGAAAACTTTAATAATTCAATTGAGTGTGTTTTCTCACGCTTCTTTTCCAGACTGACTCGGGTAATATTTTATTAAAATGCTCGGGTCAGATCGTGTATTACAGATACAGGATAGGATGCTATGAAGCTCAGGAGACGAGCTGGATGATGGAGACGTATATCACGTATCTAACTTATATTTCATTGTGTATGGTATGCTGTACATTCAGCCTTGTGAGGATAAGTTATTATAACTGCTCAGTATTGTGTTATTGTTTGATTGTGTACTCTGATGATGTAATGTATAAAACAGTAATAGTTCATTTTGTATAAAGATCAGTTGTTTTTTGTTATATATTGTCCGCTGCGATTATGAGATTCTAATGTTGTTTTCTATTTTCTTCTTCTACCTCTTTCTTCTTTAACCCTAAAAGGAGTTATTGCAGTCCGAACAAAAAAAATAGCGACTTCTGCACTAGGCGAAGTTCAAATATTGGGACGTGGTAGCCTGTTATTTTCTAAGTACAACTGTAAGTCCCCTTGGAGAACTACAGTGTGTGTTCACATGATGAAGTATCCGAGTGTTCCATACTGTCCGTAATTTTGATTGGAGTTGATCGGTCGAAATCTCGCCTAATTCTGAGTTAGAACGAAGAAGATATTGCAGTCTGAACAAAAAAAGTAGCGGCTTCTACACTAGGCGTAATTCAAATATGGGGATGATGCGGTAGTCTGTTATTTACTAAGTACAACTGTCAGTCTCCATGAAAAATTATAATGTAGGTTCAAAATTCTTATTTTTCAAATTTATATTAAAATTTAATGTTTTTAATAAATGGGTTATCCATTTATAACCCTTTTAAAAAAGGGTCAACCCAACCCATAACCCATTTAATAATATTCATAAATATATTATATATATTAAATATATTTACCCTACCTATTTTTAAATATATCAAATGGGTTATGGGTTGGGTTGACCCATTTTTAAAAGGTTTATAAATGGGTAACACATTTACCAATTTATTAAAAACATTAAATTTTAATATAAATTTAAAAAATAAGAATTTTGAACCTACATTATAATTTTTCATGGAGACTGACAATTGTACTTAGAAAATAACAGACTACCGCATCCCCATATTTGAATTCCGCCTAGTATAGAAGCCGCTATTTTTTTGTTCAAACTGCATTAACTTCTTCGTACTAACTCAGAATCAGACGAGACTTCCACCGATCAACTCCAAACTAAATTATGGACAGTATGGAACACTCAGATACTTCACCGTGTAAACGCAAACTGTAGTTCTCCGAGGGGACTTACAGTTGTACTTAGAAAATAATAGGCTACCATATCCCCATATTTGAACTTCACCTAGTGTAGAAGCCGCTATTTTTTTGTTCGGACTGCAATAACTCCTTCGTTCTAACTCTGAATCAAACAAAACTTCGATCGATTAACTTCTACCTAAATTACGTACAGTATGGAACACTCAGATACTTCATTGTGTGAACGCACACTATAGTTCTACAAGAGGACTAACAGTTGTACTTAAAAAATAATAGGCTACCACATCCCCATATTTGAACTTCGCCGAGGGCAGAAGCCCGCTATTTTTTGTGTTTGGACTACAATAACTCCTTCTAACTCGGAATCAAGCGAGACTTCGACCACTTAACTTCCACCTCAATTACGGACACTATGGAACATTCGAATACTTCATCGTGTGAACGGACACTGTAGTTTTTTAAGGGGACTGACAGTTGTACATAGAAAATAATAGGCTACCACATCTACATGTTAGACTCCGCGTAATGCAGAAGCCGCTATTTTTTTGTTCAAACTGCAATAACTCCGTCATTCCAACTCGAAATCAGGCGAGACTTCGACCGATTAACTCTCACCTAAATTACGGACAGTGTGGAACACTTGGATACTTTATCGTATGAACGCACACTATAGTTCTCCAAGGGGACCTACAGTTGTATTTGGAAAATAACACGCTACCACATCCATGTATATGAACTCCGTCTAGTGCAGAAGCCGCTGTTTTTTTTGTTTAGACTGCAATAACTCTTTCATTCTACCTCAGAATCAGGCGGGGCTTCAACTGGTTAACTGCCACCTAAATTACAGATAGTATAGAATATTCGGATACTTTATCGTGTGAACGCACACTGTAGTTCTCCAGTAGGACTGACAATGCATTTAGAAAGTAATAAGTTACCGCATTCCCATATTTGAATTTTGATGAAAATTAGAATTACATTTTTAAATGTTTGTCGGATCTCAAAACATAACATAGAATTATTTTATATTTATTTGTTTTTATTAGTCAAATTAAATTTAAATATTTAAAGGGCTTAAATGGGTAACCTATTTATTAAGTGGGTTGGGTCATAAATGGATAAAAGAGAATGGGTCATAAATGGGTTGGGTCAAACTCGACCCAACCCATTTTGACCCAACCCAACCCATTTGACGGGCCTAGTTGTCAGGTAGCAAAAAATAGTCAATGTTTAAGAACTTACTGCAGAAGAGAGGAATCTTCTATCCGTTGCATACAAAAATGTTACCGGGGTTTCCTCTTCTTCTTGGAGAATCAAATCTTCCACTGAGCAGAAAGAAAAGAGTAGATTGAGGATTAGGGCATACTGTAGTAAAATTGAGGCTGGGCTAAGTAATAATATCTGTGATGGAATTCTGGGTTTGTTTGACGCTAACCCTGTGTGTTTTATCAGAAAATGAAGGGAGATTATCGTAGGTTTCTTGCTCAGTTTTAAACTGGTGCAAAGAGAAAGGATTGTGCTAAGAACACACTTATTGCCTACAGATGTGCACTAGATATATGATTTGGTCCACAACTTTTCAGTATTCTCTTACAAGATTCATGACTTGCTCGAATCGACGAAGCAATATCAGAATTGGATGCTGTGGGTGAAGAGTCCTACAAGGACAATACTTTGACCATGCAACTGTTTCAAGATAACTTGACTCTTTGGACATCTGGCCTCGTTGAGGATACTGGCAATGAAATCAAAGAGGCTGCTCCAAAGCATGGAGATGGACAGTGATAATGGACCACAACATTTTTTCAATTTATTTTTTCTTTCATTTTTTGTGTAGAGTTGTGACATGGAATCGAATGTGCTTCACCTGTGCTTTTGAACGAAAATCTTAGCTTATATCTGTAGTGTTCTTGGAATGCTGCTTTTCTACTGTTATTATATTTTCCGCTTTCTTCAATGTATTTTATTTTTCTGAAACTAACTGCAACTTACATTCACCGTCTATCTTGAAAGCTCCACCATCGTATTTTAAGGTCTTCTTTGTACATCGACGTAAGGTCAGCGAAAAAGATGATCGAAGGCTAGACCAGTACTAGGTATTATACGTTTGTATTATTACCATTGTCTTAACTTAAAACGTTTACCGCTATTATCATGTCATTTTTGCAAACGGCTCAACAAGAAAAATCTCGTGAAATAAAATCAAAGCAAGATAACAAATATACCTTCAAAGTTCATAAGAACAACTATATACCAATAATGAATATGTGATGCAGCGCGCCATGATAATTTGCTCAACCATCTTATGTCGCTCGCTGGCCTTAAGTCGCTCAACAAACATAGGCCGCTCGGCTTTAAGTCGCTCAACCATCAGTCGCGTGGCTTAAAGATAACGGATCAAGGAAACAAGGCCACATCTTTTAAGTCGTTCCCTGATAAGTCGTAAGTCGTAAGTCGCCTGCCTTGATAAGCGACTCAATATATCAAGCACGCATCTCTTAAGTCGTTACTTGAAGCCTCATTTCTTAAGTCGCGTTGTTCTTATGTCACTGATTCTTTAAGTCGTAAGTTGTAGGCCACTCTTCCTTAAGCCGTTCACTGATGCCGCATTGCTTAAGTCGTTCTAAAGCTTAGGTCGCTAAATCATTCCTGAAGCCGTGCTCAATCTTATGTCGCTAATGTTATGTCGCATGTGCGGGTTGTATCGTTAAGTCATATATTGTTATAATCTTCTTATCTCGTGTATTGTTAGATCGTGTGATGTTGTAACTCGTGTTGTATTTTCTTATGCACATATGTTAAGTCGTGTAATATGTTAAGTCGTGCAATGTGTTAAGTCGTGTGATGTTGTATCATGAGTCGCAAGTTTGAGTCGCGTGTGTTGTAATTTCCTATAAATAGGGGTGTGTTGTCATTTGTAAGAGGAGTTGATTTTTGAATAAAATTTGTGTGTGAGCTTTTGCCACCATTGTTGAAGTTGAGTGTGATCTCCTTTTTCTTTCCTTCTTCGGGTTATTCGTGCGCGAATCAACGAATTAGAAGCCAATTCTCGATATCACTTGCGAGTGATCAACGATCGAATTGTAGATCTTTCAACATGGTGTCTTGCGAGATCAACGGGTTGGAGATAGGTAGATTCCGCCATCGTCATGATCAACGGAATTGGGCATTTATCATTCTATCGGTTTATCTGACACGAAATAATCATTTCGTGGGAAGATCCTGGATGGGTTGCGAAAGTTTGAAGCTAAACTATTAGAGCCTAAGTATAAGTTGCGTCATCATTTGGTATCAGAGCCAATCTGCATCATTTTTGGTATCAGAGCTGTGTTAATCGCTTTCCGGGCTACGTCAATTGGTATCAAAGCCAATCTGCGTCAATTTCTATCAGAGCTAGATTAGAGATTGAAACGCGTCAATTTGTATCAAAGTTAAAGTAGGGCCTGAAGCATCAATTGGTATCAAAGTTAGATCAGAGGCAGAAACGAGATTGTTTAATAATCATGCCTCCGAGACGTGCTAATCGCCATCAAAATGTTGAAGATTTGAATAGAAGACAAGAAGCTGAGTAGATGGAGCAGCGTATCAATGAAAAGTTCAATGAGGGTATTGAAAAATTGGAGAAATTGATGAAGGACATGAAGCAAAACCAAAGGAGAACGTCACCAGTTTCGAACCAGAGTGGAAACAGGGTTTCACCATCGGTTTTGGGAGAAAGGAGAATGTCACCTCGGTCTTATCGAGATAGGAGAGAATCATTGGTTTCGATGATGCGAGACCACCATGGGTATCAAAATGAAGAGGGAAGAACTAAACGAGGGTTTGAAAATGAATCATATCTTGACGCTGAAAGACAGGGTAGAAGGGACATGTGTGGTCGTAAAGACGTATATGGTCTGGATCGATATCGAAATACATTTGATTTTGAGGAGGATGGTGATGGAGGAAGTATTCATTATCGAAATCATGGCCAAGTGCGAAATCAATATCTGGACTCAAAAAATGATCGTCAATGGGAGTCGGGTATGAGGATGGAAATTCCAGAATTCAAAGGTGGTATGCAAGCAGAAGAATTTATTGACTGGTTGTCGAGTGTTGAAGAAATTTTGAAATTCAAGGAGGTGTCTGAGAATCGCAAAGTCCAATTAGTTTCTACAAGACTAAGGGGAAGAGCTATGGCTTGGTGGCAACAAACTAAACTAACTCGGGAGAGAATGGGAAAATTAAAAGTTGTCACTTCGGAGAAGATGAGAAAAATGATGAAAGAGACTTTCTTGCCGTACAATTATCAATCCCTTATGTATCAACGTTTGCAGAATTTGAGACAAGAGATGAAGACCGTGAATGACTGTGCAGATGAATTCTATCAATTGATTGCAAGAAATGATATTATGGAAACCGAGGAACAGCTAACAGTTAGATATATTGGAGGGTTACGAACGCAAATTCAAGACATGGTTAATATGTTTAATCCAATGTTTGTTGTTGAAGCACATCAGAAAGCTCTAGCTTGGGAGAAACAAGGGAGATTAGGAAGTGGTGTGTTTACGGGTTCTAACAACCAGAATAAGGGTGTTAGTAGCAGTGCTAATGTTTCCAAGGCAGTCAATAAACCAATTGTCAATGAAGCCGCTAAAGCAAAGGTCAATAACAGTATCAAGTGCTATAATTGTCAGGAGTTTGGCCATAAAAGTATTGAATGTATAAAGCCAAAGAAGAGAGCATTAGTTGCAGAGGAATGTGAGTATGAGGATGTGGAAGCTGAAATTGATTATTCCTAACCATCAAAGTTTGATGAAGATGAAGAAGTTGTGTCAAAAGATGAAGGGTGTAACTTGATGATAAGGAGGTCTTGTTTAGTGCCAAAGCATGAGAATGATTCTAGTTGGCTAAGAAGCAATATCTTTCAGTCTACATGTACTATCTTGGGAAAGGTTTGTCGATTTGTTATTGATGCGGGAAGCTGCGATAACATTATTTCTAAAGAAGCCGTCACAAAGTTAGGTTTGAAGACCAAAAAACATCCTAGACCATATCAACTGGCATGACTAAAGAAAGGTGGAGAAGTGACAGTGGGAAGACGAGCATTTGTTACATTTTCGATTGGGAAGAAGTACAGAGATGATATATGGTGTGATGTTGTCAATATGGATGTGTGTCACTTACTATTGGGAACACCATGGCAATATGATAGAGCTGTGCAACATAATGGTTGCACCAACAACTATAGTTTCATGTTCGAAGGGACCCAAATTCCTTAGTTCCTAAGAAACATGAACAAAGTGAAATCAAGTCAGAGAAGAAAGTGGAATCAACTAGCCTATTATCTATGAGAGATTTGTTGAAGAAGTGAAAGATAGTGCTGAAATGTTTATGTTGATTGGGTTTGAAACAAGTGAAGATCGTGAAGTTCCTGCGGAGGTTAGACTGGTGTTAAGTGAATTTGAAGATGTCTTTTCTGTGGAATTACCCAAGGAATTACCGCCACTGAGGGATATACAACATCGAATTGATCTAGTGCCAGGTGCTATTTTACCGCATAGGCCGCATTATCGTATGAGTCCAAAAGAGCATGAAGAGTTGAGAGGAGAGGTTGAGGAGTTGCTTGAGCAAGGGCGTGTTCGAGAGAGTCTCAGTCCTTATGCTGTACCAGCTCCGTTGGTACCGAAGAAAGATGGTTCATGGAGAATGTGTACCGACAGTAGGGCACTCAACAAAATAACTGTCAGATACAGATTTCCTACGCCAAGACTTGATGATAGGTTGGATCAGCTCAGTGGGTCTGTAATTTTTTCGAAGATCGATCTCAAGAGTGGTTATCATCAGATTCGCATAAGACCAGGTGATGAATGGAAGACAACATTCAAGACTCGGTAAGGATTATATGAATGCCTGGTCATGCCATTTGGTCTATCTAATGCACCAAGTACATTTATGAGGGTGATGAATCAAATTTTCAGACCTTACATCGAGAAATTTGTTGTAGTCTACTTTGATGATATCTTGATCTATAATATTAGCACGGAGGAGCATATTCAACACTTGTGAAAGGTGTTAACTATTCTTCGTCAAGAACAGTTCTATGCAGCGACGAAGAAATGCGTGTTCATGACGCTAAGTGTTTTATTTCTAGGTTATGTCGTGTCTAAGAAAGGGATACAAGTGGACCAGAGTAAAGTAGCGGCAATCAGAAATTGGCCCCAGCACAAAACTACAATGGAAGTCGGAAGTTTCCATGGGTTAGCTTCATTTTATCGAAGATTTATAGCGCACTTTAGTAGTGTAATGGCTCCTGTTACTGATTGTATGAAAGGAAAGAAGTTTTCATGGAAAAAAGAAGCAGAATATGCTTTTGAGCAAATCAAGGAACTTTTAACCTCAACACCGATTCTAGTATTGCCAGATTTTCAGTTACTATTTGAGTTACATACGGATGCATCGAAAGTTTGGGATTGGAGGAGTGTTGAGTCAGAAGGGTCGTCCAATTGCCTATTTCAGTGAAAAACTTTTGGGAGCAAAGATGCGATACAGTACTTATGATGTGGAGTTTTATGCTATTGTGCAGGTTGTGAAGCGTTGGAGACATTACTTATTCCACAAAGAATTTGTTTTGTATATGGACCATGATGCATTGAAACATTTACAAGGGCAGAATAAAATTGCAGCTAGGCATGCATCGTGGATAGCTTATTTGCAACAATTTACATTCGTCGTAAAGCACAAGTCTGCAGTAACTAATCGCGTCGCTGATGCATTGAGTCGGAGGGAGAATTTAGTAAAAACCATGCGAGTAGAGGTGATGGGTTTTGACTTACTTCCAGATTTTCTTACCTCAGATTCATATTTTTCCGAAATTGTAACGACCCGTATTTTCGCTACTTCGAAAATGAGAGATTTCGAACGATTTAAAATCTAAAAGGATAAATCTTATAAAGATAATAAAAGTATGTTAAAAGATTTAAAAGTTTGTTAATAATCGTTTTACAAAAATAACCAAAATTTGTCGCATTTTGTCAGTTTTGCATACACGGTAAAATTAGAGATTTTGATATTAATTAAATATGATTTTAGAATATAAAGAGACTTGTTTTAATTTATTTAAAGAAGTAAAAAGTTCATTTTTAAATTTGGTTTACTTCAATACATAGTTTAACTAAAACGTCAAAATGTGACCGTAAAACATTTCGTCGAAAAACGACGTTTTGTCAATTAAAAGTTGTCGCAACGTCGTCGCACCTTTATTTTCTTATATAGGAACATATATTCAAATAGTATAAGTATTAATTAATTCACTAATCAAGTTTACTTTTACTAAACATACTTAGAAAATTCTAGAATATAATTAAGAAAAGTAAGTAAGAAAAGTCAAAAGTAAACATCAAATCAAACCAAACATAATTATTACTTTACTTTACTTACTTCTTAAGTGAAAGTGACATAAAGCATGATTTGAAATGTGATGTTAAGTTAAAAAGTAAGTAAAGGGCATTTTGGTCATTTTACATAATAATATTTTATTTCAAACTTTTTCCTATAAATAGCCATGCATACCTCTTTCATTTTCACACAAATCTTTCTTTTCTTCTTCTTTCTTTAAGCTATTTTAATGGCTTCTCTCTTAAGAGAGGTAGGAGGGTTAAAAATAGTGGAGTGCTTAAGCACTAATCCACTTGTTACTCTCTAACCTCTTCTTAATTCACTTCTTCTTCTTCTCTTCTTAAAAAAAAAAAAAAAGGCCTTAGGCCATGAGTTTGGAAGTTGATAAAGGAAGGACGTGAGCAAAGCAAGTAAAGATGGAGATGGTCGAGCACTTGGAAGCATGGTTATGATAAGGTTTAGTGAAGCGTTGAATTAAATGAATGTTGGTAGGAAGTTAAACGTTTGGTTAAAGGTGAGAAATTCTCATCGCTTTTGAATTTATATTTTGATTATGTTATAACAATCATATTTACACCCTTATGACATATGAATGTTTATACCAAATTGATTGTTAATATGGATGATTTGAAAATTTGTAAATTAAGTGAATTGTGATAATATATCCCGTTATGATATTAATAGTGAATGTTAGATTTGAAATCATATGCATGTGATTTGTTGAATGGATGTTATGTTAGTAATAAATATGAATATTGGATATGTTCATTTTGATTAAGTAATCACTTTGATTAGTAAGACCATATTTTAGTAATGTGAGAAATTCTCATCGCTTTTAAATTATATTGATTATCATGCTAAATTGTTATGTTAGATAATCACTATTTGATGATATGTATGTTTGGTTGATTGTTTGGATATGTTGGATAATCCGTAGTAATATTATGACATTTACCATATTGAAAATGTTGATGTTATATGATTGTTATATGGATGTGATGATAATTTGGATATCAAATTCCTATTGATTTAGTAATCACTTTTGTTTAAAAGACCATATTTTAGTAATATGAGAAATTGTGGAAAAACAAGTCTCTTTTCATTTAGAAGTGAAATTAAAGTTAAAATGAAAGAGAATTTGAAATTTGAAGTGAAACGGATTTGAAAAGAATAGCTAATTAGAAAATTGAAAGTTAGATGAATAGTGAAATTGAAATTAAAATCGATTTTGAAAAAGTGAAGTTTAGTTTGAGATTAAATTGAAATTTAAATTGGAATTAGATTTGAAATCTAAGTTTTAAATGTGTTTAATTTGAGATTAGAATTGAAATTGAGTTAAAATTGGGATTTAAAATTTAATATAAAAATAATGGGAATATAATAATATTTTAATGTGGTAAGAGTGAAAATATATATTAAATACTTTAAAAGGTGAAAATATTGATTTAAAATGGTTTCTAATCATTTTATAAGTATTGAAATCCAATTTGAATAAATTATTTCAAATGTTGAAAAATAAGTTAAAACTAGACGCGTCGCGCAACGGTAGTTCGCGATTTCGCGTTGAAAAGTTCAAATGAATGTGTAGAGTGGAATATTGCTCGGAATTCTTCGAGATAAGAAAATTCCGGACTATTATATCCATATCTTCTAAATGAAGAAAGAAAATCAAAGTTTCGATAAGTAGATTTTGAATTATGTCCAAATCAATTTTCTAGAAAAATCGCGCTAGTGCAGTTTAGTGACCATAAAAGGAAATCTGTTTAAATGGATGTTTTTAATTAAGGAAAAAATATGGAATAAATTTGATAAATCTATTTAAATGATTTAAAAGAGATTTGGATTGGAAAATATGAATTAGCGAATGTTTAAAAGTTGTTTTAATCAAATAAGCTTATATAGCACTTTCCGCAGCACTTTTATGCTGTGAATTATATAACTTTTGGAATATGAGTTTAAATGTAATGATGTTTCCCAGAATCAATTGTGAATGTTTTAAAAAGGATAATTAAGCGTTTTGAAAGATAATTTGGAATATTTATAAGCAATTCCAAAATAAGTTGAAAATCTGAGTATGCGGAAACGACTAGTACATTTGTCCCGCCTGTGAGATCTGGGAAGATAAAACAAGGTGTTTAACTAAGGTTAGGGATGGAGCAACCAGTGCCCTGAACTTACCTGGCCTATGTTTTCTTTTCTTAGGCGAGGGGTGGAACAGATCAAAAGGAAAGCCCGGATGCTCTCAAAATAAAAAGATTCTGTTAAGTTTTCCAAAATAAAAGAAGATTGGTATTACCCAAAAGTTAAGCAATCTCCAAAATGAATGATTTCTACGAACCTGTGAAGTTTAGAAAAGAATTTATAATGAATTTTAGGAATGATAAGATTTGAAAGGAATGAATTGGTAAATAAGAGTATTGGATTTTGACTTACAAGTGAGATATAAAAATGGAATTTATAAACACCGTTTTGTAAATCTGAAATCAATTTAAATTGATAAGTTAAATGTTAAAGGAATTATATTCGCGATTTTGGACAGTGAATAATCCTTTAAATTAAATGGATGTTTTGGAAGGTGATATTATAAAGGGAATGTTTTCCTTAAGTTAAAAGTTAAGAAATTTGGATCAAGAATTAAGTAAAGAAATCTGAGATATTTTCCAAAACAAAAGAATGAATTACTTAGAATTATCCTAAGTTGAAAGAAAGAGAATTTCGAAATCATCCGAAGAGAATTAAAGTGAAAAGAGACTTAATAAATCCTATATTCTCATATTCACTTTTTATCGATGATTGGATTTCGAAGGAACCGGAGTCGGATTTGGTTAATTCCTATCCGAAAACCACTTCGAACCAATGTGTACGTTCGAACGTGAAGACATGTTGAAGATGGTGATTGAAGACCGTGGATCTTCATAGCGTGAGGACTGCTTGTTGATTTGCTCAGGGTGCGCACCCATTGTAGAGTTATATATAACAGTGGTCTCCTCGTGATGGAGATTTTGCGGATTGCAAGGGCTTCTCGCCTAGTAATGGCCGAGGAAAGTACCTTCGGTTTGTCCTGTTCCTGGACAACTTGTATGGACGTTTGTCTGACGTTGCATTTCTAAAGATTACGTACATCGGTTTTTACAAACGTACATCAGTGGTGGCGGAGAAGGCAACTTCTCTAGCTTAACACCCTCCTTGAGACATACGAGCTCAAGGGTTGTATTTTTGTGGAAGGCAATTAGTAGTTAACGGAAATGGCAATGTGGCATTCAAAGATTTGATATGTGCTTTGTGAAAAGGTAATCGTAGCCTTAAGCCTCATCAAACCGGAAATGACCGAAACAGGATTAGATGCAGCAGGGCTATGTGGGTCATTCCCATTAGGGTATGATCATCCCCTTCTAGATATATTTCTTCCCGCTATGACGTCGGGATGTTAATTAATGTGGTGTATGGAAAACGAGCGCTCGGTTAAAGGTCGGCAACGACCGGGGGATGACATATTCGGTACCATCTAGTTACAGAGGTAGGCCGGTCTTGTGTTGGTAGAGGGCAGATGTTCTGTGCCTCGGGACATCCATCTAGAGGTGTACCCATTTCGGAAGGTAGATCCTGCGCCTGGTCATTTGTATGGAAATCCATTCTCCAATAAGAACCTACGGTTTTGTTTGTATTGGCGTAATGAATAGCCTCGAAATGCTATATGGGTAACCATTTCGGATAAGATTAATAAGTTTATTTGCAAATGTTTTCAAAGAGATGTCATTAGAAATAATATCAAAGGTTTTGATATAAAAGTGTTTTAGTTATCATAAGGTAAAAACCCGTCCGTGTTTATGTGTGGGCGTGGTCTTATGAGATACTATTTATTTCAAAAGATTTTATCCAAAGGCTGATATATGACACTGTCATTTATTATTGAGTTTTTCTCACGCTGGTTTATCAAGCCTGATCCGGGTATTTTCAATACTCGGGTCAGATCCGAGTAGTTTCAGGATAGTCGAAGGAAGTTGAAGTTCCAGGGGAGAGCTGGAGATATTCATGGACGCATGAAGATATTCTTTCATCGCCATTGCTTAGTGTATTTTGTTTGATGTTTGTCAGCAATTGTAAGGGCAGGTTTTATAACTGTCCAAGCTGAATCTAGGTTAGACTCTGATATTGTATTTCAAAATTTTCCGCTGTAAATATTTTTATTGAAATAATATATGTTATTCCATTCGTGTGAGATTCTGTTCTGTCTATTTTTCTTAATCACCCTTGATGATCCGTTTTTTCGTGCAATTTGAGTTAGACATGGGTGGTTTATTGTCGATTCAAAGGGTACGGGAAAACGGGTCGTCACATTTGGTATCAGAGCTGAAGGTTAAGCGAGAACCTTGGCTCTGTTATGGGTAAAGTCTCATCAGAGATAGGATTAGTAATATCCTAGGATGAGTAACTCATTAGAGATAGGGTTAGTAACGCCCTAGAATGAGTTATGAGAGTATTATATATATGAGCGCGTATTTGTTAAATTTATAAAAATGATTTTGTTTTAAAAGAAATTGGTAAATGAAATAATTTTACCTTGGGTTTATATTATAAATACTAAAGGGGATATTATTATCTTTTGGGTTAAGGATTGATTGTGATTTAGCTTAGTGAAATTAAAATATGAATAACTTGTGATTAGAATTGCACAAATTTGACTATAAGATATTTCATATAAAATTAATTAGTTGAAAGCTAGAATTTAAAATTTTGACCATATACCCCTAGACCTTTGGTATTAAGAAATAATAATGATTAAGTGATTATCATAATGAATGGATTTAAAAAGCTAAGTACAAATATCTTGTGAAGTAAAATTCACAATTTGATTATAAGATATTTGATGATAATATTGAAGCTAGAAGTGTAATTAGAGGAAGTAAAGTGAAAATTTACACTTAGAAAAATTCTTATCAATAAGACAGAAAAGATAAGCCAAAATTGAAATTTTGGGTTAATATATTATGAAAGGATAAGTTCTATAACTTATAAATGAGATAAGGTAATTTGGAATTTAGACACTTTGATTAAGTTTAAAAAAAATCAAAGTGAAATTTAGGAACAAGAGATATAAGAAATATCATCCTAATATAAAAATTTGAATTAATGATACATTAGGGTAACATTTGTAATTCAAAATGAAGTAAGATGAAAAGTGGATGGTTTTGAATAATATGGTTAGTAGTTGAATGTTGGATGAAAATGTTTAAATAACAAATACCATGTGAATTAAGTTTCACAAATTTGACTATAAGGTATTTGATGGATTTAAGATTAAGAAATTTTGATTTGGCAAATGGATAGGTAAATAAGTTAACTTTGTAAGAAAAAGGATGTACACTTAGTAAAGTTGTCTGATTAATATATGGATTAGATAAATAATATTAGCTAAATGGAGACCTTAGGTAAAGAAAACTAGGGATTAAGTTTTATAACTTATTTATTTGGAATAATAGAATTCCACATTTGTTGAAAACCCTAATTGAAGTAATGACGATTTGAAGATTAGGGATATGTATATATACTCTTAGGAAGTAAAAATATATTATACAAGTTAAGTCATATTTGTAAGCTTAAGTAATAATGGATTTAGAAGAAAGTAAATGGTTGTGAAATAAACTTGGATTAATAGAAGTTTGGAAGAAATGTATTAGGTAAAGATAAATGTGAATAAGTACATAAGTTAAACGTAGATCATTTTGGCACATAAATTTTGATCTAAGATTTGAGTACAAAACTTTGAGGTGTTTACACCAATCCGAAAAAGAATTTATCACTCGATTCTTGATGGGAGTTTATGATTATGTACTCAAGTTTTCTATCATAGTTGAGAGCTATGCAAGGAAAGCAAGGGTTTGTGATCAAGAAGTCTGATCAAAGTCCGCAGTAGAAAATCGGGGGATCGATACTAGTTCGAAAGAAAAGTTGTGGATTTGAATAATAGATCGAATCAAATATAACATATATTATGATGTTTTGGGTATGTCAACATAGTAGTTGGATAGTTATCTTAAATAGTAGACGCTAAGATATAAGGGTTGGACTTATGTTTTAATATATAGACCTCAGGTGTAGTACATGCTTAGGTCAGAGGATGGGTTATGTGGATGTATTCATTTATCTTGATATAGTATTAGTTTGGTTGTTTTTGGATGTATAGTCTTATTTGATAGTTGGATACATTATCTTAAGTGTGCAGTACGCACTAGGATGGGAAGGATAGAAGTTTGACTTGATGTATGTACATATAACCGTAAGTACGTAATAGATACTTAGGTTAGTGTGGGGAATCTTTATATGCATGTTTGGCATCATTTGTTTTAGTATTGTTATGATATCGGCCTTCTTCTTTTCTATCATCAGTAGAAATAAGTCAAATTATTTGAGGAGATGAGTATGAGATAGATTCCTTTATCTAACTTTCATTTCGAGGACGAAATGCTTCTAAGTAGGGGAGAATGTAACGACCCGTATTTTCGCTACTTCGAAAATGAGAGATTTCGAACGATTTAAAATCTAAAAGGATAAATCTTATAAAGATAATAAAAGTATGTTAAAAGATTTAAAAGTTTGTTAATAATCGTTTTACAAAAAAAACCAAAATTTGTCGCATTTTGTCAGTTTTGCATACACGGTAAAATTAGAGATTTTGATATTAATTAAATATGATTTTAGAATATAAAGAGACTTGTTTTAATTTATTTAAAGAAGTAAAAAGTTCATTTTTAAATTTGGTTTACTTCAATACATAGTTTAACTAAAACGTCAAAATGTGACCGTAAAACATTTCGTCGAAAAACGACGTTTTGTCAATTAAAAGTTGTCGCAACGTCGTCGCACCTTTATTTTCTTATATAGGAACATATATTCAAATAGTATAAGTATTAATTAATTCACTAATCAAGTTTACTTTTACTAAACATACTTAGAAAATTCTAGAATATAATTAAGAAAAGTAAGTAAGAAAAGTCAAAAGTAAACATCAAATCAAACCAAACATAATTATTACTTTACTTTACTTACTTCTTAAGTGAAAGTGACATAAAGCATGATTTGAAATGTGATGTTAAGTTAAAAAGTAAGTAAAGGGCATTTTGGTCATTTTACATAATAATATTTTATTTCAAACTTTTTCCTATAAATAGCCATGCATACCTCTTTCATTTTCACACAAATCTTTCTTTTCTTCTTCTTTCTTTAAGCTATTTTAATGGCTTCTCTCTTAAGAGAGGTAGGAGGGTTAAAAATAGTGGAGTGCTTAAGCACTAATCCACTTGTTACTCTCTAACCTCTTCTTAATTCACTTCTTCTTCTTCTCTTCTTAAAAAAAAAAAAAGGCCTTAGGCCATGAGTTTGGAAGTTGATAAAGGAAGGACGTGAGCAAAGCAAGTAAAGATGGAGATGGTCGAGCACTTGGAAGCATGGTTATGATAAGGTTTAGTGAAGCGTTGAATTAAATGAATGTTGGTAGGAAGTTAAACGTTTGGTTAAAGGTGAGAAATTCTCATCGCTTTTGAATTTATATTTTGATTATGTTATAACAATCATATTTACACCCTTATGACATATGAATGTTTATACCAAATTGATTGTTAATATGGATGATTTGAAAATTTGTAAATTAAGTGAATTGTGATAATATATCCCGTTATGATATTAATAGTGAATGTTAGATTTGAAATCATATGCATGTGATTTGTTGAATGGATGTTATGTTAGTAATAAATATGAATATTGGATATGTTCATTTTGATTAAGTAATCACTTTGATTAGTAAGACCATATTTTAGTAATGTGAGAAATTCTCATCGCTTTTAAATTATATTGATTATCATGCTAAATTGTTATGTTAGATAATCACTATTTGATGATATGTATGTTTGGTTGATTGTTTGGATATGTTGGATAATCCGTAGTAATATTATGACATTTACCATATTGAAAATGTTGATGTTATATGATTGTTATATGGATGTGATGATAATTTGGATATCAAATTCCTATTGATTTAGTAATCACTTTTGTTTAAAAGACCATATTTTAGTAATATGAGAAATTGTGGAAAAACAAGTCTCTTTTCATTTAGAAGTGAAATTAAAGTTAAAATGAAAGAGAATTTGAAATTTGAAGTGAAACGGATTTGAAAAGAATAGCTAATTAGAAAATTGAAAGTTAGATGAATAGTGAAATTGAAATTAAAATCGATTTTGAAAAAGTGAAGTTTAGTTTGAGATTAAATTGAAATTTAAATTGGAATTAGATTTGAAATCTAAGTTTTAAATGTGTTTAATTTGAGATTAGAATTGAAATTGAGTTAAAATTGGGATTTAAAATTTAATATAAAAATAATGGGAATATAATAATATTTTAATGTGGTAAGAGTGAAAATATATATTAAATACTTTAAAAGGTGAAAATATTGATTTAAAATGGTTTCTAATCATTTTATAAGTATTGAAATCCAATTTGAATAAATTATTTCAAATGTTGAAAAATAAGTTAAAACTAGACGCGTCGCGCAACGGTAGTTCGCGATTTCGCGTTGAAAAGTTCAAATGAATGTGTAGAGTGGAATATTGCTCGGAATTCTTCGAGATAAGAAAATTCCGGACTATTATATCCATATCTTCTAAATGAAGAAAGAAAATCAAAGTTTCGATAAGTAGATTTTGAATTATGTCCAAATCAATTTTCTAGAAAAATCGCGCTAGTGCAGTTTAGTGACCATAAAAGGAAATCTGTTTAAATGGATGTTTTTAATTAAGGAAAAAATATGGAATAAATTTGATAAATCTATTTAAATGATTTAAAAGAGATTTGGATTGGAAAATATGAATTAGCGAATGTTTAAAAGTTGTTTTAATCAAATAAGCTTATATAGCACTTTCCGCAGCACTTTTATGCTGTGAATTATATAACTTTTGGAATATGAGTTTAAATGTAATGATGTTTCCCAGAATCAATTGTGAATGTTTTAAAAAGGATAATTAAGCGTTTTGAAAGATAATTTGGAATATTTATAAGCAATTCCAAAATAAGTTGAAAATCTGAGTATGCGGAAACGACTAGTACATTTGTCCCGCCTGTGAGATCTGGGAAGATAAAACAAGGTGTTTAACTAAGGTTAGGGATGGAGCAACCAGTGCCCTGAACTTACCTGGCCTATGTTTTCTTTTCTTAGGCGAGGGGTGGAACAGATCGAAAGGAAAGCCCGGATGCTCTCAAAATAAAAAGATTCTGTTAAGTTTTCCAAAATAAAAGAAGATTGGTATTACCCAAAAGTTAAGCAATCTCCAAAATGAATGATTTCTACGAACCTGTGAAGTTTAGAAAAGAATTTATAATGAATTTTAGGAATGATAAGATTTGAAAGGAATGAATTGGTAAATAAGAGTATTGGATTTTGACTTACAAGTGAGATATAAAAATGGAATTTATAAACACCGTTTTGTAAATCTGAAATCAATTTAAATTGATAAGTTAAATGTTAAAGGAATTATATTCGCGATTTTGGACAGTGAATAATCCTTTAAATTAAATGGATGTTTTGGAAGGTGATATTATAAAGGGAATGTTTTCCTTAAGTTAAAAGTTAAGAAATTTGGATCAAGAATTAAGTAAAGAAATCTGAGATATTTTCCAAAACAAAAGAATGAATTACTTAGAATTATCCTAAGTTGAAAGAAAGAGAATTTCGAAATCATCCGAAGAGAATTAAAGTGAAAAGAGACTTAATAAATCCTATATTCTCATATTCACTTTTTATCGATGATTGGATTTCGAAGGAACCGGAGTCGGATTTGGTTAATTCCTATCCGAAAACCACTTCGAACCAATGTGTACGTTCGAACGTGAAGACATGTTGAAGATGGTGATTGAAGACCGTGGATCTTCATAGCGTGAGGACTGCTTGTTGATTTGCTCAGGGTGCGCACCCATTGTAGAGTTATATATAACAGTGGTCTCCTCGTGATGGAGATTTTGCGGATTGCAAGGGCTTCTCGCCTAGTAATGGCCGAGGAAAGTACCTTCGGTTTGTCCTGTTCCTGGACAACTTGTATGGACGTTTGTCTGACGTTGCATTTCTAAAGATTACGTACATCGGTTTTTACAAACGTACATCAGTGGTGGCGGAGAAGGCAACTTCTCTAGCTTAACACCCTCCTTGAGACATACGAGCTCAAGGGTTGTATTTTTGTGGAAGGCAATTAGTAGTTAACGGAAATGGCAATGTGGCATTCAAAGATTTGATATGTGCTTTGTGAAAAGGTAATCGTAGCCTTAAGCCTCATCAAACCGGAAATGACCGAAACAGGATTAGATGCAGCAGGGCTATGTGGGTCATTCCCATTAGGGTATGATCATCCCCTTCTAGATATATTTCTTCCCGCTATGACGTCGGGATGTTAATTAATGTGGTGTATGGAAAACGAGCGCTCGGTTAAAGGTCGGCAACGACCGGGGGATGACATATTCGGTACCATCTAGTTACAGAGGTAGGCCGGTCTTGTGTTGGTAGAGGGCAGATGTTCTGTGCCTCGGGACATCCATCTAGAGGTGTACCCATTTCGGAAGGTAGATCCTGCGCCTGGTCATTTGTATGGAAATCCATTCTCCAATAAGAACCTACGGTTTTGTTTGTATTGGCGTAATGAATAGCCTCGAAATGCTATATGGGTAACCATTTCGGATAAGATTAATAAGTTTATTTGCAAATGTTTTCAAAGAGATGTCATTAGAAATAATATCAAAGGTTTTGATATAAAAGTGTTTTAGTTATCATAAGGTAAAAACCCGTCCGTGTTTATGTGTGGGCGTGGTCTTATGAGATACTATTTATTTCAAAAGATTTTATCCAAAGGCTGATATATGACACTGTCATTTATTATTGAGTTTTTCTCACGCTGGTTTATCAAGCCTGATCCGGGTATTTTCAATACTCGGGTCAGATCCGAGTAGTTTCAGGATAGTCGAAGGAAGTTGAAGTTCCAGGGGAGAGCTGGAGATATTCATGGACGCATGAAGATATTCTTTCATCGCCATTGCTTAGTGTATTTTGTTTGATGTTTGTCAGCAATTGTAAGGGCAGGTTTTATAACTGTCCAAGCTGAATCTAGGTTAGACTCTGATATTGTATTTCAAAATTTTCCGCTGTAAATATTTTTATTGAAATAATATATGTTATTCCATTCGTGTGAGATTCTGTTCTGTCTATTTTTCTTAATCACCCTTGATGATCCGTTTTTTCGTGCAATTTGAGTTAGACATGGGTGGTTTATTGTCGATTCAAAGGGTACGGGAAAACGGGTCGTCACATTTGGTATCAGAGCTGAAGGTTAAGCGAGAACCTTGGCTCTGTTATGGGTAAAGTCTCATCAGAGATAGGATTAGTAATATCCTAGGATGAGTAACTCATTAGAGATAGGGTTAGTAACGCCCTAGAATGAGTTATGAGAGTATTATATATATGAGCGCGTATTTGTTAAATTTATAAAAATGATTTTGTTTTAAAAGAAATTGGTAAATGAAATAATTTTACCTTGGGTTTATATTATAAATACTAAAGGGGATATTATTATCTTTTGGGTTAAGGATTGATTGTGATTTAGCTTAGTGAAATTAAAATATGAATATCTTGTGATTAGAATTGCACAAATTTGACTATAAGATATTTCATATAAAATTAATTAGTTGAAAGCTAGAATTTAAAATTTTGACCATATACCCCTAGACCTTTGGTATTAAGAAATAATAATGATTAAGTGATTATCATAATGAATGGATTTAAAAAGCTAAGTACAAATATCTTGTGAAGTAAAATTCACAATTTGATTATAAGATATTTGATGATAATATTGAAGCTAGAAGTGTAATTAGAGGAAGTAAAGTGAAAATTTACACTTAGAAAAATTCTTATCAATAAGACAGAAAAGATAAGCCAAAATTGAAATTTTGGGTTAATATATTATGAAAGGATAAGTTCTATAACTTATAAATGAGATAAGGTAATTTGGAATTTAGACACTTTGATTAAGTTTAAAAAAAATCAAAGTGAAATTTAGGAACAAGAGATATAAGAAATATCATCCTAATATAAAAATTTGAATTAATGATACATTAGGGTAACATTTGTAATTCAAAATGAAGTAAGATGAAAAGTGGATGGTTTTGAATAATATGGTTAGTAGTTGAATGTTGGATGAAAATGTTTAAATAACAAATACCATGTGAATTAAGTTTCACAAATTTGACTATAAGGTATTTGATGGATTTAAGATTAAGAAATTTTGATTTGGCAAATGGATAGGTAAATAAGTTAACTTTGTAAGAAAAAGGATGTACACTTAGTAAAGTTGTCTGATTAATATATGGATTAGATAAATAATATTAGCTAAATGGAGACCTTAGGTAAAGAAAACTAGGGATTAAGTTTTATAACTTATTTATTTGGAATAATAGAATTCCACATTTGTTGAAAACCCTAATTGAAGTAATGACGATTTGAAGATTAGGGATATGTATATATACTCTTAGGAAGTAAAAATATATTATACAAGTTAAGTCATATTTGTAAGCTTAAGTAATAATGGATTTAGAAGAAAGTAAATGGTTGTGAAATAAACTTGGATTAATAGAAGTTTGGAAGAAATGTATTAGGTAAAGATAAATGTGAATAAGTACATAAGTTAAACGTAGATCATTTTGGCACATAAATTTTGATCTAAGATTTGAGTACAAAACTTTGAGGTGTTTACACCAATCCGAAAAAGAATTTATCACTCGATTCTTGATGGGAGTTTATGATTATGTACTCAAGTTTTCTATCATAGTTGAGAGCTATGCAAGGAAAGCAAGGGTTTGTGATCAAGAAGTCTGATCAAAGTCCGCAGTAGAAAATCGGGGGATCGATACTAGTTCGAAAGAAAAGTTGTGGATTTGAATAATAGATCGAATCAAATATAACATATATTATGATGTTTTGGGTATGTCAACATAGTAGTTGGATAGTTATCTTAAATAGTAGACGCTAAGATATAAGGGTTGGACTTATGTTTTAATATATAGACCTCAGGTGTAGTACATGCTTAGGTCAGAGGATGGGTTATGTGGATGTATTCATTTATCTTGATATAGTATTAGTTTGGTTGTTTTTGGATGTATAGTCTTATTTGATAGTTGGATACATTATCTTAAGTGTGCAGTACGCACTAGGATGGGAAGGATAGAAGTTTGACTTGATGTATGTACATATAACCGTAAGTACGTAATAGATACTTAGGTTAGTGTGGGGAATCTTTATATGCATGTTTGGCATCATTTGTTTTAGTATTGTTATGATATCGGCCTTCTTCTTTTCTATCATCAGTAGAAATAAGTCAAATTATTTGAGGAGATGAGTATGAGATAGATTCCTTTATCTAACTTTCATTTCGAGGACGAAATGCTTCTAAGTAGGGGAGAATGTAACGACCCGTATTTTCGCTACTTCGAAAATGAGAGATTTCGAACGATTTAAAATCTAAAAGGATAAATCTTATAAAGATAATAAAAGTATGTTAAAAAATTTAAAAGTTTGTTAATAATCGTTTTACAAAAATAACCAAAATTTGTCGCATTTTGTCAGTTTTGCATACACGGTAAAATTAGAGATTTTGATATTAATTAAATATGATTTTAGAATATAAAGAGACTTGTTTTAATTTATTTAAAGAAGTAAAAAGTTCATTTTTAAATTTGGTTTACTTCAATACATAGTTTAACTAAAACGTCAAAATGTGACCGTAAAACATTTCGTCGAAAAACGACGTTTTGTCAATTAAAAGTTGTCGCAACGTCGTCGCACCTTTATTTTCTTATATAGGAACATATATTCAAATAGTATAAGTATTAATTAATTCACTAATCAAGTTTACTTTTACTAAACATACTTAGAAAATTCTAGAATATAATTAAGAAAAGTAAGTAAGAAAAGTCAAAAGTAAACATCAAATCAAACCAAACATAATTATTACTTTACTTTACTTACTTCTTAAGTGAAAGTGACATAAAGCATGATTTGAAATGTGATGTTAAGTTAAAAAGTAAGTAAAGGGCATTTTGGTCATTTTACATAATAATATTTTATTTCAAACTTTTTCCTATAAATAGCCATGCATACCTCTTTCATTTTCACACAAATCTTTCTTTTCTTCTTCTTTCTTTAAGCTATTTTAATGGCTTCTCTCTTAAGAGAGGTAGGAGGGTTAAAAATAGTGGAGTGCTTAAGCACTAATCCACTTGTTACTCTCTAACCTCTTCTTAATTCACTTCTTCTTCTTCTCTTCTTAAAAAAAAAAAAAGGCCTTAGGCCATGAGTTTGGAAGTTGATAAAGGAAGGACGTGAGCAAAGCAAGTAAAGATGGAGATGGTCGAGCACTTGGAAGCATGGTTATGATAAGGTTTAGTGAAGCGTTGAATTAAATGAATGTTGGTAGGAAGTTAAACGTTTGGTTAAAGGTGAGAAATTCTCATCGCTTTTGAATTTATATTTTGATTATGTTATAACAATCATATTTACACCCTTATGACATATGAATGTTTATACCAAATTGATTGTTAATATGGATGATTTGAAAATTTGTAAATTAAGTGAATTGTGATAATATATCCCGTTATGATATTAATAGTGAATGTTAGATTTGAAATCATATGCATGTGATTTGTTGAATGGATGTTATGTTAGTAATAAATATGAATATTGGATATGTTCATTTTGATTAAGTAATCACTTTGATTAGTAAGACCATATTTTAGTAATGTGAGAAATTCTCATCGCTTTTAAATTATATTGATTATCATGCTAAATTGTTATGTTAGATAATCACTATTTGATGATATGTATGTTTGGTTGATTGTTTGGATATGTTGGATAATCCGTAGTAATATTATGACATTTACCATATTGAAAATGTTGATGTTATATGATTGTTATATGGATGTGATGATAATTTGGATATCAAATTCCTATTGATTTAGTAATCACTTTTGTTTAAAAGACCATATTTTAGTAATATGAGAAATTGTGGAAAAACAAGTCTCTTTTCATTTAGAAGTGAAATTAAAGTTAAAATGAAAGAGAATTTGAAATTTGAAGTGAAACGGATTTGAAAAGAATAGCTAATTAGAAAATTGAAAGTTAGATGAATAGTGAAATTGAAATTAAAATCGATTTTGAAAAAGTGAAGTTTAGTTTGAGATTAAATTGAAATTTAAATTGGAATTAGATTTGAAATCTAAGTTTTAAATGTGTTTAATTTGAGATTAGAATTGAAATTGAGTTAAAATTGGGATTTAAAATTTAATATAAAAATAATGGGAATATAATAATATTTTAATGTGGTAAGAGTGAAAATATATATTAAATACTTTAAAAGGTGAAAATATTGATTTAAAATGGTTTCTAATCATTTTATAAGTATTGAAATCCAATTTGAATAAATTATTTCAAATGTTGAAAAATAAGTTAAAACTAGACGCGTCGCGCAACGGTAGTTCGCGATTTCGCGTTGAAAAGTTCAAATGAATGTGTAGAGTGGAATATTGCTCGGAATTCTTCGAGATAAGAAAATTCCGGACTATTATATCCATATCTTCTAAATGAAGAAAGAAAATCAAAGTTTCGATAAGTAGATTTTGAATTATGTCCAAATCAATTTTCTAGAAAAATCGCGCTAGTGCAGTTTAGTGACCATAAAAGGAAATCTGTTTAAATGGATGTTTTTAATTAAGGAAAAAATATGGAATAAATTTGATAAATCTATTTAAATGATTTAAAAGAGATTTGGATTGGAAAATATGAATTAGCGAATGTTTAAAAGTTGTTTTAATCAAATAAGCTTATATAGCACTTTCCGCAGCACTTTTATGCTGTGAATTATATAACTTTTGGAATATGAGTTTAAATGTAATGATGTTTCCCAGAATCAATTGTGAATGTTTTAAAAAGGATAATTAAGCGTTTTGAAAGATAATTTGGAATATTTATAAGCAATTCCAAAATAAGTTGAAAATCTGAGTATGCGGAAACGACTAGTACATTTGTCCCGCCTGTGAGATCTGGGAAGATAAAACAAGGTGTTTAACTAAGGTTAGGGATGGAGCAACCAGTGCCCTGAACTTACCTGGCCTATGTTTTCTTTTCTTAGGCGAGGGGTGGAACAGATCGAAAGGAAAGCCCGGATGCTCTCAAAATAAAAAGATTCTGTTAAGTTTTCCAAAATAAAAGAAGATTGGTATTACCCAAAAGTTAAGCAATCTCCAAAATGAATGATTTCTACGAACCTGTGAAGTTTAGAAAAGAATTTATAATGAATTTTAGGAATGATAAGATTTGAAAGGAATGAATTGGTAAATAAGAGTATTGGATTTTGACTTACAAGTGAGATATAAAAATGGAATTTATAAACACCGTTTTGTAAATCTGAAATCAATTTAAATTGATAAGTTAAATGTTAAAGGAATTATATTCGCGATTTTGGACAGTGAATAATCCTTTAAATTAAATGGATGTTTTGGAAGGTGATATTATAAAGGGAATGTTTTCCTTAAGTTAAAAGTTAAGAAATTTGGATCAAGAATTAAGTAAAGAAATCTGAGATATTTTCCAAAACAAAAGAATGAATTACTTAGAATTATCCTAAGTTGAAAGAAAGAGAATTTCGAAATCATCCGAAGAGAATTAAAGTGAAAAGAGACTTAATAAATCCTATATTCTCATATTCACTTTTTATCGATGATTGGATTTCGAAGGAACCGGAGTCGGATTTGGTTAATTCCTATCCGAAAACCACTTCGAACCAATGTGTACGTTCGAACGTGAAGACATGTTGAAGATGGTGATTGAAGACCGTGGATCTTCATAGCGTGAGGACTGCTTGTTGATTTGCTCAGGGTGCGCACCCATTGTAGAGTTATATATAACAGTGGTCTCCTCGTGATGGAGATTTTGCGGATTGCAAGGGCTTCTCGCCTAGTAATGGCCGAGGAAAGTACCTTCGGTTTGTCCTGTTCCTGGACAACTTGTATGGACGTTTGTCTGACGTTGCATTTCTAAAGATTACGTACATCGGTTTTTACAAACGTACATCAGTGGTGGCGGAGAAGGCAACTTCTCTAGCTTAACACCCTCCTTGAGACATACGAGCTCAAGGGTTGTATTTTTGTGGAAGGCAATTAGTAGTTAACGGAAATGGCAATGTGGCATTCAAAGATTTGATATGTGCTTTGTGAAAAGGTAATCGTAGCCTTAAGCCTCATCAAACCGGAAATGACCGAAACAGGATTAGATGCAGCAGGGCTATGTGGGTCATTCCCATTAGGGTATGATCATCCCCTTCTAGATATATTTCTTCCCGCTATGACGTCGGGATGTTAATTAATGTGGTGTATGGAAAACGAGCGCTCGGTTAAAGGTCGGCAACGACCGGGGGATGACATATTCGGTACCATCTAGTTACAGAGGTAGGCCGGTCTTGTGTTGGTAGAGGGCAGATGTTCTGTGCCTCGGGACATCCATCTAGAGGTGTACCCATTTCGGAAGGTAGATCCTGCGCCTGGTCATTTGTATGGAAATCCATTCTCCAATAAGAACCTACGGTTTTGTTTGTATTGGCGTAATGAATAGCCTCGAAATGCTATATGGGTAACCATTTCGGATAAGATTAATAAGTTTATTTGCAAATGTTTTCAAAGAGATGTCATTAGAAATAATATCAAAGGTTTTGATATAAAAGTGTTTTAGTTATCATAAGGTAAAAACCCGTCCGTGTTTATGTGTGGGCGTGGTCTTATGAGATACTATTTATTTCAAAAGATTTTATCCAAAGGCTGATATATGACACTGTCATTTATTATTGAGTTTTTCTCACGCTGGTTTATCAAGCCTGATCCGGGTATTTTCAATACTCGGGTCAGATCCGAGTAGTTTCAGGATAGTCGAAGGAAGTTGAAGTTCCAGGGGAGAGCTGGAGATATTCATGGACGCATGAAGATATTCTTTCATCGCCATTGCTTAGTGTATTTTGTTTGATGTTTGTCAGCAATTGTAAGGGCAGGTTTTATAACTGTCCAAGCTGAATCTAGGTTAGACTCTGATATTGTATTTCAAAATTTTCCGCTGTAAATATTTTTATTGAAATAATATATGTTATTCCATTCGTGTGAGATTCTGTTCTGTCTATTTTTCTTAATCACCCTTGATGATCCGTTTTTTCGTGCAATTTGAGTTAGACATGGGTGGTTTATTGTCGATTCAAAGGGTATGGGAAAACGGGTCGTCACAGAAATCCTAGACAAAGTCAAGCAGGGAAGCATGGATGGATATATGCTGGTTCAAGGTTTTCTGTTCAAAGGAAATTAGTTGTGTATTCCAGATTGCAGTCTACGAATGAAAATCATCAAAGAATTACATGAAGAAGGACATGTGAGCCGCGACCGTACTATGCAGTTGATCTCAAGGTCTTATTTTTGGCCGTCAATGAGGAAGGAAGTTGACAAGTTTGTTCAGTGTGCCATATTTGTCAAGTTTCAAAAGGAACCACAACAAATGCAGGTTTATACATGTCGTTGCCTATACCTACTAAACCATGGGTGGATGTTAGTATGGACTTTGTATTGGGCTTGCCGAGGACGCAACGTGGCAATGATTCTATCTACGGGTGGTTGACCGGTTTTCAAAATGGTACATTTTATCGCATGCAAGAAGACGGCAGATGCTGTTAATGTTGCAAGTTATGTTTCAGAGAGATCTATCGACTTCACAGGTTGCCTGAATCTATTGTATCGGATAGAGACACTCGTTTTTTGAGTCATTTTTGGACGAGTCTATGGAGAATGGTCGGGACAAAGCTGAATTTAGTAGTGCTTATCATCCACAGACGGATGGACGGATGGAAGTTATAAATAGATCCCTAGGTAATCTATTGAGATGCCTTGTGAATGACAATTTGAAAAGTTGGGATTCCAAGCTGTGTCAAGCTGAGTTTGCACACAACCATGCAGTAAATCGTAGCACTGGGTTCAGTCCATTCTAGGTCGTTTACTCAACAATTCCTAAAGGACCATTGGATTTACCTATAGTACCACAGCAGAAAGGAGTGATCAAACAAGGTAGTGATTTTGTGAATGAGTTGCAAGAGTGCCACAAGGTTGTGCAGGAACGATTGCTTAAGGCGAATGAGAAATATAAGCAGTCTGCAGATATTAAACGATGAAATGTTGAGTTCAGAGAAGGAGATTTTGTATATGCAGTATTGACTAAGGATCGATTTTCTATTGGTACGTACAACAAACTAGCTGCTAGAAAGATTGGTCCTTTGGAAATCATGAAAAAGATTAATGAAAATGCTTATCAGTTAAGACTGTCGGATCATATCCATACTGCTGACGTTTTCAACGTCAAACTCTCGATTCCATATCATGAGAATAAGTATGTCGAGGAAGAGGAAAGGGTAAATTCGGGGTCGAATTCTTTTCAACCAGGGGAGGATGATGCAACACACCATGATAATTCGCTCAACCATTTTATTTCGCTCGCTGGCCTTAAGTCGCTCAACCAACATAGGTCACTCGGCCTTAAGTCATTCAACCATCAGTCGCATGGCTTAAAGATAACGGATCAAGGAAACAAGGCTGCATCTCTTAAGTCGTTCCCTGATAAGTCGTAAGTCGCCTACCTTGATAAGCAACTTAATATATCAAGCCCGCATCTCTTAAGTCGTTACCTGAAGCCTCATTTCTTAAGTCGCATTGTTCTTATGTCGCCGATTCCTTAAGTCGTAAGTTGTAGGCCGCTCTTCCTTAAGCTATTCACTGATGCCGCATTGCTTAAGCCGTTCTGAAGCTTAGGTCGCTAAATCGTTCCTTAAGCCGTGCTCAATCTTATGTCGCTAATGTTATGTCGCACGTGTGGGTTGTATCGTTAAGTCGTATATTGTTATAATCTTCTTATCTCGTGTGTTGTTAGGTCGTGTGATGTTGTAACTCGTGTTGTATTTTCTTATGTCACATATGTTAAGTCGTGTAATATGTTAAGTCGTGTAATGTGTTAAGTCGTGTGATGTTGTGTCGTGGGTCGCAAGTTTGAGTCGCGTGTGTTGTAATTTCCTATAAATAGTGGTGTGTTGTCATTTGTAAGAGGAGTTGATTTTTGAATAAAATTTTTATGTGAGCTTTTGCCACCATTATTGAAGTTGAGTGTGATCTCCTTCTTCTTTCCTTCTTCGGGTTATTCGTGCGCGAATCAATGAAGTAGAAGCCAATTCTCGGTATCACTTGCGAGTGATCAACGATCGAATTGTAGATCTTTCGACACGGTATCTTGCGAGATCAACAGGTTGGAGATAGCTCGATTCCGGCATCGTCACGATCAACGGAATTGGGCATTTATCGTTCTATCGGTTTATTTGACACGAAATAATCATTTCGTCGGAAGATCCTGGATAGGTTGCGAAAGTTTGAAGCCAAAACGGTTCGAGCCTAAGTATAAGCTGAGTCATCAATAAGTATAACATGTAATCTGTAAACAATAATACAACGGACAAATCTCTTCAAGAGGATATCAAGTAAAAAACTCAACTCTACCTCCAATATCTTTACACAACATTTTTGCCTCGCTCGCCAACTTTCTGCTCCTACCAATAACAAAACCAGTCATACCATGCCTAGGCTTAGGTTCATAAGCCCAAACTTCTTCCTCCTTTGCTACAAGAAATGCTTGCCTAGCAAGCATCACATTACCCCACCAAAACTCCTTCAAAACCCCATACATCACTTTCCAATATTCCCTATCTCTACCCACCCTAAAAACAGTAACCCCCATTGGGAGTCCAGCAATACAGATTCACCCACTCTCTGTCCATAACCTCCATCATCCCTTGTAGCCGTCGTAGATAGTAATAAGGCATCACCTCCCAAGGAAATTCAAGGTCAGACCTCCCTTTATTATAAGGGCACTTCACTTCAAGTATACCATTACTATCTAACACCCCATCTAGGGATGCCCCTAGCCAGTCATACTCTGGCTTGGAATGGACTGCAAAGCCCAAGAGACCCACGTTGTGGCCCAGTAAAGATTTGTATTGCTCTATGCGGTGTCCTCGTGGACAATTCCCCAATCCATGGCGGCCCTTGCGTTGGAGTCAAATGACAGTGAAGTGGACGGAGTGAATACCTTCTAGCGCCAGAGCTCGGACTGCCTGTTGCCTTTCCAGAAGCCTAGGGCTGTGCTGAACGAGCTTGTGATGAGCCTATCTTGGCGGAGGCTGAACCATTCTTTCAAGTGTTATGTTGCGTTGGATGTGTTTGATAAGGATGGGGTGGGTGTGGTGCATGTGCATGGAATGTAGCCTCACAGCTTTTCACTCAGAGTATTTAATTAAGAATTGGTTTGTTGGTCCTCCCAAAACCATGAGCTGCAAAAAAATAAAAAAAATAAAGACATAATAACAACACAAATAATAATAATAAATATATAAAAATAAAAATAAAAATAAAAAATAAATTTATTTTAGAATACAATGACGAATCTGCGCCAGTATGGATTGGGATCACATATTCGGTTTCTGGTAGAATACAAGAGTAGTCGATCATTTGTCATGTAATTTTTTTGTATGTTTAATTTGCACAAAAATGCTGTATTTCTATCGTGATACAGTTACAAATCTGCATCAGGATATAGAGTTAGATAGCTTTTGCAGGAATAGTAGAAAAAGAGCACAATTGCAAGTTCTACCTTTTATGCCAATGCTTAGAAATTCAACTAGTTGATTAGGTGGAATCTTATGGTGGTAAGTGTACACAATGCTGTTATGTATTTATTTGTAACGTGAGATTAAATCCATACAAGAATGAACCGTTGAATAGTTAAATGAACACGAGCAAAGTTGGAGCAGGTCTCAGGTTGATAGTGACTAAAACTATGGTTGACTGCATCGTGTTAGCACTATCATGATCAACATAAGTACAAAGAATACTCTATAATAAAATACTATGCATCCAATCTTTTCAAAAGATAAATTTAGAACTAAATGTCCGAGTTTTTATATTCAAAATATATTTTCAAATTCCTCCAAAGAGAAACACATCAAAACCAAAATCAATCATGAGAATAAGAGGGCTCCTCCTTCCAAGCATTGTATAACTTTATAATCAAAACAATATGGAGCATCCAGTGGTATTTTGTTCCTCCCTAAACAATTACAAGAGTAAAAATATACTTGACAAATCTTCCAAACTAGAAAATCCCCAATCACCCAACTTTAGTTATAAACAAAATATTTGAAAAATCACTTCACAAAAACTCTTTTCAAATGTCCTGAAATAATAATACTTTACCAAAGTTTTCAAAATAATAATGTTATTATTTCTTTCATAAATTCTTATGAATTCACTTTTTCAAACCGGGATTTAAGTCCTAATAAACAACAACTTTAAAATCCTTGGCTTATAAAGTCATACTTTATAAACCATAATATATAAAAATCACTCTATCAATCAAATCAAATTCCATAAAGGAATAAACTAACGCTTAACATCATTTAAAATATTAAATGACAAACGAACAAGATTTAGAATTCTGCTTAGTTTCAAAACTCTCTCGATTGTTCAAGGATATAGATAATTTCCTAAGCGTACCACTACGCTCAGCAGCCTTTTGTTATTGTTTAAAAGATTATCTAAGCTACCTCTGAACAAAATTGAATGTGACTCTCTAAACTTCTCTAAGCCACACAACATAGTATACAAATATACTTAAGCTCGTATGATGTACATTGATCATCCGTATGAATATATGATTCGACCACTTGCTCGGATACATAAACTTTACTTTTGAACTTCGCTCACTCGACCCCCTAGTGTAGACTTCAATGAAGTTCCTTGATTAGAAACCTCTGTTCTCCTTACATACCATATACTATGATAGAAAACCTTGGTATTATATCAAGAATCTGAATCAAGTATTCGCCATCAAGAATCAAGTGAGAAATCCTTGTCCGGACTGGTGTAAATCACCATGAGGTTATGTACTTGAATCCTAAATCAAGAACTGTGCGAATCAAATGATCTATGTACAACTTATATACTTAGTCCTATTAGTTTCTTAACTACACCAGTCTCTTTCTAAATCACTTTCATTTTCATTTATAGTATCTTATCCAATACTAAAATTATTTATGAATCGTTTCACAAATTTCCACTTAAGTTTATAAACATGTTATAAAGATTCATCTTTATGAAACATTAAAATAAAAGCTTATTCCACTCTTGTTTACTTGTATAATACTCTTCTTATCCTAAGAGCATATACAAAATGTCAATTTCATTTTACTTCTCAAAATTCAAATGGAGGCCCAAACATAATATGGGTCTTGAAACTGAGTCTACTACTTCAACCTCTTTACCTAGTCGGCACGGTAAGTAGCTAAGAAGAATAGGATTCTGATATGCAAACTCATTCCTAGAGTCTACCTTTCCTAAGACATCCCTAAGTTAAAGATGACAGCCCAATAACTTCAAATAGTTTATATGACTTAGATGTTTCAATAAAGATACGCTTTAATAAAACAAAGTTTATTAAAACCTTCCTATCTAATTCAACTCATGTAAAACTTGTGTTAAATTACCTTTTTCTATCTAAGAGTTAAAAATTTCATTTATCAAAACATTCATTTATCAAAATACATTTTATTTTAAATCAATTTCCTTCAAGAAGACTTAAGAACTAAATACTTGGTTTTTATTTCAAAATTAGTTTTGAAATCATACTATATATGTGACTATTCGCTTTTTCGACTCTCGAAAATCAACACTAATATGTCCTCGGTATTTATGTGCCACAAACCAAGTGTTGAAAAGACAGATCGATCAAGGGTAAGATGAAAAAAAGATAGAACATAATCTTACATGAATGGAATAACATATATTATTTCAGTATATAATCTTTACAGCGGAAATTTTAAATACATACATCAGAGTCTATCCTAAGCTCAGCACGGATAATTATAAATCTCTGTCCTTACTAGTGCTAAATACAAACAGCAAACAAATGCAGCGGAAAGGGAAATGGATATTTATCTACAAAGGAAACTCCAGCTCCAAGCTCCTCCAAAATGTTTCAAGCTAGACTTGAACTATTTGGATGCTCCCAAAAATAAGGCACTTAGAGTTTAAAAGAAAAGAAAATAAACTCCAGCTCCCATAGGATTGATGTGAGAAAACTCAAAACACGGGTTTTTGAAAACAAAGGGTATCTCATAAGACCACACCACACATAGACACAGAGGGATTTCTACCTTATGATAACCAAACCATTTGCTATGCAAAATCGGAGATAGTAATTTTAATTACATTCATTGAAACTCTTTCAAATAAATATACAAATCTTAGCCAAAATTGTTGCATTTATTAAACCCTAGCATAATAGATTTACAACTATGACCGTAAAGGCTCGTATTGGTGAATGAATTCCATACAACGACAAGATGAGGGACTACCTTCCAACAATACATCTCTAGAGGAATATACCGAGGTACAGCCGCACTGCCCTCTCCCAACACAGAAACGACCTACCTGTACCATAGGTAATACCGAATATGTCATCACCTCTGTCTTTCCCAACCTATCCATGGCACAACGTACACAACAAATCTAGAATATAGAAGGTAATTTAGAAATGCGACGAACATCTCCTAATGGGTGCGACCCACTTAGCCCTACCCCATCTACCCTATTTTTGTCATTTTCGATGTGCGAGGCTTAAGGTAACATTTTACTTTTCACAGAACAAATCTCACTTTAAATGCCACGTTGCCATTTCCAACAACACACTAATTGATTTTCATAAAAGTACAACCTCTGAGCTCATACAGATGGGTGTTGCCTCTTACACCGCCAAATAAATGTATGTTTGAACAAACCAATGTATGTGGTTTTTAGAAATGCAATGTTAGACATTCACCATACAAGTTGTTCGGTAACAGGATAAACTGGAGGCACTCTCCTACTACATCCTTTTGGGAGTCAACCCTACGATTAGTAGTAAGTAGTCCTTGCATAGAAGATTTTCAAAATGAAGTACTACTGTCACTATATATATATATATATGTGTCTATATATATATATATATATATATATATATATATAATATGAAATCAGGAGGCTAGCGACAAGAAATCCTACATCTTGAAGATCTCCGTCTTTAAAATCCTTGTCTTCAATTCGAAGTGGTTTTCTGATAGGAATCACCCAAATCCAACGTCGGTTTTTCCGAACTAATTTATCAATAAAAGATGTCAAGTATATAGGTGATTATTATTTAATTAATCAATATCTTTTATCCAAGTAAAATATCTCTTTAGAGATATACGTCTTTATATTCTGTATTATTATATACAAGATAATTAAACCGCTTTTATCAAATCGTTTGGTTAATTAAGACCCTCTTTTAACTTTGGAAGTACCAAAACATTTCATCTTCAATTACTTAGAAAAATTATAATTCAACTCTTAATGAAGATTTCCCATTTCCAAAACATATCTTTAATGGGTCAAAATAATGTTATTTAAGACATCGTTTACTGTAAACCCAAACCTATTAGTATTGAACAAAAAGGGATCCATAAATTTTATACTGATTATACCTAATGCTAATTTTCGTATTCAACCTGTACTATTCGTCGAATAACGGTGAATTCACCTTTTAAATTCATACGGATAGTACGAGTTCCTTTCTCGAAATTAAATATAGAGTTTAACTAGGGTATTCTCTATATCATAAAATCATATATTAAAATCTTATTTAACTTTTGAAAAACTCTAAATCTCTTTTCTCTTAACTTAAGAAAATATGGTCCAAGCAAATCAATTTAACCATCCCCTTCGTCGGGCCAGTCCGTATAGATAGAGCGGAACCCAAATACTGTTTGTCCAAGCTTGGGTCTAGAGAATCTCTCTCAATCACTCATAAAGCGATCAAGTTATTTGATTAACTCTAAACTCATTAAAATTCTTAATTTATTATTTGAAAACCATTTGCAAAAGATTTAGGAAGAAAATCCTAAGTTTAAATCTTAATTTCAAAATGTTACCAAAAATTCTGCAAAAAGTGCTGCAAATAGTGTTTTAAAGCTACTTTGATCAAAATGCCAATTTATTCCGCATATGTCCATTTTAATAACTTAAATCCTTTTTTAAACATCTTAATATATATCAAATTTATTTTATATTTTCAAAGATTTAAAAATATCTATTTTTACGATTTTACCACTTTGGTTTTCGAACCGCCAAAGCGCGACGTTTTTGAAAACTTGTTTTGAAAATATCTCAAACTTTACTAAATGAAATCTTGATTTTCTTATTTTTTTTGAAAACTATGTTCATTATGGTCCAGAAAATTCTTATTGCAAAGAATTCCGACTCATATTCCATTCTACACGTCCGTTTAACTTTTCAGGTCATGAAATCGTGAACCGCTGAAACGCGACGGGTTATTTTTGCTTCATTTTCCAAACTTTCTCAAACTTTTCCAAAATGAGTTTTAATATTTATAAACCATTTATAAATCATCTTAAACTATTTTAAAGAGGTTTAACAATGCCATATATGCCATTTCATTTTTTAAAGGAAAGTGATTCCTTGGTGTAAATCGACATGTATTTTATACCGTGAATCATTTCCACATCAAACAAACATATCATCAACGTCAAAAATATGGTGATCAAACATAAAAAACATTCATATCGAACATATCATATGATCATATAATTTATAATATAAATAATAGAGTTTCATACCTTCATTGGTTTCTAGATAAAAATTGACCATAACTTCCGCTATCAACATTCAATTAATCAAACATTACCATTATCACTTCCTTTAAACACGACCATCACCTTCCCACTATCCTTGCTCACGGCCTAGCCTCCCCCTTTACCATAGCTCACGGCCACGAGCCTTACTCCTCCCTTGCTCATCGTTCTTCGACTTTTTAGAGGCTAAACCATGTTCGAATGATAATATAATAACTATGGAAAAGTTTAGTGGTGATTAGATATGATTTGCATATTTTTTAGAAAGTTAAAGAGGAGATAAGAAAGTAAAGAAATGGATTTAAGTTTGAGAATTGGTGATGAAATGAAGAGGCCTTGCCTTCTTATTTACAAAGTTAGGAATTTAGTGGAAAAGTTTACAGAAACCCTTCTTCATCTATGCATGAGAATATGCACACCATACCCTTTGTGACGCTCCATCTCTATACTCACACTAGCCAAGAACACTATGGAGTAATGCCATCAACTAGCACGAAGAATAAGGCTGTTGAGGAGCGACCATCTGTGTAATTGCTTTATGCAAGTACAGATACGTCGGATAGTATAACATGCATAGAAAATCCGACATACCGATACAAACTCAAAGCTACTACACAGTGGCTATGTAGTCTTCGAAAAATATATAAAATAAGCATAACACAAATCAGTCACAGATATTCATATCACTAAGGCGGAAAGAAATATGATTATAACACATCAAAGTGTACATCAAAGTAGTGGTCATGTAAGATCCACTACACTACAAAAGAATAGGTACAAGTGCTAGACAAAAGAATATGTATACATGAAGGAGTCTTTTCCCTAATGTATACAACAAAAACTACTAAGCTAAATAGTTATCCCAAAAGTCAGATGTTAGTCCCAGATAAGAAGTCAAGTAGAAGCACCTGAAATACCTCGGTCTGACCAAAGTATTTTAAAAAAAATAAATAAACAGATCGGTCTAGCTATAAATATCATATGAAAATGAGATATAGGAAGAGATATAACCAAAAAGTATGATAACAATAATGTCATACTGTGATAAGTATACATTAAACAATAACAAAATCATACAATATCTCAAGAATCTCAAATCACCAAAAAGAATGTTATATTCTTTATTTTATTCACCAAACCATAAATATTGCCAAACATATCATTGCCAATCGCAAAAATCGGTGAAACATAAATTCTAGAGGTCATTAGTTAGAAATCCAGAAACCACAATGAGGGAGGCCTATCACAAAGGGAGCATGAAAACTGTAATGACCCGAATTTTTAAACAGGTTAATTTGGGATATTTAAAATGGATTTAAATATTTGATTTGAACGATGAATTGATTATTAATATGAAAGGTTTGGTTTTATTTAATAAAAAGGATTTAGAATTTAAATATAACAATCTATTGAATAAATTAATTATAAAAGTAGTAGTTGGATATTGGGTAAAATATAAAATCTGGAGTTGTAAGTTTGTTAAAAATATTTCAACGGCTTATAAAATTTGTATTGGTAATACTAAAGATAATAGATGGGTTAAAATTGAATTTAGGAGTGATTTGTTCAATTTTAAATATATCGTTTAAACTGATATTTAAAAATAGCCTTCCGAGGCACAGTCTCGAAATTCGACGAAAGCGCCTCCATTGGATCCGTAATATTGAATTATTATCGAATTTCAATTTTCATAGCTTTCGGAGCTATCATGTGATCGTACGAGATATAAACACTTAGAAAATAATTAATTGAATTAATTTTAATTGTCAATCCAAAAAGTTATCTTATCCATACGATCGAATTAGGAATCGAAACATTCTTCATTGAGTTCAGGATAGGTGTATAACATTATAGACGCCTTGCGGCATGCCTCGATAGAATGTTGAGACTGTAAGTTGCTTTTATCGAGACGTTTGAATTTGAATTTAATATTTATATATACCCTATTCAACCCAGTTGAAATTCTTTCCTATCAGCTACTTTTCCGTTCCATTAGAGCACTGTAGTTTGTTTTCTTCTATACGCTACCCATTTGTAATTTAATTGCAAGGTACCTGTTCTAACTGTGCAATCTCATTCCTTTCTTCAATAAGAAATAAAATTCAATTGATGGCCGCCTTTTTCTCTTTATAATCGCATACCTCCCTCTCCTCAAATTCTTCCTCTCGTATAAAAAAATAAAAAAAGAGGGGAAAAAGAGCGAAATCGAATCACGTTCGAGCAGTAAATTTTGAAGCAAGGTCTCGAGAAGGGAAATTAGATCGGGGCAAGACTCGCGACGATGGGAGGCAATGGCGACTCGTCTGGATAGCCGCGACATTGGATGTTCGGGCGATGACGTAGTGGTTCGAGCAGTGGGTCGTGAAGGATTTTTAGGCGTCGATGAAGCCTCGACCGATCGAAGGGGTCACGCAGTGGCAATTTGGGCAAAGTCAAGGAGGAATGTCGTGATGGGTAGTCGGCAATGAAGGAGGCAGTCGCATGTGAGAGGCGTGGGCTAGGGTTTCAGTGGGTAGTGAGGTATATCTCTGTTTATCTTTGAAAATTTAGATATTTACACTAAGCTATGGTTTTAGTTTTGAAAAAAAACAAAAGATTTTTTTTTAATGTTAAGCAGTTTTAAATCTTAAGTTATTCCTAGTTTAATTTAAATATATATAGGTAAAAATAGTGAATGTGTGTGTGTGTGTGTGTGTATAATATGTTGGAAGATATAAGATGTTATATGAATTGGATTTGATGAAATTTATATAGAATATTTTCATAAGTATGTAACAAAACAAAAATAAAATATATATATTTTCACCTTAACTAGTTTGTTTTAAAATAATTTAATTAGGGTGATTAATTTGTATGATTTACTCATTTAATTATTTTAGTTACTAAAAGATTCTTTAAAGGGAGAATTAGTTTGAAATTTAATTATTTGTTGAAATAAATCATTTGTTAAAGTTAAATTATTAGATTAAAATAAATTTATTAAATGATAATTAATTGTTCGGTTTGTTCGAATGTTAATAAAATCATATAATTGTTTATATAAGGTCAAAAGTCGAGAAATCGGGTCAAGATTGGAGGGGATTGCAACTTAAAAGCAAAGGTATGATTTTCTCACTCATATGGATGCCCTGTTAATTAAATGTTAAATTTAATTCATTGGATGTGCTTGCTTGATTTATAATAATTTATCCACTAGATGATATTATATATATAGTAATATATATATTGGAATGATTGATTTCCCGCATTATATAGCGGATGAGATCCTATGCGCCGCATAATAGCGGATGATATTATATAAACACATATACCGCGATATTCCACATTGAAGTGGAATTGGTATTTTATTTTGTGCTAACATCTGTGGATGCAGGGAAACAGGTTGGTGGGATCCAACAGGATTCCTCAAGATTATTTATTGATTATATATATGTTGTCATACGACAAGATGGATGAATTGATATGGATTTGCATGCGAATTGAATTATTAAGTGCTAAATTACATGGAAATTGGAATTTGGTATTTTTAAATACCATAAATTATTTAACTGAAGGAAGTTAGAATAGAATGTGAATAGAAAATATTTGTTGAGGATTTAGATTTGCTTCTATTTGAGAATTAAGTAACATAAAAGAATATTACTTTAGTTGTACCAAAATTGGTTAAAGTTGAGTTTGGCAGAATTTAAATTATACACTAAAGACTCAAAGAAATATTGGAATCGATGAGTGAATTTGAAGTAAAGCGAAATTTTATTAAGAAATAAAAAGGAATTTTATTAAGAAATGAAATGGAATTTTATTAAGGAACGTTATGGGATTGTATTGAAGAATAAAATTATAAAAATAGGATTTTTGAATGAAGTTGTTTTTATAAATAAATGGAAAAACCAGGGAAGTTATAAATTTATAAAAAAGGTTTATAAATGAGATAGGAAGATAACAGTGGATATATAAAGTGATACGTCATGGAGAGAACTTATATTGATTACGAAAATTTGTTTTGAAAGGAAATAGTAGAATATTTTCCGAACGTGAAAAATGAGAATATGGTCGTTGAGACATGAATCAAAAGTAATTTATGGGTGAATATTGGGTTTTCTAAAAAAAAAATTGTTTTAAAAGGAATATTTGTAAAATTACTATACTATAGAATTTGTATAGAACTATTATCTAGATTTAGAATATTTCGACATAATTATTTTAATGCTTAGTAATTATTAAAATAAATTCTAGTTTTCTAAATCGGTTTTGTAAATTTATCAATAACCGGATATAATTTTAATATTTATATTTAGTTTTACCTTAAACCATATTTTGAAAATAAACCATTATTTTTACTTATATTTCTAAACGTTTTGAAAATCCAATTATAAATCCTCTTGAGAAGTAAAGCAAGTTTAATTAATTTGAATAAGATTTTTAGGGAAGATTTTATAGAGGGTTATGAGAACTTGAATAAAATCCTAAGTATAAGATAAGTGAATTTCGAGGTGAGATAAAATTCACCAGAAGAGCAAGAGTTAAACTTGAATTTTAATAAGCTAAATGCTTTGGAAATAAAAACGGGAATTAACTAGGGAATCCTGGGATCTATAGGATTCATGAGAAATAAGTTAAGGAAATTTACAAATGAAATTGTAAATGATTTTTGAGGAAGGAAATAGGAGATAAAGAGATATTTTCCAAGTTTTGAGAAACTAATGAAGTGGAAAAATATTATAAGTGATCAGCAAAGACTTTAATGGTTCTACGAGAAATAGAGGAAATTGAATCTAATTTTCAAGGTATTGACATATGAAGATAATATCTTAAGTGGATATTTTGAGATAAATAATTTGAGGAAAATTATTTAAGACTTGATTGTTGCTTGTGGATGATTATTTGATAGTTAAATAACCGACTATCATTATTGGCCAATGCGTTGATCATTTCGAAGAGTCCGGGATCAGATTTAATTATCCGAAAACCACTTCGATCCGGTTTGAACGATAACGAACGAAGACCGTGAAGTTGATGAAGACGGTGATTCGGTTTGTCCAGACCCAGGGCAACTTGTATGGACGAATGCTTTCAGAACATCGTCAGGGGGACAATGAGCATTCTAAGTGGGACTCGTTCTTGAAAGGTAACGCTTAGCCTCAAGCCTCATCAACCGGGAATGGCTAAAACAGAGGAGGTGCAGCTAGGCTATGAGGGTAGCACCCATTAGGGTGAGGTCATCCCTGTCTAGATGTCCCTTTTATTTCGGCTTAGTGGGCCGTTGGTCGCGCCAACCATGGGGTGATCTTACTCGGGATTATCCAGTAAGGGGTAGTCCCAGTCTTGTGTTGTAGAGGTCGGGAGTGATCCTCGGTACGGTGATCTAGCCCCGTACTGTGACGGGCGGTACCCCGGTAGCCTTGCCATTGTATGGAATCCAATCTCCAATAAGCGCTTGTACGGTTTTGATTGTGCCCAACTATTGCTGAAATGTGAGATGCAAGCATTTCAGTTTGATTCTATTTATTTTCTATAGACACTATTATAATATCAAACGGATTTGATAAAATGTGTTTTGGCTATCATAAGGTAAAAACCCGACATGTTTATTTGTGGCGAGGTCTTACAAGATGCTTTTGTTTTTCAAAGGATTTTTGAAAATATAACAATCCAATTGAGTGCGATTTCTCATGCGTAATTTCCAGGCTGACTCGGGTGTTGTTTTATATGATGCTCGGGTCGGACCGAATTAACAGGATCAGGTTAAAAGCTAAGGAGCTCTGGAGACGAGCTGGGTGATAAAGCGTACTTCCCTATTTGACTATTATTTCCGCTGTGTATGGACAAGTATTAAGTTGTCTCTGTATGGATGTTTGTTATACTCTGATGATGGGATGTATATATATGACAGTACAGATTTCTTTGTATTTAAAAGTTGTTATTATATGTTTTATTTTGTTCCGCTGCGATTGTGAGACTCTATTGTTGTTTTTATTATTTTTCTTCTACCTTTTTCTTTTTAAAACCCGAAGACTCGTATTTTTGTGCCACTTTGGGCTGAATTGTTGTGGGATTTTGCCAGCTCAAGGGGGTTTGGATTTGCGGGCCTTTACAGTTGGTATCAGAGCTGAAAGGTCAAGCGAGAACCTTGGCTCTGGTGGGGATTACTCATTAGAGATAGAATCAGTAGTACTCTAGAATGAGTTTGATCGTATTAATAGATATGAGCACGTATTTGTTAGTTAATATAAAATGATTTTATATTGTGTTGATTGATTTATTGAGTGGCATATGAAGATTCGTCGGCATAGTCTGCACAACTGTATCGAAGGGGTTTCTAAACGCTTGAATATAACAATTCGACATAATATTGTTTTCGAAAAGGAGGTGAATGAAATAGTTTCACCTAAAATATATTTTGATATAAAAAGAAATAATTTTTTGCAAATTATTATATATAATTAAAGTGTTTGGATGATAGTATTATAGTCAAATAAAAGTATAAAGATTTAAAATGGCTTATATAACCAAGGAAAGTATGAGATCGAATTTTGGAGTTAAAATTTGAAAGTGAGGTTAAAAATGAGGATTTAACTTGGATTAAGTTGAAAATTTAATTTTTGGAATTTATTTAATGATGAAAAATAATAATAATAATAATATAATTAAATTGGTGAAGTAAATAAAATTAAGAATTTAAATGAATTGGATTGGGAAATTTAATAGAAATTAAATTAGGTTGAGATTAACTTAAATTTAATATTTGGATTTGAATTAAGTTGAAATGAAATGAATTGAGATGTAGATGATATTAAGTAAAAAAATAAGTTCATATTTAATTTAAATCCAAGTGAATTAGTGGATTAAAGAGAATGGTATGATGCTCGATTTAACGGAAGTTAAGTTAAATAAATTGAATTGAAATAAAATTCTATTGAGTTATAGATATTATTGTGTGGAATTAAATTCTTACTTTGATAAGTGAAAATAAGTTGAATAAGAATTATATTAGGTAAATGAATTGAAAATAGACCATAAAGGTTAAAAGGATTGAAATAAAAATATACTTGATTAAGTGAAAATATATAATTCCAAGATAAAAGTAGAATGTGAATGGGATTGATTGTAAACGAATGAAAGTGTGAATATCAATAAGTGTGTGACTTATAAATTAAAGGAGAGGAATTCTAACCTAAAATAGAATTGTTTGATATTTTGATGAATGAAATAAAAATCCAATCTTGAATTATAAAATAGGAATTCAAGTAAAGTAATAAGGTGATTTTTGAAGATAAAAATCAAATATTGAATTGTAAATTGGAAGTGAGCTAGTGGGTTAATTAATTATTTAATATGGAAATAGAACCTTATTTGGATAAATAAAGTTGAAATTTGAGTTAATAATGGAATTTGGAAATGAAAGCCGAGTTATAAATAGAAATTTAACTTGGAATTGTAAGTGAATTAAACATGAATTAAAGTTGTTATGAAATTAGATTAAAATAGAGATGACTGAGTTGCAAATAAGTCCTATTCGAGCATGAATGAATTAAACATGGCATTTGATTTTTTTTAACGAATTGAGAATGGAACTAAAAGTTTAAATGGATTATGAGAATGGCTAATTGAATAATGGAATTTGATTAGATGAGAATCAAATTAAAATGGAAATGAACTTGAGTAATGAAGTTGGAATCATTGAAGTAAATTAACTTAGGTCTAAAATTAATAGAAGCACGGCTTATATAAATGTGGGAAATAGTTATTAATTTATAAGCATGGAGGCTGTCACGCTTAATGAAATGGTTTGGATGAAACCAGTGCGGAGAGGGAAATAAATGCAAAATAAATTGGAGACGAATGAGTTACAATTAGGATGGAATAGAATTAAATAAATTGAGTTAGAATCAATTTTAAAATGATTATAAAACGAAAGAAATTGTTTGTTTGAATGAATGTCATCGAATTGCATAAATTGGTCGTTCGACGTAAACATAAGTAAATAAAATTGATTTTCGAACCAATTACAATTAAACGAGTTTGTTTGGATTACAAATGAATTGAATGTAAGAAAATGAGTTGAAAATCATTCCGAACTAGTTAGGATGATATAAAAATCTAAAAATCAAGCAAAAGCAATTGAATTGATATTGAAATTTTATCAACTGCTTATGAAACCTATTTTGCGTATATTGCTTATAAAAAAGGCCCTGTTGTTAGTAAAATAAACAGGATAAATTGAGTGTAGAAATTTTAATTTAAAATGGACCGTTTGACGAAAATGGAATTGTATAAGTAATATAAATTGATAGAAGTGGAATAGATTGATTGCGAAATCAATTAAATTGAAAATGGGTTTGTTTGGACTTAAAAAAGAAAAAAAAATGATGAAGTGAATTGAAGTTAAGTAAGAGAGTTGTAAAATTACTTAAATTGAATGGAATGATTTGAGAATTGATTGAGAACAATTGAAATAAGTGTCAAAACATTACATGTGTGCTTATGAAAGTAAATAACATGCACTGTTCATAGAATCCATGTTTTAGCTATTTAAATACAAGTGAAATGATACAAACTTCTTATAAATAGTGCTTATATATATTTAAGTTGAGTAAGTACAGGTACCGGGGGCCATTTGGCTAGATTTTGGAACGTGTAAATTGCTAAATAAATAAGCCTCTTGCTTACGAATGCTAAATAAAGGTACGCCTATGCAATAAAAGTTAGGAAATATGAGTATTGTTTTGGTTTTTGTTTTTCCGACCAGGTGGGTCGATGTATATATATTTTTCTCTCTTGTAAAATTGCAAAAGCTCCTTCATACAAAGGAGACTCTACCAAAATTTTCTAGAAATTTTGGAAGTTAGAAATTTTTTGGAAATTATGAATGTTTTTTAACAATGAATTGATTTCAAATTGGAATTGGAATAAAAGATTTTAAAGTTAGAATAAAAAACCAATTATTGGGTAAAGGGAAGATTATGATGGTGAATAGCAAGTCTAATTAAGTAACTTTTAAAAAGTTAGTGGGTTTGGGCATTCTTCCGTATTAGTAATTTCAGGGACGAAATTCTTTTTACAGGGAAGGAATGTAACGACCCGAATTTTTAAATAGGTTAATTTAGGATATTTAAAATGGATTTAGATATTTGATTTGAACTATGAATTGATTTTTAATATGAAAGGTTTGGTTTTAATTAATAAAAAGGATTTAGAATTTAAATATAGCAATCTATTGAATAAATTAATTATTAAAGTAGTAGTTGGATATTGGGTAAAATATAAAATCTAGAGTTATAAGTTTGTTAAAAATATTTCAACGGCTTATAAAAATTATATTGATAACACTAAAGATTATAGATGGGTTAAAATTGAATTTAACAGTGATTTGTTTAATTTTAAATATATCGTTTAAATTGATATTTAAAAATAGCCTTCCGAGGCACGGTCTCGGAATTCGACGGAACAAGTTCCATTGGACCCTTAATATTGAATTATTATCAGATTTCTATTTTCATAGCTTTCGGAGCAATCATGTGATCATACGAGATATAAACACTTAGAAAATAATTAATTTAATTAATTTTAATAGTCAATACAAAAACCTATCTTCTCCATACGATCGAATTAGGACTCGAAACCTTCTCCATTGAGTTCGGGATAGGTGTATAACATTATAGACGCCTAGCGGCACGCCTCGATAGGATGTCGAGACTTTAAGTTGCTTTTATCGAGACATTTGAATTTGAATTTAATATTTATATATACCCTAGTCAACCCAGTTGAAATTCTTTCCCATCGGCTATTTTTCTGTTCATCAGATCATTGTAGTTTGTTTTCCTCCATACGCTATCCATTTTCAATTTAATCGCAATGTACCTGTTCTAACCGAGCAATCCCATTCCTTTCTTCAATCATAAATAAAATTCAATTGATGGCCGCGTTCTTCTCTTTATAATTACATACCTCCCTCTCCTCAAATTCTTCCTCTCATATTAAAAAAATAAAAAAAGAGGGGGAAACGAGCGAAATCGAATCGCGTTTGAGCCGTAAATTTTGAAGCAAGGTCTCGAGAAGGGAAATTAGATTGGGGCGAGACTCGCGGCGATAGGAGGCGTTGGTGACTCATCTGGATGGCCGCGATAGTGGATGTTCGCGCGATGACGTATTGGCTCGAGCAGTGGGTCGTGAAGGATTTTTAGGCATCGATGAAGCCTTGACCGATCGAAAGGGTCGCACAACGGCAGTTTGGGCGAAGCCGAGGAGGAAGGTCGCGATGGGCAGTCGGCAGTGAAGGAGGCAGTCGCGTGTGAGAAGCCGTGGGTTAGGGTGTCAATGGGCAGTGAGGTATATCTCTGTTTATATTTGAAAATTTAGATGTTTACAGTAAGCTAGGGTTTTGGTTTTGAAAAAAAAGAAAAGAATATTTTTTACTATTAAGCAGTTTTAAATCTTAAGTTATTCCTAGTTTATTCAAATATATATAGGTAAAAACAGTGAATACATGTGTATATATAAGATGGTGGAAGATATAAGATGTTATATGAATTGTATTTGATGAAATCTATATAGAATATTTTCATAAGTATATAACAAAAGAAAAATAAAATATACATATTTTCACCTTAACTAGTTTATTTTAAAATAATTTAATTAGGGTGATTAATTTGTTTGGTTTACTCATTCAATTATTTTAGTTACTAAAAGATTTTTTAAAGGGAGTATTAGTTTAAAATTTAATTATTTGTTGAAATAAATCATTTGTTAAAATTAAATTATTAGATTAGAATAAATTTATTAAACGGTAATTAATTGTTCGATTTGTTCGAATGTTAATAAAATCATATAATTGTTTATATAAGGTCAAAAGTCGGGAAATCGAGTCAAGATTGGAGAGGATTGTAACTTAAAAGTAAAGGTGAGATTTTCTCACTCATATGGATGCCTTGTTAATTAAATGTTAAATTTAAATCATTGGAGGTGCTTGGTTGATTTATAATAATTTATCCACTGGATGGTATTATGTATATAGCAGTGTATATATACTAGATTGATTGGTTTCCCGCATTATATAGCGGATGAGACCCTATGTCGCATAATAGCGGATGATATTATATAAACACATATACCGCGATATTCCACCTTGAAGTGGAATTAGTATTTTATTTTGTGTTAACATCTGTGGATGCAGAGAAACGGGTTGGAGGGATCCAACAGGATTCCTTAAGAATATTTATTGATTACATATATATATATGTTGTCATATGATAGGATGGATAAATTGATATGGATTTTCATGCGAATTGAATTATTAAGTGCTAAATAACATGGAAATTGGAATTTGGTATTTTTAAATACCATAAATAATTTAGCTGGAGGAAGTTAAAATAGAATGTGAATAGAAAATATTTATTGGGGATTTGGATTTGCTTCTATTTGAGAATTAAGTAAAATAAAAGAATATTACTTTGGTTAAACTTAAATTGGTTAAAGTTGAGTTTGGGAGAATTTAAATTTATACTAAAGACTCGAAGAAATATTGGAATCGATGAGTGAATTTGAAGTAAAGCGAAATTTCATTAAGAAATAAAAAGGAATTTTATTAAGAAATGAAATGGAATTTTATTAAGGAACAATATGGGATTGTATTGAAGAATAAAATTATAAAGATACGATTTTTGAATAAAGTTGTTTTTATAAACAAATGTAAAAATCAGGGAAGTTATAAATTTATAAACAAGGTTTATAAATGAGATAGGAAGATATCAATGGATATATAAAGAGATAAGTCATGGCGTGAACTTATATTGAGTATGAAAATTTGTTTTGAAAAGAAATAGTAGAATATTTTCCGAAGGTGAAAAATGAGAATATGGTCGTTGAGACCAGAATCAAAGAGTAATTTATTGGTGAATATTGGGTTTTCAAAAAAGAATATAAATTTGTTTTGAATGGAATATTTGTAAAATTACTATACTATATAATTTGTATAGAACTGTTATCTAGATTTAGAATATTCCGACATAATTATTTTAATGCTTAGTAACTATTGAAATAAATTCTAGTTTTCTAAATCGGTTTTGTAAATTTATCAATAACTGGATATAATTTTAATATTTAGTTTTAGTTTTACCTTAAGCCATATTTTGAAAATAAACCATTACTTTCACTTATATTTTTAAACGTTTTGAAAATCCAATTATAAATCCTCTTGTGAAGTAAAGCAAGTGTAATTAATTTGAATAAGATTTTTAGGGAAGATTTTATAGAGGGTTATGAGAACTTGAATAAAATCCCAAGTATAAGATAAGTGAATTTCGAGGTTAGATAAAATTCACCAGAAGAGCAGGAGTGAAACCTGAATTTTAATAAGCTAAATGTTTTGGAAATAAAAACGGGAATCAACTAGGGAATCCTAGGATCTGTAGAATTCATGAGAAATAAGTTTGGGAAATTTACAAATGAAATTGTAAATGATTTTTGAGGAAGGAAATAGGAGATAAAGAGATATTTTCCAAGTTTTGAGAAACTAATGAAGCGGAAAAATATTATAAGTGATCGGCAAAGACTTAAATGGTTCCACGAGAAATTGAGGAAATTGAATCTAATTTTCAAGGTGTTGAAATATGAAGATAATATCTTAAGTAGATATTTTGAGATAAATAATTTGAGGAAAATTATTTAAGACTTAATTGTTGCTTGTGGATGATTATTTGATAGTTAGATAACCGACTATTAATATTGGCCAATGCGTTGATCATTTCGAAGAGCCCGGGATTGGATTTAATTATCCGAAAACCACTTCGATCCAGTTTGAACGAAAACGAATGAAGACCGTGAAGTTGATGAAGACGGTGATTCGGTTTGTCCAGACCCAGGGCAACTTGTATGGACGAATGCTTTCAGAACATCGTCAGGGGGACAATGGGCATTCTAAGTGGGACTCGTTCTTGAAAGGCAACGCTTAGCCTCAAGCCTCATCAACTGGGAATGGATAAAATAGAGGAGGTGCAACAAGGCTATGTGGGTAGCACCTATTGGGGTGAGGTCATCCCTGTCAAGATGTCACTTTTATTTCGGCTTAGTGGGCAGCTGGTCGCGCCAACCATGGGGTGATCTTACTCAGGATTATCCAGTAAGGGGTAGTCCCAGTCTTGTGTTGTAGGGGGTCGGGAGTGATCCTCGGTACAGTGATCTAGGCCCCATACTGTGACGGGCGGTACCCCTGTTACCCTGCCATTGCATGGAATCTAATCTCCAATAAGCACCTGTACGGTTTTGATTGTTCCCAACTATTGCTGAAATGTGAGATGCAAGCATTCCAGCTAGATTCTATTTTACTTTCTATAGACACTATTATAATATTAGACGGATTTGATAAAAAGTGTTTTGGTTATCGTAAGGTAAAAACCCGACATGTTTATTTGTGGCGAGGTCTTACGTGTTGCTTTTGTTTTTCAAAGGATTTTTGAAAATATAATAATCCAATTGAGTGTGATTTCTCACGTTGATTTTCCAGACTGACTTGGGTGTTGTTTTATATGATGCTCGGGTCAGACCGAGTTAACATGATCAGGTTAAAAGCTAAGGAGCTCAGGAGACGAATTAGATGACAAAGTGTACTTCTGTATTTGACTATTATTCCCGTTGTGTATGGACAAGTATTAAGTTTTATCTGTATGGATGTTTGTTGTACTCTGATGATGGTATGCATATATATAACAGTACAGATTTCTTTGTATTTAAGAGCTGTTATTATATATTATATTTTGTTCCGCTGCGGTTGTGAGACTCTGATGTTGTTTTTATTATTCTTCTTCTACCTCTTTCTTTTTAAAACCCGAAGACTCGTATTTTTGTGCCACTTTGGGCTGAATTGTTGTGGGATTTTGCCAGCTCAAGGGGGTACGGATTTGCGAGACTTTACAAAAATTCACCAACACATGCATTGTAACGACCCGTGTAAATTCGATGCTTAAAATGAATTATATTAATAGGATTTTTAAATTTTTTTTAGAAAGAAACGGAAATCTTATTTATTTATATGAAAGAGAATATTAAAATTAGATGTATCTAGGTTAATTGAAATTTACAAATTGAATGTTTATTGCAATTAAGTGTAATAGTGAAAATTGTTGCAATTAGATATAAGGTTATAAATAAGTAAATAAAGGCAAGGATTGAATTCATTAATGAAAATAAAATTTTATTTAGTACAATCCTTTTTATTTATTAGTGGAAGGTGTTAATTATTAAAAAGGTGAAAATTTGAAAATAGATTCAAATTGTATGTAGATAATAAATTGGAATAATTAAAGTTAGTAATAAATGGAATATCAAAACTATTCATAAAGTGAATATAAGTAGATGTAACAAATGAATAGGAAATGCTAGTTATTCATAAAGTGAAGAAATGGAACCTAGATGGAATAAGAAATTGGATTTAGAATCTTAATTTGTAGATGTGCATATATTTATAAAGGGATTATAAAAGGGTAAAATAACCATATACAAGTATATTAAAGGTTGTAATAGTAGGATACTAGTAAATTCACTCATATACCTATAAAGATAATTAGGTGTGCCTTAATTGTAACTAATAAAATAACGAAAGAAGTAAATGTATTTATTTAGAGTATTAATTTCAATTGGATAAGGATTTTAAGTAATAAGGTTAATGCGAGGTAAGTAATGCTGAATTTAGGTTAATAATAATGAATAGTAATAGATTGAAAATTTGTAGCATATATCATAATTTACCTGCTTCCTTGTTAATGGAATTAGAATGTGTAATAAGTAATAATCAGATAAATGAATGTTACCCTAATGGAAAAGGAAATAATTAAGTGTTGAGTAAATTATAGGATTGTATTTGTTATAAACGTTATTCTAATAATAATGGTTAATTGTGGAATTAATATAGGGAGTATATAAAGAAATAACTAGGGAAGTATACGTTATAAGTTAATTATAGCCTAAACTTAGGTGCAAGGTTGAAATTGGACCTAATTGGAAACTTATTTAATAAATTTGATTATAGAAAGAATATTTTAAGAAAATATTAAGTACTATAACTAGTAGAATGACTTACATTTAAGATTTGAGATAGAGATTTGTCTAAGGAATTATAAAGTTAAGTAAATCAAGGTGATAGAAAAAATTTGAATTATAGAAGGTGAATTTGAATAGTGGGTCAATTGGTAAATTTATAATAGTAGGACCTATTGAGATAAATGAAATCAAATTTTATTTATTATGCTAAATTAAGAATTACGTTGAAATAGGATATTTATGTGATAAATTTTAATCCAAAGGGTAAACCCTTATATTTGAGATTAATGAAAGGAATAAATATAGGTTGATTCAATAAAAAAAAGGAAGTTTTGGAAATTTATCAACAGTTTTGGATTTTATGGAATTGAATATTTATATTGATTTAATCTTGAATAAATTGACATTTAAAATTTGTTAAATCATTTTAAATATTGAGAAAATAGTACTAAATCGATTTCAATAGATATAAATAAATTTTTACGTTAATGTTAATATAAAGTACTTTTTGAAGATAACGTCAAATTCATTTATGGAGATTTAGTTAAATGGGAACTTTGATTTTGAGAAATAAAAGCGTATTAATGTGACTAAAGGTTAGAGTACGATTATTGTATATTGCCTATTTTGGTAGCTTGTTAATTTACAATTCTGAAATCAGTTACAATAATTTTTAATTGAGTATTGCGTTAATGTTAATTAAAGTAGTATTTGTAACAATGTTAAGACTTTCGTATTGGATTGTTTGTTGTAATATAAGACTTGGAAATAAAGTTATTAACGTATTGGAAAACAATTACATTTGATGAAATTAAATGTTGAAATATTACATAGATAAGAATTTAGATGAAATGGATTGATTTATGAAATAAAATGGTAAGTAATTATAATATTGTTATTAATAATAGACGTTACTTTAAGGATAATTAATGTAGTAACGTAAGGTGAAAATGTAAATTAAAAGGGAAACGTAAAATTTAGTTAAGGTAGTAATTTATGAATTGGGAATAAAATTCAAATGTTATATTAGGCTGTAAATCAATTTGGGAATAATTTTTTTATTTAATTGGGGTAAATTGATATATACTAATGTTAATTATATACATTAGATGATGATTGATTTAATAAAGAGAATTGAATACGAATGGTATAAAATTTCATTTGAAATAAGATTTTATAATTTATTGAATTTACTTTAATTAAAGGTAAACACTAAATTTTTTGCAATAAATCTTTATTTGATATGGAGGTTTGGTTAATAAATTTGAAGCTAATTGCAATCAGAAATGATAGGAATGGTAAGTTGACCATTTATTCATAATAAGATCTAAAAATCAAATAAATGGATTATTGGAATTTAAATTTGACAAATTGTGAATTCATTTAAATTCGGATCCATCTGTCTATTCCAACTTCATCTATAAATACCCCGCTAAACCCTAGCCTCCGCCTATTCTCATTTGTCTGCGCGTAAAATTTCATCAGCTCCTTCTCCTCCTCAATGGTAGACAAACAAAGCTTAGATCCAAATAAAAATTCCAAACCAAATCAAAAGCTAAAATTCAAACTTCTCAGAAAAATCTGGAAGCAAAACGCATGAGGGAGAGAGGGAAAGAAAGGGGGATGACGGTGCGCTTGAAGGTGTTCTTTTATTTCTATTTTTTTTTTGAAATTTCAATCACCATTAATGCGTATAACTTTCTCCTACGAACTCCGTTTCACGCAAGATCTTTTTTGTTAGGATTTGTGACGCCCCACCTCTATACCCACGCTAGACAAGAACATTACGGTGAATGCTGTCGACTAGCATGGAGAATAAGGCTGTTGAGGAGCGACCATCCATGTAATTTCTTTGCGCGAGCACCGATATGTCAGATAATATAACATGCATTCTATTTCAAGAGGAAATCCGACATACCGACACAAACTCAAAGCTACTACACGGTGGCTATATAAATCCTTCGGAAAACAAATATAGAAATAAACATAACATAAATCAGTCACAGACAATTCATATCACAAAGGCGGAATAAGATATGAATACTACACTAGGAAGTGTACATCAGAGTAATGGTCTAAAAAGATCCACAATATCACAAAAGAATAGTTACATGAACTACACAAAAGAATAAGTATACATTAAGGAGTCTATATCTCAAATGTATACAACAAAATAACTACTAATCTAAGTAGTTAGCCCAAAAGTCAAGGAGTTAATCCCGGATGAGAAGTCAAGCAGAAGCACCTGTAACATCTCGGTCTGACCCGAGTATTATTTAATAAGAAAATAATAAACGGATCAGTCTAACTATAAATATCAGATGAAACGATATAGAATGAGAGATATGACTAAACACGTAATAATCACAATGCCAAGCTGTGATATATATATATATATATATATATATATATATATATATATATATATATATATACTTAGTTGATAATCATCAAGAGATTAATCAATGTCACCAAATCTACACAAGAATCAAAGAAGTGTCATACTCATTATTTCGTTCATCAAACCACAAATATTGACGATAATATCAATGTCAATCACCAAAGTCAAAGACGCACAAATTCCAGAAGACTACACAAGAAATCCAGAAATCACAAAAGTCAATGACACACAAATTCACCAATGCACAAATATTGACAAAACTTATCAATGGAAATCACGAAAATTGGTGAAACACAAATTCTAGAAATCTACACAAGAAATCCAAAAATCACAAAAACAGAGGGGGGAGGCCTATCACAAACGGGAGCATAAAGCTCACCAACACGTGTGTCACAAACGGAACGCTAATTCCATGGTCGCTAACCATCACAAATTGAGCCGAAGCTCCACAAACGGCCCGAAGACCATGGGTTGCTACCCCATCACAAATTGAGTCGAAACTCCACAAAACGGGGTTTAGTCTCCCTCGCAGACAAAGAGACATCGCACATTGCTAGTCTAAATCACAAAGATGATCGTCATGATCAGCGAGAAGTGTCAATTACACTAAGCTAGTAAATATATGAGTTTAGCTTCATGTCCCATAACCACTTGCTTAACTTAAATATTTACGAACAAACTGTAAATCTCCACTAGAAAATTGTCACAAGAGGCTCAATCGAACAAGTCCAAGAATTAACCGACAAAGTAAACGCAAGCGTTTCATACCACTTGTTTTACTAAGCCGTTTAATTAGATTTCTCATACGAGTGAGGTAAAGGTTTGTATATACTAATAGATTGGAAAACGGTTTTCTAAACGAATTTGGTATTAAAAGAGTATTGAAATCGTTTGAGTAAAGAGTTTTGATATTTACTACTAGTATAGGAAACCTTTATATTTTTAAAGTGACAAGTCACGATGAAGATTGTAAGAACAACCAATCACAAAAATTCACATACGAAGACGTGAATAAAATCCAAAGAAATCGATAAAGAATCCATCGAAATGGATATTCAAAAATCCCTAAAAAGAGTCATCAAAATCATAATAGATGATAACAACAAATAGGATTATCACGAATCGATTTAAATTGGAATTCCAATCCAAAAAGGCAAATTGGACTCAAACAGCAGGTTCAGTCGACTGAACAGAGAATTTCAGTCGACTGACCCTGTACATGGAAATTTTCCAGGTTCAGAAAACTTTCTGTTTCCAGTTTTAGTCGACTGTGCAGAAGTTTTCAGTCGACTGAATCATGCCTGGAAACTCACGGGTTTCAGGTTCAGTCGACTGAACAGAGATTTCAGTCGACTGAATCATGCCTGGGCTGTTTTTCAGCCTTATACAAATGAAGAGCAAACTCTTCCAAAATGCAATCGGACGAACATTGGCTCTAAGGGTTTATGCCAAACGGCAACCCGGCCCTATATGCTCCTCGATGCATCACCAAAAGCATGATCAAACATCCATAAAAGGATTTTACACAAATTTGTCTTAGAAACCCAAAAATTGGAATATTCACAAAACCAATCCAAATCAAGAGCAAATGCACATGAAGAAGTGTTAGGAATTCATACCCAACAACCAAAGATAATTATAGTCATAGATGTGAGATAAAAATCTCACCTTTTCACAAAATCGAACAAGAAGAAGCTTGAAAGCAATTGGAGAATCAACCTCTCTTCAATCTCAACACTAGAAGCTTGAATCAATGGGTTCTTCTTGAGTTTGGAGCAAGGAATTTGATTTGCAAGAGAAACTAGGGTTTTGGAATTTTAATTTCCAATCTCTCCCACCATTAACACTCTAAAAACTGAAATGAGAAGAGAATGAGGGTGAGTGGGGAAGAGTGGCTCAGATTTGAGCATAAGTTAACATAGGGTTGAGCCCAAAAACCAAACCCAAAGTAAAAAGTAGCAGAAATCAACTTTCTCCAAACATATCGAAGCTTATACTCAAAAAGGTCGCAAACGGCATTTTAAACTCAATGGGAGTGGTCCCGAGTCCTAATTCGACCGTATGCAAAAAGTAGCTTTTCGGACTAAAATCCGACTAACGATAAAATATTTAAATAAAATATTTAAATATAAAATCGATAAATATGCGGGTTGTTACAGACTCCCCTCCTTAAAGAAATTGCGTCCTCGCAATATTACAAGAAGAAGATATATAGTAACAACCATAAAAGCATATTCAACACAAAAGAAGTTTGAAATAAGAAGTTCACCTAAAGAGCACGAGAAAGTAAGTCCGGATGTGTACGCTCGATGTACTCTCTAGACTCCCAAGAACAATCCTTAGGATTAGAAGACCATTGAACTTTAACAAGCGGAACATCTTTATTTCGAAGTCGCTTGACTTCCGAAGCAATGATACGAATAGGATGTTGCTCATAAGTTAAATTAGGCGAAACTTCAATCTCTTCCACAACACCGGGCTCAAGAATAGAATCGGAATCTCGAAGACATTTCCGAAGTTGAGAAACGTGAAACACGTCATGCATAGCAGAAAACCGAGCCGGTAATAAAAGGCGATAAGCCAAGGAACCAATGCGTTCACTGATAGGAAATGGCCCAATATATCGAGGCGCTAACTTTCCCGATCGACTGAAACGTACAACACCCTTCATAGGTGAAACACGAATGAACACAAGATCTCCCACAGAAAATTCTAGCTTCCTTCTCCGGTTATCGGCATAGGATTTTTGTCTACTCTGGGCTTCTTGCATCCTATGACGAATAAGATCAATCTTTTCTGTAGAATTCCGAATAAAATCTGGACCTAAAACCAGCTTCTCACCGGCCTCAAGCCAACAAGAAGGAGATCGGCATGGCCTTCCATAGAGTGCCTCAAAAGGTGCCATACCAATACTAGATTGGAAGCTATTATTATAGGAAAATTCAACAAGTGAAATATGATCTTCCCAACTTCCACCAAAATCAAGAACACAAGCACGAAGAAGATCTTCAAGAGTTTGATTCACACGCTCGGTTTGTCCATCGGACTGGGGATGATAAGCGGTGCTAAAATTAAGCTTCGTTCCCAAAGCTTTTTGAAGACTCTTCCAAAATCCACTAGTAAACAATGGATCACGATCACTAACAATAGAAGTAGGAACACCATGCAATTTAACAATTTCTTTGATAAATATTTTGGCCAAAAGAGGAACGGTTCGATTAGACCGAACGGGAATAAAATGGGCAGATTTAGTAAGCCTATCAACAATCACCCATAAGCTATCATGACCCGAACGAGAACGGGGAAGGCCATCTATAAAATCCATGGAAATTTGATCCCACTTCCAAACTGGAATTTCTAAAGGTTGCAATAACCCACCGGGCCTTTGATGTTTGGCCTTAACGAGTTGGCAAGTCATGCAACGTTTAACGAAGTTAGCGATGTCAAGTTTCATTCCCTCCCAATAATAAAGTCGCTTCATATCCGCGTACATTTTACTACTACCGGGATGAATGGTAAACTTAGAACGATGTGAATCTTCTAAAATATCTTTACGAAGATCACCAATATTTGGCACGACAAGTCTACCAAATTTCCGAATGCCGCCACGAGAATCGATATCAAAGTCTTTCAAACCTTCAATATCCATTTTATCCCTAATATTTTGGCCAAGAAGAGCCAAGTCGGGATCTAGCCCTTGAGCTTCAAGAATGCGGTCTAAAAGAGATGGATGAGCCACAAGGCTACATAAAACAAACGATGAGCGTAAATCGGAAACACGGTCTCGAATTTCGCAAGTGGATAAAATCTCGAGATCGTTCCATTCGGATATCATCATAGAAACAACAGCTTGTTGTTTACGGCTAAGAGCATCGGCGACACGATTACCCTTACCGGGAGTATAAAGAATATCAAGATCATATGGTGCAAGAAATTCGAGCCAACGCTGTTGACGCAAATTAAGTTCTTTTTGAGAGAATAAATATTTCAAAGACTTATGATCTGTGTAAAGAACAAATTTCTCTCCTAAGAGATAATGACGCCAAATCCGAAGAGCAAAAACAATAGCCGCAAGCTCTAAATCATGAGTGGCATATCTAGTCTCAGCAGGCTTTAATTGCCTAGAAGCATAAGCAATAACGCGTTCCTTTTGCATAAGAACGGCACCCAAACCAATGCGACTAGCATCGGTATAAACAACGAAATCTTGATTCCCTTCGGGAATAACAAGAATAGGAGCATCAGAAAGAAGTTCTTTTAATTTCTGAAAAGAAGCTTCACATTTTTCCGACCAAATGTATTTAACACCTTTCTTCGTCAAGCTAGTGAGAGGCACGGCAATTTTAGAAAAGTCTTTAATAAAACGACGGTAATAGCCCGCCAATCCAAGAAAACTACGAATCTCTGTCACATTCTCCGGTCTCTTCCAATCTTGAATCGCTTCAATCTTTGAAGGATCCACGGAAATTCCGGATTCAGAAATAATGTGACCGAGAAACTTCACACGAGATTGCCAAAAGTGGCACTTAGAAAATTTTGCCTTTAATTGATTACTCCTCAGAGTTTCCAACACAATCCGAAGATGTTTTTCATGCTCCTCCTCGTTTTTAGAATACACAAGAATATCATCAATAAAGATGAGAACAAATCGATCAAGAAAATCTTTGAAGACTCGATTCATAAGGTCAACGAAATAAGAAGGGGCATTCGTTAACCCAAATGGCATCACAAGCCATTCATAAGATCCATACCGAGTACGGAACGATGTCAAAGGAATGCTATCCTCTGCAATACGAAGCTGATGAAAACCGGTAGCCAAGTCCAATTGTGAAAAGACTCTATCACCACAAAGTTGATCGAATAGATCGTCAATCCGAGGTAAAGGATATTTATTTTTGATAGTAAGATCATTAAGCTTGCGGTAGTCAACGCAAAGCCTAAGTGTACCATCGGATTTCTTCACAAAAATAGCCGAAGCTCCCCAAGGCGAGGAACTAGAGCGAATAAATTGCTTGGTCTCCAATTCTGATAATTGTTTACGCATCTCCTCGTTTTCTTTATTGGACATACGATAAGGAGGACGAGTGATAGGTTGAGCTCCCGGAATAAGATTAATTCTGAACTCAATTGCTCGCTTAGGTGGTAATCCTAAAACGGGCTCGAATATGTCGGAAAATTCACAAACGACGTGAATAAGAGAAATAATATCACCCTCATCATCAACATCGTCATCACGAGGATTTAAAGAATATAAAGGTGCAACCAAAGCAGAATCTGAATCTTTAAGAATAACAGAAACCTGATTAACAGATTGAGGATGTCGAAGATGAATAGTCCGCTCAGGACATAGGACATGAGCTTCATAACGGTTAAGCCAATCCATTCCCAAAATCATTCCAAAGCCTAAATAACGCATGACATGCAAATCGGCTCGGAAAGAAAAATCACACAAAATAATCTCGACATCTTTACACAATAAACTAATTGTTGCGGATCCACCAACCGGATTTGCAATTCTCAAAGAAGTCATTAAACACAAAACATCCAAAGAAAAAGCATCAACAAGTTCTTTTGATATAAAAGAATGGGACGCACCCGTATCAAAAAGAACTCGAATAGGATGATCACGAAACAAAATAATTCCATCTAGAATAGAATGAGAAATACCTTGGCCACGAGATGTGTTGCCAGGGGCTTGAGCAACATTTAACTTTCCCTCCTTCTTGCCCTGAAGCTTGGGGCATGAAGATATAACATGACCGGGAACTTTGCAGTAGCGACAAGAAAGAGACTTTGGGCACTTGTTCGCATAATGGTCCTTTGAACCACAATTATAGCATTCCCCACGACCAAAGGAAGAAGTCTTTGCCACGGAGGTTGCTTGCTTCCCTTTCTTATTGGGATAAGGGCCTTTAAATTTGTTTGACCTCTTTCTGTTGTTGAAGTTTGGTTTGGAACCCACCACTTCAACATCATTCTCTCTATCCGCCTCTTCAAGACGAAGAGCGATATCAACGAGTTGGTCGAAAGAAACTTCTAACTTTAAAAGTAATGGCTTCTTGAGGCTTTTGTTTAAGCCATAAACGAATCTCTGGTTCTTCTTAAGTGAGGTGTTGATGTATTCAACCCCATATTTGGAAAGCGACTCGAAGGAGGCGACGTAATCAGTCACGGAGGACTCACCTTGAACAAGGTCTATAAATCGTCGAGCCAACGTCACTTTCTCTGCTTCCGGTACAAATTTCAACTCGAAGCGTTCTCGGAATCTCTCCCAAGTGAGATCCGCTTCATTAGTTTCAGAAATAAGGAGCTCGTACCAGTCCAATGCTCTTTCTCGGAGCATACTAGAGGCCACCTGAACTCGGTGAAGGTCAATAAGATTCATGCGCGAAAAAATGCGATCGCATGTTCTTAGCCAAGCCTGTACTTCAATAACAGTTTCGGAACCTTTGAATGACTCCCCACCCAAATTAGTGTAATCGCTACACAAGCGTGCAAATCCCGACTTTGGGTGAGTAGGTTCCGGGTTAGCTCCAGCCGCTTGAGCATTTGTTACCAAATCAAGAAGCTATTGAGCAGTCATAAAAACTCCATCCTGGGGCGGAGTGCTAGATGGCACGGCTCTGGGGCGGCCTGGTCTAGACATTTCTCTTCCTTAAGAAAGAAGGAAGAAGAAGAAAAGGTTATTCACCAAATTGAATATCAAGCAATCTTGATAGATAAAACAAGGAATCATAAGAAAAATAGGATGGAACGGTACGAAGACCCGAATAAAATCCTAAAGCACAACTCCTAAGAAAGACTTAGGACGATGATCCTTGTTATAATATTCTATATTGTTCCGAAGTTTGGCTCTGATACCAAGCTGTGACGCCCTACCTCTATACCCACGCTAGACAAGAACATTACGGTGAATGCTGTCGACTAGCATAGAGAATAAGGCTGTTGAGGAGCGACCATCCATGCAATTTCTTTGCGCGAGCACCGATATGTCAGATAATATAACATGCATTCTATTTCAAGAGGAAATCCGACATACCGACACAAACTCAAATCTACTACACGGTGGCTATATAAATCCTTCGGAAAACAAATATAGAAATAAACATAACATAAATCAGTCACAGACAATTCATATCACAAAGGCGGAATAAGATATGAATACTACACTAGGAAGTGTACATCAGAGTAGTGGTCTAAAAAGATCCACAATATCACAAAAGAATAGTTACATGAACTACACAAAAGAATAAGTATACATTAAGGAGTCTATATCTCAAATGTATACAACAAAATAACTACTAATCTAAGTAGTTAGCCCAAAAGTCAAGGAGTTAATCCCGGATGAGAAGTCAAGCAGAAGCACCTGTAACATCTCGGTCTGACCCGAGTATTATTTAATAAGAAAATAATAAACGGATCAGTCTAACTATAAATATCAGATGAAACGATATAGAATAAGAGATATGACTAAACACGTAATAATCACAATGCCAAGCTGTGATATATATATATATATATATATATATACACTTAGTTGATAATCATCAAGAGATTAATCAATGTCACCAAATCTACACAAGAATCAAAGAAGTGTCATACTCATTATTTCGTTCATCAAACCACAAATATTGACGATAATATCAATGTCAATCACCAAAGTCAAAGACGCACAAATTCCAGAAGACTACACAAGAAATCCAGAAATCACAAAAGTCAATGACACACAAATTCACCAATGCACAAATATTGACAAAACTTATCAATGGAAATCACGAAAATTGGTGAAACACAAATTCTAGAAATCTACACAAGAAATCCAAAAATCACAAAAACAGAGGGGGGAGGCCTATCACAAACGGGAGCATAAAGCTCACCAACACGTGTGTCACAAACAGAATGCTAATTCCATGGTCGCTAAACATCACAAATTGAGCCGAAGCTCCACAAACGGCCCGAAGACCATGGGTTGCTACCCCATCACAAATTGAGTCGAAACTCCACAAAACGGGGTTTAGTCTCCCTCGCAGACAAAGAGACATCGCACATTGCTAGTCTAAATCACAAAGATGATCGTCATGATCAGCGAGAAGTGTCAATTACACTAAGCTAGTAAATATATGAGTTTAGCTTCATGTCCCATAACCACTTGCTTAACTTAAATATTTACGAACAAACTGTAAATCTCCACTAGAAAATTGTCACAAGAGGTTCAATCGAACAAGTCCAAGAATTAACCGACAAAGTAAACGCAAGCGTTTCATACCACTTGTTTTACTAAGCCGTTTAATTAGATTTCTCATACGAGTGAGGTAAAGGTTTGTATATACTAATAGATTGGAAAACGGTTTTCTAAACGAATTTGGTATTAAAAGAGTATTGAAATCGTTTGAGTAAAGAGTTTTGATATTTACTACTAGTATAGGAAACCTTTATATTTTTAAAGTGACAAATCACGAAGAAGATTGTAAGAACAACCAATCACAAAAATTCACATACGAAGACGTGAATAAAATCCAAAGAAATCGATAAAGAATCCATCGAAATGGATATTCAAAAATCCCTAAAAAGAGTCATCAAAATCATAATAGATGATAACAACAAATAGGATTATCACGAATCGATTTAAATTGGAATTCCAATCCAAAAAGGCAAATTGGACTCAAACAGCAGGTTCAGTCGACTGAACAGAGAATTTCAGTCGACTGACCCTGTACATGGAAATTTTCCAGGTTCAGAAAACTTTCTGTTTCCAGTTTCAGTCGACTGTGCAGAAGTTTTCAGTCGACTGAATCATGCCTGGAAACTCTCGGGTTTCAGGTTCAGTCGACTGAACAGAGATTTCAGTCGACTGAATCATGCCTGGGCTGTTTTTCAGCCTTATACAAATGAAGAGCAAACTCTTCCAAAATGCAATCGGACGAACATTGGCTCTAAGGGTTTATGCCAAACGGCAACCCGGCCCTATATGCTCCTCGATGCATCACCAAAAGCATGATCAAACATCCATAAAAGGATTTTACACAAATTTGTCTTAGAAACCCAAAAATTGGAATATTCACAAAACCAATCCAAATCAAGAGCAAATGCACATGAAGAAGTGTTAGGAATTCATACCCAACAACCAAAGATAATTATAGTCATAGATGTGAGATAAAAATCTCACCTTTTCACAAAATCGAACAAGAAGAAGCTTGAAAGCAATTGGAGAATCAACCTCTCTTCAATCTCAACACTAGAAGCTTGAATCAATGGGTTCTTCTTGAGTTTGGAGCAAGGAATTTGATTTGCAAGAGAAACTAGGGTTTTGGAATTTTAATTTCCAATCTCTCCCACCATTAACACTCTAAAAACTGAAACGAGAAGAGAATGAGGGTGAGTGGGGAAGAGTGGCTCAGATTTGAGCATAAGTTAACATAGGGTTGAGCCCAAAAACCAAACCCAAAGTAAAAAGTAGCAGAAATCAACTTTCTCCAAACATATCGAAGCTTATACTCAAAAAGGTCGCAAACGGCATTTTAAACTCAATGGGAGTGGTCCCGAGTCCTAATTCGACCGTATGCAAAAAGTAGCTTTTCGGACTAAAATCCGACTAACGATAAAATATTTAAATAAAATATTTAAATATAAAATCGATAAATATGCAGGTTGTTACAGGATTGTAATAAAATTCCAGATCTTTTGACACTGGTTTAGATAGATTTGGAGATCGTCGAATTTTTGGATTTAAATTGGAATTTTAATTCGATTTAAATTCAAAAGGTGAGTGTTTTAACCCACTCACAATTTCTAAAATTTCTTGTGTTTGTTAAATTAATTTTAGATATGGGTAGAAATTTTTTTATGACTGTTTGGCATGTTTTATTCGCTATTTCAGTTTAAAAAATTTTATTTAATATAACTGTAAATTTATTTATTTATTGCATATAAATTTGATAGTTAGAATTTATTTAATTGCATATTAACTGCCAGTCATAGTTATGTTAAATTTTTATTTCATATTAACTGCCAGTTAAATTTACGTTTATTTTTGCATATAAACTGCCAATTAACAGTTATTAAATTTATTTTGAGTATAAACTGATAAATGATACCATTATTTATCACCTGTTATGTATGGATGATTGTTTGAAATTGGATGATGACTGTGATAAATGGATGTATGATTTGATGGATGAATGGATGATTAATTTTATTAATTGAAAGTTGCTATGCATTTCATTCATTCGGGATTGCGGTTTGAAATGATATATAACCGCATTTTTTTTTCATTTTAAATTGCGGATTGAAATGATAAACATCCGTATCACTTGACCATAGGATAGAAAATTTTATACAGGCACCGCGGTAAATATATAAAATTATTTTTGAAATGTTTTTCTATGGTTTTGTAAAGTTATATATATATATGGTTTATGAGATATTGATTTGGTTATTGATAAAGGCTATTATATATATAGTAATTTTCGGTTTTTAAGCTTTGTACAAATTTGATTTGAAGTTTAAATAAAGTTTGATTTTAAGATCAAATAAGATTAAACATTTATATAAAATTTAATTTCTGGAGTTTATGACTTAAATGAGAATAGATTTGGAAGATGAATATTAAGTTAAATTGAAATTTAATAAGAATTAGAATTTTTAAAGGATATGATTTTTATAACTTGATTTTTGTGTAAAGTGATTTTAATGAATATCAGGTTGATTAAATGAATATATAATAAATTGAAAGATGATCAATTTATATGAAGTTAAAGGTTTTCTTAAATTATATTGAATTCATTAAGCAAACATTTCAAGTCTAAATAATAAGTAACTGAATTCGATATATATATGGAATTGTCAAATGAGTCTGTTTGAAATGGTGAAATATTTAAAGCCTTGAAACATAAAAATTGAAATGGTATTTGGAAGTTTAAATCGATATTTGAAATTGATTTATGAAATCTAAAGAAGATATTTTGTTTATAAAAGTAATTTAATATTTAACTATTTAAGAGATGGAAATTTGGTTTCAAAGCTATGTTTTCAAGGTAGTATAATTTGGAAATATTATATTCAAGAGTTTTGATTTCTAAATATTTTACTTTGGAAACCCTATGATTTTGGAAGAGTATATATTGGAAAATAAATGATATCATATTGATTTGGGGTTTTAAGAATAAATGATAGCGGGTTTATATGGGTTCTAAATGGATATTTTATTATGGTTTTAAAAGTATAAATCGTTTTTTTTAAATAACCGCGGTGTTATAATAACGATTGGTTGGCAAAGAGACCGGGATCGGATATGGACATACTCTCTGTCGATACCGAAAACCACTTTGACTAACCGTGTACGCGGTGGAGATTCCAGAATGAAGTAGGTTGGTGGCGACGTTTCCTGTAAGGTAAATACGTGGACCCAACTCCCGTGACTTGGCATTAGGTGGCTAAAACAGGAGCGATTGACGGGTTAATGAGGTAGCACCTCTGATCGGACACTTCCCTTCGACACTATACTCTGATTTTGGATTGATTCGGTGGCCACCTTCATTTTTGATTTCTTTGATGTGGGGAGTTTGTTCGAGGTGGGCGGCAGCTGCGCGCTGCGCGTTTCCATCGGCCCCGAAGCGTAATTGGTATATCTACCCTGACATTGCCTAGTTGTGCCGTGTCACCTACCCTACCGCGCCTTTACTACGAGTTTCTATTTGTGTCGTACCTATGGAGTATCCTCTGGTAGCCTCCCGATTAGGGGGTATTACGGTGCTGTATAGACTATTGGCATTATTTGTGTTAAAGGCTATATGGGTAACCCTTTAACGCTATTAAAAAGTAAGTTTATTTTACAAATAGACACTATTATAATAGCGCAATATACTATATAGTAAATAGTTTAACGGATCCTTAGGAGATGTAAATCCCGAGCATCTCTTGAGTTACTGCACTCATATTTATTTCTGTTAATTTAACTTACATAAGTTCTTTTAGTTCTGGCTCGAGTGTTTTGTCTTTTCAATTCGCTCGGGTCAGTCCGAGCGTTTCAGGATTTGAAGATTTAGCTCTAGAGGATGAAGACGAAGATGTATATTATTATTATTTATACTAGTGCACTTCACACTGTTCCGCTGCATTGTTGTTGGTATGTGTAACTCTGATATGTATTATATGAATGTTTTGTAAACAGATTTATAAACTGTATATTTTATTATTATATTTTATCCTTCCGCTGCGAGATTCTGTTTTCTTTCATTTCTTTCTTATTTTTCTTATTTACCCCATAACAATCCACCCTTACGTATCGATTGAATCGGCATGTGTGTCTGTTTAAATCGTGCGAAAAGGCGGGATGTTACAGTTGGTATCAGAGCTTTGGTTTAGCGATAAACCTTAGCTTTGTGGGGTTTGACTCTTTACTAATAGGGTAGTAATACCCTATGGGAGTCGCTGAGTGTTTATATATGAGAGAGCGTATTTATTAGTGTTATAAAAAGGTTTTAATATTGTGTTGATCTGTTCCGTTTTGTATTTATAAATTCTGGTTGGTGCATGGGACGCTGTGACATCAATAGGAATTTCTAAACACTTAATAGGACAGACCGACATAATATTTGTTTTTAATATAGGTGAATGAAATAATTTTGCCTATTATATTTTCTATATATAAAATAAAATTTTCAAATGATATCTATATGTGATTGCAATACATTGGTTGTTAGGAATAAAATTTATAAATAATAGGTAAATAAGATTAAAAATAAATAAATGTAATTTGGGAATTTAGAACTTAAGTTCTGGGGTTTTTGAAAACTTCTTTCAAATGATTTGGAATATAATAATATTGTTATAAGTATTTTCTGATATAAATATTTAATATAATTTAAAAGAAATTGTTTTAAAGAAGTTTTTTTGGAGAAAATAAGTTTTGTACTTTCCTCTCTGTCGTTGGAAAATAGTTTCGGTGATGAGTGCATGCATCATCGACATTCATTTTTGAGTTTCGAAGTGGGAAGGCCACTATAGTAATTAACTGCAGAATCGTTAAGAAATTTTATCGTTTTAATTATAATTGGATATATATGTTAAGTATAGATATCTATCTATTATTTTAAATGATTTAAAATTAAACCCGGTATTTGGTTCTTAGGTTCCAGTTAATTAATAGGACAATTAAGTGTAGCAAATTTGAACCTTTAAGTAAAGTAAAAATGGTATTAAATGAAATTGGAAATTTGTAACCTATGAAATAAAAATTACTATTATTGAACTTTAATTTAATTTAAGGAAATAGAACAAACTTGTATAACTTTCAATTATACTCTTAAATAACATATATAACTTACCAAATATTAAAAGTTGAAATGTTTAATAGGAAATGTAATGAAAATTGTACAAGTAAAGGTAGGTAATGAAGTATTCAATGAAATCGCTGTTAAATGAGAATTTAATGTTATAAACTTAAGTTATAATTGAAATTTTACCAAGTAAATATAATTAAAGGTAAGTATGGTAAATAAACGATTATAAACTTAAGTAATTAAAGTGAAAATAAATGAATGTAATATAATAAAGTGAAATTGTAAATTTAAGAAATAGGGTAGAGTTATTTCTGAATATAATTGAAAGAAATAAAATGGAAATAAAATTGAATGAAATAAATGAAAATAAAAGATAAACTGTTATATGAATGAAAAGAATCAAACAACTAATGTATGAAATAAAATTTATAATAAGTTAATTTGATTTGTTGATTTAAATTGTTGTTTGTCGTGGTTTGGAGTTGTTGGGTAAGGGAACTTTAATCTTGTTGGGATGGATGAATAATCCATTGGGTTTAATCTAAGACTGTTGAGTAAATGATGCACTTGATGGTTTATTCTTCATTCCATATAACTTAAAAGTTTTGAACCCGAACAACTATTTGTTTGTTTGATTGAATGGTTGTTGTATTTGTTGTATATGCTGTTTGTTGAAATTGTTGGTTGTTGTATTGATTTGTTGATAGTGATTGAAACCACTTAAATATTTCACTTTATATAAATTGTTACCTCTTTGGATTTTATAAGTGAAATACAGGTTATGGAAGCAATTGTTACTTCTTTTGGTTCCATAAATTAAGCGTAAATTGCATGACAAATAGGTACGTTTAGAATTACGGTTTATAGCGCTATTTTATACATTTTCCTGTGTAGGGATACATATTATTTTTGGAAAATATTTGTATATATTGTTATACTTTGATATTATATTTTCTCCCGAGCCTCTCCGTACAAAGGAGACTGCCAAAATTCTCCGTAAAATTTTAGACTTAGAATATTTTAAAAGTGTTTTTCGAACTTTAGTAATTTAAGTATAAAAAGATATTATGATTATAAAATGGGTATATTTTATTTAAGGTAATAAATTTAGTAAGTTATTGTTTATGAGTTAATATTTTTAATAAGATGTATTGTTATTTAATTCTTCTTTTCCCTTCCTTTCCTTTTTGGGGACGAAAAGTTTTGAGTGGGGGAGAGTGTAACGACCCGTGTAAATTCGATGCTTAAAATGAATTATATTAATAGGATTTTTAATTTTTTTTTTTAGAAAGAAACGGAAATCTTATTTATTTATATGAAAGAGAATGTTGAAATTAGATGTATATAGGTTAATTGAAATTTACAAATTGAATGTTTATTGCAATTAAGTGTAATAGTGAAAATTGTTGCAATTGGATATAAGGTTAGAAATAAGTAAATAAAGGCAAGGATTGAATTCATTAATGAAAATAAAATTTTATTTAGTACAATCCTTTTTATTTATTAGTGGAAGGTGTTAATTATTAAAAAGGTGAAAATTTGAAAATAGATTCAAATTGTATGTAGATAATAAATTGGAATAATTAAAGTTAGTAATAAATGGAATATCAAAACTATTCATAAAGTGAATATAAGTAGATGTAACAAATGAATAGGAAATGCTAGTTATTCATAAAGTGAAGAAATGGAACCTAGATGGAATAAGAAATTGGATTTAGAATCTTAATTTGTAGATGTGCATATATTTATAAAGGGATTATAAAAGGGTAAAATAACCATATACAAGTATATTAAAGGTTGTAATAGTAGGATACTAGTAAATTCACTCATTTACCTATAAAGATAATTAGGTGTGCCTTAATTGTAACTAATAAAATAACGAAAGAAGTAAATGTATTTATTTAGAGTATTAATTTCAATTGGATAAGGATTTTAAGTAATAAGGTTAATGCGAGGTAAGTAATGCTGAATTTAGGTTAATAATAATGAATAGTAATAGATTGAAAATTTGTAGCATATATCATAATTTACCTGCTTCCTTGTTAATGGAATTAGAATGTGTAACAAGTAATAATCAGATAAATGAATGTTACCCTAATGGAAAAGGAAATAATTAAGTGTTGAGTAAATTATAGGATTGTATTTGTTATAAACGTTATTCTAATAATAATGGTTAATTGTGGAATTAATATGGGGAGTATATAAAGAAATAACTAGGGAAGTATACGTTATAAGTTAATTATAGCCTAAACTTAGGTGCAAGGTTGAAATTGGACCTAATTGGAAACTTATTTAATAAATTTGATTATAGAAAGAATATTTTAAGAAAATATTAAGTACTATAACTAGTAGAATGACTTACATTTAAGATTTGAGATAGAGATTTGTCTAAGGAATTATAAAGTTAAGTAAATCAAGGTGATAGAAAAATTTTGAATTATAGAAGGTGAATTTGAATAGTGGGTCAATTGGTAAATTTATAATAGTAGGACTTATTGAGATAAATGAAATCAAATTTTATTTATTATGTTAAATTAAGAATTACGTTGAAATAGGATATTTATGTGATAAATTTTAATCCAAAGGGTAAACCCTTATATTTGAGATTAATGAAAGGAATAAATATAGGTTGATTCAATAAAAAAAGGAAGTTTTGGAAATTTATCAACAGTTTTGGATTTTATGGAATTGAATATTTATATTGATTTAATCTTGAATAAATTGACATTTAAAATTTGTTAAATCATTTCAAATGTTGAGAAAATAGTACTAAATCGATTGCAATAGATATAAATAAATTTTTACGTTAATGTTAATATAAAGTACTTTTTGAAGATAACGTCAAATTCGTTTATGGAGATTTAGTTAAATGGGAACTTTGATTTTGAGAAATAAAAGCGTATTAATGTGACTAAAGGTTAGAGTACGATTATTGTATATTGCCTATTTTGGTAGCTTGTTAATTTACAATTTTGAAATCAGTTACAATAATTTTTAATTGAGTATTGCGTTAATGTTAGTTAAAGTAGTATTTGTAACAATGTTAAGACTTTCGTATTGGATTGTTTGTTGTAATATAAGACTTGGAAATAAAGTTATTAACGTATTGGAAAACAATTACATTTGATGAAATTAAATGTTGAAATATTACATAGATAAGAATTTAGATGAAATGGATTGATTTATGAAATAAAATGGTAAGTAATTATAATTTTGTTATTAATAATAGACGTTACTTTAAGGATAATTAATGTAGTAACGTAAGGTGAAAATGTAAATTAAAAAGGAAACGTAAAATTTAGTTAAGGTAGTAATTTATGAATTGGGAATAAAATTCAAATGTTATATTAGGCTGTAAATCAATTTGGGAATAAAATTTTTATTTAATTGGGGTAAATTGATATATACTAATGTTAATTATATACATTAGATGATGATTGATTTAATAAAGAGAATTGAATACGAATGGTATAAAATTTCATTTGAAATAAGATTTTATAATTTATTGAATTTACTTTAATTAAAGGTAAACACTAAAAATTTTGCAATAAATCTTTATTTGATATGGAGGTTTGGTTAATAAATTTGAAGCTAATTGCAATCAGAAATGATAGGAATGGTAAGTTGACCATTTATTCATAATAAGATCTAAAAATCAAATAAATGGATTATTGGAATTTAAATTTGACAAATTGTGAATTCATTTAAATTCGGATCCATCTGTCTATTCCAACTTCATCTATAAATACCCCGCTAAACCCTAGCCTCCGCCTATTCTCATTTGTCTGCGCGTAAAATTTCATCAGCTTCTTCTCCTCCTCAATGGTAGACAAACAAAGCTTAGATCCAAATAAAAATTCCAAACCAAATCAAAAGCTAAAATTCAAACTTCTCAGAAAAATCTGGAAGCAAAACGCATGAGGGAGAAAGGGAAAGAAAGGGGGATGACGTGGCGCTTGAAGGTGTTCTTTTATTTCTATTTTTTTTTTTGAAATTTAAATCACCATTAATGCGTATAACTTTCTCCTACGAACTCCGTTTCACACAAGATTTTTTTTGTTAGGATCGTAATAAAATTCCAGATCTTTTGACACTGGTTTGGACAGATTTGGAGATCGTCGAATTTTTGGATTTAAATCGGATTTTTAATTCGAATTAAATTCAAAAGGTGAGTGTTTTAACCCACTCACAATTTCTAAAATTTCTTGTGTTTGTTAAATTAATTTTAGATATGGGTAGAAATTTTTTTTATGACTGTTTGGCATGTTTTATCACTATTTCTGTTTAAACGCATTTATTTAATATAACTGTAAATTTATTTATTTATTGCATATAAATTTGGCAGTTAGAATTTATTTAATTGCATATTAACTGCCAGTCATAGTTATGTTAAATTTTTATTTCATATTAACTGCAAGTTAAATTTACGTTTATTTTTGCATATAAACTGCCAATTAACAGTTATTAAATTTATTTTGAGTATAAACTGATAATTGATACCATTATATATCACCTGTTATGTATGGATGATTGTTTGAAATTGGATGATGACTGTGATAAATGGATGTATGATTTGATGGATGAATGGATGATTATTTTTATTAATTGCAAGTTGCTATGCATTTCATTCATTCGGGATTGCGGTTTGAAATGATATATAACCGCATTTTTTTTTCATTTTAAATTACGGATTGAAATGATAAACATCCGTATCACTTGACCATCGGATAGAAAATTTTATACAGGCACCGCGGTAAATATATAAAATTATTTTTGAAATGTTTTTCTATGGTTTTGTAAAGTTATATATATATGGTTTATGAGATATTGATTTGGTTATTGATAAAGGCTATTATATATATATTTAGTAATTTCCGGTTTTTAAGCTTTGTATAAATTTGATTTGAAGTTTAAATAAAGTTTGATTTTAAGATCAAATAAGATTAAACATTTATATAAAATTTAATTTCTGGAGTTTATGACTTAAATGAGAATAGATTTGGAAGATTAATATTAAGTTAAATTGAAATTTAATAAGAATTAGAATTTTTAAAGGATATGATTTTTATAACTTGATTTTTTTGTAAAGTGATTTTAATGAATATCAGGTTGATTAAATGAATATATAATAAATTGAAAGATGATCCAGTTATATGAAGTTAAAGGTTTTCTTAAATTATATTGAATTCATTAAGCAAACATTTCAAGTCTAAATAATAAGTAGCTGAATTTGATATATATATGGAATTGTCAAATGAGTCTGTTTGAAATGGTGAAATATTTAAAGCCTTGAAACATAAAAATTGAAATGGTATTTGGAAGTTTAAATCGATATTTGAAATTGATTTATGAAATCTAAAGAAGATATTTTGTTTATAAAAGTAATTTAATATTTAACCATTTAAGAGATGGAAATTTTGTTTCAAAGCTATGTTTTCAAGGTAGTATAATTTGGAAATATTATATTCAAGAGTTTTGATTTCTAAATATTTTACTTTGGAAACCCTATGATTTTGGAAGAATATATATTGGAAAATAAATGATATCATATTGATTTGGGGTTTTAAGAATAAATGATATCGGGTTTATATGGGTTTTAAATGGATATTTGATTATGGTTTTAAAAGTATAAATCTTTTTTTTAAATAACCGCGGTGTTAAAATAACGATTGGTTGGCAAAGAGACCGGGATCGGATATGGACATACTCTCTGTCGATACCGAAAACCACTTTGACTAACCGTGTACGCGGTGGAGATTCCAAAATGAAGTAGGTTGGTGGCGACGTTTCCTGTAAGGTAAATACGTGGACCCAACTCCCATGAGTTGGCATAAGGTGGCTAAAACAGGAGCGATTGACGGGTTAATGAGGTAGCACCTCTGATCGGACACTTCCCTTCGATACTATACTTTGATTTTGGATTGATTCGGTGGCCACCTTCATTTTTGATTTCTTTGATGTGGGGAGTTTGTTCGAGGTGGGCGGCAGCTGCGCGTTTCCATTGGCCCGGAAGAGTAATTGGTATATCTAACCTGGCATTGCCTAGGTGTCCTGTGTCACCTACCCTACCGCGCCTTTACTACGAGTTTCTATTTGTGTCGTACCTATGGAGTATCCTCTGGTAGCCTCCCGATCAGGAGGTATTACGGTGCTGTATAGACTATTGGCATTATTTGTGTTAAGGGCTATATGGGTAACCCCTTAACGCTATTAAAAAGTAAGTTTATTTTACAATTAGACACTATTATAATAGCGCAATATACTATATAGTAAATAGTTTAACGGATCCTTAGGAGATGTAAATCCCGAGCATCTCTTGAGTTACTGCACTCATATTTATTTCTGTTAATTTAACTTACATAAGTTCTTTTAGTTCTGGCTCGAGTGTTTTGTCTTTTCAATTCGCTCGGGTCAGTCCGAGCGTTTCAGGATTTGAAGATTTAGCTCTAGAGGACGAAGACGAAGATGTATATTATTATTATTTATACTAGTGCACTTCACACTGTTCCGCTGCATTGTTGTTGGTATGTGTAACTCTGATATGTATTATATGAATGTTTTGTAAACAGATTTATAAACTGTATATTTTATTATTATATTTTATCCTTCCGCTGCGATATTCTGTTTTCTTTCATTTCTTTCTTATTTTTCTTATTTACCCCATAACAATCCACCCTTCCGTATGGATTGAATCGGCATGTGTGTCTGTTTAAATCGTGCGAAAAGGCGGGATGTTACATGCATCACAAATGGGTTGCTATCCCATGGTCGCTAACCATAGAGTTGGTGCAACGATGTAGTATATTAACAGTACGTCCGAGGAATCTGAAACTCAAATAATTCAGAACATCGAAACAGTGCAATAACGGTATGTCCAACGAACCGAAGAGCCAGGACATCGATGTAGTACAATATTGGTACGTCCGATGAATCGAAAAGGCGGGACATCGATGTAGTACAATAATGGTACGTCTGATGAACCGAAAAGTCAGGACATCGATGTAGTACAATAACGGTTCATCCGATGAACCGAACACCATTAAAGAACATGGGTCGCTAGCCCATAAAAATGAGACGAAACTCCAAAGAACCCATAGTTCGTTAACCTATAAAAGAAATGAGACGAAGCTCAATAAAACGAGGTACAGTCCCCCACATAGACAAAGAGACATCACATACCGCTAGTCTAAACCATAAAATGATCACCATTGATCAATAAAAAGTTCGAATTCACTAAGCTAGTAAATAAATGAGTTTAGCTTCATGTCCCATAACCACTCGCTTAACTTAAATATTTATGAACAAATGTAGATTTCCACTCGAAAATTGTCACAAGAGTTTCAATCGAACACGTCTAAGAATTAACCGACAAAGTAAATGTAAGTGTTTCATACCACTTGTTTTGCTAAGTCGTTTAATTGGATTTCTGGAACGAATGAGATAAAGGTTTGTATATACTAATAGATTGAAAAACGGTTTTGAAAGCGAATTTGATATTGAAAGCAAATGTTGAAATAGATTTGATGAAAGATTTTGAATATTTACCACTAGTATAGAAACCTTTACACTTTAAAGTGACAAACCATAGAAATGATTGTAGAAACAATCAATCAACAAAAATTCACATACGATGACATGAATTAAATCCAAAGAAATCGATACCAAATCCATCAAAATGGATATTTCGAAAAATCCATTTTGATGGATTTGGTATCGATTTCTTTGGATTTATTTCATGTCATCGTATGTGAACCAAAGTCGATAAAAGTGATAACAACTAATCTGATCGACAAAAGTCGATAAACAAAGAAAATTTACTCAAAAAATAGGAAAATAGGCAAAAATACACATTTCCAAACGTCTGAGGGTCAATCCAGACATCTGGATTTGGTTTTTGAAAATAGTTTAGAAAACCACCCAGACGTCTGAAAGCACAAAGTAGACGTCTGAACTAATCAGACGTCTGAACCTATAAATCAGACGTCTGAAATGAGGTACTGGAAATTCTAGTCCAGATCACCCAGATGTCTAGGAAGCAAGCTCAGACGTCTGGATCGCCCAGACGTTTGGAAAGAAAGGTCAGACGTCTGAGCTGAACGTCTTGAATATTTATTCCTTTGCCTAAGACGCCTGATCCTTATACCAAATGTTTGAGCTGATGCTCAGGCAAATATTGAACCTAGGCCATTAATGGCCAATTCACGTCAGAAGCGATCGAATGAGCGACGATGGCTAGGGATTTATGCCAAATGACAACCCAGCCCTATAGACTCATCAACACACTCCGAACACACAACCAAACATCCACATAAGGATTTTAGTAGATTTTGACTTCAAAACAACAAAATTGGAAAATTCACCATATCAATTCAAATCAAAAGAAAATGAACATGAATAGATGTTAGGAATTCATACCTAACAACAAAGAAAGTTATAGACATAGATGTGAGTTCAAGATCTCACATTTAAACCCAAAAACACAAGTGAGAAGCTATAAAACAAGGCAAGATCAACCACTTTTCAATTTTAACCCAAGAAGCTTCGATCTAAGCTCATAAGTAAAATATTTCCTAAGTTAGGATTTAGGAATTTCTGAAATTTGAAGAGAGATTGAGATGGAGAAGATGAAGAGGATGCTTACCTAAGCTTCTCCTTGATTTCTAGCTTGAAGTTGATTTTTCCTAAGAGAATAAGGCTTAAGGATTTCTGATTTCTTTTCTCTTCCCCTATTTTTCTCTTAGCTTGAGTGTTAGGAAAATAATAGAGTGAGTGAAGAGGAGATGGATGTAGGGTTAGGTTATTAGATAAGTCAAAAGGGCTGAAACCCAAAGCCCAATTGAAAAATGGCAAAATTCTAGCCAACTCCAAGCATATCGATGTTTATACTTAAAAAGGTCGCAAACATCATTTTGGACTCAATGGAAGTGGTCTTGAGTCCTAATTCGATTGTTGGAAAAAAATTAACATTTCGGACTTTAATCCGACTAACAATGCTATATTTAATAAATGATTCAAATATACAATCGTAAAATATGCAGGTTGTTACAGACTCCCCCTACTTAAAGAAATTGCGTCCTCGCAATACTTAAGAAGAAAAAAAAGAGTAACAACCATAAAAGCATATCAACACAAAATAAAACTTGAAATAAGAAGTTTACCTCAAGAAGCTCGAGAGAGCAAGTCTTGATGTGTTCACTTGATGAATTATCTGGATTCCCAAGAGCAATCCTTAGGATTAGAGGACCATTGAACTTTCACAAGCAGAACATCTTTATTATGAAGACGTTTAACCTCCATAGCCACTATACGAATAGGATGCTGCTCATAAGTCAAATTAGGTGAAACTTCAATTTCTTCAACAACAACGGGCTCAAGAATAGAATCGGAATCCATATGGCATTTCCATAGTTGAGTGACGTGGAAAACGTCATGAATAGAAGAAAATTAAGCCGGTAATAAAAGGCGATAAGTCACGGAACCAATGCGTTCGGTAAAGGGAAATGATCCAACATATCGAGGTGCTAATTTCCCCGATCGACTAAAACGCACAACACCCTTCATAGGTGAAACACGAATAAGTACCAATTCTCCTATAGAAAATTCTAATTTCCTTCTTCGGTTATCGGCATAGGATTTTTGTCTACTTTGAGCTTCTTTCATCCTATGAAGAATAAGGTCAATCTTTTATGCGGAATCACGAATAAAATCTGGACCTAAAACTGGCTTCTCACCAGCCTCAAGCCAACAAGAAGGAGATCAGCATGACCTTCCATAGAGTGCCTCGAAAGGTGCCATACCAATACTAGATTGGAAGCTATTATTATAGGAAAACTCAACAAGAGAAATATGATCTTTCCAACTTCCACCAAAATCAAGAACACATGCACGAAGAAGATCTTCAAGAGTTTGATTCACAAGCTTGGTTTGTCCATCGGACTGAGGATGATAAGCGGTGCTAAAATTAAGATTCGTTCCTAAAGCTTTTTAAAGACTCCTCCAAAATCCACTTGTAAACAATGGATCACGATCACTAACAATCGAAGTTGGAACTCCATGCAAATTTAACAATTTCTTTAACATAGAGTTTGTCCAAAAAACGTACGGTCCGATTGGACCGAACGGGAATAAAATAGACGGATTTTGTAAGTCTATCTACTATCACCCACAAACTGTCATGACCCGAACGAGAATGGAGAAGGCCGTCAATAAAGTCCATGGAAACTTGATCCTACTTCAATACAGGAATATCTAGAGGTTGCAACAACCCACCGGGCCTTTGATGCTCGGCCTTTATGAGTTGGCAAGTCATGCAACGTTTAATGAAGTTAGCAATATCAGATTTCATTCCACCCCAATAATAAAGTCGCTTCATATCCGCGTACATTTTACTACTACTGGGATGAATGGTAAATTTAGAACGATAGAAATCTTCTAAAATGTCTTTACGAAGATTACCAATATTTGGCACGATAATTCTACCAAATTTTCGAATGCCGCCATGAGCATCGATTTTAAAGTCTTTCAAACCATCAATATTAATATCCCAACAACTTTGGCTAAGATGAGCCAATTCGGGATCATGCCTTTGAGCACCAAGAATACGGTCTAAAAGAGACGGATGATCCTCTAGGCTACATAAAACAAGAGATGAACATGAATTGGATTCCCGATCTCGAATCTCATAAGTGGACAAAGTCTCGAGAACTCTCCATTCGATATCATCATAGAAACAACTGCTTGTTGCTTTCGCCTAAGGGCATCGGTAACACGATTTCCCTTTTCGGGAGTATAAAGAATATCAAGATCATAAGATGCAAGGAACTCGAGCCAACATTGTTGACGCAAAATGAGTTCCTCTAGAGAAAATAAATACTTCAAAGATTTATGATCGATGTAGCGAACAAATTTCTCTCCCAAAAGACAATGACGCCAAATTCTAAGGACGAAAACAATAACCGAGAGCACTAAATCATGAGTGGCATATCTAGTCTCGGCTGGCTTTAATTGCCTAGAAGCATAAGCAATAACGCGTTCCCTTTACATGAGAATGTCACACAAACCAACACGATTAGCATCGGGAATCACAAGAATAGGGGCATCGGGAAGGAGTTCTTTTAATTTCTGAAAAGAAACTTCACATTTGTCCGACCAAATGTATTTAACTCCTTTCCTTGTCAAATTGTAAGAGGCATGGAAATTTTAGAAAAGTCTTTTATGAACTGACAGTAATAGCCCGCCAATCCAAGAAAGCTACGAATTCCCGTCACACTCTCCGGTCTCTTCCAATTTTGAATCGCTTCAAACTTTGAAGGATCCACGGAAATTCCGTATTCAGAAATAATATGTCTAAGAAATTTCACACGGGATTGCCAAAGGTGGAACTTAGAATTTTTTTTCAATTGTTTTTTCAATTGATTGCACCTAAGACTTTCCAACACAACCCAAAGATGCTTTTCATGATGTTCCTCGGTTTTAGAATAAACAAGAATATCATCTATAAAGATGAGAACAAATCGATCGAGGAAGTCTTTGAAAACTCAATTCATAAGGTCAACGAAATAAGCTGGAGCATTCGTTAAACCAAATGGCTAACAAGCAATTCATAAGATCCACAACGAGTATGGAACGACGTCAAAGGAATGCTATCCTCTGCGATATGAAGCTGATGAAAACCGGTTGCTAAGTCTAACTGTGAAAAGACTCTAGCACCGCCAAGTTGACCGAATAGATCATCAATCCGAGGTAAGGGATATTTATTCTTAATGGTAAGATCATTAAGCGTGCGGTATTCGACACAAAGCCTAAGTGTACCATAGGATTTCTTCGCAAAGATAGCTGAAGCTCCCCAAGGAGAGGAACTAGAACGAATAAATTGTCTTGTTTCCAATTCGGATAATTGTTTACACATCTCCTCATTTTCATTATTGGGCATACGATAAGGAGGACGAGTGATAGGTAAAGCTCCAAGGATTAAATTAATTCTGAACTCAATTGCTCACTTAGTGGGTAATCCTAAAACTGTCTCAAATATGTCGGAAAATTCACGAACAACATGAATGAGGGAAATGACATCTTCCTCATCATCATTATCGTCATCACGAGGGTTTAGAGAATATAAGGATGCCACCGAATTAGAATCTGAATCTTTAAGAACAATAGAAATCTGCTTAACAGATTGAGGATGTCGAAGATGAATAGTCCTCTCAGGACATTGGATGTGGGCTTCATTACAGTTAAGCCAATCCATTCCCAATATCTGAAGCCTAAGTAACGCATGACATGCAAATCGGCTCGGAAAGCATAATCACATAAAATAATCTCGACATCTTCACAAAGCAAACTGTGTGTTGCGGATCCACCAACCGGATTCGCAATTCTCAGTGAAGTCATCAAAGCAATAACACTTAAAGAAAAAGTATCAACAAGTTCTTTTGATATAGAATAGGATGCTCCAGTATCAAAAAGAACTCGAATAGGATGATCATGAAACATAATAATGCCATCAGGGATAGAATGAAAAATACGTTGACCAAGAGAAGTGTTACTAGACGCTTGCACAACATTTAGCTTTCCCTACCTCTTGCTTGGAAGTTTGGGACATGAAGATTAAAGATGACCCAAGCTTTTACAATAACGACAAAAGAGAGGTTTCGGGCATCTATTAGCATAATGTTCCTTAGAACCATAATTGTAACATTGCCCACGACTAGAAGTAGGAGTCTTTGCTATCGAAGTTGCTTGTTTCCCTTCCTTGTTGGAATTAGGCTAGAACTTAATAGGCCTCTTTATTGATGTTGAAGTTCTGTTTGGCACCCACAATTTCAACATCGCTTTCTTTATCTGCCTCTTTAAGTCGAAGAGCGATGCCAACAAGCTGATCAAAAGAAACCTTCAGTTTCAGAAGTAAAGGCTTTTTGAGGTTCTTTTTCAAACCATAGACAAATCTCTGATTTTCTTCAATGGGGTATTAATATACTCGACCCCATATTTAGAGAGAGATTCAAAAGATGCGGCATAGTCTGTCATGGAAGATTCATCTTGAACAAGGTCAATAAAGTGCCGAATTAAAGTTACCTTTTCAGCTTTCCACACAAATTCAACTCGAACCTTTCCCGAAATTGCTCCCAAGTAAGATCCGCTTCAATAATCTCAGAAACCAAAATCTTATACCAATCTAATGCTCTTTTTTAGAGCATGCTAGAAGCCACTTGGATTCGATATATATCAACAAGATTCATGCGAGAAAAGATGCGATCGCACGATTTAATCCAAGCTTGAATTTCTATAATGCTTTCGGATCCCTTCAATGGCCTTCCACCAAATCGGTATAGTCTCTACACAAGCGTGCAAACCAGGATCTAGGATGAGTAGGCTCTGGAATAGGTCCGATAGCTTGAGCATTCTTTATAAGATCCAAAAGCTACGGGGCAGACATGAATACTCCATCTTGAGGAGTGTCACTAGATTGACCAGCTCTAGGACGGCCTGATCTAACCATTTCTCTTCTTTAAGAAAGAAAGAAAGAAGAAAAAAAGGTTATTCTCAGAATGAATATAAAAAAAATCATGATTTATAAAACAAGGAATCATAAAAGGAAATAGGATAGGGCAGGTCTAATGACTCGAATTAAATCCTAAGGCACGACTCCTAAGAGAGACTTAGGACAATGATGCTTGCTATAATACTCTATATTATTCTGAAGTTTGGCTATGGTACCAATCTGTGATGCCCCATCTCTATATTCGCACTAGCCAAGAACACTACGGAGTAATGTCGTCAACTAGCATGAAGAATAAGGCTGTTGAGGAGCGACCATCTGTGTAACTGCTTTGTGCGAGTACAGATACGTCGGATAGGATAACATGCATAGGAAATTCGACATACCGATACAAACTCAAAGCTACTACATAGTGGCTATGTGGTCTTCGAAAACAAATATAAAATAAGGACAACACAAATCAGTCACAGATATTCATATCACTAAGGCGGAAATAAATATGAATATAACACATCAAAGTGTACATCAAAGTGATGGTCATGTAAGATCCACTACACCACAAAAGAATAGGTACAAGTGATAGACAAAAAGAATATGTATACATAAAGGAGTCTTTTCTCGAATGTATACAACAAAAACTACTAAGCTAAGTAGTTAGCCCGAAAGTCTGATGTCAGTCCCAAATAAGAAGTCAAGTAGAAGCACCTGAAATACCTCGGTCTGACCTGAGTATTATTTAAAAATAAAATAATAAACGGATCAGTCTAGCTATTAATATCATATAAAATGAGATATAAAAAGAGATATAACCAAAAAACGTACGATAACAATAATGTCATACTGTGACAAGTATGCATTAAAGAACAAAAAAATCATACAATATCTCAAGAATCTCAAATCACCAAAAAGAATGTCATATTCTTTATTTTATTCACCAAACCACAGATATTGACAAACATATCGTTGCTAATCGCAAAAATCAATGAAACACAAATACTAGAGGTCATAAATTAGAAATCCAGAAACCACAAAGGGGGGAGGCCTATCAAAAACGGGAGCATGAAAACTCACCAACACGTGCATCACAAATGGGTCGCTAACCATAGAGCCGGTGCAATGACGTAGTATATCAACAGTATGCCCGAGGAACCTGAAACTCAGATAATTCAAAACATCGACGCCGTACAATAACGATACGTCCAATGAACCGAAAAGACGGGACATCGATGTAGTACAATAACGGCACATCTAATGAACAGAAAAGCCGGGACATCGATGCAGTACAGTAACGGTACATCCGATGAACCAAAAAGCCGAGACATCGATGTAGTACTGTAATGGTACATCCGATAAACTAAACACCATAAAAGAACATGGGTCGCTAGCCTATAAAAATGAGACGAAACTCCAAATAACCATAGGTCATTAGCCTATAAAAGAAATGAGATGAAGCTCAATAAAACGAGGTACACTCCCCCACGTGGACAAAGAGACATCGAACACTGCTAGTCTAAACCATAAAATGATCACCATTGATCAATAAAAAGTGTGAATTACACTAAGCTAGTAAATAAATGAGTTTAGCTTCATGTCCCATAACCACCACCGGCTTAAATTAAATAATTACGAACAAATTATAGATTTCCACTCGAAAATTGTCACAAGAGTTTCAATGGAACGAGTCTAAGAATTAACCGATAAAGTAAATGCAAGCATTTCATACCACTTGTTTTGCTAAGTCATTTAACTGGGTTTCTCGAACGAATGAGGTAAAGGTTTGTATATACTAATAGATTTGAAAGCAGTATTAAAAGCGAGTTTGATATTGAAAGTAAATGTTGAAATCATTTTGATGAAAGGGTTTGAATATTTACCACTAGTATAGAAACCTTTGCATTTTAAAGTGACAACCATAGAAATGATTGTAGAAATAATAAATCAACAAAAATTCACATACGAAGACGTGAATTAAATCCAAAGTAATCGATACCAAATCCATCAAAATGGATATTCTCAAAAATTTAGAAAGAGAAGTCCTCAAAGTCGATAAAAGTGATAACAACTAATCGGATTAACAAAAGTTGATAAACAATGGAAATTTACTCAATAAATAGGCAAAACTGCACATTTTCAGACGTCTAAGGGACAATCTAGACGTCTGGATTTGGTTTTTGGAAATAGTTCAGAAAACCACCCAAACGTCTGAAAGCACAAAGTAGACGTTTGAACTAATCAGACGCCTGAACCTATAAATCAGACATCTGGAATGAGGTACTGGAAATTCTAATCCAGATCACCCAGACATCTGGGAAGCAAGCTCAGACGTTTTGATCGCCCAAATGTCTCGAAAGCAAGGTAAGACGTCTGAGATGAATGTCTGGAATATTTATTCCTTAGCCTCAGACGTTTAATCCTTATACCAAAATTTGAGCTGAAGCTCAGGTAAATATTGAGCCTAGGCCAATGATGGCCAATTCACGTCGGAAGCGATCGAATAAGCGACGATGGCTAGGGATTTATGCCAAGCGACAACCCAGCCCTATGGACTCATCAACACACTCCGATCACACGTCCAAACATCTATATAAGGATTTTCATAGATTTTGACTTCAAAACACCAAAATTGGAAAATTCACCAAATCAATTCAAATCAAAAGCAAACGAACATGAATAGATGTTAGGAATTCATACCTAACAACGAAGAAAGTTATAGACATAGACGTGAGTTCAAGATCTCACCTTTAAACCCAAAAACACAAGTGAGAAGCAATAAAACAAGGCAAGATCAACCACTCTTCAATTTTAATCTAAGCTCATAAAAAAAAAATATCCTAAGTTAGGGTTTAGGAATTTATGAAATTTGATGAGAGATTGATATGGAGAAGATGAAGAGGATGCTTACCTAAACTTCTCCTTGATTTCTAGCTTGGAGTTGATTTTTCTTAAGAGAATTAGGGCTTAGGGATTTCTAATTTCTTTTCTCTTCCCCCATTTTTCTTTTAGCTTGAGTGTTAGAAAATAATGGAGTGAGTGAAGAGGAGTTGGATGATGGGTTAGGTTATTAGATAAGTCAAAAGGGCCAAAACCCAATCCCAAAGCCTAATAGAAAATAGCAAAATTCTAGCCAACTCCAAACATATCGATGTTTATAATTAAAAAGGTCGCAAACGTCGTTTTGGACTCAATGGAAGTGGTCTCAAGTCCTAATTCGACTGTTTGCAAAAAAGCAACATTTCAGACTTTAATCCGACTAACGATGCTACATTTAAATAAATCATTTAAATATCCAATCGTAAACTATGCGGGTTGTTATACCCTTACACACTCCTTACCTCTTACACACCATACTTCCTTAAATCACTCCCATCACATCATGCATGTTCTTTGACATTGCTTTGAATATATCATGATATTTTCTAATTTCTTACCTTATGTAATTAGTAAATGAATACGGTAACTTCCTATATGTATGTACTTATCATGTGCCTGTATATATGCATATATGCGTCTTATTTGGCAAACCCCAGAACCATGGTGCGACATTCGACTACAAATTCCGCTCGTCAAACCGTTGCGAATATGAGATCCGATTTCAAGTTATATTTTTACTTCTCTGTTAAACTATATATATATATCTATTTGTAAATAAATATTGAAAATATATTTCTTATCATTTTCGAATAATTAAAACATGCTCATTTGAATTATAAAATCATATAAACCATTATTAAACAAGTGTTTATCAAACTGCTGTTGTAACCACAAAGCGTTATCAATTTTCTTATATCTTCAAAACAAGTATATATTTTTATAAAATTATTATAAATGATTTATTATGACTATATAACTAATTAAAATGAACTATATCATTTAAAAAAATTATTTGATTATTTAAAATTAATTTAAAATTCTAGAAAAATATATAAAAGTGATGATATCTTTGATGATGTCATAAATATATTTTATTTCCAAAAATAAAATAAATAATTTTTATTTCATATTCTTGCTTAAATGGATAAATACGTATATGTATCCAGTTCCGTGCATGCTAATATTGAGAAAATCTCAATTTTTCCGAAAACCGATTTCGTCGTTTTTCTGATGAAAACCCCCAAATATCCATATTTGTTAATATACTTCTAAAACAAGTTTACCATCATTATTTATGGTTCAAAACAATATAATTTATTTATAAAATTTTGTATTTGAATATTTCAAATATAAATAAAATTTATCAAAGTGATATATTTGCTGGTAGTTACAATATATATTTCTACAACTTTAACAATTTATTCAATAACGCTCACTTTGGGTTCATTCGGATTTGAACTCATTTCGATCGCACAATGATAAAGAAAATAATTTAATAAGTGCGCTATAATGTTCGCCTAAGTAAACATTCGATCATCACTTAGAAATTTATTCAGATTACCACAAAACTAATCGAGATGTTTTCTCCGAACTATCCGAAGAAAATGTATCTTTGTTAAAAATTCTCTTTGTAATATTTATACTCATAAATACTTCCAAGTACCATTGATTTTCTCAAAATCTTTTTGAAATTATTTCAAGCAATACCGGGATTTACATTCTTAAAACCCTTTTTATAAAAACACCCTTTCACTATGAGAAAAAACGAACCAAACGTGAGATATGCTCCATTGTCTGAATGAATACCTATATGCCGTCTATTTTCATGCCATCTCATTACATATCAGACCACAGATATGCACCATCCTTTGATATGCACTAACACATCAAAAGAAAAAAAAATCATACGTTATTTGATGTTCCAATATCATTTCTAAAATTTTCTATTAGACAACATATAAAAATATTGACTGATATGCATATCAATTACACTTATGTTATATTTGCAAAATGAAATAATGAATCAAAATTTTGTTTAAAAAAATAATTTTATTTCAAATCAAATTCAAATACAATACAACTTTCACTATACTTACATTTCCAAATACATTACAACTTTCACTATTCTTACATTTTCAAATACAATGTAACTTTCATTATTACTCTCATATATACAACTTTTCTCTACACTCTCATATGTAACATTTTTCACTAGCACTCACTTATTGTCACTTAAGTTTACTTTTGATATTGATCTTCATTTGCTTGCTCCAGCTTGTGTCCAGTCATCTCTTATACCTATCAAATAAACAATGCAGTAAAATGGAAAAGGAATAAACCTAAATTACAAAAATAAATTAAAATTTGAATATTAATATTACCTCAATTTATAGGTGCATTTTCTCTACATGTATTAGACATAGCTAGACAAATATATATGTGCACGGACAACCTACGATATGCACAATGTATCACTATGAATATCACAGGCCAAACATCCATTAAATCTCTCAAACTATTGCAAAGATCAAGCCTGAACGCTAAAAACACAGTGAAAATGTCCATAAGGTTAAGCTCAAGCCTTAATGGGCTCAACTCTGGTGCACAAGGAAACGCAACTCAAACCAGTAATATACAAACCAAAAAATCAAACTCAGGTGCACACTTAGGTGTTCCTACCATGATATAAAATAAGTGCAGCGCATATGTGCACAGTGAGTACATAGTGAATACAAGTTTCATCAATTCAACAAGCACGGGAGTACATAGTGAATACAAGGCAAGAAATCTCAAAATAGTTTATGCATAGTGTGCATAGAAGTAGCATGAACAAAGCTAAAGTGCACATGTATAAACCAGAAAAAAACAAGGAAAAACATGGCAATGTTTCACACATATATAATACATATGTATGTGTGTGTATACATGGAAATAACAAGCAAGAAGACTTCATATAGCAGTAACAACCATTCAAGGTTTTAGACTATTCAAGGTTCTGGTTATTCATGTATCATTTTAGGCCATTCAAGGTTCAAGGAAGGCAAGGATGTATACATTCAAGGTTCAAGGAAAGGAATCAAAGCAAAATGCATTTGGTATCAAAGCATATATACATGTAAAAATCTTTGATTGCTTTGATACTTGAATGGCCTGAAATTGGTACATGTATACGTATACATACATACATAATACATACATATGTATAAACCATTCAAAGAAAAATGCATACATTTATATATGTATAAACCAAAATGCATACAAGAGGATGTATGCATGTATCAAAATGCATTCAAGGTTCAGTGAAAGCAATCAAAGCAAAATCCATTCAAGTATTAAAGCAACATGCATCAATAATTCAACATATGAACCCATAAACAATTCAAAAGCAGCTCAAAGCAATTCAAAATCAGCTCAAAGCACATATGTATATACATATATACATGAACATATGAACAATTCAAAAGCAGCTCAAAGCTATGCAAAATCTAGTTAAGGGATTTTACATGTATATACATGTATATATGCATGTGTGTATATATATATATAAAACATATGAACACATGAACAAGTCAATGCACATGGAGATGCACAAATTCAAGCAGTATTAAACCAGATTCATGGCAGAATCAAGAATGATCCAACGTCCAACAAAAGCATCAAAGTTCAAGGAAACTGTAACATGGATGAACCATATTTTACGTATCAAAGTACATACGAGTATATACAAGCACATAAGTTCAAGTATAAGTATAGTAAGCAACACACATATGCAAATATACACATATGTATATACATGTATACATGTATATATGCAACACATGTTCAGAGTTGAGCAACAAGCAAGTGGAACAACACACATAAGTCAAGTGTACACTAGCTCGGACATGGACATGAAAAAGGTAGTGTGCAAGCAAAAGAATATTCACACATGCACATGCATATGTATTTATGTATATACATGGAAGTTCAAAACATCCACTAATTCGAACATGAACTCAAGAGTACTCTAACTTGGCTATACATATATACACGTATGTATATACATGTATATATGACATAGTGAGTAGAAAGGCAACAAGTATATCACTTAGTGTCAAGCATCAGGCATAACATTTCATTTTAGTTTAAAGAAAACACTAACAGATAAGTGAAAGAATCACAAGTGCAAGGGGCAACAAAACAAGCACATGAACTTGTAAGGTGCAAGAATCAAATGAACAGGAATCAATAGAACATCACACATACATACATACATATGTATGTATGTAAATACATGGAAGTTCAAAATATCCACTAACTCAGACATGAACTAATAAAGCAGCAACCAAAGTTTTCACCATCACAGCACATATATCTCAAAACATATATGTACATACACACACACATATACACATATATCTCAAAATAGAAATCTAAAAACACATATGTCCCAAAGCACATGAGCTCAAGTGCAACTCAAACATGGTATATACATATATACACATATATGTACATATATAAACATGAACACAAGTGAAACTTAGCCAAGAAGTACGTTCACAAGTACATCGGAAAATCGAATAACAAACTCGGATAATACTAACAATCTCAAGTGCAGAAAACATAGATAACAAACTCAAGTGTGGAAATCAGAAAATTAGATAATACTAACATTAGTCATATTTTGAAATCACTAATAAAGCAACCAAACCAACAAGTATATCGGTATTCACAACATATATGGTTTTAATCCCTATAAATAACCCAAAATCATCATTGGCACACCAATTTTTAACACATAGCATCAAAAGTCGAGAATGCAACAAATCAAAAAGGGGCAAAAGTCGTACGGAGTAGTTGAATTCATATATCATCGACTCACGAAAGCAATCGATTGTGAAACCCTAATTTTTTAAGGCAACTCAAAAACAAAAGGCGCGACCTGAAGCAAGTGTTTGGAAAAAACCCTAATTCACTAACCCACGTTTTGAGAGGGAGAGAGTATCAGGTTCTAAAAATGAGAGGGAGAAGCAAGCGTTATGAGAGGAACGAAAACGGTGAAGAACTGGAATGCCATTTTTTTCTTTTACAAATGAAAGAATTAAGAGAGGGAATGAATTGGAAAGAAGGCGGCCATGAAATAATGTACTGAATATTGAGAGAGAAACACAAATTTTAATAAAGAGCCAAAACCAAAATTTGAAAACTTAAATCAGACGACATATAAACTATTGTCTAAGTAACAAGCTTATACATAGAGATTTCACGGGCTATTCACACAAGAGATGAAAGATTATGTGGTTCTTCAGATAACAAATGGATTTGTCATCTGTTATAGGAAAAAGTGGGATAACAGAAAATCTACCTCATGTCGTGTGATCACTGTTATCTGATTAACTTCGTGGCATAGTGTTTATAAATCATATAAATCATTTTACATACCATACTCGTATAAAATGTACCTTTAAAATCATCTTATATTATAATAACTTCCCTTTTGTTATAATAAACTTTTCATAAATTTTTATCCTCTAAATCTCTTATCTTCATGTTTAGGTTGTATTCAACAATTTTATTAATAGATGACTTTCTATTTTATATTTTCATCGAACACCTAATAGTCAACTATGAAACTTAATTCATAAGGGGTTCGTTTTAATGCATTTACAATTATCAAAATAATAAATGCTCATAAACCGATCGATCATGAACCAACAATTAACAAACAATAGCTAATGCTCCTAAACTACTTGAACATGACAAATCAAACAATAATGATAACAAAGAAATATTTCATTTTCTAACAAACAAAAACACCATAAATAACTATGTAAACTTGAAAATTATTTCTATATATATAAAATATATAATCCTATTTAAAATATCTCATTTACTAATTTTCTAAATTCAATACCTTGTCCGTTTTCCTTGTACACAAATCCTTATTGACATTATGGCATCCCACGGTTCGACTATAATTCATAAACCACCCAACAGACCAATTAACACAATACGTTTTTATAGCAATAGAAAATACGCTCTTATATAAATAACACTCTTAACTCATTCTAGGGTGTCACCTACCCTATATCCAATGGGTTATACCATAACAAAACCAAGGTTCTCGCTTAACCTTTTGTTCTAATACCAAATGTAATGATCCCCCTTTTCAACCATTGAAAGTCAGCACTAATACATCCACGATATTCACATGCCAAACATCCAAGGATTGGAAAGGCAAATTGTTAGGGTAAAATAAAAATAAAAAGAATAAGGGAAACAAAATCTTACAGCGGAACGACAACATATAATGTAACAAAGACAGTAAAAGCTATCACTCTAAGATACATGGTATATCAGAGTTAAAAACAAACAAACCTCATCAGTCTGGACAGTAATAACTCCCCGACCTTATAATTGCTGATGGGTATACATAATAATATAACATAAAATAAAAATATTACGGTAGGTGAACATCCAACACTTCTCCATGAGCTCCATGTCCCACCAACGAAAAACTAAAAAAACTTGCTTTTACTCGAGCATTATAATATAATGACTCCCGGATCAGTCTAGAAAACCAACTTTAGAAAACTCAAGAAACATAATAAACCAATAATAATCTGTGAGACTACGGCGTTAAACATGGAATGGTTTTTTTACCTCAGAAGAACAACATCCATACATGAAAGAATGGAAATAAGTCAGAAAAAAATCCTAAACCTGAAAGAATAGGCAAACACAAGATCAAAATCCAAACTTAAAGGTGGACGCAAATAATTAGACACAGAAATGAGCATAAGGCACTTTTCGATGCAATTAAGAAAGGATTAATTTTAAGATTCGAATCAAAACAAGGAGAATGACCCCCTACACCGAAAGTATACTTCTAGATTAAATATAACTGAGAACCCAGACCAAAGCACATCACTCTTGGGAACATCCAAGCTAGACCCTAACGAACGACATTCAAGAGTTTAAATATATACACATCGCCGCATGCATGCAACCGAAACCTCTTTAGATAAATGCAAATATACCTAATGGATGCGACCCACATAGCTTGGCTCCCACTCGCTATTTGCTTTACTTATCTCCGGTGCTGATGCCAGTGCTTAAAATAAGCTACATATCATCTTAGATTGATGAAACATGAAGAAGGATATCGATGCTCCAAACGAGAAATAAACTGTCTTGAATCGACAAAGCACAAAGACGGAATCAAAATCGATAGTCAATGAATCAACTATCGAGAATAACAAAAATGATTCTACATGGAAATTAAAATCTCATATACTTATCACAAATCATCGATCTCAAATTAGTACTACTCCAGGGAAAATAATGAAGCTGGAAAAGTTAGCGTAGTGTTGCTTCCTACCTTGACTCGACATACATTCCTAACTTTAAGAACAACAAGATTTTCCTCAACGTTTAGTGCTTAGCAAATGCCTAATCTTTTATATATAAGTGATATCAGTTATAAAAATTAAATCTCTTACACTTATCACCACTTGTCGATGCTAAGCCAAGCCATTATCCCAAGGTTAATAATAAGCAGGACAAGTTAGGGCATTGTTACTTCCCGCCTTGCCTCGACATACGCTCTTAACTTTGAAGATAGCAAGAGCTCCCTCAACATTTAGTGCTAAGCATATGTGTAACGAATGGGATTTTGGAACCTTAAAAATCGACACTAATACGTCCACTGCATGCCGAGCATTCAAGTGTCGGAAAAACCAATTGTTAAGGGCACAGGAAAATAAAGATAGAACATAATCTCACACAAATGGAATAATTTATAAAATCAATAATCTTTACAGTGGAAAAATTAAAATACATATATCAAAGTTAACCTAAGCTCAGCTTGGACAGTTATAAACACCTGTCCTTATAAATGCTGAAAAACCAAAACAATGAAAAAAAATATAGCGGGAATATAATCTACATCTTTACGTTGATGAAGATTTCTAGCTCTCCTCTAGAAACTCCAAGCGTCTTTAGCTAAACCTGAAACTACTCAAATCTGACCCGAGTATTAAAAATACCTAATCAGGCTTGGTAAACTAGCGTGAGAAACTTGAACCATAATAATATAACAGAGCCATAGATTGGATCGACGCTAAACTAAACCTTTTTGAAAAGAAAGGGAATCTCATAAGACCACGCCGCACATATGTACAGACGAGTTTTTATCTTACGATAACCAAAATACTTTATACTTATACAATTTGATATTATCATTAATGGCAATAGTTTAAAAACTATAACCGCTCGATTTTTTCAATCTCGAAAATTGACATCAATAAGTCCATTGTATCAAATGTCGAACAATCGAATGCCGAAAAACCGAACCATTAGGGTTAAAGAAGAAGGTGGTAGAAGAAGAAATAGAAAAAACAACATCAGAATCTCACAAACGCAGCAGAATAATATATAATAGATAAATGACTAATTTTCAAAATAAAAAGAATTATATCTGTTTATACATTGCATCATAGAGTACAACCAAATTCATTACACATAACTGGACAGTTATCATAACCTGTCCTCACAAAACTGTCTATGTAGTTAATCAAACACACCGAAATATTCATCAAATACGTGTGATACGCCTCGCCATCCAGCTCATCTCCTAAGCTCCATAGCAGTCCATCCAGAATCTGTACTCTATAATACTCGGTACGACCCAAGCATCATAGTTAAATAACATCCGAGTCAGTCTGAAAAGCCACTCTGAGAAAACACACTCGGTTGGATTATTAAAGTTTTCAAAATCCTTTGAAATCAAAGCATCTCGTAAGACCACGCCACAAATAAACATATCGGGTTTTTTACCTTACGATAGCCAAAACATTTTTATCAAATCCGTCTAGTATTATAATAGTGTCTATATACATATACTTATTTAAATAGCCAATATTGTTACATTATTAAATTCCAGCTAATAGGTATACAAACAAAACCGTAAAGGCACGTAGGAAGAATGCACTTCCATCAATGGCAGGGCTACTGGGGTACCGTCCGTCACAGTACGTGGTCCAGATCACCGTACCGAGGATCCACCCTGATGCCCTACATCATAAGATCGGAGCTACCCCTTACTAGATAGTCCGAATAAGTTCACCGCGCGGTTGGGATCAGCAACGCCCACACAGCCGAATAAAAAGGGACATCTAGACAAGGGTGACCTTACCCTAATTGGTTGCTAGCCACTTAGCCTTGTGCGCACCTATCCTGTTTTAGCCATTCTCGGTTGATGAGGCTCGAGGCTATGCATCACCTTTTTAGCACACATTCACTTGGAATGCACATCGTCCTCCTGATGATGTTCTGATAGCATTCATCCATACAAGTCCGTTCCGGTTCCGTACAAAGTCGAAGGCACTACTTCTACTACATCCATTTTGGAATCACCCTTAGGATTAGTAGCGATTAGCCCTTGCACTTCACTGCTCCATCTCCGACTCCTAGCTCTTGTCTTCCTCACGAAAACGTTCAAACCAGATCGAAGTGGTTTTCGGAAAATAAATCCAGATCCCGGTCTCTTCGAAATGATCAACGCATTGGCCAATATCAATAGCCGGTTATATAACTATCAAATATCGTTCACAAACAATCATCAGGCCTTAATAATTTCCAAATTATTATTGTTTTCCAAAATATCTTCGCAAGATATTTTTCTACACCTCAACCCTTTGAAAATAGTTTTCAAATAATTTTTCTTTCACGGAATAAATTTCCCAAACACTGAAAATTTCCAAGCCTAAATACTTTAGATTTCAAAATAATTTAAATCACTTTATTCTAAAAACATTTTACTTTAAAACATTTAAATTAAAACCCATTAAACACTTTATACAAAAATATATACTTTAAAAATATTTCAAATAAAAACTTCTTAAAACACTTTATTTGAAATACTAGTTATGAAATTTATACTAATTTCTTATGTAAAACTTAAGCTAAAACTAATTTTAAAATAGAAGTTATTTTATAAAGTATAAATATTTAATAATTATTTTTTAAATCATAAACTAGTTTAAACCTTTAAAATAATTACTACTACAATTAATTTAACTAAATATTTACTTTAAAATTCTAAAACAATTTAAAATAATAAAATTTCTCTAAAACATTCTTTTAAAAACCACTTTAAAATCTTTAACTTATACTTGAAAATCTTACTTTGGAAATATGCTTGACCTTTTAGGAAATACGCTTTCCTTTCCACACCTTTTAAAGATAAATCACTATTTATTTTTAAACAAATTACACATTCCTTTATAAATTCTCTCCGTGAATTTATACTTCAAAATATCCACTAATATCTTGTTTCACTTTATAAACCCAGTTTATAGTCTCATACTCCTTTTTTAAAACACAATTTCAAAAAAAAAAATCAATTTTCTAAATTGATTTCCAAAATTTACTCCATTTTAAAAATATTCCTTTACTTACTCAATTTTATTTCAAAACCCATTAACTTCCGCTTTACTCCTTTATTATGATTTAAAATCTTACTTAAATCGAAAATACCCAATTCATACTTTATTTCAAAATTCTTCTTTTATCTCTTCCCAAACCATTTAAATCCTGGATTTGAAAATAAATTCTTAAATTTTAAATAATACTACTTAAGTTCTAAAAATCCATTTATTTCCATTTATTAAAAATCTTTTTCCCATACTTGGAATTTATTCAGTGGGATTACCAAAAGTCGACTTTTAACCTTTTCCAATTCCTTCTTTTAATTTATCCAATTTTCTAAAATTGTTTTACTTAAAATTTCTCTACTTTAATTTTCTTCCAAAAATCCAATTTCTATTTTCTGATATCTTAAAATATCAAAATATATTCGGCCAAACCATAACATTCAATAATTTCAATTACCAATATGATCAATATACCCATTCACTGATTATCACATCAATCATATCGTTGAATATAAAATAATTTTAATGTTTTGAGGAATCCAGTTGGATCCCTCCAACCTGTTTTCCTGCATCCATAGATGTTAGCACAACAATTTAAAATACCAATTCCACTTCGAGGTGGAATATCGCGGTATATGGGGTCCTATCATTTCATCTGCTATTATGCGGTGCATAGGGTCTCATCCGCTATATAATGTAGGAATATCAATCACTCCAATATATACACACACACTACTATATATAATATCACATCCAGATAGATAATGAACCATCAATTCAAGCAATCTATCCAATAATTTAAAGTTAACTATTTAAATTTAAAAAGGGTAATCCAAATGAGTGAGATTAACTCACCTTAGATTTTAATTTGCAATCCGCTCCACCTTTATTTGTTTTCTTCATAGTTTTAGACCTTGTATAAATAATTCATGATTTATTACTATTTGAATAAATCAACAATTTAATCCCCATTTACTCATTTAATTTTTAACTTATAATTTGAGTTAAACTAATATTTCCTCTCGAAATCTTCGGTAACTAAAATAATTAGATGAACCAGTTAAACAAATTAATTACCATAATACATTGATTAAAATAAATTTGTAAATTAAAAATGTATATATGTACATTTATTTTTCTTTTGAGCTACATATATACTAAAACTATATAGATTTCAAAGATCTAACTTTTATAAAATCTCTTCAACATCTTAAATTTTTTATATCTTCCCATATATCTGTTTTAAATCTACACAATTTAGAACTTCAGTTTACAATAAAGTTAAACCAAAACATATAATAACTTTATTAACCTAGATCCATATATATTTTAAATCAAATTAAGAGCGAAGTTATTTTACACCTTACTGTAAATTTAAACTCTTATTCCTATATATATATATATATATATATATATTTCCTGTAACCTGTATTTATATATAATACATAAAATTAACTAAATACCTTACTGCCCGACCTCAAGATCGTACCCTCGAGTCTCGGATCCTATGCGACTTCATCGCCATATTCAAACGCCATCGAACCCAGATATCCCATCGCAGCCATCCCTAGCTCTGCTCAAAATAAAGCCTTGTCCTCCATCCTTCAGACTGTCGAATCTACGCCCCCCCTTGCGTGTGCATGCACACGCGACGTTGAGCTTCACTGCACTCGAACAGCTGCGCCCTAAATCCATTAACTCAAGCTCGAAAAGAGGAATCGCGGAAGAAATCGCGAATGCCAATGGTTAGAAATTTGAGAAGGAACGAATGGATTTGTATTAGGGAATTCTAGATTTAGATAGGCTCGACATTTATTTTCTGGCATTGATTTTATCTCGAACTAAGAAGACTGGAAAGGGGGAAGATAGAGTTTTGAAGAGTATAAGGAAGCCATACTTCGTTTCATCGATCTGATTCCTTTTTTGTTTTTTTTGATTTTTATATTTTATTTTGCAACGTGCTTAAAATTCTATTGCGTGAATTACAAATGGAGGAAACATTGTTTCTTTTTGTACAAGTGTTGGAGTGATATATCTTATAGACAGAAAGTGATGTGAATAAATTTTTGACTATTCATGTAACGAACTGCTATTTTCAACCGTTCGCATCCGCACATGCCGGATTTGAATTGCTCAATATATCAGATTGGTAATTTATATTTGGCAAAACTCAACATATACAGTAAATAAATCAATCACAGAATCACTGACAAAGAGTAATACAATAATAATGCAATGGAATAGATAAAGAGTAGTTCATGAAGCTACTATATAAACATCAAAGTCAGAAATAAAATACAGCAGAATATCTCAAATAAGCTGAAGTCTCAAATACAAACTGATGACATCTCTGAACAAAGTAACCGGAAAAGTTGAAAGATGAATCTATAGTTGGATCTCCAAAAGAAACTCCAAACTCTAAAGGTGAGTCTCAAATGCTGTATCACTCAGCCTGACCCGAGCGTAAAGCAAAACACAAAACATTCGAGTCAGGATTAACATTCTTATATCAATGAATCCAACTCAAGTGAAATATCAACTGAAATACAAGTAACTTAAAGGGTGTTTGGGATAACCATCCTCTAAGGATCCGTGGAACTATCTACAATGTAGAAATATACACTATAACACCATGGTCATTTCAAATTAATTCATACTTCAAAATCAAAATATAATTTGATTTCAAATATATCAAAATAGTACATATATATTAAATAATTTATAAAGAAAAGTATTTGTAATTTCCTCAAACTTCACATAAACCATTTAAATTTCAGTGCAATTCGAAGTCAATATATCAATTTAATTCAATCTCAATTTATCATTCAAATTTAATTCAATCTCAATTTATCAATTTCCATTCGATTCAGTTTTTGACTAAACAAATTCAAATTTTATCGATTTCAAATACAGATTTAAACCACAAATAAACCATTTAAATTTCAGTGTAATTCGAAGTCAAATATATTTTGAAGCTTTAAATATTCAACATTTCAAAGACTAAATTTGATAATTGCATTTATCTCCCAATTTGACTTCACTATTATTTAGTTTTGAAATATTCACTTAAGAAATTCAATATTATTTATATGACCTTGAATTACATTTTTTTATATTACCTTCGATTTCTTTAGATGTGAAATATCCATTAAATTACTTAAATCAAAATCAAGTTATAAGATCATATTTTAAAGTTTCAAATTCAATAGCTTCAAATTGATTTAATTAAGTGAATTTGTTAATTAAAAGCAATTTCGATCAATTCAACTTTATCTTCCTTAATTTACACAAATCATTGAAAATATATTTAAAAATATAATACTTAACATATTATATTAATTAAATCGAACTTTATTAAATTTAAGTTTATTATTTAGTCTACTTTATATTTATACATATTTATATAAAATATTTCAATATTAAATAAACCATATATATTCCCTTTCAAAACCATAGAAATCATTTTCAAAATATTTATGTATAGACCAACGGTGCCTGTATAATTCTCTATCCTATGGTCAAGCAATACAGATATTTATTATTTCAATCCACAATTTAATATATATATGGGTGTATATCATTTAAACCCGCAATCCTAAATTCAATGCAAATGAAAATCGTTTGGGTCTATCATTTTAACCCATAACGATTTTCTCCTATTCTGAAGTCCGTTCGGGTATGTATCATTTCAACCCATAGTGAATTCTATACTAACAGGGGACTTGCAGAGTGATGACAGATACAGTAATGATAATAACTGGCATATATCATAAATAACAATATAAAATAAACAACAGGATATGGTGTCATATCCCACAGGTGAACAGTTACATAATAATAGCATATACACCACAATTTAAAATAACTAACAGCAACATATTTCAATTTTCGTTTCAACTGAATCAAATTTAATAAATGTAAGAATGCTAATCGTGAGTGATTGCTCACCTTTCGAGGCTAGAGAGATTAGACAATGAAATGAGCTACGAATTGCAAGCATGACTTCCGAAATAAAGCTATAGTGGCACGAATTTGGTAGGCAAGCTGATAAATAGAAGTAGACGAAATAAAACAGTACTCGATCGATGCAGATAAAATCGAAGAAAGGTATATTATATTATTAATTTCTTAAAACCCATATTAAACTTAAATTACATATTATATTTCAAATCATAATACATATCCAAATCATTTGATATATATTATTATAAAAATCATTATTTAAGTTAAAACATACGCAGATTAAAAAAAAATCAATATAAGTTTAACAGGTTAAAATATATATTCACCGTAACCACGCAACATATCATAAAACTCTGTGCTCAAACTTACCTTTATAAACCCATACTTTTTAAATCACTATTATTAATAAATATATACATAAAGAAAGACAGTATGCCACATTTCGAAACATATATATATATATATATATATATGACATACTTATATATATATATATATATATATATGTAATTTCAAAGCAATTTAGGCAATGCAAACTGTAAAGTAGTAGGTTTCAGACTTTAGCAGATCTAAAAATTTGTATACTCTATTATATTATAAACTTCTTTATATATATATAAACAACATATACCATTTAAATCTATTATATATTAATCAACAGATTATTTATATATATACGAAAATATATACAACTCTAACACAACTCAAACAGATAAACTCTATATATATATATATATATATATATATATATATATATATATATATTACACGGTACTTAAAATAATAGCACTTAGCTTATAAAACCAAAACATATAATATAAATCATACTGTACTATGTTGAATGTTGAAATCCAGTATATAATACTTACAACAATCTATAAGAAGAGGAAGGCCGGGCAACTAGGGGAAAGATGGAAGGAAGGAGCTACGGCCATGGAGAGGTATGGGAGAGAAGGCCGGATGTGCTAGGTTGCGCAGTGTCAGGTGGGTAGGTGGTCTATGTGGCAGGGAAGATGGGTCAGGCAACTTGGTCGAGTGGAAGACGTAGGGGGGAGGGGCGACCTGGTTTAGGTTTGCTGTGTGGTGGTGGAAGTCGTTCGGGCTGAGAGTTGTAGTGGTGACGGGGTTTGTCGATAAGAGGGTGAGCGTGGGAGGGCATAAAGGGGAGACACGATTTCAAGAAGCTAAATGGAAAAATGAAGATATAAAGGTAGAGAACCCAGTAATATATATTATTAGCAGAGAGAAACGTACCAGCTTTCAAAATAAATAACAATAAGTACAACGTTGCAATATTTTCCCAAATGAAATCGAGGCCAAAGCAATTATAACAGAGAGCGAAGAAAATGAACAGCCAAAATAAACGTCATAGCTAATGTACCGGGAAGAGTCAAATGAAAATTTTGAATGAATATGTATCACTAAAAGATATTGTAAAGGTCAGAAGCATTGATTCGGGAAAATTATTAAAGCAATTTATTTAGTTGCTTGGACAGCACATTTCAAAGTTTTGAAACGCACAAGAAAACAAAAGGTCATGGATCCGGTACCAATACGGTTACCGGTTTCGCGGATTCCGCTATGTATCGGATTTCAAAACACAAATTGAATATACCGTAGAGATTAGTATGACGAGACGATCAAAATGGTATACAGATATCAGTGATAGGATCATCCAACTAAAAGTCGATAATAGGTACCGATATACGTTGCTATTCCGTACGGAAAAATCCAAACGGAGCTAGAAACATTCGAATTTCGCGAAATGAATTTCGCAGTCTGATTCAGAGTGTTCTAAATAAATTTTCTCTTGTTGACATATTTAGGTTTTTGGAAATTTTTTATTATCATCCATTTTTAGCTGATTTAAATTGAAACAAAATTACTCAATAAAATAAACTTCAATATTATCTAATGAAAATTTACCATTTGCTATGTCTAAATAGATGTATTAGAAATGTTAAATTTTCAATTCAAAATTTTATTACTTAAATTTCACAAAATTTCCAATTAAATATATTATTGAAACTATTAAAATTCAAGGGTCGTTACACTCTCCCCTACCAAAAAATTTTCGTCTCTGAAAAAGGAAGAAGGTGGGAGAATAGAAATAACCAGCCAGAAAAATAGATTGAAAGACAAGGACAAACAATTAATTTAGAACTATATAAATTTTATTTGAAATATTCGTTTGAAACTTCATTTGCAATTCAATTATTTTTGATACTTTAATATTTTTCAAACCCATTTGTAAAATTTCTTGCTTCCTTTTTAAGTACCATTTATATGTTTAAATAACACCTTTATAATTATGGAACTATTTGAAAATAATTATTAACATCATTACTTATATTTACAAAGAAGCTATTGAAAACATTAAATCCATAATTCATAAATTTATTAATTTATCTCAAGATACCTTTCACATTATTAATAAATCAATGATCATTTTCTTTAAATATGTTGTATTTAATTAGTAACTTCTAAATTATTTATAATGCTAATAATTTTCTATTAAACCATGTTGTATATAAATAAACCATATTTTTAAAGGATATATTCAAAAAGGGAAAAGAAGGTAGATTCGAAAAAATAGAATATAGGTGAATAAATAAAGCTGAGCATATAAGGTAGATTCAAAGGAATAGTATCGGGCATGAATAATTAATTTAGAACCATAAGAATTTCAATTTCAAATATTAATACAGAATTCCTTTGTTGAAAGATACCTTTGTAAAAAAATACCTTTATATCGAAACAAAATTTTCTTTCGAAAATACTTTTATAACTAGATGTTTCAACAAGTTTATCCTCGTTCTTGCAGACTCTGGCCATGCGTTGATCAGGCACAAAGCTAGAATTCTTCAAGTACTTAGCAGACCTATTTCAACACCCAGTGAAAATACTTGAAAACCTTAAAAACCGTTATGGAAAGTACAATCCAAACAAATAAACCGAACCATGGATCGCAGGTACACAATGGTTATGCCTGGATCCCCCAGGAAACATCTGTGCCTTTAAGAAATCACTGCCTTGCGAATTTCGCCATGATAACCAAATGTGTGGACCGCAGGATACACAATGGTTACGCCTGGATCCTACAGGAAACATCTGTACCCTTTAAGCAATCTATGCCTTACGGATTACGCCACGACAACAAAACCGGTAGACCACAGATACACATTGGTTACGCCTGGATCCCCCAGGAAACATCCGTACCCTTTAAGTGATCTTTGCCTTGCGGATTACGCTACCACAACAAAATGACCATGGGTAACGCCATGGAAGGACACTCGAGTATCACATCCGAAAAACCAAATCAGAGAGAATAATATCGATCAAATGAATCCACAATGTGGCCACAAAGCGGATATCAAGAAGAAGGCACTTTCTATATCTTTGCTTCGAAAATATGTATCATATGGTACCTTTTCAAATCACTTTCAAATATGATGCTTATATAAAGTCCATTATATATAAGGTTCCATTTTCAAATTGAATACTTTCCAAAATCAATAGTATATCAAATCACACTTATATAGACTTCGATTATATAAGATTTCGCTTTTCAAATTGAGTACCTTTCCAATCAATAGTTTTCGAATCAACTTCATACTTATACAAATCAATTTCATATAAGTTTGATAACTCCAAAATCAAAGTATTTAGTAAAATATGGTTCTCAATTTCAATTCATTTCAACATTAGTTCAGCTTCAAAATCATATACGATTTCACCAAATTATTTCTTCCAAATTTAATATCTTCAGTTTCAAAGTTTCCAAAATATGGGCTTAGAACATAATCCTAGCTTCCAAATCACATAATTTACGTCAAACAAATTCATTTCCGAAATCATCATATAAATACTGGGTTTTAAATTCTAATCTATTTTCAAAACCAAATATTTTTCTCAAAATTAATTATACCCAAAAATGATTACTAAGTTTAAAACCATCCCCTTAAAACCTTTGAGCTATTTATTTCTATTAGAAAGATCCAAAATATCTTCTGAAAATTATCATTCTATATATACATATATATGGTTTTATAAAAGATGTCACTAAGTTAAAACATTTAAAACTAAATTTTATTCAAAACATTTCAAAACTAAATTTCATATTAGTATAATTCAAAATAGTCTTATTCATTTACTTAACAAAGTAGTTTCAAACTTATTTAAATCATATTACTTAACAAAGCAGTTTCAGACTTATTTAAATCATATTACTTCATACTTTAAACATACAAAACTAAACTTATATACTTTATCAAATATTTATACTTTTCGAAACTACTTATCTTTGAAAATTTGAACCACGATTTGGAAATGTTAACATTCAAAATAGTCGGAGAAAACAAATTTCAAATCCAAGAGTTGAAAAACAACAACCAATCAGTAAATCAATTTCAATAAATAGGGTTATACCAAATCAAATCCGAAACTCGAGGACTGAACATGGGCTCACTTTAAATCGTTCCAAGTATATACATATATCTTTCGAAAATATCAAACTATACTTCAGAATTTGAAATCAAAATTGGTTTTCCAAAATCACTCGCATAGCGAAGCTATTAAATAGGCCTCTCCCCCACTCTGAAACTCGAAAATCAATGTCGATGAAGTGTGCGCTCATCACCGAAATTATTTTCCAGCGACATAAGTGAGTTCTGAACTTCTATTTTCTTCAAAACTTGTTTGAAATTTCTTTTTTCGAAATCACTGGAACTCATTTGAAACATTTCTGATTCGAAAAATAGTTCTAAATCATATTATTATACATTTTCAAAAGCTGAAAACCAATTTCAAAACACTGAAATTCAATCTCTTGAATTTCAAATTAAAACCCTTCAGTTATAAATCATTTTGATATAAATCCATTTCTTATATAATCTTCAAAATTTCAAATCCTTTCGAAACTTCAAATTCTCGTCTTTAAAAGGTATATAATCCTTATCTAAAACGTTTTCACATTTATATATAGAATATAATCATACTTGTCAAAATAATAATTTCAAGATATATAAAACAATTTCTAAAATACAACAAACCCAGTTTTCAAAGGATGGTTTAAGAATGAACCATAGAACGAGATAAAGGTCGAAGTCAAATTTAAAGGGATCCTACTCAGTGAGAATCCTAACCAAGATTTCGAGGTATATTAACTTATATAAATTCAAAGGAATTTCTTTCATTAGAGGAAAATCACAAATTCTCATCAAGTGAAATGCTAAAGCATAATAATATATCTTAAGTTTGACAGATCAACTTCTACTAGGTAAAGGATATAATAGAGTTCACTTAATACAACCTCACTTATACTATTGATAACAAATAGATTCCACTGATCATTACTTCTATAAGAACAATGCATCGGTATTAATTCTACCGGGTGGTGCTTCAACGGGTCCAGTGCACTCTACATCAAGGTGCCCCCAACTATTACATTTATTGCTTGAGTAAACCACTCTCCCATCTTCCCTAATGAACTTTGGGAAGGCAGCAGCTCGAGCAGGACGCAACATGGCTTACCTTCCGCATGTCTCTCATAAGAATCTCTGGCCATATGTCCAGTCTGCCTACAGTGGTAGCAAATGGTTGACTGGTCGATTGATGTATTGAGTGTCGATTTCACCTTCTTCACCTTCAGGCAACGACTTGGGAAGTGTCCCTTCTCATGACACTTAAACAGAAAATCTCGGATCGAAAGCGCTCGCTCTCCATCTTCTTTCCTTTATCTCTCTTTCCGCACATGGCTGCATAATGTCCCTTTTCCTAACACTGGTAACAAATGACATGGTCATAAGGACCAGGTTCTTCCCTTTCTCTCCACAGCCTCTCTTGCTCCTCGATTGCTTCCTCCCATTCCTCACGGGCCAGTGCTATTCGTGCTCGACGGGCTGCTTTCTACTCTTCCGATTTTTCCATTTACAAAATAGTTTCCTATTATTCAATGAGTCTAAAATATAACAAGATAGAAGTTCAAAATTTAAGGGGAAACTTAATCAAAGGGAGTTTCAAGACAAAGTGAAAGGACTCGAACGAAGATGAGATAATTAAAATTCAGAATAGAAGATGGATATAATTATATAAGAATATAAATAGGGAAAGGTGAGAATGGTAGAACAAGTGGGGCGTTTCGGAACTCAAAGGAAACCAAATCAAAGAGGAAGAGTTTCAAGCATGAACGAAAGTAATTCTGTAATTAAATCTACTATATATGCTAAGTTTGCCTAAAACCTAGCTCTGATACAAACTGTAAGGACCTGCTATTTTCAACCATTCGCATCCGCATATGCCGGACTTGAATTGCTCAAAATATCAGATTGTTAATTTATATTTAGCAAAACTCAGCATATACAGTAAGTAAATCAATCACAAAACTCAGCCTGGAAGATAGGTTTTCGAATCGAATTATTTAAATTTAAAATTCACTTAAACGATTTTCTTCGCGTTTTAGCTTGCCCCGGACAAACCGTAAGTCCGATTGACACGAAATTTGAAATATTACAATAATATAACATTACGGATACGATGAAACTAGTTTCGTCGAAATCCAAGAATGTTTGAAAAATGACTATTTTTAGTCGTTAATTAAATATTAAAATATTCGATTTCCACAAATAAAATTTTAATACAATTTTAAAAGTTCTATAACATTATTCTAACTCAAATATGATTTAATACAACTTTACAAATCAATTTTAATCACATTAAACCCAATTTCCAATTATTTCTATAATTTCAAATATTAAATTATCGATTTAATTATCCAATTAAATCTAGATATTCGAAATATAATTTATTCGACTTACAAATTTTACTTGATAATATTTAAAACAGGAAATTATTGTCAATGACAAAATTTCACAGCTTTTTAGCCTCAAGGACAGACCTTCAATATTTTTTCCTAAAGGACAACTTTCTGTAGGTATTTGTTTTTAGTTATTGATAGTAGTTTTTAGGTATCAGTTTGTAGTTATCGGTAGTAGTTTTTAGGTATCAGTTTTTAGCTCGGTATCAATTTTGTTGTCCTTATGAATAATTTTGGAAAATGTTTGTCCTTGTGAATAATTTTTAGAAGAATGTTTGTCCTTGTGGTAAAAATATTGAGGTCGTGTCCTTGAGGCAAAAAATATAGAAATTTTAGTCCTTTATATTAATTCCCCTATTTAAAATCAATTAAATATATGAATTTTAAATGACCGAAATTCTGGGTCGTTACATGTTTCGAAGCTTTAAATATTAAACATTTCAAAGACTAAATTTGATAATTGCATTTATCTCCCAATTTGACTTCACCATTATTTAGTTTTGAAATATTCACTTAATAGATTTAATATTATTTATATGACCTTAAATTACATTTTTTTAAATTATCTTCGATTTTTTAGACGTGAAATATCCACTAAATTACTTAAATCAAAATCAAGTTATAAGATCATATTTTAAAGTTTCAAAATCAGTAGCTTCAAATCGATTTAATTAAGTGAATTTCTCAATTAAATGCAATTTCGATCAATTCAACTTTATCTTCCTTAATTTATACAAATCATTGAAAATCTATTTAAAAATATAACACTTAACATATTATACTATATTAATTAAGTCGAACTTTATTAAATTTAAGTTTATTATTGAGTCTACTTTATATTTAAATATATTTATATAAAATATTTCAATATTAAATAAACCATATATATTCCCTTTCAAAACCATAGAAATCGTTTTCAAAATATTTATATATAGACCAACGGTGCCTGTATAATTCTCTATCCTATTGTCAAGTAATATGGATATTTATTATTTCAATCCGCAATTTAATATATATACGGGTGCATATCATTTCAAACAAGCAAACCTAAATTCAATGCAAATGAAAACCGCTTGGGTCTATCATTTCTGTAACAACCCGCGGATTTAACCAGTTTTAATAACGTTATTAATTGGAATTTTGTGGGATTTTAAACGGTAAAATTTTGAAATATAAATTTGATATTTGGAATGCGTCCAGTTAAACATAGCAACCGGTAAATTTTCGTTCGAAAATATGAAAGTTTATTTCGTGCGTAAATTTATTCAATTTAATCAATTAAAAATCGATGAAAATGAAATGTTCTCAAAAACTGAATATTTTTACATAGAAAAATTCTAAAACATCTTCTGAGAAAGACGCCATTTTTCGTTTTTTCAAATTCGGACTTCTTTAGCTCCGTTTTTACTGCGTTTTCTGCGTTTTTACTGCGTTTTCTGCTAGTAAAAAAATTCGGATTTCAGAATTCAATCGTACCATCAATATTCGCATACCGTTTGGATCACATTGTACTGATCTTTGCAATATACTCATTTGTATATTTCGGAGTTCAGTACGCCGTGAAAACTGCTAAATGGTCATCCGTATCGGTAACCTTTTCGAAACTTTTTTTTACTTCTCGTGATCATTCAATTGCCACCTTGTATAACCCAATAGCCATAAATTTGTGATTTCTAGAAAATACAGCCTGTAGCTTTTACTATTTTCTTTTATTATTCTAGAAACTCGTGTGTGGCCATTCCTAGTCTTTGGTTTTTTTTCAAAGTGGGTTCATTTAATTCTTTTACACGTTTGTTTTGCTGACCATTGGGTTCTCATGCATTCCTTTATTTGTGTTTCTGCTCTTCACATCTTCTCTTTTTTATTTTCTTCCTTCTCCTTAAATTTCTTTCTTCCTCCTCAGTTTGGCTGCCAGAGAAAATCTTCACATTCTTTTCGCACCAGCCGCATCCACTAACCCATCACGTAAACCCACCTAGCATGCATGCGAAACCCTACCAGCTTCCATTGTTCAAAAAAATATATCCATATCCCCTCCCAGCCACGCAGCCGCCTTCATGCCACACAAGCATCATCACCACGCCGACCGCAAGCCTAGGCACTCAAAATCCTCCGCTCGGCCACGCCATGCTCCACCAGATCCGCCACACCTGACCTCGTCGAACACCCACCTGAGCACAACCACGTCACCGCAAGCCCAGGCACTCAAAATCCTCCGCTCGGCCACGCCATGCTCCAACAGATCTGCAACACCTGACCTCGCTGAACACTCATCTGAGCACAACCACGTCAGCACTTCAGCCCACCTTGAACCATACCGCCTTGTGCCCTTCCATCGCCAGCTCCGACCCCAAGCTCGGCTCGTACCAACTTGTTGATGCCGTCTGTTTTCCTCTTTATTATTCATGTGTTATGTATATAGTCTGATATGAATAGTTTACAAAGTTTCCAAAGTTTATAAAGTTATAAGTTTTTTTTACTAAGGTATACAGGTTGCTGTATATAAATTGATTGCAATATACTATGTGATAAAAGAATTTATCGATTTATATGTATAAGTTTATTCACATAACTAAAGTTGATGTTCATGTATATATATATATATATATATATATATATATGTGTGTGTGTGTGTGTGTGTGTGTTAGTTTAGCTATCTGCCATTATATGTTAAAAAAATAAATAAATAAATAAATATAAACAGAGTATTTTAAGTTGAATATATATATATATATATATTGAATATATATATGGTTGTTGTATGTTATATATATATATATATATATATATATATATGTATGTATGTATGTATACAAATCGCGATTTTGTTTTATACTTCTTTTCAATTTAAAGTTTTGGTTTTGGATGGTTTATATATATATATATATATATATATATATATATAATTTACTGTTTCCTTTGTTTCACACAATTATATATATGATACATGTCATATGAAAAAACTATATATAGCCAGTTAGCTCGTGTATCTATAAAGGTTTTACAACTATATTATCTGTTACGCTTATAAAGTTATGGAATATAATGTATATACTACAGCATTGTGTTAGAGGAGTCTCTATATATTATGTATGAAACTTTGCATTGGTTTATATATACATACGTATGTCAGTTTTCTATATATATATATAAGTATACAAATAGTTATTTACATGTCAGTTTATATAGGCGGTGTTAGTAAACCATGTATATGTAAAGATGCCTTTTATGTATATATAACTTAAGCGTCGGTATGCTTATTTATAGAAGTATTTATATAAGTCACGTAAGTACATATACATCTTGTTTACACGTTTTATTTAAATATAAATGAATGGACGTTTGTTTTGTGAACTTATACAGATTTTTAAATGTAGGTGTACAAAAGTATGTTTTGCAATAAGATATACGTTCAAGAATTTATTCGTTGTATTTAGATATTTTCAAATTTATATTAATATTTTGTACTTAATTTCTGATAAATATATATAATATGTGTTATATTTAAATTTTTGGAATATAATATAGATTTGAAATATATGTTTTGAAATTTATTTTAGAAAACAAATAATGTATATATGTTTGATTTTTTTTCTGTGTGTGTTTCAATTTGAAACAATGTATTTTGCAATAAATATACACTTAAAATTTTAATGTGTTTGAATATAGGGTATGTATAGTTATATATAGTTATATGAATTCACTTATACCATTTATCTTCATCGATCCTGTTCTAATTTGTTTCATCGATCCCTATCTATCAGTTTTGATCGTTAACTTGCGTCAATCTAGCTTTGATTTGGAAGTTGTGCCTGCATTCCGTAACTCAATTCATTGTCTGTTCTCTTCAGCCTCGAAAGGTGAGCAATCGCTCATGATTAATGTTCTTTTATTTATTAAATTTGATTTCAATTGAAACGACAATTGAAATATTCTGTTGTTAGTTAATTACACTGTTATATATGCTATTACCTGTATCAGTTCACCTGTGACATCTGACACATTATCGGTTAATTATACGATGATAATCTCGTTTGGTTGATAATTCATTGATTGTTTGTTGTTTATATTGGATGATAAATTGTAAATGTATAAAGTGATAAATATTATGCAATTGAATTTGACGTAGGATAGATAAAAATTTGAATCGACATATTTGTTGAATTTGATTAGTTAAATTTGTATAACATGACCCCATAAATGTTTAATTATTTGACACGTAGAAAAATGTTTAATTACCCTTGAACCATTTGAATTTATGTTGTATAAATTGATGAAGTATGAAATTGAATAATTGATGTCAATTGTAGAATTGCATAGAATAATTAGTGTAATAATCTTTAATCTACATGAGATGATCGTGTAGGTTCTAGAAATAATTATATTATTTGCACAAACAACAATGAGAATTAATATGATTATTTCGGGGTTATTTGAATTAATTATTGGATTGTTATTGATTGTTGTTATTGCTTGTTTATTTACTTTGTCACCATCCCAGTTATCACACCGCAAGTTCCCTTTGCTATGCTTTGATTTTTGAATTTGAATAGAATAGGGTTGAAATGATAAATACCCAAATAAAATTTGACTTAGGATAGAAAATCAAATAAAAACCGATTGGTCAATAATTTGATTTAAAAATAAATAAAGATTTTACTTAAATAAATAATAAGATTTGAAATGAAGTTGGAATTTAAATTTTTATGAAAGGAAAATGTTAATATTTAATAATCCGAAACAAATATGAACATAGTAGTTGATGAAAGAACGTGGTTTAAAAATTTAATTAATTATTAAGTTTGGAATTACTTAATAATTGAGTTTTGGAATTATTTAATAATTAAGTTTGAAATTATTTAATTAAGTTTTTAAATTATGTAATAATTAAATAAAATTTAATTATTGAGAATTAAATAAAATTTGAATTCTTTGATAAGAGAAATTGAACTTTTGAATAAGTGAATTTGGACTTCGTTAATAAATGAAATTGGCTTTCTTTATTTATTAAGTTTTGGAAAATTATTTAAGTAAGTTAATAAGTGAAATTGAACTTCTTGAATATGTGAAATTTAGTTTCTTTATTAATTGAGTTTTGAAATTTGTAACTAAGTAAATAAATAAGTGAAACTGGAATTTTTTTAACAAAAAATAAAATGTGATTTATTGGAATAAATATAAGACTTGAAATTTAAAAAAATTTGATATGACGAATCTAATTTAATTCAAGTTGAAGTTTTGATATAATAAAGTTGAACTAAGTCATTGATTTAATGAATTGGAAATTAAATAGAATTGTTTTGAATGATAAATTAATTTAACGAATATTGAATGAAATCCATTATTGAATCTAAATTGATTTGAATGTTAAATTAAATCAATTTAAATGATTTCGAAATGAAACTTATATACGAACTTGAAACAATATTTGAATTTTTTAAAATAAAAATTGAAATTGAATTATAAGATTTTGAAATAGTAATTTGGAAGTTTGAAACGTAAATTATGGAAATTGATTTTGGAAGACGAATGAAGTGTTGGTTTTCAAATTCTAAGTGAGATTGGAATTGATTTGTTTTTGAAATATATTAAACGACCAATCGGTGTAATAATTACGCAAGTTATTAAAGAAATCGGAATCGGTTATGGGCATACTCTCTGTCTAAATCGAAAACCACTTTAATAACTATACGCGGAGTGTGATCCAGAATGAAGTGGTTGGAATGATGTACGTGATGACTGAAGAAAGTGAACGATAATGGATAGCCTTGACACTTGTGTCAAATTGGAAATGACTAAAACAGGAGCCGTGCTGGGCCAAATGGGGTTAGCCACCTCGAGCGAACACACTTCTTCGTAAACTACTCATTACTTGTTATTAATTGGTGCACCCTCGTAATTTTGGGAGTGTTGTTTCGTGGTGTTGCGATCATTGCGGCGATGCTTTTTCACCAGTCCGGATCAGGCAAACGGTAGTTTCACTACCTTGGGTATTGCCTCATGTGCCTTGTCATACTTGTATCCCTATATACGCGACCACTAAGAATTTGTTATGTGTTAAACCTATGGTCCCTGTTATCCCACTAGTTTACGGTGGAGTTTACAGTGCTATATAGACTATAACGCTTATATAAAATGTGTTAAGGGGGATAATAGTAATGCCTTAACACTATTTTGATATTTTATATTACTGATAGACATTATTTATTTAGCGTACACTACTACATAGTAGATAGTTTAACAGATCCTTAGAGGATGGTTATTCCAACATCCTTTGAATTACTTATATTTCAATTGTTATTTCACTTGAGTTGGATTTATTAATATAAGAATGTTAATCCGGATTCGAGCGTTTTGTGTTTTGCTTTACGCTCGGGTCAGACTGAGTGGTTCAGCTTTTGAGACTCACCTTTGGAGTTGGAGCTTCGCCTGGAGATCCAGCTATCTATCCTGTTTTCAAATATTCAGTTGATTCCAGTAATGTATTCCGATTATTATATTTGACTATTGTATTCGAGACTGATGTTGTAACTTATTAACTCTGTTATATATATAGTAGCTTCATGAACTACTATCTTTTGCTTCTGCTGCATATTATTACTCTGTGTCTGTGATTCTGTGATTATTTATGTACTGTATATCTGAGTTTTGCCAAATTTAAATTCACAATTCGGTAATTTGAATTATTCAAGTCCGACATGTGCGGATGCGAATAGTCCAAAATAGCGGGTCGTTACAGTTGGTATCAGATCTTTGGTAGCTCTAGGCAGAACTTAAGTTATATGGTAAATGTATTTACAGAATCACTCTCATTAGAGTTTCAATCTCTTCCTTTTGACTCGATTCCTTTGAATTTTGGAACGTTCCCTGCGGTTCCAAAATTCATTCATGTCCTCCACTATTCGTCTTCTTTCAATTCTAGAGCATCCCATAACTCCACTTCGAATGATCCTTATAATGAATCGGCGGTCTCGCCAAACTTCGAATGATTTGAAAAGGGGTAAAACTCCTTTACAATAGGCATTGATTTACCGGAGATTCCTGTATCCTCGGTTTACGACGCTATCTATCTCTTGTTATTCCGAATTCTATCTCTTGAGATCGAATGTTGGTTTACCTCGGAATTCTGCATCGATCTTATTCTTGAAGTCTCGGTCAACCCGGTTAAGGTTGCCCGCGATTTATATAAACTTATCTATCTTATTTCATTATTCAATCATCTTATCTTCTGTGTCGAACTTATCTTCGAATCAGAATTCTCCTTGATCTGAGACTATCAAATTCGAATCTCTATCCTTGCTTTAAAATCCGTTCTCGTATTGTTGAGCGAGGAAGTGTATTTGTAAATTAATATTTAAAATATTTTAATATATATTGTGTTGTTTGAGTTGTTGATTTTGATTTGGGTTTTCGATCGATTCGTCTGATCAACATTATCGATAGGATTTCCAAAACACTTGAACAGATTAAACTGCCGCAATTGTTTTAAAAATGAAATGTTTTTATATGATTATATTGCATAAGTAAAAGTTTTCTGGAATTAAATAGTTAACCGAATTGACTGGTAAAATGATTTTCATTTATTATTTTGTAAGCCATTGATTTTACCAACATAAATGATTAAAAATATAAGCATGGTTTATAAATTTATTTAGAGTTTAAAATGAATTTAGATAAAGAATTTGAGAATTTAATTTTCGATAATTTTGAATTATGGTTTTGAAGTTTTAAAATGTATATTATTTAAAATATTTTCAAATGGAAATGGTTTTCAAAGAATTTTAAATGATTAAATTAGAGCTTTTCTCTTTCGTCGCTGGAAAATAATTTCGGGGTGATGACGGCCGCATCATTGACATTCATTTTCGAGTTTCGAAGTGGAGAGACTATTCTGTAGCTTTGCTACGGTTTATTTTGAAAAATAAATTGATTTGAATTTCTTAAATTATGATTTGATTTGTAATATATATTGATGTATGATTAAGATTCGATATATAGTATATTTATTTATCTCCAAATAAATTTGAAGTTACTTGCAAATTTAATTCTTAAAATTTTTTGTTAAAGGATGATTTTCAATTATAAATAAAGCCAAATTCATTTTATATAAATACTAAACTTGAAATAACTGAATTTTAAAATTTTATTTGGATAATACTAAATTGCATTTTATATAACTTACCTAAATTTTCAAAATTTAACTATGTAATTGAATATTATACAGTATAAAATGATGCTAAAGGAATTTATAAATAAATTTGAGTGGTTTTAAATAGTGTAAATATACTTAATATTTGTGACATGATATATTAAGTAGAGTAAATTTAATCATAATTTGGAACAAAGGAAATTAAAATAGAATATGATTCTAATAAATTATTATTCAAATTTATGATGTTAGAAAATTGTTAATGGAGGATAATTGGACAATAAAACAATGAATAAATGAGACAAATTAAATAAAATTTTGTTTTGAAAGAAATCTTTTGTATCAAATATTAATAAATTGGAATAATATCAACTTAATGAATTACCTTGAGTTTAAAATCAATTGTTGAATATAAATTAAATATAATTGAAATTTATATGGTTTAAATTAATGGTTTTAATTTGGAATTCAAATCTATTTTCTTATGGTTGTTTCTATTCTCCTACCTCCTTCCTTTTCGGGGACGAAAAGTTTTGAGTGGGGGAGAGTGTAACAACCCGGAGATTTAACCGGTTTTAATAATGTTATTATTGGAATTTTGTGGGATTTTAAACGATAAAATTTGGAAATATAAATTTGATATTTGGAATGCGTCCAGTTAAACATAGCAACCGGTAAATTTTCGTCCGAAAATATGAAAGTTTATTTCGTGCTTACTTCAATTTAATCAGTTAAAAATTGATGAAAATAAAAAGTTCTCGAAAACTGAATATTTTTACATAGAAAAATTCTAAATCATCTTCTGAGCAAGACGCCACTTTTCGTTTTTCCAAATTCGGACTTCTTTAGCTCCGTCGATCTTATTTTTCTACGTTTTTACTATATTTTCCGCTAGTACAAAAATTCGGACTTTTATAATTCAATCGTACCATCAATATTCACATACCGTTTTGAACGTCCCATTGTACTGATCTTCGCAGTATACTCATTTGTATATTTCGGAGTTCGGTATGCTGTGAAAACTGCTAAACAGTCATCCGTATCGGTAACCTTTTCGAAACTTTTTTTTTTACTTCTCGTGATCATTCAATTGCCACCTTGTATAACCCAATAGCCGTAAATTTGTGATTTCTAGAAAATACAGCCTGTAGCTTTTACTATTTTCTTTTATTATTCTAGAAACTCGTGTGTGGCCATTCCTAGTCTCTGGTTTTGTTTCAAAGTGGGTTCATTTAATTCTTTTGCACGTTTCTTTTGCTGACCATTGGGTTCTCATGAATTCCTTTATTTGTGTTTCTGCTCTTCACATTCCTTAAATTTCTTTCTTCCTCCTCAGTTTGGCTGGAAGAGAAAACCTTCACATTCTTTCTACACCAGCTGCAACCACTAACCCATACAGGTAAACCCACCTAGCATGCATGCGAAACTGTCAGGACCCGATTCTTCATCATCCGAAAATTCAACATCGATACTCACTTTATCGACTGCCGAGAAATCAAACGACGGAAAACCGAACACTGAGGTTTTAAGAAAAAGAAAAGAAGAAGAGAGAAAAAGAAGAAAGAAGATAGGAAAGAAGAAAATAGAAAATAGAAATTAGAGAGAATAGAAAACAGAAAAGAAGATAGAAAATTTTTAAAATAGAAAGAAAAAGAGAATGGAGGAAAAAGAAAAACAGAAGAAAATAGAGAAAATAGAATAGAGAATAGAAGAGAAAGAAGATAGAACAAAATAGGACGGAACAGAAAACAACAGAACAACATCAGAATCTCACAATTCGCAGCGGAACAACATATAATAATAAATGAATAATCTTTAAACAAAGAACTATATCAGTTATTACATTTTATACATTACATTACATCATATCATCAGAGTGTACAACATCATACAACAACAAAGAGTGCAGCGGAAAAAGAAATACTATATAAATAATACGCCATGCCATCCATCTTGCCTCCAGCAATTCCTGAATATCCAGAATATCCTGATAAACCTTAACTCTTAACTGCCCGTGTGGAAATTGGTGGGCACCCAGAGTTTAGGAAGGAAAACAATAAACTCCAAGTCAGTCATGTGACTGGTGTGAGAACTCAAAACAGTTTATTTATCTTTAAAATCAAAATACAGGAATATTTTTAAATTCAATTCGCAATGCTTTTAAAAATGAGACTACCATAAGGCCTCCCGCACACACACACATGCAAACGCAGAATCGGAGGAGATTTCTCCTTATGATAGTCAAAGATGCTTGATACGCATTTAAAATAACATTTGATATTATTACTAGTGCATAGTGTAGGGAAAATTCATTTCGAAAGTAGAATATAAATCTTAGCCAGCATAGACATTCCGAACTATGCCTACTATAGCTAACTATGTTCAATAGCAGGTTACCGCCACATTCCATAGCAGGTTATACAACTAAAACCGTACAAGTTTCGTATTGTTTCTTTGGATTTCCAACAAATGGTCAGGCCAAGGAACTTCCCATTGCCACATGAGAATGCCTCTGGAAAGACATCCCCGAGAACCAAACCGGAACTCTGCCAACACAAGGCCGGGTTACCCCTAACTGGGTAACTACTGACACGAGCACGCCATTCCCCGATCGTAAACGACCTTTCTCACGGGATCCCGAAAACCAACAACCACAAAGTAATAAATTCGTAGTAACCACATAGGTTAAATATCTGGGCTCCATACCATGATACCACCTCTATCCAGAAGGAAATGTACATACCCTAAAGGGTGCTACCCCTCATAACCTTGCTGCATCTTTCCTGTTTTGACCATTTCCGGGGTGTGAGGTTCGACGAAGTCACGTCCACAAAAACATACTTTATACAAAAGCCATGCTTTGGGTCAACAAATGATCAACACAATGATCACTAAGATAGACGATCAAATAAACGATCCTATCACAATAATCAACACAATGAGCATTTATAGCAACACTCAGCATGTCACATTACCAAATTGGGAATATATCGCTGATAACATTCAACTACATAACCTCTGAGCTCGTACGTCTCAGAGAAGGGTGTTAAGCTAAAAGAATAATTCTCCGCCACCAACAGAAATATATTTGAAAGAAATCGGCTTTATATCTCAACTTGTAATGTCAGACACACAATCCATACAAGTCTGTTCCGGGATCGAACAAAACCGAAGGCACTTACAAAGAAGTCCTTGCAATCCGGATATTCACAATCCTGATCGGATTCACCATCACATATGGAGAACTCTATACCGGAGCAACTCGGTGCAGAGTAAATCGACAGGTCATCCTATCGCTCTCGCAAATACCGGGTCTTCAACACCGATCTTCAAATGCAATTCATAACGACGTATCACATATTCGGAATGGGTTATACGACCCCATGGTCCTTTCCCGGTTAACCCGAATAGTGAGCGCTTATTTAAAAATAAGTGTAGCATTCACATTCAAACAAATCACATCAATTACCCATTCAAAGGGAAATATTGATAGTCGGTTATTGAACTATCAATGGATATGCACAACATCACCAGATTCCAAATAATTTTCCAAATTATTTATTTTCCAAAAATATCTTCACTAGATATATAATTTCACACTTCAAAAATAAATCAATATTTATTTTTAAACCCATTTTCCAATTTCATTTATAAATTCAATAGTGAATTTACAATCCAAAATATCTATGAATATTCGATTTCAATTATTCATTTCAATATTCCTTTTCAATTTATCTTCAAAAAGATAAATTCTCAAAATATTCACTTTATATTGGAAAACATTTCCATACTTATACATTCATAAGTAGTTCACAAATTTTATTTATTTTCAACACTTAGAAAATATTCAATATACTTAAATCGAAATTAAGTATATATTTCATTCTTTAAGGAAATCATTCTCTTAAACATATTTATTTGGGCCAAAACGAATGTTACGTAAAACATCGTTACGACAACCCAAAATCACTAGTATAGGGATTCGAAATTAAAATAGATATATAAATCCCAATACTATACAAAACATTTCCTTTCGGAAATTATTTACTATAACAACAGTGTTATAGTCTACTATTTCCTTTTTTTTCTCGAAAACGTCTATTTCAACAATGAATGTTGAAATCTATGGTTTCGAATCTCAACACATTTTAAAACATCGTTAGATCGTTTTAATTCTATTTCAAATATCACATTCAAAACAATTTCTTTAACATATTATTCACTATTCAAAAACGTGAATATTCTACGTTAACCAATTTTATCACTTCTATTCATTTTATTTCAAAGGATTATTCACAGTCTAAAACGTGAATATAACTCCATTTATAAGTTATAACAATTAACTTATCAAAATAAGTCATTTGTGAATTTATAAAACAACGTTTATAAATCCCATTTCTATTTATTTTATAACTACTTCCTTTAATAAATTCCTTTATTAATCTATTCCAGTTCATAACTCAATTATAAACTAAAAGTTCATATCATAAGTTAAATACTTATAAGACGATTATTTTACAAAATCGTTCCTCTAAAGACTTTCCAAACCATAAATCTTATAACTTATAAGATTCATTTATTTAACCAAATCTATTCTTCAAATAACTTCACCAATTTATAATTCTTACTATTTATAAATTTCATTTATAACTTCACCGTTTATAATTCTATAAATTTCATTCTTTAATGAAATTCATTTTCACTTCATTCAAACACTTATAAAAACTCGTTTTATAATGTCAACATTTCAATTTATAAATATCCATTTATAAATCTCTTGATATAAATCAATTTATATTATTCTTTAAAACGTCTTTAATTTCCTTTATAATTTCATCCTTTCTCTTGATTTATAAAATAATCAAATTTTATAAATCCTATATTTAAACTTTTCACAATAATTCTAAAATATCTCGATTAAACTATTTTATAAAATCAATAGCATCATATTCTCAAAAATCAGTTTTTAACTATATTTCTCAAAAATCATAATTTTTATAACATTAAAAATTATAACGTTTATTTATTAAAATGGATCAATTCCAAAAATAAAGTATATTTTCAAAAATCACTTTAAAATCATTTTAAAATCCCAAAATCTGGGTCCAATGATGCTACACACCAAATAGTCAATCACGACTACAGCGGTATCATATATCGCATATGATAATCAATCAAATATCAAAATATCTGAAATCAAATAAATACTGTTGAGGAATCCAGTTGGATCCCTCCAACCTGTTTTCCTGCATCCACAAACATTAGCACAATACCAATTTCGCTCCAGTACGAAATTATCGCGGTATATGTTCTTATTAAATATTATCCGCTTAATAACGGCGCAATAGGGTCTCATCCGCTAAACAAAAAATGCGGGAAATCAACAACTGCAATATATACATATGCCAATATATATATATTGATATTATATATAATACCAATTTCACTGTTTATGAAATATTCGCGGTATATGTTTTTATTAAATAACATCCGCTTACTAACGGCGTATAATGTCTATTTTAACAATCAATAGATATCAATCAACATCAAACATGCATTCAAATATTTTAAATCTAACTATTTAAAATAAAATCGAAACCTATTCGATTGAGTGAGAAATTCTCACCTTGATTTTATTTTCGTTTTAGCGATTTATTTCGAATAAAATTAAACGGACGTTTAATTTTACCCAAAATTCTCACTAACTCCAATCGACTCCAAACCAACTCCATCGCGTAGTGCTCGTCCATACGATTCCAACGCAACCGAGTTTGCATTTTTTCGACCTCGTATGAAAAAGTTATGAATTTACGAAGTTTATACGAATTTAAACTTAATAATTACAACTTAAACTTTATAATTTATAACCTATACAAGCTTTGGCCATTAGATCCTATACCCATGCATCCTAGCCGTGCATTTTGCTCCTTCCTCCTCACGTCTTGGCTACAGGTTGAGGCCGTGCTCCTAAACCCATCCAACTCAATTTAGGTTTAAACTTTACAACCTCATTTCTCGACGAAACTCGATCACATCACTTGCAATTCAAAGGCCTTCACTCCCCCTACACTCGGCCTGAAGCATGTGGAGCCCGGCTCTCTGGTGAGCCTCGAATTGCGTGCGCAGGCCGGCCACTTCATGGTCAATTTCCCGTTGATTCGTGAAGCCATTCGCGATCTCCACCGTTGATCTTGTAGTTCGTGTTGCCCTCTTCAACATTGTAGTTGAACGTTTCTTGTAAATGTAAACGGATTTGAAGTTATCGAGGGAGGAAGAAGAGACAATTCTGGCCATTGGTGATAAATGTGGCGGCTAGGGTTTAGAATTTTATTTTATTTTTATTATGAAGGGTGTGGGTGTGTATTTATAGAATTTCGTTCGACACTATTCATCCGGAAATTCCGAACTCCGATTTACGCGCCGTAACTAGCATTTCTAGGATTTACCCCGCGTTCCGGACACAATGGAACAGGTTTCGAAAGCTAATTCGGACATCTGTGCGAGTTATGGCTATAAACGCTCAATTTAAATTAAACCGATTTAAGTTGATTTCTAGGCGTTTTAATTTGTACCGGACAAACGGTAAATCCAATTGACTTGAAATTTGAAACCTTACAATAATATCACATTACGGATCCGATGAAACTGGTTTCGTCGAAATCCGAGACTTTTTGAAAAATGGCTATTTTAACTCGCCAAATTAATATTAAAAATAAATCGATGCGTTTCGAGCTGCCACGATCAAACGATAACTCCGATTGACACGAAATTTGAAATCCGGTAATAACTAACTATTACGGATCCAATGCAACTGGTTTCGTTCAATTCTGAGACTGTTCAAAAATTGACTATTTTCACTAGTCGATTTAAATATTAAAATATTCAATTTTCACAAATTAACTTTTAATTCGATTTTAAAAGTTCTAAAATATCATTCTAACTTCAATATGATAAAATAAAATTTTACAAATCATTTTCAATCATATTTAACTCAATTTTCAATTATTTCCATAATTTAACGTATTAAATTATCGATTTAATTATTCAATTAAATCCAATAATTCAAATTAAAATTTATTCGACTTATAAATTCACTTTTTAATATTTAAAATTAATTAAATATTTAAATTTTAATTTCTAAAAATCCTGGGTCGTTACAATCTTCCCCACTTAAAAGAATTTCGTCCTCGAAATTATTAAGTAAGAAAAGTTATAGAATTTACTAATTTTCCCAAAATTCATAGTTAAACTTCTTACAATACTTACTAAGTTTTCCAAATCATACTTAGTTATCTTTTCAAAAACAACTACTATTGTTTAACTTTAATTCCAAAATCAAAGTTTATAGTTTTCAAAATTTTCCAATTTTCTCAAATTTTTCTAACGCCTTAAATTTCCGTAAAAATTCGCCATAGTCTCCTTTGCGCGGCTCGATCCGGAAAAAAAATGACAGTATATATATCACAAATATACATCTCATCAAGTAATGAGGCATCCCGAAGGGAAAAAGTATAAAAGTACGGTATGTAATCCGAGATATGTACCTTATATTTTATTAGCGAGCATATACGGCTAATATAGCGAGAAAGCGAGCTCCAAATGCGAAGCAAACGCGATCCGCACCTACTAATTACTCAACAAACAACATGAGAACATGCATATATGAAAATAATCTCAATATACAACATATATCTCCATAACAACTATATATGTCACATAGCAAATGCAACATATTCAAACATCAACCAACTAGCATTCAACAAATTCATAATCAATATATATTCATTTATATTCTCATTAATATTCAATGAAATAGGTTTTCAATTTAATCACATTTGATTCATATACAGTGGATGTTCTTTACTAACATTCATTTTCAATTAGTTTATATTCACTAATTCATATTCAAGTTGGTTCACTTCCAATTTTATTAAATCAATTTCATTAACACTTAATGAATTATATACAATCAATCAACTATCATATAACAATCAATGTATATTAATTACAACCAAATTCTTTTGCTTACAATTGGTTTAATCAAATTAATTTTCATTCAACTATTCAACTTTCAATACCATTAGAATTTAATGAATTAACACGTACATCCATTATTTCTTATCAATTATTCACATTTAATTGATTAATATTCAATCCATTCATTTAATTCAATTACAAAAGTTGAATTTCATTTACATAACTCAAGTTCACATCTATCACTTGGTTTTACTTAACTTAAATTCCCATTTATAAATCAATTCAGCTTCCAATTCTAAGTAAATTTTCCATTTAACTTTAAATTCATTTTTATTTACTACTCATATTCATAAATATATTCATATAGTTTCACTTCTTATATATATAAGTTTATTTCATAATTGTAAATTACTTTAATTATAATTTAACTCTTATAATTCTTTTTTACTTATACAATAATCCTTTAATTTAGATTATTCAAACATCTAAACAATCAACTTATATACACTTTAATAATTCTGAAAAATTATTTCTTTATATATAAAATATAATCAAGGTAAAATTATTTCATTTACCCAATTTAAAACAGTATTATGTCGGTTTATCTTGTTTAAGAGTTTAGAAACTCCTATCTACGATAGTTAGCTAGACTACATCGACTGGAATCTATAAACAATCAACCGATAAGTCAACACAATATAAAACAATTTATATTCACTAACAAATACGCTCTCATAGCTATTATTACACTCAAACTCAATCTAGAGTACTACTGACTCTATCTCTAATGAGTAATACCCAACAGAACCATGGTTGTCGCTTAACCATAAGCTCTGATACCAAATTGTCAGGACCCGATTCTTCGTCTTCCGAAAATTCAACATCGATACTCACTTTATCGACTGCCGAGAAATCGAACGACGGAAAACCGAACACTGAGGGTTTTAAGAAAAAGAAAAGAAGAAGAGAGAAAAAGAAGAAAGAAGATAGGATAGAAGAAAATAGAAAATAGAAATTAGAGAGAATAGAAAACAGAAAAGAAGATAGAAAATTTTTAAAATAGAAAGAAAAAGAGAATGGAGGAAAAAGAAAAACATAAGAAAATAGAGAAAATAGAACAGAGAATAGAAGAGAAAGAAGATAGAACAAAATAGGACGAAACAGAAAACAACAGAACAACATCAGAATCTCACAATTCGCAGCGGAACAACATATAATAATAAATGAATAATCTTTAAACAAAGAACTATATCAGTTATTACATTTTATACATTACATTACATCATATCATCAGAGTGTACAACATCATACAACAACAAAGAGTGCAGCGGAAAAAGAAATACTATATAAATAATACGCCATGTCATCCATCTTGCCTCCAGCAATTCCTGAATATCCAGAATATCCTGATAAACCTTAACTCTTAACTGCCCGTGTGGAAATTGGTGGGCACCCAGAGTTTAGGAAGGAAAACAATAAACTCCAAGTCAGTCATGTGACTGGTGTGAGAACTCAAAACAGTTTATTTATCTTTAAAATCAAAATACAGGAATATTTTTAAATTCAATTCGCAATGCTTTTAAAAATGAGACTACCATAAGGCCTCCCGCACACACACACATGCAAACGTAGAATCGGAGGAGATTTCTCCTTATGATAGTCAAAGATGCTTGATACGCATTTAAAATAACATTTGATATTATTACTAGTGCATAGTGTAGGGAAAATTCATTTCGAAAGTAGAATATAAATCTTAGCCAGCATAGACATTCCGAACTATGCCTACTATAGCTAACTATGTTCAATAGCAGGTTACCGCCACATTCCATAGCAGGTTATACAACTAAAACCGTACAAGTTTCGTATTGTTTCTTTGGATTTCCAACAAATGGTCAGGCCAAGGAACTTCCCATTGCCACATGAGAATGCCTCTGGAAAGACATCCCCGAGAACCAAACCGGAACTCTGCCAACACAAGGCCGGGTTACCCCTAACTGGGTAACTACTGACACGAGCATGCCATTCCCCGATCGTAAACGACCTTTCTCACGGGATCCCGAAAACCAACAACCACAAAGTAATAAATTCGTAGTAACCACATAGGTTAAATATCTGGGCTCCATACCATGATACCACCTCTATCCAGAAGGAAATGTACATACCCTAAAGGGTGCTACCCCTCATAACCTTGCTGCATCTTTCCTGTTTTGACCATTTCCGGGGTGTGAGGTTCGACGAAGTCACGTCCACAAAAACATACTTTATACAAAAGCCATGCTTTGGGTCAACAAATGATCAACACAATGATCACTAAGATAGACGATCAAATAAACGATCCTATCACAATAATCAACACAATGATCAATTACAGCAACACTCAGCATGTCACATTACCAAATTGGGAATATGTCGCTGATAACATTCAACTACATAACCTCTGAGCTCGTACGTCTCAGAGAAGGGTGTTAAGCTAAAAGAATAATTCTCCGCCACCAACAGAAATATATTTGAAAGAAATCGGCTTTATATCTCAACTTGTAATGTCAGACACACAATCCATACAGTCTGTTCCGGGATCGAACAAAACCGAAGGCACTTACAAAGAAGTCCTTGCAATCCGGATATTCACAATCCTGATCGGATTCACCATCACATATGGAGAACTCTATACCGGAGCAACTCGGTGCAGAGTAAATCGACAGGTCATCCTATCGCTCTCGCAAATACCGGGTCTTCAACACCGATCTTCAAATGCAATTCATAACGACGTATCACATATTCGGAATGGGTTATACGACCCCATGGTCCTTTCCCGGTTAACCCGAATAGTGAGCGCTTATTTAAAAATAAGTGTAGCATTCACATTCAAACAAATCACATCAATTACCCATTCAAAGGGAAATATTGATAGTCGGTTATTGAACTATCAATGGATATGCACAACATCACCAGATTCCAAATAATTTTCCAAATTATTTATTTTCCAAAAATATCTTCACTAGATATATAATTTCACACTTCAAAAATAAATCAATATTTATTTTTAAACCCATTTTCCAATTTCATTTATAAATTCAATAGTGAATTTACAATCCAAAATATCTATGAATATTCGATTTCAATTATTCATTTCAATATTCCTTTTCAATTTATCTTCAAAAAGATAAATTCTCAAAATATTCACTTTATATTCGAAAACATTTCCATACTTATACATTCATAAGTAGTTCACAAATTTTATTTATTTTCAACACTTAGAAAATATTCAATATACTTAAATCGAAATTAAGTATATATTTCATTCTTTAAGGAAATCATTCTCTTAAACATATTTATTTGGGCCAAAACGAATGTTACGTAAAACATCGTTACGACAACCCAAAATCACTAGTATAGGGATTCGAAATTAAAATAGATATATAAATCCCAATACTATACAAAACATTTCCTTTCGGAAATTATTTACTATAACAACAGTGTTATAGTCTACTATTTCCTTTTTTTTCTCGAAAACGTCTATTTCAACAATGAATGTTGAAATCTATGGTTTCGAATCTCAACACATTTTAAAACATCGTTAGATCGTTTTAATTCTATTTCAAATATCACATTCAAAACAATTTCTTTAACATATTATTCACTATTCAAAAACGTGAATATTCTACGTTAACCAATTTTATCACTTCTATTCATTTTATTTCAAAGGATTATTCACAGTCTAAAACGTGAATATAACTCCATTTATAAGTTATAACAATTAACTTATCAAAATAAGTCATTTGTGAATTTATAAAACAACGTTTATAAATCCCATTTCTATTTATTTTATAACTACTTCCTTTAATAAATTCCTTTATTGATCTATTCCAGTTCATAACTCAATTATAAACTAAAAGTTCATATCATAAGTTAAATACTTATAAGACGATTATTTTACAAAATCGTTCCTCTAAAGACTTTCCAAACCATAAATCTTATAACTTATAAGATTCATTTATTTAACCAAATCTATTCTTCAAATAACTTCACCAATTTATAATTCTTACTATTTATAAATTTCATTTATAACTTCACCATTTATAATTCTATAAATTTCATTCTTTAATGAAATTCATTTTCACTTCATTCAAACACTTATAAAAACTCGTTTTATAATGTCAACATTTCAATTTATAAATATCCATTTATAAATCTCTTGATATAAATCAATTTATATTATTCTTTAAAACGTCTTTAATTTCCTTTATAATTTCATCCTTTCTCTTGATTTATAAAATAATCAAATTTTATAAATCCTATATTTAAACTTTTCACAATAATTCTAAAATATCTCGATTAAACTATTTTATAAAATCAGTAGCATCATATTCTCAAAAATCAGTTTTTAACTATATTTCTCAAAAATCATAATTTTTATAACATTAAAAATTATAACGTTTATTTATTAAAATGGATCAATTCCAAAAATAAAATATATTTTCAAAAATCACTTTAAAATCATTTTAAAATCCCAAAATCTGGGTCCAATGATGCTACACACCAAATAGTCAATCACGACTACAACGGTATCATATATCGTATATGATAATCAATCAAATATCAAAATATCTGAAATCAAATAAATACTGTTGAGGAATCCAGTTGGATCCCTCCAACCTGTTTTCCTGCATCCACAAACATTAGCACAATACCAATTTCGCTCCAGTACGAAATTATCGCGGTATATGTTCTTATTAAATATTATCCGCTTAATAACGGCGCAATAGGGTCTCATCCGCTAAACAAAAAATGCGGGAAATCAACAACTGCAATATATACATATGCCAATATATATATATTGATATTATATATAATACCAATTTCACTGTTTATGAAATATTCGCGGTATATGTTTTTATTAAATAACATCTGCTTACTAACGGCGTATAATGTCTATTTTAACAATCAATAGATATCAATCAACATCAAACATGCATTCAAATATTTTAAATCTAACTATTTAAAATAAAATCGAAACCTATTCGATTGAGCGAGAAATTCTCACCTTGATTTTATTTTCGTTTTAGCGATTTATTTCGAATAAAATTAAACGGACGTTTAATTTTACCCAAAATTCTCACTAACTCCAATCGACTCCAAACCAACTCCATCGCGTAGTGCTCGTCCATACGATTCCAACGCAACTGAGTTTGCATTTTTTCGACCTCGTATGAAAAAGTTATGAATTTACGAAGTTTATACGAATTTAAACTTAATAATTACAACTTAAACTTTATAATTTATAACCTATACAAGCTTTGGCCGTTAGATCCTATACCCATGCATCCTAGCCGTGCATTTTGCTCCTTCCTCCTCACGTCTTGTCTACAGGTTGAGGCCGTGCTCCTAAACCCATCCAACTCAATTTAGGTTTAAACTTTACAACCTCATTTCTCAACGAAACTCGATCACATCACTTGCAATTCGAAGGCCTTCACTCCCCCTACACTCGGCCTGAAGCATGTGGAGCCCGGCTCTCTGGTGAGCCTCGAATTGCATGCGCAAGCCGGCCACTTCATGGTCAATTTCCCGTTGATTCGTGAAGCCATTCGCGATCTCCACCGTTGATCTTGTAGTTCGTGTTGCCCTCTTCAACATTGTAGTTGAACGTTTCTTGTAAATGTAAACGGATTTGAAGTTATCGAGGGAGGAAGAAGAGACAATTCTGGCCATTGGTGATAAATGTGGCGGCTAGGGTTTAGAATTTTATTTTTATTTTATTATTAAGGGTGTGGGTGTGTATTTATAGAATTTCGTTCGACACTATTCATCCAGAAATTCCGAACTCCGATTTACGCGCCGTAACCAGCGTTTCTAGGGTTTACCCCGCGTTCCGGGCACAATGGAACAGGTTTCGAAAGCTAATTCGGACATCTGTGCGAGTTATGGCTATAAACGCTCAATTTAAATTAAACCGATTTAAGTCGATTTCTAGGCGTTTTAATTTGTACCGGACAAACGGTAAATCCAATTGACTTGAAATTTGAAACCTTACAATAATATCACATTACGGATCCGATGAAACTGGTTTCGTCGAAATCCGAGACTTTTTGAAAAATGGCTATTTTAACTCGCCAAATTAATATTAAAAATAAATCGATGCGTTTCGAGCTGCCACGATCAAACGATAACTCCGATTGACACGAAATTTGAAATCCGGTAATAACTAACTATTACGGATCCAATGGAACTGGTTTCGTTCAATTCTGAGACTGTTCAAAAATTGACTATTTTCACTAGTCGATTTAAATATTAAAATATTCAATTTTCACAAATTAACTTTTAATTCGATTTTAAAAGTTCTGAAATATCATTCTAACTTCAATATGATAAAATAAAATTTTACAAATCGTTTTCAATCATATTTAACTCAATTTTCAATTATTTCCATAATTTAACGTATTAAATTATCGATTTAATTATTCAATTAAATCCAATAATTCAAATTAAAATTTATTCGACTTATAAATTCACTTTTTAATATTTAAAATCAATTAAATATTCAAATTTTAATTTCTAAAAATCCTGGGTCGTTACAATCTTCCCCACTTAAAAGAATTTCGTCCTCGAAATTATTAAGTAAGAAAAGTTATAGAATTTATTAATTTTCCCAAAATTCATAGTTAAACTTCTTACAATACTTACTAAGTTTTCCAAATCATACTTAGTTATCTTTTCAAAAACAACTACTATTGTTTAACTTTAATTCCAAAATCAAAGTTTATAGTTTTCAAAATTTTCCAATTTTCTCAAATTTTTCTAACGCCTTAAATTTCCGTAAAAATTCGCCATAGTCTCCTTTGCGCGGCTCGATCCGGAAAAAAAATGACAGTATATATATCACAAATATACATCTCATCAAGTAATGAGGCATCCCGAAGGGAAAAAGTATAAAAGTACGGTATGTAATCCGAGATATGTACCTTATATTTTATTAGCGAGCATATACGGCTAATATAGCGAGAAAGCGAGCTCCAAATGCGAAGCAAACGCGATCCGCACCTACTAATTACTCAACAAACAACATGAGAACATGCATATATGAAAATAATCTCAATATACAACATATATCTCCATAACAACTATATATGTCACATAGCAAATGCAACATATTCAAACATCAACCAACTAGCATTCAACAAATTCATAATCAATATATATTCATTTATATTCTCATTAATATTCAATGAAATAGGTTTCCAATTTAATCACATTTGATTCATATACAGTGGATGTTCTTTACTAACATTCATTTTCAATTAGTTTATATTCACTAATTCATATTCAAGTTGGTTCACTTCTAATTTTATTAAATCAATTTCATTAACACTTAATGAATTATATACAATCAATCAACTATCATATAACAATCAATGTATATTAATTACAACCAAATTCTTTTGCTTACAATTGGTTTAATCAAATTAATTTTCATTCAACTATTCAACTTTCAATACCATTAGAATTTAATGAATTAACACGTACATCCATTATTTCTTATCAATTATTCACATTTAATTGATTAATATTCAATCCATTCATTTAATTCAATTACAAAAGTTGAATTTCATTTACATAACTCAAGTTCACATCTATCACTTGGTTTTACTTAACTTAAATTCCCATTTATAAATCAATTCAGCTTCCAATTCTAAGTAAATTTTCCATTTAACTTTAAATTCATTTTTATTTACTACTCATATTCATAAATATATTCATATAGTTTCACTTCTTATATATATAAGTTTATTTCATAATTGTAAATTACTTTAATTATAATTTAACTCTTATAATTCTTTTTTACTTATACAATAATCCTTTAATTTAGATTATTCAAACATCTAAACAATCAACTTATATACACTTTAATAATTCTGAAAAATTATTTCTTTATATATAAAATATAATCAAGGTAAAATTATTTCATTTACCCAATTAAAAACAATATTATGTCGGTTTATCTTGTTTAAGAGTTTAGAAACTCCTATCTACGATAGTTAGCTAGACTACATCGACTGGAATCTATAAACAATCAACTGATAAGTCAACACAATATAAAACAATTTATATTCACTAACAAATACGCTCTCATAGCTATTATTACACTCAAACTCAATCTAGAGTACTACTGACTCTATCTCTAATGAGTAATACCCAACAGAACCATGGTTGTCGCTTAACCATAAGCTCTGATACCAAATTGTCAGGACCCGATTCTTCGTCTTTCGAAAATTCAACATCGATACTCACTTTATCGACTGCCGAGAAATCGAACGACGGAAAACCGAACACTGAGGGTTTTAAGAAAAAGAAAAGAAGAAGAGAGAAAAAGAAGAAAGAAGATAGGAAAGAAGAAAATAGAAAATAGAAATTAGAGAGAATAGAAAACAGAAAAGAAGATAGAAAATTTTTAAAATAGAAAGAAAAGGAGAATGGAGGAAAAAGAAAAACAGAAGAATATAGAGAAAATAGAACAGAGAATAGAAGAGAAAGAAGATAGAACAAAATAGGACGGAACAGAAAACAACAGAACAACATCAGAATCTCACAATTCGCAGCGGAACAACATATAATAATAAATGAATAATCTTTAAACAAAGAACTATATCAGTTATTACATTTTATACATTACATTACATCATATCATCAGAGTGTACAACATCATACAACAACAAAGAGTGCAGCGGAAAAAGAAATACTATATAAATAATACGCCATGCCATCCATCTTGCCTCCAGCAATTCCTGAATATCCAGAATATCCTGATAAACCTTAACTCTTAACTGCCCGTGTGGAAATTGGTGGGCACCCAGAGTTTAGGAAGGAAAACAATAAACTCCAAGTCAGTCATGTGACTGGTGTGAGAACTCAAAACAGTTTATTTATCTTTAAAATCAAAATACAGGAATATTTTTAAATTCAATTCGCAATGCTTTTAAAAATGAGACTACCATAAGGCCTCCCGCACACACACACATGCAAACGCAGAATCGGAGGAGATTTCTCCTTATGATAGTCAAAGATGCTTGATACGCATTTAAAATAACATTTGATATTATTACTAGTGCATAGTGTAGGGAAAATTCATTTCGAAAGTAGAATATAAATCTTAGCCAGCATAGACATTCCGAACTATGCCTACTATAGCTAACTATGTTCAATAGCAGGTTACCGCCACATTCCATAGCAGGTTATACAACTAAAACCGTACAAGTTTCGTATTGTTTCTTTGGATTTCCAACAAATGGTCAGGCCAAGGAACTTCCCATTGCCACATGAGAATGCCTCTGGAAAGACATCCCCGAGAACCAAACCGGAACTCTGCCAACACAAGGCCGGGTTACCCCTAACTGGGTAACTACTGACACGAGCACGCCATTCCCCGATCGTAAACGACCTTTCTCACGGGATCCCGAAAACCAACAACCACAAAGTAATAAATTCGTAGTAACCACATAGGTTAAATATCTGGGCTCCATACCATGATACCACCTCTATCCAGAAGGAAATGTACATACCCTAAAGGGTGCTACCCCTCATAACCTTGCTGCATCTTTCCTGTTTTGACCATTTCCGGGGTGTGAGGTTCGACGAAGTCACGTCCACAAAAACATACTTTATACAAAAGCCATGCTTTGGGTCAACAAATGATCAACACAATGATCACTAAGATAGACGATCAAATAAACGATCCTATCACAATAATCAACACAATGATCATTTACAGCAACACTCAGCATGTCACATCACCAAATTGGGAATATATCGCTGATAACATTCAACTACATAACCTCTGAGCTCGTACGTCTCAGAGAAGGGTGTTAAGCTAAAAGAATAATTCTCCGCCACCAACAGAAATATATTTGAAAGAAATCGGCTTTATATCTCAACTTGTAATGTCAGACACACAATCCATACAGTCTGTTCCGGGATCGAACAAAACCGAAGGCACTTACAAAGAAGTCCTTGCAATCCGGATATTCACAATCCTGATCGGATTCACCATCACATATGGAGAACTCTATACCGGAGCAACTCGGTGCAGAGTAAATCGACAGGTCATCCTATCGCTCTCGCAAATACCGGGTCTTCAACACCGATCTTCAAATGCAATTCATAACGACGTATCACATATTCGGAATGGGTTATACGACCCCATGGTCCTTTCCCGGTTAACCCGAATAGTGAGCGCTTATTTAAAAATAAGTGTAGCATTCACATTCAAACAAATCACATCAATTACCCATTCAAAGGGAAATATTGATAGTCGGTTATTGAACTATCAATGGATATGCACAACATCACCAGATTCCAAATAATTTTCCAAATTATTTATTTTCCAAAAATATCTTCACTAGATATATAATTTCACACTTCAAAAATAAATCAATATTTATTTTTAAACCCATTTTCCAATTTCATTTATAAATTCAATAGTGAATTTACAATCCAAAATATCTATGAATATTTGATTTCAATTATTCATTTCAATATTCCTTTTCAATTTATCTTCAAAAAGATAAATTCTCAAAATATTCACTTTATATTGGAAAACATTTCCATACTTATACATTCATAAGTAGTTCACAAATTTTATTTATTTTCAACACTTAAAAATATTCAATATACTTAAATCGAAATTAAGTATATATTTCATTCTTTAAGGAAATCATTCTCTTAAACATATTTATTTGGGCCAAAACGAATGTTACGTAAAACATCGTTACGACAACCCAAAATCACTAGTATAGGGATTCGAAATTAAAATAGATATATAAATCCCAATACTATACAAAACATTTCCTTTCGGAAATTATTTACTATAACAACAGTGTTATAGTCTACTATTTCCTTTTTTTTCTCGAAAACGTCTATTTCAACAATGAATGTTGAAATCTATGGTTTCGAATCTCAACACATTTTAAAACATCGTTAGATCGTTTTAATTCTATTTCAAATATCACATTCAAAACAATTTCTTTAACATATTATTCACTATTCAAAAACGTGAATATTCTACGTTAACCAATTTTATCACTTCTATTCATTTTATTTCAAAGGATTAGTCACAGTCTAAAACGTGAATATAACTCCATTTATAAGTTATAACAATTAACTTATCAAAATAAGTCATTTGTGAATTTATAAAACAACGTTTATAAATCCCATTTCTATTTATTTTATAACTACTTCCTTTAATAAATTCCTTTATTAATCTATTCCAGTTCATAACTCAATTATAAACTAAAAGTTCATATCATAAGTTAAATACTTATAAGACGATTATTTTACGAAATCGTTCCTCTAAAGACTTTCCAAACCATAAATCTTATAACTTATAAGATTCATTTATTTAACCAAATCTATTCTTCAAATAACTTCACCAATTTATAATTCTTACTATTTATAAATTTCATTTATAACTTCACCGTTTATAATTCTATAAATTTCATTCTTTAATGAAATTCATTTTCACTTCATTCAAACACTTATAAAAACTCGTTTTATAATGTCAACATTTCAATTTATAAATATCCATTTATAAATCTCTTGATATAAATCAATTTATATTATTCTTTAAAACGTCTTTAATTTCCTTTATAATTTCATCCTTTCTCTTGATTTATAAAATAATCAAATTTTATAAATCCTATATTTAAACTTTTCACAATAATTCTAAAATATCTCGATTAAACTATTTTATAAAATCAATAGCATCATATTCTCAAAAATCAGTTTTTAACTATATTTCTCAAAAATCATAATTTTTATAACATTAAAAATTATAACGTTTATTTATTAAAATGGATCAATTCCAAAAATAAAGTATATTTTCAAAAATCACTTTAAAATCATTTTAAAATCCCAAAATCTGGGTCCAATGATGCTACACACCAAGTAGTCAATCACGACTACAACGGTATCATATATCGTATATGATAATCAATCAAATATCAAAATATCTGAAATCAAATAAATACTGTTGAGGAATCCAGTTGGATCCTTCCAACCTGTTTTCCTGCATCCACAAACATTAGCACAATACCAATTTCGCTCCAGTACGAAATTATCGCGGTATATGTTCTTATTAAATATTATCCGCTTAATAACGGCGCAATATGGTCTCATCCGCTAAACAAAAAATGCGGGAAATCAACAACTGCAATATATACATATGCCAATATATATATATTGATATTATATATAATACCAATTTCACTGTTTATGAAATATTCGCGGTATATGTTTTTATTAAATAACATCCGCTTACTAACGGCGTATAATGTCTATTTTAACAATCAATAGATATCAATCAACATCAAACATGCATTCAAATATTTTAAATCTAACTATTTAAAATAAAATCGAAACCTATTCGATTGAGTGAGAAATTCTCACCTTGATTTTATTTTCGTTTTAGCGATTTATTTCGAATAAAATTAAACGGACGTTTAATTTTACCCAAAATTCTCACTAACTCCAATCGACTCCAAACCAACTCCATCGCGTAGTGCTCGTCCATACGATTCCAACGCAACTGAGTTTGCATTTTTTCGACCTCGTATGAAAAATTTATGAATTTACGAAGTTTATACGAATTTAAACTTAATAATTACAACTTAAACTTTATAATTTATAACCTATACAAGCTTTGGCCGTTAGATCCTATACCCATGCATCCTAGCCGTGCATTTTGTTCCTTCCTCCTCACGTCTTGGCTACAGGTTGAGGCCGTGCTCCTAAACCCATCCAACTCAATTTAGGTTTAAACTTTACAACCTCATTTCTCGACGAAACTCGATCACATCACTTGCAATTCGAAGGCCTTCACTCCCCCTACACTCGGCCTGAAGCATGTGGAGCTCGGCTCTCTGGTGAGCCTCGAATTGCGTGCGCGGGCCGGCCACTTCATGGTCAATTTCCCGTTGATTCGTGAAGCCATTCGCGATCTCCACCGTTGATCTTGTAGTTCGTGTTGCCCTCTTCAACATTGTAGTTGAACGTTTCTTGTAAATGTAAACGGATTTGAAGTTATCGAGGGAGGAAGAAGAGACAATTCTGGCCATTGGTGATAAATGTGGCGGCTAGGGTTTATAACTTTATTTTTTTTTATTATGAAGGGTGTGGGTGTGTATTTATAGAATTTCGTTCGACACTATTCATCCGGAAATTCCGAACTCCGATTTACGCGCCGTAACCAGCGTTTCTAGGGTTTACCCCACGTTCCGGACACAATGGAATAGGTTTCGAAAGCTAATTCGGACATCTGTGCGAGTTATGGCTATAAACGCTCAATTTAAATTAAACCGATTTAAGTCGATTTCTAGGCGTTTTAATTTGTACCGGACAAACGGTAAATCCAATTGACTTGAAATTTGAAACCTTACAATAATATCATATTACGGATCCGATGAAACTGGTTTCGTCGAAATCCGAGACTTTTTGAAAAATGGCTATTTTAACTCGCCAAATTAATATTAAAAATAAATCGATGCGTTTCGAGCTGCCACGATCAAACGATAACTCCGATTGACACGAAATTTGAAATCCGGTAATAACTAACTATTACGGATCCAATGGAACTGGTTTCGTTCAATTCTGAGACTGTTCAAAAAATTGACTATTTTCACTAGTCGATTTAAATATTAAAATATTCAATTTTCACAAATTAACTTTTAATTCGATTTTAAAAGTTCTAAAATATCATTCTAACTTCAATATGATAAAATAAAATTTTACAAATCATTTTCAATCATATTTAACTCAATTTTCAATTATTTCCATAATTTAACGTATTAAATTATCGATTTAATTATTCAATTAAATCCAATAATTCAAATTAAAATTTATTCGACTTATAAATTCACTTTTTAATATTTAAAATTAATTAAATATTCAAATTTTAATTTCTAAAAATCCTAGGTCGTTACAATCTTCCCCACTTAAAAGAATTTCGTCCTCGAAATTATTAAGTAAGAAAAGTTATAGAATTTATTAATTTTCCCAAAATTCATAGTTAAACTTCTTACAATACTTACTAAGTTTTCCAAATCATACTTAGTTATCTTTTCAAAAACAACTACTATTGTTTAACTTTAATTCCAAAATCAAAGTTTATAGTTTTCAAAATTTTCCAATTTTCTCAAATTTTTCTAACGCCTTAAATTTCCGGAAAAATTCGCCATAGTCTCCTTTGCGCGGCTCGATCCGAAAAAAAAATGACAGTATATATATCACAAATATACATCCCATCAAGTAATGAGGCATCCCGAAGGGAAAAAGTATAAAAGTACGGTATGTAATCCGAGATATGTACCTTATATTTTATTAGCGAGCATATACGGCTAATATAGCGAGAAAGCGAGCTCCAAATGCGAAGCAAACGCGATCCGCACCTACTAATTACTCAACAAACAACATGAGAACATGCATATATGAAAATAATCTCAATATACAAAATATATCTCCGTAACAACTATATATGTCACATAGCAAATGCAACATATTCAAACATCAACCAACTAGCATTCAACAAATTCATAATCAATATATATTCATTTATATTCTCATTAATATTCAATGAAATAGGTTTTCAATTTAATCACATTTGATTCATATACAGTGGATGTTCTTTACTAACATTCATTTTCAATTAGTTTATATTCACTAATTCATATTCAAGTTGGTTCACTTCCAATTTTATTAAATCAATTTCATTAACACTTAATGAATTATATACAATCAATCAACTATCATATAACAATCAATGTATATTAATTACAACCAAATTCTTTTGCTTACAATTGGTTTAATCAAATTAATTTTCATTCAACTATTCAACTTTCAATACCATTAGAATTTAATGAATTAACACGTACATCCATTATTTCTTATCAATTATTCACATTTAATTGATTAATATTCAATCCATTCATTTAATTCAATTACAAAAGTTGAATTTCATTTACATAACTCAAGTTCACATCTATCACTTGGTTTTACTTAACTTAAATTCCCATTTATAAATCAATTCAGCTTCCAATTCTAAGTAAATTTTCCATTTAACTTTAAATTCATTTTTATTTACTACTCATATTCATAAATATATTCATATAGTTTCACTTCTTATATATATAAGTTTATTTCATAATTGTAAATTACTTTAATTATAATTTAACTCTTATAATTCTTTTTTACTTATACAATAATCCTTTAATTTAGATTATTCAAACATCTAAACAATCAACTTATATACACTTTAATAATTCTGAAAAATTATTTCTTTATATATAAAATATAATCAAGGTAAAATTATTTCATTTACCCAATTTAAAACAATATTATGTCGGTTTATCTTGTTTAAGAGTTTAGAAACTCCTATCTATGATAGTTAGCTAGACTACATCGACTGGAATCTATAAACAATCAACCGATAAGTCAACAAAATATAAAACAATTTATATTCACTAACAAATACGCTCTCATAGCTATTATTACACTCAAACTCAATCTAGAGTACTACTGACTCTATCTCTAATGAGTAATACCCAACAGAACCATGGTTGTCGCTTAACCATAAGCTCTGATACCAAATTGTCAGGACCCGATTCTTCGTCTTCCGAAAATTCAACATCGATACTCACTTTATCGACTGTCGAGAAATCGAACGACGGAAAACCGAACACTGAGGGTTTTAAGAAAAAGAAAAGAAGAAGAGAGAAAAAGAAGAAAGAAGATAGGATAGAATAAAATAGAAAATAGAAATTAGAGAGAATAGAAAACAGAAAAGAAGATAGAAAATTTTTAAAATAGAAAGAAAAAGAGAATGGAGGAAAAAGAAAAACAGAAGAAAATAGAGAAAATAGAACAGAGAATAGAAGAGAAAGAAGATAGAACAAAATAGGACGGAACAGAAAACAACAGAACAACATCAGAATCTCACAATTCGCAGCGGAACAACATATAATAATAAATGAATAATCTTTAAACAAAGAACTATATCAGTTATTACATTTTATACATTACATTACATCATATCATCAGAGTGTACAACATCATACAACAACAAATAGTGCAGCGGAAAAGGAAATACTATATAAATAATACGCCATGCCATCCATCTTGCCTCCAGCAATTCCTGAATATCCAGAATATCCTGATAAACCTTAACTCTTAACTGCCCGTGTGGAAATTGGTGGGCACCCAGAGTTTAGGAAGGAAAACAATAAACTCCAAGTCAGTCATGTGACTGGTGTGAGAACTCAAAACAGTTTATTTATCTTGAAAATCAAAATACAGGAATATTTTTAAATTCAATTCGCAATGCTTTTAAAAATGAGACTACCATAAGGCCTCCCGCACACACATACATGCAAACGCAGAATCGGAGGAGATTTCTCCTTATGATAGTCAAAGATGCTTGATACGCATTTAAAATAACATTTGATATTATTACTAGTGCCTAGTGTAGGGAAAATTCATTTCGAAAGTAGAATATAAATCTTAGCCAGCATAGACATTCCGAACTATGCCTACTATAGCTAACTATGTTCAATAGTAGGTTACCGCCACATTCCATAGCAGGTTATACAACTAAAACCGTACAAGTTTCGTATTGTTTCTTTGGATTTCCAACAAATGGTCAGGCCAAGGAACTTCCCATTGCCACATGAGAATGCCTCTGGAAAGACATCCCCGAGAACCAAACCGGAACTCTGCCAACACAAGGCCGGGTTACCCCTAACTGGGTAACTACTGACACGAGCACGCCATTCCCCGATCGTAAACGACCTGTCTCACGGGATCCCGAAAACCAACAACCACAAAGTAATAAATTCGTAGTAACCACATAGGTTAAATATCTGGGCTCCATACCATGATACCACCTCTATCCAGAAGGAAATGTACATACCCTAAAGGGTGCTACCCCTCATAACCTTGCTGCATCTTTCCTGTTTTGACCATTTCCGGGGTGTGAGGTTCGACGAAGTCACGTCCACAAAAACATACTTTATACAAAAGCCATGCTTTGGGTCAACAAATGATCAACACAATGATCACTAAGATAGACGATCAAATAAACGATCCTATCACAATAATCAACACAATGATCATTTACAGCAACACTAAGCATGTCACATTACCAAATTGGGAATATATCGCTGATAACATTCAACTACATAACCTCTGAGCTCGTACGTCTCAGAGAAGGGTGTTAAGCTAAAAGAATAATTCTCCGCCACCAACAGAAATATATTTGAAAGAAATCGGCTTTATATCTCAACTTGTAATGTCAGACACACAATCCATACAAGTCTGTTCCGGGATCGAACAAAACCGAAGGCACTTACAAAGAAGTCCTTGCAATCCGGATATTCACAATCCTGATCGGATTCACCATCACATATGGAGAACTCTATACCGGAGCAACTCGGTGCAGAGTAAATCGATAGGTCATCCTATCGCTCTCGCAAATACCGGGTCTTCAACACCGATCTTCAAATGCAATTCATAACGACGTATCACATATTCGGAATGGGTTATACGACCCCATGGTCCTTTCCCGGTTAACCCGAATAGTGAGCGCTTATTTAAAAATAAGTGTAGCATTCACATTCAAACAAATCACATCAATTACCCATTCAAAGGGAAATATTGATAGTCGGTTATTGAACTATCAATGGATATGCACAACATCACCAGATTCCAAATAATTTTCCAAATTATTTATTTTCCAAAAATATCTTCACTAGATATATAATTTCACACTTCAAAAATAAATCAATATTTATTTTTAAACCCATTTTCCAATTTCATTTATAAATTCAATAGTGAATTTACAATCCAAAATATCTATGAATATTTGATTTCAATTATTCATTTCAATATTCCTTTTCAATTTATCTTCAAAAAGATAAATTCTCAAAATATTCACTTTATATTGGAAAACATTTCCATACTTATACATTCATAAGTAGTTCACAAATTTTATTTATTTTCAACACTTAGAAAATATTCAATATACTTAAATCGAAATTAAGTATATATTTCATTCTTTAAGGAAATCATTCTCTTAAACATATTTATTTGGGCCAAAACGAATGTTACGTAAAACATCGTTACGACAACCCAAAATCACTAGTATAGGGATTCGAAATTAAAATAGATATATAAATCCCAATACTATACAAAACATTTCCTTTCGGAAATTATTTACTATAACAACAGTGTTATAGTCTACTATTTCCTTTTTTTTCTCGAAAACGTCTATTTCAACAATGAATGTTGAAATCTATGGTTTCGAATCTCAACACATTTTAAAACATCGTTAGATCGTTTTAATTCTATTTCAAATATCACATTCAAAACAATTTCTTTAACATATTATTCACTATTCAAAAACGTGAATATTCTACGTTAACCAATTTTATCACTTCTATTCATTTTATTTCAAAGGATTATTCACAGTCTAAAACGTGAATATAACTCCATTTATAAGTTATAACAATTAACTTATCAAAATAAGTCATTTGTGAATTTATAAAACAACATTTATAAATCCCATTTCTATTTATTTTATAACTACTTCCTTTAATAAATTCCTTTATTAATCTATTCCAGTTCATAACTCAATTATAAACTAAAAGTTCATATCATAAGTTAAATACTTATAAGACGATTATTTTACAAAATCGTTCCTCTAAAGACTTTCCAAACCATAAATCTTATAACTTATAAGATTCATTTATTTAACCAAATCTATTCTTCAAATAACTTCACCAATTTATAATTCTTACTATTTATAAATTTCATTTATAACTTCACCGTTTATAATTCTATAAATTTCATTCTTTAATGAAATTCATTTTCACTTCATTCAAACACTTATAAAAACTCGTTTTATAATGTCAACATTTCAATTTATAAATATCCATTTATAAATCTCTTGATATAAATCAATTTATATTATTCTTTAAAACGTCTTTAATTTCCTTTATAATTTCATCCTTTCTCTTGATTTATAAAATAATCAAATTTTATAAATCCTATATTTAAACTTTTCACAATAATTCTAAAATATCTCGATTAAACTATTTTATAAAATCAATAGCATCATATTCTCAAAAATCAGTTTTTAACTATATTTCTCAAAAATCATAATTTTTATAACATTAAAAATTATAACGTTTATTTATTAAAATGGATCAATTCCAAAAATAAAGTATATTTTCAAAAATCACTTTAAAATCATTTTAAAATCCCAAAATCTGGGTCCAATGATGCTACACACCAAATAGTCAATCACGACTACAACGGTATCATATATCGTATATGATAATCAATCAAATATCAAAATATCTGAAATCAAATAAATACTGTTGAGGAATCCAGTTGGATCCCTCCATCCTGTTTTCCTGCATCCACAAACATTAGCACAATACCAATTTCGCTCCAGTATGAAATTATCGCGGTATATGTTCTTATTAAATATTATCCGCTTAATAACGGCGCAATAGGGTCTCATCCGCTAAACAAAAAATGCGGGAAATCAACAACTGCAATATATACATATGCCAATATATATATATATATATTGATATTATATATAATACCAATTTCACTGTTTATGAAATATTCGCGGTATATGTTTTTATTAAATAACATCCGCTTACTAACGGCGTATAATGTCTATTTTAACAATCAATAGATATCAATCAACATCAAACATGCATTCAAATATTTTAAATCTAACTATTTAAAATAAAATCGAAACCTATTCGATTGAGTGAGAAATTCTCACCTTGATTTTATTTTCGTTTTAGCGATTTATTTCGAATAAAATTAAACGGACGTTTAATTTTACCCAAAATTCTCACTAACTCCAATCGACTCCAAACCAACTCCATCACGTAGTGCTCGTCCATACGATTCCAACGCAACTGAGTTTGCATTTTTTCGACCTCGTATGAAAAAGTTATGAATTTACGAAGTTTATACGAATTTAAACTTAATAATTACAACTTAAACTTTATAATTTATAACCTATACAAGCTTTGGCCGTTAGATCCTATACCCATGCATCCTAGCCGTGCATTTTGCTCCTTCCTCCTCACGTCTTGGCTACAGGTTGAGGCCGTGCTCCTAAACCCATCCAACTCAATTTAGGTTTAAACTTTACAACCTCATTTCTCGACGAAACTCGATCACGCCACTTGCAATTCGAAGGCCTTCACTCCCCCTACACTCGGCCTGAAGCATGTGGAGCTCGGCTCTCTGGTGAGCCTCGAATTGCGTGTGCAGGCCGGCCACTTCATGGTCAATTTCCCGTTGATTCGTGAAGCCATTCGCGATCTCCACCGTTGATCTTGTAGTTCGTGTTGCCCTCTTCAACATTGTAGTTGAACGTTTCTTGTAAATGTAAACGGATTTGAAGTTATCGAGGGAGGAAGAAGAGACAATTCTGGCCATTGGTGATAAATGTGGCGGCTAGGGTTTAGAATTTTATTTTATTTTTATTATGAAGGGTGTGGGTGTGTATTTATAGAATTTCGTTCGACACTATTCATCCGGAAATTCCGAACTCCGATTTACGCGCCGTAACCAGCGTTTCTAGGGTTTACCCCGCGTTCCGGACACAATGGAACAAGTTTCGAAAGCTAATTCGGACATCTGTGCGAGTTATGGCTATAAACGCTCAATTTAAATTAAACCGATTTAAGTCGATTTCTAGGCGTTTTAATTTGTACCGGACAAACGGTAAATCCAATTGACTTGAAATTTAAAACCTTACAATAATATCACATTACGGATCCGATGAAACTGGTTTCGTCGAAATCCGAGACTTTTTGAAAAATGGCTATTTTAACTCGCCAAATTAATATTAAAAATAAATCGATGCGTTTCGAGCTGCCACGATCAAACGATAACTCCGATTGACACGAAATTTGAAATCTGGTAATAACTAACTATTACGGATCCAATGGAACTGGTTTCGTTCAATTCTGAGACTGTTCAAAAATTGACTATTTTCACTAGTCGATTTAAATATTAAAATATTCAATTTTCACAAATTAACTTTTAATTCAATTTTAAAAGTTCTAAAATATCATTCTAACTTCAATATGATAAAATAAAATTTTACAAATCATTTTCAATCATATTTAACTCAATTTTCAATTATTTCCATAATTTAACGTATTAAATTATCGATTTAATTATTCAATTAAATCCAATAATTCAAATTAAAATTTATTCGACTTATAAATTCACTTTTTAATATTTAAAATTAATTAAATATTCAAATTTTAATTTCTAAAAATCCTGGGTCGTTACAGAAACCCTACCAGCTTCCATTGTTCAAAAAAAATATCCACGTCCCCTCCCAGCCACGCAGCCGCCTTCATGCCACCAAGCATCATCACCACGCCGACCTCAAGCCTAGGCACTCAAATCCTCCGCTCGGCCACGACATGCTCCACCATATCCGCCACACCTGACCTCGCCGAACACCCAACTGGGCACAACCACGTCACCGCAAGCCCAGGCAATCAAAATCCTACGCTCGGCCACGCCATGCTCCACCGGATCCGCCACACCTGACCTCGTCGAACACCCACCTAAGCACAACCACGTCAACACCTCAGCCCACCTTGAACCGTACAGCCTTGTGCCCTTCCATCGCCAGCTCCGACCCCAAGCTCGGCTCGTTCCAACCTGTTGACGCCATCTGTTTTCCTCGCTATTATTCATGTGGTATGTATGTAGTCTAATATGAATAGTTTACAAAGTTTCCAAAGTTTATAAAGTTATACTGTATTTTTTACTAAGGTATACAGGTTGCTGTATATAAATTGATTGCAATATACTATGTGATAAAAGAAGTTATCGATTTATATGTATAAGTTTATTCACATAACTAAAGTTGATGTTCATATATATATGTGTGTGTGTGTGTGTTAGTTTAGCTATCTGCCGTTATATGTTAAATAAATAAATAAATATAAACAGAGTATTATAAGTTGAATATATATGTCGAATATATATAAGGGTGTTGTGTTATATATATATATATATATATGTATGTATGTATGTATGTATGTATGTATGTATACAAATCGTGATTTTGTTTTATACTTCTTTTCAATTTAAAGTTTTGGTTTTGGATGGTTTATATATATATATATATATATATATATATATATATATATATATATAATATACTGTTTTCTTTGTTTCACACAGTTATATATATATGATACTTGCTATATGAAAGAGCTACATATAGCCAGTTAGCTTGTGTATCTATAAAGGTTTTACAACTATATTATCTGTTATGCTTATAAAGTTACGGAATATAATGTATATACTACAGCATTGTGTTAGAGGAGTCTATATATATTATGTATGAAAATTTGCATTGGTTTATATATACATACGTATGTCAGTTTTCTATATATATATATATATATATAAGTATACAAATAGACCTATTATTTACATGTCAGTTTATATAGGCGGTGTTAGTAAACCATGTATATGTAAAGATGCCTTTTATGTATATATATCTTAAGTGTCGGTATGCTTATTTATAGAAGTATTTATATAAGTCACGTAAGTACATATACATCTTGTTTACACGTTTTATTTAAATGTAAATGAATAGATGTTTGTTTTGTGAGCATATACAGATTTTTAAATGTAGGTGTATAAAAGTATGTTTTGCAATAAGATATATGTTCAAGCATTTATTCGTTGTATTTAAATATTTTCAAATTTATATTATTATTTTGTACTTAATTTATGATATATATATATATATAATATGTGTTATATTTAAATTTTTGGAATATAATATAGATTTGAAATATATGTTTTGAAATTTATCTTAGAAAACAAATAATTTATATATGTTTGATCTTTTTCTGTGTGTTTCAATAAATATACACTTAAAATTTTAATGTATTGGAATATAGGGTATGTATAGTTATATATAGTTATATGAATTCACTTATACCATTTATCTTCATCGATCATGTTCTAATTTGTTTCATCGATCCCTATCTATCAGTTTTGATCGTTGATTTATGTCAATCTAGCTTTGATTTGGAAGTCGTGCCGGCTTTCCGTAACTCAATTCATTGTCTGTTCTCTCCAGCCTCGAAAAGTGAGCAATCACTCATGATTAATGTTCTTTTATTTATTAAATTTGATTTCAATTGAAACGAAAATTGAAATATGATGTTGTTAGTTAATTACACTGTTATATATGCTATTACCTGTATCAGTACACCTGTGACACCTGACACCATTATCTGTTAATTATACGGTGATAATCCCGTTTGGTTGATAATTCATTGATTGTTTGTTGTTTATATTGGATGATAAATTGTAAATGTATAAAGTGATAAATATTATGCAATTGAATTTGACCTAGGATAGTTAAAAATTTGAATCGACATATGTGTTGAATTTTATTAGTTCAATTTGTATAATACGACCCCTTAAATGTTTAATTATTTGACACGTAGAAAAATGTTTAATAACCTTTGAACCATTTGGATTTATGTTGTATAAATTGATGAAGTATGAAATTGAATAATTGATGTCAAGTGTAGAATTGCATAGAATAATTAGTGTAATAATCTTTAATCTACATGAGATGATCGTGTAGGTTCTAGAAATAATTATATTATTTGCACAAACAAAAATGCAAATTAATATGATTATTTCGGGATTATTTGAATTAATTATTGGATTGTTATTGATTGTTGTTATTGCTTGTTTATTTACTTTTTCACCATCCCAGTTATCACACTGCAAGTTCCCTTTGATATGCCTTAATTTTTGAATTGGAATGGAATAGGGTTGAAATGATAAATACCTACTTAAAATTTGACTTAGGGCAGAAAATTAAATAAAAACCAATTGGTCAATAATTTGATTTAAAAATAAATAAAGATTTTATTTAAATAAATAATAAGATTTGAAACGAAGTTGGAATTTAAATTTTTATGAAAGGAAAATGTTAATATTTAATAATCCGAAACAAATAAGAACATAGTAGTTGATGAAAGAACGTGGTTCAAAAATTTAATTAATTATTAGGTTTGGAATTATTTAATAATTGACTTTTAAAATTATTTCATAATTAAGTTTGAAATTATTTAAATAATTTTTGAAATTATGTAATAATTAAATAAATTTTAATTATTAAGAATTAAATAAAATTTGAATTATTTGATAAGAGAAATTGAACTTTTGAATAAGTGAATTTGAACTTCGTTAATAAATGAAATTAGGTTTCGTTATTTATTAAGTTTTGGAAAATTATTTAAGTAAGTTAATAAGTGAAATTGAACTTCTTGAATATGTGAAATTTAGTTTCTTTAATAATTGAGTTTCGAAATTTGTAACTAAGTAAATAAATAAGTGAAACTGAAATTTTTTTTTAACAAGAAATAAAACATGATTTTTTGGAATAAATATAAGACTTGAAATTTAAAAAAAAATTGATTTGACGAATCTAATTTAATTCAAGTTGAAGTTTTGATATAATAAAGTTGAACTTATGTAATTGATTTAATGAATTGGAAATTAAATAAAATTGTTTTGAATGATAAATTAATTTAACGAATATTGAATGAAATCGATTATTGAATCTAAATTGATTTGAATGTTAAAATAAATCAATTTAAATGATTTCGAAATGAAACTTATATACGAACTTGAAACAATTTTTGAATTGTTTAAATTAAATATTGAAATTGAATTATAAGATTTTGAAATAGTAATTTGGAAGTTTGAGACGTAAATTATGGAAATTGATTTAGGAAGACAAATGATGTGTTGGTTTTCAAATTTTAAGTGAGATTGAAATGGATTTGTTTTTGAAATATATTAAATGACCAATCGGTGTAATAATTACGCAAGTCATTAAAAAACCGGAATCGGTTATGGGCATACTCTTTGTCTAAATCGAAAACCACTTTAATAACTATACGCGGAGTGTGATCCAGAATGAAGTGGTTGGAATGATGTACATGATGACTAAAGAAAGAGAACGATAATGGATAGCCTTGACACTTGTGTCAAATTGGAAATGTCTAAAATAGGAGCCGTGCCAGGCTAAATGGGGTTAGCCAACTCGAGCGAACACACTTCTTCGTAAACTACTCATTACTTGTTATTGATTGGTGCACCCTCGTAATTTTGGGAGTGTTGTTTCGCGGTATTGCGATCGTTGCGGCGATGCGTTTTCACCAGCCCGGATCAGGCAAACGGTAGTTTCACTACCTTGGGTATTGCCTCATGTGCCTTGTCATACTTGTGTCCCTATATACGCGACCACTACGAATTTGTTTTGTGTTATACCTATGGAGTACTCCCTGATATCCCACTAGTTTACGGTGGAGTTTACAGTGTTGTATAGACTACAACGCTTATATAAAATGTGTTAAGGGGGATAATGGTAATGCCTTACCACTATTTTGATATTTTATATTACTGATAGACATTATCTATTTAGCGTACACTACTGCATAGTAGATAGTTTAACGGATCCTTAGAGGATGGTTATTCCAACATCCTTTGAATTACTTGTATTTCAATTGTTATTTCACTTGAGTTGGATTTATGAATATAAGAATGTTAATCCTGACTCGAGTGTTTTTTGTTTTGCTTTACGCTCGGGTCAGACTAAGTGGTTCAGCTTTTGAGACTCACCTTTGGAGTTGGAGCTTCGCCTGGAGATCCAGCTATCTATCCAGTTTTCAGATATTCGGTTGATTGCAGTCATGCATTCCGATTATTATATTTGACTATTGTATTCGAGACTGGTGTTGTAACTTATTAGCTCTACTATATATATAGTAGCTTCATGAACTACTTTCTTTTCCTTCTGCTGCATATTATTACTTTGTGTCTGTGATTCTGTGATTATTTATTTATTTTATATCTGAGTTTTGCCAAATTTAAATTAACAATTCGGTATTATGAATTATTCAAGTCCGACATGTGCGAATGCGAATAGTCCAAAATAGCGGGTCGTTACAATTTCAACCCATAACGATTTTCTCCTATTCTAAAGTCCGTTCGGGTATGTATCATTTCAACCCATAGTGAATTCTATACTAACAGGGAACTTGCAGAGTGATGACATATACAATAATGATAATAACATGCATATATCATAAATAACAATATAATATAAACAACAGGATATAGTGTCATATCCCACAGGTGAACAGTTACATAATAATAGCATATACACCACAATTTAAAATAACTAACAGCAACATATTTCAATTGTCATTTCAATTGAAATCAAATTTAATAAATATAAGAATGCTAATCGTGAGTGATTGCTCACCTTTCGAGGATAAAGAGATTAGACAACGAAATGAGCTACGAATTGCAACCACGACTTCCGAAATAAAGCTAGAGTGGCACGAATTTGGCGGACAAGCTAATAAATAGAAATAAACGAAAGCAATCAGAACCGGATCGATGTAGATAAAATCGAAACAAATGTATATTATATTATTATTTTCTTAAAACCCATATTAAATTTAAATTACATATTATATTTCAAATCATAATACATATCCAAATCATTTTATATATATTATTATAAAAATCATTGTTTAGGTTAAAACATACGCAGATTAAAAAAATCAATATAAGTTTAACAGGCTAAAATATATATTCACTGCAACCACAAAACATATCATAAAACTCTATGCTCAAACTTACCTTTATAAGCCCATACTTTTTAAAACAATATTATTAATAAATATATGCATAAAAGCAAGACAGTAAGCAACATTTCGAAACATATATATATATATGTTTATATATATATGTATATGTATATGTATATGTATATGTATATGTATATGTATATGTATATGCATATGTATATGTATATGTATATGTATATGTATATGTATATGTATATGTATGTATGTATGACATACTTATATATATATATATATATGTAATTGCAAAGTAATTTAGGAAATGCAAACTGTAAAGTAGTAGGCTTCAGACTTTAGCAGATCTAAAAATTTGTATATTCTACTATATTATAAACTTCTTCTATATATATATGTATGTATAAACAACATATACCATTTAAATTTATTATATATTAATCAAAAGATTATATATATATATATATATATACACGAAAATATATACAACTCTAAAGCAACTCAAACAGATAAACTTTATATATTATATATATTACACGGTACTTATAATAACAGCACTTAGCGTATAAACCAAAATATATAATATAAATCATACTGTACTATGCTGAATATTGGAACCCAATATATAATACTTACATTAATCTATATGAAGAGGAAGGCCGAGCAACTAGAGGAAAGATGGAAGGCAGGAAGGAGCTACGACCATGGAGAGGTATGGGAGAGAAGGCCAGTTGTGTAGGTTGCACAGTGTCAGGTGGGTAGGTGGTCGACGTGGCGGGGAAGATGGGTCAGGCAGCGTGGCCGAGGGTGGCAGACGTGTAACAACCCGCATATTTAACGATTTTATATTTAAATGTTTAATTTAAATATAGCGTCGTTAGTCGGATTTTGGGTCCGAAATGTTACTTTTTGCAAACGGCCGAATTGGGACTTGAAACCATTTCCATTGGTTCCAAAATGGCGTTTGCGATCTTTTTGAGTATAATCTTTGATATGTTTGGAGTAAGTGAAATTTTGACCTTTTCTATTGGGCTTTGGGCTTGGGTTTCACCCAAATTGTTCTATTAACCTCAACTCAGCCCTTCTCTCCTTCCATTCACTTATTCATTTCATAAAAGCTTGAGCAAAAACTGAAATGGGGGAAGAGAAAGGAAACTAGAAACTCCTAGCCCTAAATCCATTTGCAAACTACAAATTCTTGCTCCAAAATCATAGAGAAGCCATAGGTAAGTCTCTCTTCATCTTCTCCAACTCTTCTCTTCTTCAATTTCAGAAAATTTCCTAAACCTAACTTAGGAAATACTTGTTTGTTCTTAGACTGAAGCTTGTTGGGTTGAAGTAGTGTTTGTTGGTCTTCTCCTTGCAAATTGAACTCCTTCTTCTTTGTTTTGAGATAAAAGGTGAATTTTGAACTCACATCTACTTCTCTTGATTTCATTGATGTTGGGTATGAATTCCTAACACCTTGTTCATATGCATTTGCTCTTGGTTTGAATTGAAATTGGTGAACATTTAACTTTTTGGTGTCCTGGAGTCAAATCCTTGAAAATCATAACTTTGATGTTTGATCATGGTTTTTGGTGGTGAATCGGAGTCAATGGTGTTTGGTTATCGATTGGCAAAATCCCCTTAAGTCCATTGCTCGATATGTTGCAAATGGGATGAGTTGCTCCTCCATTTGCTAGGCAGGAAAACATTTCCAGCTACAGCCAGTCGACTGACCCACTGCAGTCAGTCGACTAACTGCAGAGAGTAAAAACTCTTGGGTCATGGTTCAGTCGACTGACCTGCTTCATTTTGTCTAGTATGCCTATTTGTTTGTGATTTTCACTTTTATCGATGTATATTGATTCTAACTAGTTATTTATGCATATTTGACCTTAATGATTCCTTTTTGACTTCATCCACGGGTTTTATAAAATAATCTTCTAAAATCACATTTAAAAGTTCATTTCTCCAATTTATAAATTCTATTTAAAACACGCAATTTCGCACTTCGAGCGAAGTGGAAGGAAGATTAAATGGTTAGGTAAAACAGGGACCATGAATCCCTGCGTTTATCTTTCCGATTAGTCCCCGACCTATTCGATTGATTGTTTTGACCTTCGGGTTTGGTTTATCGATGATATGAGGCGAACTTTGTATTGCTTTGAGTGTGAAAGTGGCTGACGGATAGTAAACCGTTTAGTGCAAACGAGTGGTTATGGGACATACGTTAACACTTTTCGGATTCCTTTTTGAGAGTTATGACACATTCCGCCACTTAGTGGTGTCAAGTACTGGGTCTCTGACCTTCACCACTACGGTTTGTTGCCTTCGGGTATGTTGCCTTCGGGTATGTTGCCTTCGGGTTTGTATCTTCGGGTTTATGCCTTCGGGTTTGTTGCCCTTTAGTATCGCTTCCGATGTTGGTCGTTATGAGCCGCATGGGTGATATTGGGTTGCCCTTTAGTATCGCTTCCGATGCTGGTCTTTATGAGCCGCATGGGTGATATTGGGTTTGGAGTTTTCGGGCTCATGGATCCTTGTTTATACAGTACTGATCTCGAGCAATTTTCTGATGTTTCATTCAAATGTATATTCCCTTGTTATCACCCTTCGATGTTGGTCATTTTGAGCCGCATGAAGTATAGCGATTACCTTGTGGAACTTGTATACCTTATTGGTATTTGTTATTGCCTTTTTGGCTTGCTTTGGGATATTTGCATCCTTTGTTTCTAGATGTTGCCGATGATATGAGGCCTGTTCTATATGATTCATCTTTTGTTAGATGATTGTGTTATCTCCTTTAGAGATATTTGTTATGCTTTGTAACCTTGCAGGTTTATTGTTGTTCAGTTTATCTAACTGATTTGTTTAGCTAGACTGACCCGTGTATTTTTACTCGGGTCAGACCGGGATGTTTCAGGTTAGGTACTTTTGGACTTAGCCTATTTTGCTTCCGCATGGACTACTCCGCTAGCTTCTTTTTGTCATAGCTTTTTGTGTAGTCCCATTTTGTAGTAACTCTGATATGTATTCTTTTGACTCGTCTGTATATGGTGGTTTGCTATACCACTTGATATGTATTATTTTATAACTCTATTGTGTATCTGTATATGTGTATATGATGATTTACTGTTCTGTGATATATATTACATTTGAGTTATTATATTCTGTTCTGATAGATCCAACCACCTATGGTTTTGTTTTAAGTATTCATTGAGTATGTCGACCTGCTTGGTATGTTTATTGTCGGTGTATTCAATAGATAGTTAGAGCAAGACTATAGATGGTCGCTCCTAACCAGCCTTATTCTCCCTGTTAGTTGACGGCATTACCTTGTATTGTCCTTGGCTAGCGTGGGTATAGAGGTGGGGCGTCACAGCGTGGTATCAGAGCCGAGTCAGAACAAAATATGATAAACACAGAATAGATGCACATATTATGGTACATCAAAGTGTACAAGTGATACAAATCTTTGAATCATCGTGTCTCTTTATTCCATCAAGGTTAGATAGAGTTTGGGAATACGTCTAGGAATGCATTTTATTCCGTAGTATTCCATATTGCAATAGCTACCTTGTGAATAATCTTGTTCTTATCTTACCTTCAGCGTATGGCTGGAAGAGGCAGGGGACGACGTTCGGGTGTTGGGCAATCCAGTGGCTCGCATCCAGATGGCGTTTATATGTCTGCTGATCAGTTTATGGAGTTGTTTCGGAGCACTCAGCCTCCAGTTCTTCATCGAGTATCTCCACCTCGCAAGTCTGCCTTTGCACGCCAGTGAAGTGATTTTTCTCATCTTGGAGGAAAGCCGTTTAAGGGCTCCGAGTCTGTTCTTGAAGTCCAAGCTTGGCTTCGCACGTGCGAGCATATCTTCTCTCGCATGGATCTTTCCGACCATGATAGAGTTCTTGTAACTTCTAGCTTATTACAAGAGCGTGCTCTTGATTGGTATGAGCTTCTTGTAGCCGAGATTGATGAGTCTACTCTTTCTTGGACTCAGTTTCGGGAGCGATTTGAACTCAAGTTTGTTCCTGAATCTGAAAAAGTTTTATTGACCCGTCGCTTCCTTGAGTTGAAGCAAGGGAAATCTTCTGTTTCTGAGTATGTTGCATCATTCGAGGCTTTATCTCAGTATGGTCTTAAATTCATCAGTACTTCTTATAAGAAGAATTTGAAATTTGTTTCCGGTCTTAAGAAATATCTTAAGAAGTCCTTGTTGCTCTAACTTAAACTTTCTTTTGAGGAGTTGGTTGATTCGGCACTTCACCTCGAGACCGTCGAGAAGGAGTGTGATAGTGATGTTGATGTTGAGGTTTCCAAGAACCCCAACAAGAGGCCGTTTCCAATTTAGAAGAAGCCTTTTCCTTCTAAGAAGAAGAAGACCGGTGGTCCTAGCTCTCAGCCTCAGTCTTCCGGAACACCTTTCGTTCGAAAGTGTTTCAATTGTGGTTCTCCGGATCATGTTATTCGAGCTTGTCCTAAGCCTCTCTTCTGCCGTTATTGCAAGAAGGAAGGTCATCATGTTTCAGCTTGTCCTACTGTTCCGGCTGGTGCCAAGTCTAGCAATCTTTATGCTACCAAGGCTTCAAAAGGTCCTTCTCAACCCAAAGGTATATCTCCATCTATTTTGGAAGCTTCTATTTTATTTCGTGATCATAGTATACGGGTTCTTTTCGATACGGGAGTTCACATTCTTTCGTATCGAAGAAGCTCGTTGATGATTTATCTTTGGATGTTTCTTGTATGGTTACTTCTTTAAGGATTGCGAATCCTATTGGGGGATCCGCGGCCCTTAGTTTGCTTTGTGATAATGTTGAGATTGTTTTATGTGGTTTTTCTTTTCGTGCGAATCTGCACGTTATTTCTTGTCCGGGATTTGATATGATTTTGGGTATGGACTGGCTAGTGAGATATGATGCCAGGATTATTTGTTCGGAGAGGATTATATATCTTCGACATCCGGATTCATCTACTCAGCTATCTCTTGTTCTTCGAGATGTGGATAATTCCGAAATGTCTTTGTATTTTCTTGACTCGCGAGATGATGATGATATATCTCGTATTCCGGTTTCTTGTGACTTTTCTGATGTTTTTGAGCCTGTATCAGGTTTGCCACCGAAACGGGCAATTGAGTTCCGCATTGATCTCATTCCAGGCGCGCAGCCAGTTAGCCGTCCTCCCACGAGGATGTCTACAAAGGAAAATGAGGAACTCAAGAAGCAGCTTTTAGAGCTTGAGTCCAAGCGATTGATTCAGTCCAGTTTTTCTCCGTGGGGATCCATGGTTGTCTTTGTGAAGAAGTCTGATGGAACTCTTAGGCTTTGCATTGACTATCGCAAGCTTAACGAGTTGACCATTAGAAATAGGTATCCATTGCCTAGGATCGATGATATGTTCGATCTATTGAGTGGTGCTAAGGTCTTTTCTCAGCTTGACCTTGCCACAGGTTTTCATCAATTACGAGTCGCGGAGGATAGCATACCTCTTACAGCTTTCCGCACTCGATATGGTTCTTTCGAGTGGCTCGTTATGCCGTTCGGTTTGACGAACGCTCCTGCTTTCTTTGTTGATCTCATGAATCGGGTATTCCGGGAATATCTCGATAAGTTCGTCCTTGTGTTCATTGATGATATCCTTATTTATTCTATGTCTGAAGCTGAGCATGCTAATCACTTGAGAATTGTCTTGAGTACTCTTCGTCGTCATCAGCTTAGAGCCAAATTCTCCAAGTGCCACTTTTGGGAGAATAAGGTTAAGTTCTTAGGCCATGTTGTATCTTCCGATGGCATTTTTGTCGATCCCTCAAAGATCGAAGCCATCCAGAATTGGAAGAGGCCTGAGAATGTTCATGAGATTCGTAGCTTCCTTGGATTGGCGGGTTATTACCGTCGGTTCATTAAGGATTTTTCCCGTGTTGTGCTTCCTCTTACTTTCCTTACTCGGAAAGGCATTCGTTTTGATTGGTCCAACAAGTGTTAAGCTTCCTTTTTGACATTGAAGGAACTTCTCACTAATGCACCTATTCTTGTGGTTCCCGAAGGGAATCATGATCTTGTTGTCTACACCGATGCTTGTGGTAGTGGTCTCGATGCTGTTCTTATGCAGAAGGATCGGGTAGTTGCTTATGCTTCTAGACAACTACGTCCGAATGAAGTTCGCTATTCCACTCATGATCTTGAGCTTGTCGCCATTGTCTTTGCCTTGAAGATTTGGCGACATTATTTATTGGGCGAGCGCTTCATTCTCTATACTGATCATAAATCTTTGAAGTATTTGTTCACTCAGAAGGAAGTCAATATGAGGCAACAGCGTTGGCTCGAGTTTCTTGCTTCTTATGACTTTGATATCCAGTATACCCCTGGTAAGGGTAATCGTGTTGCAGATGCGCTTAGTCGCAAACATTCGGCTGTTATTTCTATGATGTTTGCCGAATGGGATGTTCTTGAGACTCTATCATTTTGTGAAATTCGTGATCGAGGTTCATCGTCTGATTCTCCTATTCTATTATTTAGTTTGGGAGCTCGACCTATTTTATTGGATCGTATTGCCGATGGTTAGCGGCGTGATCCTGAGTTGTTGCATCTTATTCAGCTTTGTGAGTCTGGATCTTGCGATGAGGCATTGCAAGATTTCAGCATTGATTCTCATGGGTGTCTTCGCAAGAAGAACCGTCTTTTTGTGCCTTCTGATCTTGCACTTAGGCATGACATTCTGGATGACTGTCACCATTCTAAGTATACCATTCATCCCGGTAGTAGTAAGATGTATGTCGATTTGCGTCGTCTTCATTATCGGGAAGGCATGAAGCGCGATGTGGCGAGTTATGTGAGCAATTGCATAACTTGTCAGCGTTTTAAAGCCGAGCACCAGCGTCCTTCGGGTCTTCTTCAGCCTCTTGAGATTCCATTGTGGAAATGGGATCAGATTTCTATGGATTTCATAGACGGCTTACCTCGTTCGAGATCTGGCCATTCTAGCATTTGGGTTATTGTTGATCGCCTCACCAAGTCTGCTCATTTTGTCCCTATTAAGTCTAATAGGACTGCTTCGCTTTTAGCTAAGTTATATGTCAAGGAAATCGTGAGACTTCACGGTGTTCCTAGTTCTATTGTGAGTGATCGTGATCCTTTATTCACGAGTCATTTTTGGAAGAGTCTTCAGCGAGCTTTTGGAACAAAGCTTAATTTTTCTACAGCTTATCATCCGCAGTCTGACGGACAGACTGAACGGGTGAATCGTATCTTGGAAGATCTTCTCCGTATTTGTATTTTTGATTTCGGTGGTAGTTGGGAGGATCATCTACCTCTTGTAGAGTTCTCCTACAACAATAGTTTTCAATCTAGTATCGGTATGGCTCCTTTCGAAGCCTTATACGGAAGACCATGTCGATCACCTTCTTGTTGGTCAGAATCTGGGGAGAAGCTTATTCTTGGCCCGGATTTTGTTCGTCATTCTTCCAAGAAGATTGATCTTATTCGGTTGAGAATGAAAGAGGCACAGAGCCGTCAGAAATCCTACGTAGACAACCGTAGGAAGCCTCTCGAGTTCTCGATCGGCGATCTTGTTTTTATTCGTGTTTCTCCTTTGAAAGGGGTTATGCGTTTCAGTGCGACTGGGAAATTGGCTCCTCGCTTTATAGGACCATTTTCTATTACTGAACGTATTGGCCCTGTGGCTTATAGAGTTTCACTTCCAGCTCATTTATCTGGCATTCATGACGTGTTTCACGTCTCGCAACTTCGGAAGTGTCTTCGGGAGTCGGATTCTGCTATTACTTCTCCTGATTTGCAAGAGCTTGAGATCTCACCAGACTTATCTATTGTACAGCAACCTATTCGCATGCTTGACACGGAGGTGCGACACCTTCGGAACAAGGACGTGCCGCTCGTTAAAGTTCAATGGTCCGCCAATCCCAATGGCTGTACTTGGAAAACCAGAGAGTATATCGAGCGATCTTATCCAGTTTTTCTTTCTTCGCTTTGAAACGGTGAGTATGTCTTTTCATCTCGAGCTTATTTCCTTTTCTTTGGAATGTTTTATGTATGTAGTTGTTACAAATATCGTCTCTAGGAATTGCGGGGACGCAATTTTGTAAGGAGGGGAGATCTGTAACAACCCGCATATTTAACGATTTTATATTTAAATGTTTAATTTAAATATAGCGTGGTTAGTCGGATTTTGGGTCCGAAATGTTACTTTTTGCAAACGGCCGAATTGAGACTTGAAACCATTCCCATTGGTTCCAAAATGACGTTTGCGATCTTTTTGAGTATAATCTTTGATATGTTTGGAGTAAGTGAAATTTTGACCTTTTCTATTTGGCTTTGGGGGTTGGGTTTCACCCAAATTGTTCTATTAACCTCAACTCAGCCCTTCTCTCCTTTCATTCACTTATTCATTTCATAAAAGCTTGAGCAAAAACTGAAATGGGGGAAGAGAAAGGAAATTAGAAACTCCTAGCCCTAAATCCATTTGCAAACTACAAATTCTTGCTCCAAAATCATAGAGAAGTCATAGGTAAGTCTCTCTTCATCTTCTCCAACTCTTCTCTTCTTCAATTTCAGAAAATTTCCTAAACCTAACATAGGAAATACTTGTTTGTTCTTAGATTGAAGCTTGTTGGGTTGAAGTAGTGTTTTTTGGTCTTCTCCTTGCAAATTGAACTCCTTCTTCTTTGTTTTGAGATAAAAGGTGAGTTTTGAACTCACATCTACTTCTCTTGATTTCATTGATGTTGGTTATGTATTCCTAGCACCTTGTTCATATGCATTTGCTCTTGGTTTGAATTGAAATTGGTGAACATTTAACTTTTTGGTGTCTTGGAGTCAAATCCTTGAAAATCATAACTTTGATGTTTGATCATGGTTTTTGGTGGTGAATCGGAGTCAATGGTGTTTGGTTATCGATTGGCAAAATCCCCTTAAGTCCATTGCTCGATATGTTGCAAATAGGGTGAGTTGCTCCTCCATTTGCTAGGCAGGAAAACATTTCCAGCTACAGCCAGTCGACTGACCCACTGCAGTCAGTCGACTAACTGCAGAGAGTAAAAACTCTCGGGTCATGGTTCAGTCGACTGACTGTAGTAGGCCAGTCGACTGACCTGCTTCATTTTGTCTAGTATGCCTATTTGTTTGTGATTTTCACTTTTATCGATGTGTATTGATTCTAACTAGTTATTTATGCATATTTGACCTTAATGGTTCCTTTTTGACTTCATCCATGGGTTTTATAAAATAATCTTCTAAAATCACATTTAAAAGTTCGTTTCTCCAATTTATAAATTCTATTTAAAACATGCAATTTCGCACTTCGAGCGAAGTGGAAGGAAGATTAAATGGTTAGGTAAAACAGGGACCATGAATCCCTGCGTTTATCTTTTCGATTAGTCCCTGACCTATTCGATTGATTGTTTTGACCTTCGGGTTTTGTTCATCGATGATATGAGGTGAACTTTGTACTTCTTTGAGTGTGAAAGTGGCTGACGGATAGTAAACCGTTTAGTGCGAACAAGTGGTTATGGGACATACGTTAACACTTTTCGGATTCCTTTTTGAGAGTTATGACACATTCCGCCAGTTAGTGGTGTCCAGTACTGGGTCTCTGACCTTCACCACTACGGTTTGTTGCCTTCGGGTATGTTGCCTTCGGGTATGTTGCCTTCGGGTATGTTGCCTTCGGGTTTGTACCTTCGGGTTTGTGCCTTCGGGTTTGTTGCCCTTTAGTATCGCTTCCGATGTTGGTCGTTATGAGCCGCATGGGTGATATTGGGTTGCCATTTAGTATCGCTTCCAATGTTGGTCGTTATGAGCCGCATGGGTTATATTGGGTTTGGAGTCTTCGGGCTCATGGATCCTTGTTTATAGAGTACTGAGCTCGAGCAATTTTCTGATGTTTCATTCATATGTATATTCCCTTGTTATCGCCCATCGATGTTGGTCATTTTGAGCCGCATGAAGTATAGCGATTACCTTGTGGAACTTGTATACCTTATTGGTATTTGTTATTGCCTTTTTGGCTTGCTTTGGGATATTTGCATCCTTTGTTTCTAGATGTTGCCGATGATATGAGGCTTGTTCTATATGATTCATATTTTGTTAGATGATTGTGTTATCTCCTTTAGAGATATTTGTTATGCTTTGTAACATTGCAGGTTTATTGTTGTTCAGTTTATCTAACTGATTTGTTTAGCTAGACTGACCCGTGTATTTTTACTCGGGTCAGACCGAGATGTTTCAGGTTAGGTACTTTTGGACTTAGCCTATTTTGCTTCCGCATGGACTACTCCGCTAGCTTATTTTTGTCATAGCTTTTTGTGTAGTCCCATTTTGTAGTAACTCTGATATGTATTCTTTTGACTCGTCTGTATATGGTGGTTTGCTATACCACTTGATATGTATTATTTTATAACTCTGTTGTGTATTTGTATATGTGTATATGATGATTTATTGTTCTGTGATGTATATTACATTTGAGTTATTATATTCTGTTCTGATAGATCCAACCACCGATGGTTTTGTTTTAAGTATTCATTGAGTATGTCGACCTGCTTGGTATGTTTATTGTCGGTGTATTCAATAGATAGTTAGAGCAAGGCTATAGATGGTCGCTCCTAACTAGCCTTATTCTCCGTGTTAGTTGACGGCATTACCTTGTAGTGTCCTTGGCTAGCGTGGGTATAGAGGTGGGGCGTCACAAGACGCGTGGTGGAGAGGCGACGTGGTTCGGGTTTGCAGTGTGGTGGTGGAAGTCGTTCAGGCTGAGAGTTGTAGTGGTGATGGGTTTTTTCGATAAGCAGGTTCAAGAAGCCAGATGGAAAAATGAAGATAAAAAGCTAGAGAACCCAGTAATATATATTATTAGTAGAGAGAAACATACCAGTTTTCAAAACAAATAACAATAAGTACAACGTCACAATATTTTCCCAAATGGAATCGAGGCCAAAGCAATTATAACAGAGAGCGAAGAAAATGAACAGCCAAAATAAATGTGACAGCTAATGTATTGGGAAGAGTCAAATGAAAATTTTGATTGAATATATATAGATAATGAAAAGAAATTGTAACGGTCAGAAGCATTGATTCAGGAAAATTATTAAGGCAATTTATTTAGTTGCTTGGACAGCACGTTTCAAAGTTTTGAAACGCACAAGAAAACAAAAGCTCACGGATACTGTATCGATAAGGTTACTGGTTTCGCGGATACCGCTGTGTACCGGACTTCAAAACACAGAATTGAATATACCGTAGAGATCAACATGATGGGACGATCAAAATGGTATACAGATATCAGTGATAGGATCATCCGATCAAAAGTCGATAATAGGTACTGATATAAGTTGCTTTTCCATATGGAAAAATCCAAACGGACCTAGAAACGTTCGAACTTCGCGAAACGAATTTCCCAGTCTAATTCAGAATGTTCAAATTAAATTTTCTCATATTGACATATTTAGGTTTCGAAACTTTTTTATTATCATCCATTTTTAACTGATTTAAATTGAAACAAAATTACTCAATAAAATAAACTTCAATATTATCTGACGAAAATTTACCGTTTGCTATGTCTAAATAGGCGTATTACTAATGTTAAATTTTCAATTCAAAATTTTATTACTTAAATTTCACAAAATTTCCAGTTAAATATATTATTAAAACTATTAAAATTTACGGGTCGTTACAAGTCAACATATATATTATTTAAATTTAAATTCAAATTCAAACCGTCTCGGTCCCGCAACTCACAATCTCGATCTCCGGTGGAGACGTGCCGCTAGACGCTTATAATGTTAAACCCCTATTCCGAATGCAATGGAAAAGGTTTCGAGTCCTAATTCGATCGTATGGAGAAGATATCATTTTGGACTCGGTTATTATATTGAATTTTCGATATAGATTTCAGCGCGTTTATCTATCTACGCTTACACAACAACCCCAAATGCTACGAAATTAAAATTTGATAATAATAAAACATTATGGATCCAATCGAACTGGTTACGTCGAATTCCGAGAATGTGCCTTGGATGGCTATTTTTAAATATCAATTTAAACGATATTTTCAAAACTAAACAAATCACTTCAAACTTCCATTTTAAAGCTTCCATTATCTTCAATACTCGAAATATAAATTTTCTAAGCCTTTGAAATATTTTTAACGAGCCTGGAACTCCAGATTCAATAATTTCCCCAATTTCCAATTATTAATTCAAGATTTTACCCAACTTCCAATAATTAAATTCAATAATTTAATTGCCAAATAAATAGTGATATTTGAAATTCCAGTTAAACTATCTTTCGAATATTTAAAATCAATTAAATATTTAAATTTCAAATATCTAAATTTCCGCGTCGTCACTTTCCTCCCCTCTTAAAAGAATTTCGTCCCCGAAATTACTTGTTAAAAAGAATGATCGATAACCCGTTTTACTATTTCCTCAAACCCAAACAGTTTTTGACAACTTCCCACAATAATCTTTTTTAAAAGACACTATCACTCGTACTAATTTCCTAAACTCATCCATAACTTCCAAACAATATTACTTACTTAACCCTTTCAAATTTAAATTTAAAACCAAAATTTAAATTATCAACATTTTCTCAAAAAATTTCTAACTCCCTAAATTTTCGAAAAATTTCGCTAGCATCTCTTTTGCGCGGCTAGCTCGGTACAACTACAAAATGCCTCTACGAGCCCCCAGATTCAAAAAGAAACAAAAGCCAAGTGGCTAGATTAGAAAAACATCAAATTTCATTCAAAAATTCAAATACATACCTTTTGTCAGACAATTCAAAATTATTTTCTGGAAACAAAAATCCCTATTTTCCTTTGCTTTTAAAACATATGTATCCTACATAGCAATAATGTCCAATTACAACATTGAAAATCATTTTACTCATCTCTTTACTAGATTTCAATATTCATTTTATTCAAGCCCGTACGATGTTCGTATATCATCCGTACGCAATACCAAATCTGATCGCTCACTCGATCACACAATTTCATTTCTGAACTAGTATCGTCCATCCAACTTTCTAGTTCGGACTCAGATCTAGTTTCTTGATCAGAAACCGTCATTCCCCTTGCATATCCATAACCATGATAAAGAATTTCCAAAATCAATCAAAAAACCATATCCAGGGTTCGCCGTCGAAAATCCAGTGAAAAATCCCAACTCGGATCGGTATAATTACCTCGAAATTCTGTGCTCGAATTCAAGATCAAATCGCTATGCGAATAAAATAATATACGTACATCCTATATATTTACCTTAATTGATTTTAACTATATCAATTTTCTTTTATTCACATTTAATTCAATTCCCATTCTCTTATTTATAATTCTCATTTCACACTTTACTAAGTCTTTATTCAAATATTACTTAGAATATTTTCCCAATACCAAATTTTAATTGAGAATTTCACCATTTCTTAAGTCAATATGAAGATATTATATACTTCTTATAACTACGATAACTACACCACTTAAGCTTTCACATCTAATTTCATTTAACTGAATTTCCAATTTCCTTTTTGAATTCAATTCACCTTTCTTTTTGAAATATTGAATTCAGTTCATTTCAAACCATATTTAATTTGTCATTTCTTTAATTAGTCCCACTTACCAATTTAATTTTAATCTTAATGGATTTTATTTTCAATCGCTTATTATGTTAGCCCACTTCAACCAATTTTTCAACTTTACCTCTTTAACATACTTTAAATTAAATATCATCCCAATATTCAATTCCAATTCATTTGCTTACCTATTTAAATCAATTGGTTCCATCCACTCATTCGTTTCTAATCAAATTCTATTTCATTCTGTTTAACTTACTAATTTTATTAGTCGCTCCATTACCAAATTTAATTTCAAATCTAAATAAAAAGTTTTATTTTACTCCATTATTTTTAACATAATCCAAATTAAACATTATCCAAATGTTCGGCTCCAATTTAATCAATTTTATTTCGAAAACTATTCCATTCTATTTAAAATGTTTAATTTTCATAAGTTTTCCAATTTATTTTCCTTTCATTTCTAACCTTCTTTAATTTACTTCATTTAATTGGTTTACTTCCCTTGCTTATTTCACCTCATACTTAATTTAATTTAGCTCTTCCTAAGTTAAATTTTTATTCTAAACAATTTTTAATTTTTTATAAGTTTCCAAACTTATTTATTATTCCAAACATATTTAGTTAAGATTCTAGAGTCTTTTTAATATTTACCCAATATTTCAAAACATTTTGAAATCAATTATATACAAAATCCTTTGGTATACCAAATTATTTCATGAATTTTAAAACCAAACTCGGTTTTTCAAACAACCAACTCAAAACATTTAGGTGGCAATCCCTCTCTTGGAAACTCGAAAATGAACATCGATGATGCTGCAGTCATCACCGAAGTTATTTTCTAGCGACCAAAGTGAGTAAGTGCTTTTACTTCCTTTTAGAACATTTAAATGTTTTTAATTCCAAATCTCACCAGATTTCATACCCTATTCAAAAATATTTCCGAAATAATATCAATATTATTTCTCCAAAACCTTTGAAAATCATTTTCAAACTCAAAGGAATTTAATTTCCAAAATTTCAATTCCAAATCGTTTTAATTCATATTCAAATACTACTCTGGAATTTTATTCTATTATAAATCACATTTATAATTCACATTTACAAATTCCATTCTATTATCTGAATTTATTTCCTCAACTTCGGTTATAATTTCGATTTCTTATTTACTTTTTATAACAATAATGATAATAATGTAATATTATCATCTCCTAACAACCAAGCAACCATATACTATAATAATTTAAAAAAAAAATTCTTTTATATACAAAAATAATTCGAGTAAAATTATTTCATTTACCCTATTTTAAAACAATACCGTGTCGGTTTATCTTGTTTAAGAGTTTAGAAATCCCTATTGATAACATGGCGTCCCACATATCGACCAGAATCCATAAACACACAACCGATAAGTCAACACAATATTAAAAAAATTATGTTCTGTGACGCCCCACCTCTATACCCACGCTAGCCAAGAACACTCCGGAGTAGTGCTGTCAACTAGCACGGAGAATAAGGCTGTTGAGGAGCGACCATCCATGTAATTGCTTATCACACGGTGGCTATAAATAATCTTCGGAAACAAACATAGAAATAATCATATCACAAATCAGTCACAGATATCCATATCACAAAGGCGGAAGGAGATATGAAGATATAACTAACACATGAAAGTGTACATCAGAGTAGTGGTCAGTAAGATCCACGATAATACAAAAGAATAGCAACACGTGCTATACAAAAGAATACAACTATGAGTCTATATCTCAAGTGTATACAACAAAAACTGCTAATCTAAACAGTTAGCCAAAAGTCAGAGTGATGAATCCCTGGGAAGAAGTCAAGCAGAAGCACCTGTAACATCTCGGTCTGACCCGAGTATTATTTAAGAAAATAATAAACGGATCAGTCTAGCTATAAATATCAGATGACATGAGATAACATAAAAGATATGGCATAAACATAAACATCCATAATGACATACCGCTATAAGTATGTAAATAATGATCAACAGAAGATCAATCAATAAGAGATAATCAATATCACAAGAATCTTCTCAAAGATTCGGAAAGGGCATCATACCCCAAACTTGTACTCATAACAAGTCAATGACATAAATTCTAGAAATCAATGCAAGAAGTCCAGAAATCATAGAAAAGAGAAAGAGGCCTATCACATGACGGTCCGAAGACCAAGGGGAGCTACCCCACATGTGTGAATGGAATCACACAGATTAAGGTCCAGACTAACCAAAAAGCAAAAAGGTATGTGTGAGTGGAATCACGCAAGTGGTGTCTAGTCTAACCTCGCAACAAGAGACATCGCACAGTTGCTAGTCTAAATCATCAGAATGATCGTCATGATCAACGAGAAGTGTCAATTACAATAAGCTAGTAAATATAGAAGTTTAGCTTCATGTCCCATAACCACTTGCTTAACTTAAATATTTACGAACAAACTGTAAATCTTCACTAATAAAATTGTCACAAGAGGTTCAATCGAACAAGTCCAGGAATTAACCGACGAAGTGAACGCAAGCGTTTCATACCACTTGTTTTACTAAGTCGTTTAATTAGATTTCTCATCCGAGTGAGGTAAAGGTTTGTATATACTAATAGATTGGAAAACGGTTTAAGAAAAGAGCTTTGTTATTAAAAATAGAGTTGAAATTGTTTGTTAAAAGAGTTTTGATATTTACTACTAGTATTGAAACCTTTATATTTTTTTTAAAATGACAAATCACAGAAGAGATTGTAGAAACAATCATCACAATGATCACATTCGGAGATGTGAATAAAATCCAAGGAAATCAGCTCAAGAGCATCAAAGTGGAAGTTCCCCAACGACCAAACGTGGCCGAGATAACCAGAGATGGTTTGTCTCGAAGAATGGTCAACTCAGCATCTCAACAAAGCAAGTTCTGTTGAATGTTTTTCAGATAAGATCGCCTACGGAGGGGGGGTCCAGGGGGGGTGGCAACCCCCCAAGGTGGGGGTGCGGGGGCAACGCCACCGCTTACGGGGTTCGACCTAGTGAAGACAAAATGAGGTCTAACGACCTAACGACTCAAGGGTCATACGACCTAACGACTCAAGGGTCATACGACCTAACGACTCAAGGGTCATACGACCTAACGACTCAAGGGTCTAACGACCTAACGACTCAAGGGTCATACGACCTAACGACTCGAGGGTCATACGACCTAACGACACGACTCAAGGGTCATACGACCTAAGGGTTAGGCCAGGAGCGACCTAACGAGATAAGGTCCAACGACCTACGAGTTAAGTGTCCAGCGACCTATCGGGATAACTCGTAACCGACTTAAGGGTTGCGTGACTGAAGGGCTGCACGACTTAAGGGTTAACTCGTAAACGACTCACGACCTATGGATGAACGACTTAACTCCGAACGAGCTAAAAATGGCCAGAACGACCTAGGGTTAACTCGTGAACGACTCACGACCTATGGACGAACGACTTAACTCCGAACGACCTAAAAATGGCCAGAACGACTCAAGTGCAGAAAATTCAACAAAACGCTAAAAATTGGAGTTTTTCGCCAATCCAATCCAAACCAAATGCTAACATGCATGCAAAAATGATAGGGAATCATTCCCAACAGTCCAATATAGTTATAGGCTAGAATTGTGAGATAAAAATCTCACCTTTGCACCAAATATCAATGAAAATGAAGTTTTAAGCAAGCAAGAATCAATCCTTCTTCTATCTAAGCACAAGAAGCTTGAATCCAATGTCTTCTTCTTGAATTTGGAGTAGAAAGATGGATTGCAATTGAATTTGAGTTTTGGAATTTTAATTTCCCATTCCCTCCACCATTAATGCCAAAGCTTGATTAGTTAGGAAATTTATGAAGAGTGAGGAGAAGAGGGTTGGAACTTGGGCTTAATAGGCTAAACTAACCCAAAGTCCAAAGCGGGAAAAGTTAGTGAAATTTCACTAACTCCAAACCTATCGATGTTTATACTTAAAAAAGTTGTAAACGACATTTCGAACTCAATGGAAGTGGTCTCGAGTCCTAATTTGACCGTTTGCAAAAAGTAGTTTTTCGGACCAAAATCTGATTAGCGGGTTAATATTTAAATAAAATATTTAAATACAGACTCGATAAATATGCGGGTTGTTACATGTTCACTAACAAATACGCCTCATATCTATTAATATACTCAAACTCATTCTAGAGTACTGCGGACTCTATTTCTAATAAGTAATCCCTACCGAGCCAAGGTTCTCGCTTAACCTTCAGCTCTGATACCAACTGCAACAACCCGATTTTTCGACAAAAATCAACATCAATACATCCACTGTATCAAATGCCGAACAATCGAGTGCCGAAAAACCGAACCATTAGGGTTAAAGAAGAAGGAGATAGAAGAAGAAATAGAAAAAACAACACCAGAATATCACAAACGCAGCGGAACAATATATAATAGATAAATGACTAATCTTTAAAACAAAAGGAATTATATCTGTTTATACACTGCATCATCAGAGTATAACCAAATTCATTACACATAACTGGACAATTATCATAACATGTCCTCACAAAATTGTCTATGCATTTAATCAAACACAACGGAATATTCATCAAATACGTGTGATACTTCTCGCCATCCAGCTCGTCTCCTGAGCTCCATAGCAGTCCGTCCAGAATCTGTATTCTTTAATACCCGGTTTGACCTGAGCATCATGTATATTATTTAAATATATTATTTATGGGTCGTTACAAGTCAAAATATATATTACTTAAATTTAAATGCAAATTCAAATCGTCTCGGTTCCCGCAACTCACAATCTCGATCTCCGATCGAGACGTGCCGCTAGGCGTTTATAACCTATTCCGAACGTAATGGAAAAGGTTTCGTGTCCTAATTCAATCGTATGGAGAAGATAGCTTTTTAGACTCGGTTATTATATTGAATTTTCGATATAGATTTCAGCGTGTTTATCTATCGTATGCTCACACAACAAATCCAAAAGATACGGAAATTGAAATCCGATAATAATACAACATTACAGATACAATGGAACTGGTTTCATCGAGTTCCGAGACTGCGCCTCAGATGGCTATTTTTACATATCAACTTAAACGATATTCGAAACTGAACAAATCACTTCAAACTTCAATTTTAAAGATTCCATTATCTTCAGTACTCCAAATATAAATTTTATAAGCCTTTGAAATATTTTTAACAAGCCTGGAACTCCAGATTCAATAATTTCCCCAATTTCCAATTATTAATTCAATATTTTACCCAATGTCCAATAATTAAATTCAATAATTTAATTGCCAAATAAATAGTGATATTTGAAATTCAAATTAAACTATCTTTCAAATATTTAAAATCAATTAAATATTTAAATTTCAAATATCTAAAATTTCGGGTCGTCATTAGAACACTTTCCAAATAAATATATAAAGAAGGTAGGAATCACTACCCGAATAACGGTGTATATGATACGAAGAGGTAGGTGAAATGTTTGTAAGGCATTACAACTATTTTTGGAACACAACCAAAATCGTTAAGCACACATTGGAATTGGATTTTCAACATAATAGGGAACTAATGGACTTTTCGTCCGGTGCGAAATCCATGAATAACAGTCCTAGTCCCTAGTGACTATTCACTTGTATGAAGCAAGCCTTCGTACTACATTATTACACTACTATGGAACAACGTATCTCGGTGGCTTTGCTCTGTCTCGGTCGAGCCTCCAATACTTGTCCATTTAAACTATTGAGTGTCCAAATACGGGCCTCCTCTCTCCATAATAAAACCGATAACCCAAAATATGTCCTGTAGAGCACATAATTACCTGTATCGTCTCCGGGATGTGAGGCTCGTGAGGCTGCGCTCTATTTCCACAAAGCCACGCTTTGCTTTCCACAAAGCCACAATTTACTTTTCACAAAGCAAAAATTCCACTTAGAATGCCACATCGCCATTTCTAATAACAACTGTTGATTTCCATAAAAGTTCAATCCCAAGTTCATACGCCTCAGGGAAGCGTCTTAAGTATAAGAGGGGTTTCCTCCTACACCACCAAACATATGTATGTCTGTAAAAACAAACGTACGCGGTCTTAGAAATGCAATGTCAGACATTCATCCAAGTTGTCCAGGTGAAGGATAAACTAAAGGCACCCCTTCTACTCAATCGTATTTGGAAATCACCTTTAGGATTAGTTGCAAGCAGTCCTTGCAAATCGAAGATTTTCATAATGTAGGCACTACTACCACCATATATATAATATAGGAATTACCCCAGAGGTTAGTGGCAAGCAGCTCTACATTATGAAGATCTCGGTCTTCAAAAATCATCGTCTTCAACATATCTTCACTTTCGAACGCATATGTTGGTTCGAAGAGGTTTTCAGATAGGAATCATCCAAATCCGATCTCGGTCTCTTCAAACCAATCAATGATAAAAAGATATCAAGTATACATGTGATTATCAAACACATCCAATCAATTTATCTTTTTATCAAATCAAATGTCTTTCATGGATATATTCTTTTAAATTATTTCTTTATCTTTTTAAGGGTAAATGGAATCATTAAGTCACTTTTATCAAATCCTTTGGTAAATTAAAAATGCTTTTCATCTTTAGAAATACCAAATCATTTTTCTTTAATCACTTAGGAAAAATATTTCCATATTATATTATTTGTATAATTCATATCCTAATGAAGATTTCACATTTCCAAAATATATCTTTAATGGATCAAAGACAATGCTATTTAACACATCGTTTACTATAAACCTAAACCAATTAGTATTGAGTAAAAAGGGATCCATAGAACTTAGATTAATTACACTTAATAACAATTTCCGTATTCAACCCGTATTATTCATCGAATAACAATGAAATCATCTTTTAAATTCATACGGGTAGTACGAGTTCCCTCCTCGGAATTTAACACAGAGTTTAACTAAAATGTTTTCTATGCTTCAAAAATCTTGTTTATCCTTTGGAAAAATCCATATCTTGTTTTCTCTTATCTTAGGAACATGTGGTCCAAGTAAATTTAATTAGCCATCTCATCCATCAAGCCAGTTTGGATAGCTAGGGAGAGTAGGAAACTAGTTTTCCAAATTCAAGCCTAGAGTCTATCTCTTTGTCACCTATAAGGCAGTCAAGTTATTTGATTTACTCTAATCTTAATATTTTTCAAAATTCGTAATTTCCTTAGAATACTTGATTAATTATTTGTAAAACATTCATAAAAGATTTGGAAAGAAAAAAGTTTTATAAACAATTTCCTTTTAATCATTTACTTTAAACCTCTTTAAAATAATTGTATAACTTCCAAATCACCTTCAAAATACTTTGTATTTCATTTGAAAAGATTACTGAAAAGACCAGGGAAGAATAATTAAGCTAAAACTTGATTTTCAAAAGTTACCAAAACCGTCGCAAAAACTACTGTGAATATTGTTTTTAAAGCTTCTTTTATCAAACCACCTTTTCCATTTCACATAAGTCTATTTTTGTAGCTTAAATCCCTTTTAAAACATTTTAACATTTTTATGGAATTTATTTCATATATTTAAATATTAAAAATATCCAGTTTTAAAGAAATTACCACTTTGGTTTATGAACTATCAAATGCGACGTTTTGGAAAACTTGATTTGGACATATCTCAACTATACTAAATGAAAGCTTGATTTTTCTTTTTATTTGAAAACTATAACCCAAGGGTCCAGAACTTATTTCAAAGAATTCGATGTATAATTCACCCTACACAATCGTTTAACTTTTCGGACCACGAAATCGTGAACTGCTGAAATGCGATGGCTTATTTTTACCACTTTAGTCAAATTTTATCAAACTTGTTTGAAATACTTTTAAACTATTTTGAAATCATAATAAATCATTTTTAAACTATATTTGGACAATAATTTTCACACTAAAACTCATATTCACTTTTATCCATATTATAATATTATATTAATATAATATTCAATTTACTATCTTTTTGCTTAAAGACCTTATAAAGTTCTCATATGATATATTATATGAAATTTCAACTTTTCAAATTCTCATTTTCCAATCAGACATCGTAATTTACTTTTCCAAAATAAATCAAAACTTCTCTATTTAAATAAATTTCAAATGATATCATTTCTGTTTTAAACCATCCGAATAACCTTTCTTTTTAAATTCACAACCATAAAGAGGCTTAGTAAACTCCATACACATTTATATAGATTTATTTTCCATGAATTAACTATGGTTAATTAGTTAACTATTTTAATTTTGATAAATACGTTTTTCTTGTTATTTGTTATATTTACAACCAAGTAATCAACATATAATAAACCAATATTCAAACATATTAATCATCCAAGCATACTAATTTACTAATTGAACATGCATATCGTTATTTTCTAAACATTTTAAGGTATATGTAAATCAAGTACTCATGACCGATTTCCACTCCGCCAAATTTTTTCCGAAGCTTCCTGGATTTATTCCAACGACACTTCAATGGCACTTATCTCTGCTTTCTTCACTCCGAAGCTTCCCGGATCTTCCTTCTTTCTTCTTGCATGCTTGGCCATGACCCTCTTGAGTGTGTTAGCTCGACCAAGGGGGAATGGTGGTGGTGGCCGTGGCTTTCATAGAGGTAGAGTGGTGTCTTGGCACTTCTTTGGACTTGAAATGATATTTTTTGTGCGTGTGTGTGTCTTCTTCTTCTTGCTATATGCTTTTGCATTATTTTATTAAGAAGAAAGGCCTTTATAGAAGCCAATAGAGAGCTCAAGAGAGAGGAAAATATCTTGGAAGTTGAATGTATAAATTATGAGAGGCGTATGTGGGTATTCATAGCATTTCCATGCCTTAACCATGAAGTAATAACAAAAAATATCTTCAGCGTCATCTTGCACCCCTCATCATGTCCTTGGTTGTACTTCCTCCTCCCCCACATATGCCCCGCTATGTGCACCCCCATGCGCTTGTAAGTGATGGTGAGTTTTATTTTGTTTTGTTTTGCTTATATAATATGTAGATTTTTTTATTTTTTTTACTTAAGGTAAATGTGTAAATACACATGGTAACTTCTTATATGTTTGTACATGTTATATGCTATATATGCAAATATATGTCTCATTTGAAAAACCGTGATGGAACATTCTATTATAACTTCTATTTGATAAATCGTTGAAAATCGAGAATCCGAATTCTAGTCATATTTTTACTTCTTAGTTTATATATATATATATATATATATAGACACACACACACACACACACAAACACATACACACACACATACATATAAAAAAAATTAAAAATGACATTTCTATTATTATTTAATAATTCAAAATGTCTCATTTGATTTTAAAACAATATTAAATCATTTAAACTCAATTTAAATTCAAAAATCAATTATTTAAAAATGATAATATCATTAATGATGTCATAAAGACATTTTATTTCCAAAAATATAATAAATAATTTCCTTACATATTCTTGCTTAAATTGAGAAATAAGTGTATGCAAAAAATCGTGCAGGACTTTTGATGGTCAAAAGGCTGTTTATCGATAAAACGATTTTCGGTCATTTTATCCATATTTTTCAAAGAATATATTTTGTAAATATTTTTCCAAAATAAAATCACCATTATTATTTATCACATAAAACTTATTTATTTATGTTTAATAAACCTATATTCGAATATTGAAAATTAAAAATCAAAGTGATAAAATTATGGGTCGTACATTCTTCCTCAATTTCGTCCCCGAAATTTAACCACAACCCAAAACCCAAAAGAGTTTACCCAAAATATTATCTTTATACTCAATTCCGAATGATATACACAGATCACCCGTAATACGTGATTCGATCTTCTATTCAAATCCACAACTTTACTTCCAAACTAGTATTGATCCCTCGATACACTAATGCGGACTCTGATCAGGCTTCTTGATCAAAAACCCTAACTTCCCTTACATAGCTCTCAACTATGATAGAAAATGCAAGTATCCAACCATAAACCCTCATCAATGTTCGACATCAAGAATGGAGTGATAAATTCCTTTTTTGAAAAAGTGTAAACCCTCATCATACGTACTTATTATCTTCTCAAATTTTATGAAAACATTTCATAGAAATTTTATTCAAACAATTTTATGAAGATGCTTCTTTATATATAATTTCTTTAAAAAATTTATTCACCTAAAGTTTCTATCTTCTTTTTAAAGGAACAATTTTGATTTCAACACTTAGAAAATACCTCTATACACTTAAATCCATAAAAATCTTTGAAGAAAGCTTCAAATTTTCCAAAACACATTTTATTGGGTCAAAGCAAATATTGTGTAAAACATCATTACGAGAATCTAAAAACATTAATTTAGGGATTTGATTAATTATACTTAATATTAATTTTCAATGTCAAACTTAAACTATTTATTAGTTAACAATGATGTCGATCAAGTTGGGGTATCATTACCTCTCAGTCCTTGAATGCACGACATTCTTAACTTAAAAATAGATGTAAGTCACCCACCGCGGATCAAAACATCAAATGTTGGATATGTATAAATCCCGTATGCAATATAAAATATCTCCATCCAAAAATCACTCACTACAACAACTGTGTTATATAGTCCATGTCTTCCTCGCTATCCCAAAATATTTATTTATGAGAATGATATCAAAATCCATGTCTTCTTCCACTTATGCTCTTTTTAAATCACTTTTAAAAATATAGTTTAAATCTCAATTAAAATCACTTTCAAATCATTTCTCTTAAATGATATTTTAACTTCATAGACACTCTTTTATACATATAAACTTTCCATTCTATAAACTATACTCCTAAAATTATATCTTCTATCATATCATTTTCGAATTTTCAAAGCTTTTCCGAATACCAGGATTTAAATCCTCAAAATATCTTTTTATAATACATATCTTCTAAATCCATCTTTTGCGGAATCATTTTATTTTTGTAAAACACATTTTTATACCACATGCTCATTTATTATCTTATATAAATTCATTATCCTTAACCCAGCATTATTATCAAACACCGTATAGTCAAATCATGAAACTTAATTTACAAGGTGTTCGTTCAATCAATAAATGATAATAATTGAATGTTATTACTTCCTTAACCACAAACTAACACACATAAATGTCTGTATCTTTTTGAAAGTGTTCTTTTATATATGTCGGTTTGCCTCGTTAAGTATTTAGAAATCCCTATCGAATACATGTGGCCACTACGCATCGACTAGAATTCACAAACTCCCCAACAGACAAAATCAACACAAAACATTTTGTTAGTTACTAACAAATACGCGATCATATGTATAATACACTCAAACTCATTCGAGAGTATCCCTTAACCTATCTGTAATGAGTTACTCATCCTAGTGCATTACTAACCCTATCTTTGATGAGTCTTATCCCTAATAGGCTTAGGTGTTCACTCTACCTAAGCTTTGATACCAAATGTAACGAACAAGATTTTCAATCCTTAAAAATTGATACTAATAAGTATACTGTATTGCATGCCGAGCATTCAAGTACCAGAAAAACCGATTGCTAAGGGTAAAAGAAAAGAAAAAGAAAAAAAAATCTCTCACGAATGGAATAATTTATAATATCAATAATCTTTACAGCGGAACATTTGAAATACATATATTAAAGTCTAAACTAAGCTTAGCCTAGATAGTTAAAAACCTCTCCTTACAAATGTTGAAAAATTAAAACAATGAATAAATGCAGTGGGAATATAATATACGTCCACACGTTGATGAAGATCTCCAGCTCTCCTTTGAAACTCCAAGTGTCTTTAGCTAAACCTGAAACAACTCGGATCTGACCCAAGTATAAAAAATACTCGGATTAGGCTTAGTAAACCAACGTAAGAATCTTGAACCATGATCATATGACGGAGTCATAGATCGGATCGATGCCAAACAAAATCTTTTTGAAAAGAAAGGGTATCTCGTAAGACCACACTGCACATAAATACAAACAAGTTTTGACCTTACGATAACCAAAATACCTTATACTTAAGCAATTAGATATTATCATTAATGAGACATTGATTTGGAAACACTTTCCAAATAAATATATAAAGAAGGCAGGTATCAATACCTGAATAATAGTGTATATGATATTAATGGGTGGTTGAAATGTTTGCAAGGCATCACAACAATTTTGGGAATACAATCAAAATCGTAAAGCTCGTATTAGAATTGGATTTCAAACTTGATAGGGAACTAGTGGCCGTTTCCTATAGTGCAAAATCCACGCTTAACAATCCTAGTCCCCAATGACTATTCACTTGTCTTAAGCAAGCCTCCGTACTACATTGTTACACTACTACGGAACATCAAATCTCAGTGGCTTTGCTCTATCTCGATCAAGGCTCCAATACCTATCCATTTAAACTGTTGAGGGTCCAAATACTGGAATCCTCTATCCACAGTAAAACCGATAGCCCGAAATATGTCCTGCAAACCAAATAATTACCCTATCATCTCTAGGATGCGGCGCTCATGAGGCTATGCTCTATTTTCCACAAAGCCATTCTTGCTTTCCATAAAGCCGTGTTTTGCTTTTCACAAGGCAAATTCCACTAAGAATGCCACATTTCCATTTCTAACAACATCTTATTGATTTCCATAGAAGTACAACCTCCGAGTTCATATGCCTTAGGGAAGGGCGTTAGTATAAGAGGTTTTAACTTCCTACACCACCAAACAGATGTATGTCTGTAAAAACCAAAGTATGTGGTCTTAGAAATTCATTGTCAGACATTCATCCATGCAAGTTGTTTAGGTGAAGGACAAATTGAAGGCACTCTTTCTACTCAATCCTGTTTGGGAATCACCCCCAGGATTAGCAGCAAGTAGTCCTTGCAAATCAGAATTTTTTAAAACTAAGGCACTACTGCCACCATATATATAATTTGGGAATTACCTCAGACGTTAGTGGCAAGCAGCCCTACATTATGACGATCTCCATCTTCAAAAATCATCATCTTCAACATGTTCTGTAATGACCCGCAACTTCATCACTTTGATAAATTATATTTGAAATATTCAAATGCAAGATTTTACAATACAAATTATAATGTTTTAAACCATAAATAATGATGGTAAACTTGTTTTAAATGTATATTAACAAATATGAATATTTGGGGGTTTTCATCAAAAAAACGACGGAAATCAGTTTTTGGTAAAATTGAGATTTTCTCAATATTAGCATGCACAGAACTAGATACATACACTTATTTATCTATTTAAGCAAAAATATGAAATAAAATTATTTATTTTATTTTTGGAAATAAAATATAGGGACAGTTTGGCACAGGTCCCTAATAAGTTTCAAAATACACAAAAACCACAATAAGAAAAAGTTTGTAAATTAGGTCCCTAGAATTAAGTTACCGAATAATTGCATACACTTATGTAATTATTCAGTGAATAACTGCAAACATTTATGCAATTATATCAAAAAATTGCATACATTTCCTTAATTATTCACTGAAAAATTATGGAAATTTCCGAAAAATTTTCAAAAAATTGCTGAAAATTCCGCAATTATTCACCAAAAAATTGCGTAAATTTCCGCAATTTTTTCAAATATTTGCGTAAAATTCTACATTTATTCACCAAAAAAATTATAGAAATTTCCGCAATTATTCACCGAAAATATTGCTATGCAACTTTTGGATATAATTGTATAAATGTCTACAATTATTCAGTGAATAATTGCATTACTATATGCAACTACTTCATAACTAAATTCTAGGGACCTAATTTACATACTTTTTTTTACTGGGGTTTTTGTGTATTTTGAAACTAATTAGGGACCTGAGCCTGATATTCACTAAAATATATTTATGACATCATCATAGTTGTCACCAATTTTATATATTTTTAAAATTAAGTTTTAATAATTAAATAATTTTTTTAAGATAATAATTATTCATTTTAATTAGTAATATAGCGATAATAAATCATTTATAATACTTTTATAAAGATATATATTTGGTTTGAAAATATAAGAAACTTCATAACGCTTTATCGATGTAACAACACTTCTTTTAAACACTTGTTCAATATTTGTTTTGTGATATCTCAGAATTTCAAGGAATTTAAAATGTGATAATCTCTAAATAAAGTTGTTTAAAATTGATAAAATGTTTATTTTCAAATATAAATAACCTATTAATTAAAAATGTGATGTTTTTATTTATGGTTATAGATTGATTTTAAATAAGAATAATTATTTAATTTGTGTTATTTTATAAATAGACATATTATTTAAAAATTTAATAAGCGTGTCTAAATACATATATCTTTCTATTTAAATTGATTTTAAATAAGATAATTATTTACAATTAATAATGAGTTTGTTTAAAATTGATATCTATATTTATTTGAATTGACTTTAAATTTGGATTTTAAACTGACTTTGAATTTGCATTTAAAAATGTAATTTAAAGGAATATATATATATCTTAAACTAATAATATAGTTTGGATTTAAATTATATGGATAAATTTTTTATGTAAAAATAAGATTGTTTTACATTATTCTCTTTAAAGAAATTTATTTATAGAAATTTGGAAAGGTATTTATTTAATAAGAATAAATACAAAGGCTTTTTGAATTAGCATTTAAAAATAGGTTTACAATATTATATATGATTTTATTTAAAAGATAATTGGTTTTTAATTTTATTTTCTTTCAAATTTTTTATTTATTTAAAATTAGAAAAGCATTTATAACTTAAGAAACATATTAGTTAATTAGGAAATCATATTTAAAAAAAGTGCTTTTAAAATTCTTTTAAAGATAAATAAATGAAAAGGACAAATGTAATTCAATTAAGAAGTTAAGTAACAAGTGTTAGCATATTAATCTAAGTAAAAGACAAGTGTCATTACTTGTTTTTATTTTCTTTAAATTTTAATTAAACCAAAATTTGATCTATATAAAAACTTCCACCTTCTTCACTCATTTTTTCCTTATCTTTGCATATTCAAACCAAGAAAACAATGGCCAGACCAAATCTGAAATTTTCCTCAATGCTCAGTTCAAAGCAGAAGTTCATTCCTCAACCCAAAGATTAAAACCTGTAATTCATCTCCTTTGGAACAAATCAAAGCAAACACTATGATTCAAATCCTAAATTCATTCCTCAAAAAAATACAAACTTGTAATCATTTTCAAGTTAAATCATGTAATCAAAGAAGCTAAGTTCATTTCTAAAACCAGAAAAGAATTAAAGCTTGTAATAAAATTTTCAAAACAGAGAAATATCATCAACCTGTGATCAATTTCCCAAAGCCTGGAACCAAACAAGTTTTCAAAGTCCTGAGTCCTCATCATTTTGTTCCATTTACACAATCAAGCTTCAAAGCCATTTCAAAGATTCAAGCAATACAAGTTTTCAAGTTCAAACTGTTTTGCAAGCCTTCCAGTTTTCAAAAGAATTCCAGTTCTTTCAAAAACTTTTGCTTTTCAAAAAGGTGAGTAAACTTTTTAATTAAAAGTTAAGTAGATAAATAAAGTTGCTTTTGAAATTCTATGGTGAAGATGCTCTGCAAGTTTATATATATATATATATATATATATATATATATAAGTGTAGTGCTTTTATTTATTTGATTGTGTTCAGGAGTGTGCACGTCTGTGTTATATTGTCCCCCTGTTTTGTTATTCGAATTTCTTATAGGACTTGGTCTTCAAACATTAAATGTTTGTTTATGCTAAGATTCAGTATTAAAAATGAATTTAAGTAGAAATATTTAGCAACTCATCTGGAAAATAGAATTTAACAAAAATTCTTTTAAACATGATAAATCCAGTCACTTTAATTTATTTTTTCAAGTTTATGACTTGAATCCATTTTAAAAGTTAAGATTTTTAAAATCAAAATCACAATTTAAAATAAAGTAATGAATGAGAATTTAGGAATTGTCTGAATTTAGGGTTTTGGGTGATATCTGATGATCACAAGGTTTGGGGTGATCGGGAATGTTATTGGAGGTGGAATAGGTAATGGGGGTTCAGGCAAAAATGGAAGGTTAAGATTCCGATGGTCGTGGCGTCGGCAATGACGTAATCTATGTTGTAAACATAGTTAGGTCGAACTGTGAAAATGGGATTAGTGCTTCTTCTCTGATGCATCGAGTTGCATCAAATTTTGGGAATGGGTTCATGGAGGTTTGGAGATGGAGTGGCCAGAGTTGCAAGTTGTCAGATGGACGGAGATGTGACTTCGAGAAGGATTTGGACATGACTGTTGGTTCCAGTTTTAACTGGGAAGCTCGATTTTATTTCGAGGCAAGCGAAAGTGTTTTGGTGATCAAAGATGGTTGCCGCGATGATGTTTTGATATGATGGAAGGTTCGTCGGTGACGGAAGGCGACTCCGGCATTGGTACATGTGCAAAGGGAGGAGGAGTTGTGTCTGTTGTTTGGGTTGTGAGTTGAGTTGGTTTACTCGAAGAATTTTGTGGGTTTTTGGAAAGAAGACTCGAGTATGGACTCGAATATGTTCATGTGGATCGTAAGTGATTTTGTGTTTCAGGTTTCAAAATTCAAAATTTAAATTAAAAACTGAAACAAATGTTGAAATGGAAGAGAACTCAGGATGGACCTGAGTAGATTTCAGGTTTGACCTGATGCAAGTGTCGAATAATTAAAAAAAAGTTTTAAAATTTAAGTGTTGAAATTTAAACTTTAATTTAATTTAAATCTTCTTATATAAATTGACCTTATGTAAAAATAAATGTTTTTTTTACAATTTGTTAAGAGGTCTTGAAATTTGTTTAACTTAAATTCTATTAAGTAAAATTTAAGTTAATTTTAAAAGTTGAGTTAGAAATGAAATTTTAAAGGTATTTGTCAAAGCAAGTTTAGAATTTCAATTTGAAACTAGTTTTTTTTTAAAACTATTAATTGATAAATGATTTAAGTATTTTTGTTTTTAAAAGTTAGGTTTTGTTAACTTTAATTTATCAAGTTAATAGTTATTTTAAAACTTAAGTAATGATTTAATCAAGTAAAATTAATTACTAAGATAAAATGTTTTTAATGATAATTAAGTCATTAATTAAGATAATGTTTTATCTTAAAATAATTAAGTTTTAATGGGTTGGAATTAATTAAGTTAATTTAAATGAAACTAAGTATAAGTAATTAATTTAATTAATAACGATTAAGAATTAATTAAGGGATTAATTAAGGGATTAATTAAGAGTAATTAATTATTTAATTAATTTATTTAAAATTAATAATTAAGGGTTATAAGTTAATTAATTAAAGGTTAATTAATTTATAATTAAGAATTATTAACTAGATAATTAGATTATTCATTAATAATTAAAGATAAATTAATCAAGTAATTAAGGTTGATTAATTAGTAATTAGAGATTAATTACTTTGTAATTAAAAAGGAATTTAATTTGTAATTAAGTTTTATTAATAAATAATTAGGCTTTATTAATTAATAATTCATAAATTATTAATCTATAACTAAAGTTAATTAAGGATTAATTAACTGTTATTAAGGGATAATTAATTGTTAATAAGAATTGATTAATTAAGGATTAATTAATCATTAAGTTTTATTAATTGATAATTAAGGTTTATTAATTGACAATTAAGAATTAATTAATCTGTAACTAAAGATTAATTAATTTATTTAAAGGGGTAATTAAAGGAAGAATTACCCAATTGTAATTAATCAAATAAGTGTGATAAATTTAAGTTAATCAAATTGGTTGATTAATTAAAGATAATCATTTGGTGATTGATTAAGTATAATCACTTAATGAGATGGATAAGTGTAATTGCTTAGGGTAAGTAATTAATGTATAATTACAAGATGTAATTAATTAAAAGGAATTACTTATAAGAAGTTATTAAAGTATAATTACTTAGTGGAATTAATTAAATATTAAATTACCTGGTGTAATTAATCAAAGGATTAGTATAATTAATTAAGAAATTAATTAATTAAGGTAAATAATTACATGTTGATAATTACTGTTTATGATTAATGAAAGTTGATTAATGAAAGTAAATAATTAAGGGTCATTAATTTATTTAATTAATGAGAGTAATTAAGGGTTGATTAATCAAGATTTATTAATCAATAATAAGTGATTATAGGGTAATTAATTAATTATAATTAATTAAGGATTAATGTAATTAATTATAATTAATGAAGTAATTAAGGTTAATTACTTAACGGTTTGTAGATAATTAATTTGTGTAATTTATTAAGGTTAAATTACTTAATGTAATTAAAGAAAATTAATCAAGGGTGATTAATTAAGATGATGATTAATTAATTGGTTTAATTAATGGATAAGTAACCAAGATTTATTGTGATGAAAGTAATTAATTTATTTTATTTTAAATTAATTAAGAGATAAAATAATTAATTTAATTCGTTTTAAATTAATTATAAATGGAGTGATTTATGGATCCTTGCTTATGTATGGATGATATTGAATGCCTTGATTGTTTGACATCTCATCGGAGATATGTGTGATATGTGATATGAGATAATTTGGTTGAATTGTGATGATAATATGAATTATCCGCTGTGATGATAAGTAGATTATCTATTGTGATATTGTGAATTAACCATCTGTGTGTATATGAATATTGATTTGAATTTTAAACTTTAAAACAACTTGGACCTAAAAGATGTCGTTTTGGATTTCGATGAGACCCGGATCGGGTTTCTAGATTTGGATATCCGAAAACCACATCGATCCAAATTAATGATAGGTCATGAATCTCATGTGAAGAAGAAGATTCAGAGTGCAAGGGTTATCGTCGTTAACTCTGAGGGTCATTCCAAAATGAGTGTAACGAGATAATGCCTTCGGTTTCGTTCGAACCCGGAACGAACTTGTATGGATTGAATGCTTTTAGAAAATCATCAGGTGGACGATGAGAATTCTAAGTGATGTGTTCTATAAAGGTAATCGTAGCCTCAAGCCTCATCAACCGGGAATGGATAAAACAAGTGAGGTGCAGCAAGGCTAAGTGGGTCATGCCCAAGTAGGATGAGATGAACCCTTGTCTAGAGTCCCTTTTTAGTCGGCTGTGTGGGCGGTTGCTAACTATAACTGTGGGGTTATCTTATTTGGAACTGTTCAGTAAGGGATGGTTCCGGCTTTGCGTTGTAGGGGATTGGGAGTAATCCTCGGTACGGTGATCTAGGCCACGTACTGTGACGGGCGGTACCCCAGTAGCCCTGCCATTGTATGCAATCCAAACTCCAATAAGTGCCGTACGTTTTAGTTGTGCCCAACTATGTTGTAACGTAAGATGTAAGCATTCCAGCTATTTCTGTATTTTATTTGAAAACCCTAGACCCTTTTATAATATCACTGGATTTCCTATCAAATATTTTGGTTAGCGTAAGGTAAAAACTTACCCATGTTTATGTATGGGAAGTCTTGCGTGATACCTTTGTTTCCAAAAGGTTTTTTAAAAGTTAAGAAACTTTAACTGTTTACTCACACCAGACCCATGTCTGACCTGGAGTTTATTCTGTTTTTCTTAAACTCTTGGGTACTCAAATTTTTACGAGTAGCCAAGGGATTCAGGTTAGGTTTGACGAATTCAGAAGGAGCATTGGAGCAGGAGGCTTCAGCGTGTAGATATATTGTATTCCGCCGTGTGTTTCTCTAAGTCGTTTGTCTATTTATATATTGAGTTATATAACTTGATAGGTGTTTATAACTGTCTAGTATGTGTTGTTTAAGCTGTGTAACTCTGATGTATACGACATTATGTAATATCTATGTGATTAATATAATTTATTCGTTCCGTTGTTGAGATTCTGATGTTGTTCTTTCTTTCTTCTCTATCTTTTCTCTTCTCTATCCCTTTCTTTCTTAAAAATGATGTGTCTTTCTGTGGAAAGGAAGGCGGGTCGTTTCCCTTGGTATCAGGGCATAGGTTGAGTGAATACCTAGGCTTTGTAGTGGTGTCTTTCTTGAGAGAGCGTACTTGTAATTTTTATATATAACTATATATACATATTTCTACCTATCCATTAGGTTACCTGTTCGTGTTTTCCAACATAAGTTATAAAGGTAGATAGGTAGTGGTGTGTAGCACGACTACCAATGGTTGGAGTTTGAATGTTTGAGGTTGGGAGTGTATCTGTCGAGATTGTAGACCTAATACCGTCTCAAGTAAGCTTTGCGGCTTGGTGTAAGGATTTCATTGATCTCTGAAGGAAACCTATTAAGGTTCGAAGTTCATCTTTGAAGTGCAAGTTTGGTCATGCTCGTACGAGCGGATTTTTGAGAGTTTGGATCTGTCGGTTAAGCAGAAGCAAGTGATGGTATCTCGGCAACCTCAAGAAGTAGTAGCTACGTGATGAGACGCAATGACTATGGATGTCTCTGAAGATGTTTTCTTTTAGCACCAGTTTATGGAAGTGTATATGCTTCGGTGTTGTGGCTGAGTTCAGCAGAATGTATGTGTTTGATTTGAGGTCCAAGTTTCTCAAGGAGCTTTGGATAAGAAGTCTTTAGCATCTGTGTCAACGTTGCAGCTCGGGAGTGTTCTGTGTTCCAGCAGGAAGATCTTTTGGCTTAGCTTTCCTATAAGTGGAATTCAGAAGCAGCAGAGAGGACCCATTTCTTCGATGGATTAGTTGCTCAAGGATAAGCTGTTCTGATTGATGAAGAGATAATAGTATCTTTGGGAATTTAGGTTGGGTTGATCGCAAAAGTGACTTGCGATAGTTTGGGTGATTATCTTAGATAATACTTTGCTTGGGTTTGAAGCATCTCTAGAGGATGTAGGAGTTATGGAGTTGTCGAAGATTTTTCAGATATCTTCAGGGAACTTAGAGATTTGTCTGCTTTGGAGATTGAGTTCTGTATCGACTTGATGTCAGGAGTGATACCGATAATTCAGCTGGGTAGAAGGATGTCTCCTAGGATGAGGTTTTGGTGAAGCAGCTCTGTATTTCTTGGAACTTCTATTGAACCGTATTTTTGGAATGTGCTGTTTAGTCTGTGCTCGTGTTCATTGACGACATTCTCATCTGCTCCAGATCAGAGTTGTGCAGCGGAAGCAAGGTGGCAGCTGTTCCAGAGTGGAAGCAACCAGAAGTTGCAGTGTTTTGGATTAGAGAGTTTCTGCTAGAATTTTTCAGGATCTGAGGCAAGTTGGCAAGTGATCCTGTTCTGTCATTTTCGGATAGTAGAAGTAAGTGTGAAGTCTATGGATGTTTATGGAATAGAGTTATATTTTTGATTTTGGGTAGACCTTGAGAGGATCAGTTTGTTGAGTTGTTTTGATCCAGTTTGTTTCTAGAAGCATCAGCGAAGGTTGAGCTGATCGGAAAGGATCTGTGAACAGCACAGGATCGTAAGTAGAGTTTTGAGGTTAAGAGACGAAGGAATTTAGAATTTGAAGTTGGAGACATCATTGTTGTTGAGTTTTCTTTGGTAAAGGGAGCAAAAAGATTGATTAAGAATGGGAAGTTGGCTCCGAGTTTATTAGATTCTTCTGAGTTTTTGTAAGAAATAAGTGTTTGGCTTATATGGGTTGAACCACCAGTTTGGAAGACTGGAATTCAAGGTATTTCACATGTCTCTGAGGGAGTACGTGTCTGGTCCATCACTGGTTTTGGAACCAGTAGTTCTGTGAGGGTTTGGATGTTGAGTCGGACTTGAGTATGGTCTGATATCTTGTGCAGATTATAAATTTAGCTAAGTAGGAGCTCAGTAGCTTAGCAGTATAGCTAGTTTGGATTTAGTAGAGCGAGTATCCCTGTGTCTGTAACTGGGAAACTCGAGATAATTTTACGAAGCTTATCCGGATCTGTGTCCAGATAGCTAGAGTTGTTTGATTGAATTGTTTGTTTGGATGAAAATATTTTTTTGGTTATGTATGGCTGATATGTATGTTTGAATTGGTTAAAATAAAATAAAACTTTGGATTCGAGGACAAAATTCTTTTAAGGGGGAAGGAACGTGATATCCCGAAATTTCAAGGAATTTAAAATGTGCTAATCTCTAAATAAAATTGTTTAAAATTGATAAAATGATTATTTTCAAATATAAATAACCTATTAATTAAAAATGTCATGTTTTTAATTATGGTTATAGACTGATTTTAAATAAGAATAATTATTTAATTTGTGTTATTTTATAAATAGACTTATTATTTAAAAATTTAATAAGTGTGTCTAAACATCTATATCTGTCTGTTTAAATTGATTTTAAATAAGATAATTATTTACAATTAATAATGAGTTTGTTCAAAATTGATATCTATATTTATTTGAACAGACATAAATTTGGATTTTAAATTGACTTTGAATCTGAATTTAAAAATGGAATTTAAAGGAATATATATCTTAAAATAATAATATAGTTTAAAATTAAATTATATGGATAAAGTTTTTATGTAAAAATAAGATTGTTTTATATTATTCTCTTTAAAGAAATTTATTTATAGAAATTTGGAAAGGTATTTATTTAATAGGAATAAATACAAAGGCTTTTTGAATTAACATTTAAAAATAAGTTTACAATATTATATATGATTTTCTTTAAAAGAATTGGTTTTTAATTTTATTTTCTTTCAAAAATTTTATTTATTTAGAATTAGAAAAGCATTTATAAATTAAGAAACTTATTAGTTAATTAGGAAATCATATTTTTTTAAAAGAGAGCTTTTAAAATTCTTTTAAAGATAAATAAATGAAAAGGACAAATGTAATTCAATTAAGAAGTTAAGTAATAGGTGTTAACACATTAATCTAAGTAAGAGACAAGTGCCATTACTTGTTTTTATTTTCTTTAAATTTTAATTAAACCAAAATTTAATCTATATAAAACTTCCACCTTCTTCATTCATTTTTTTTCCTTATCTTTGCATATTCAAACCAAGAAAACAATGGCCAGACCAAATCTGAAATTTTCCTCAAATCAAATCTGAAACCAATGCTCAGTTCAAACCTGAAGTTCATTCCTTAACCCAAAGATTAAAACCTGTAATTCATCTCCTTTGAAACAAATCAAAGCAAACACTGTCATTCAAATCCTGAATTAATTCCTTAAAAAATACAAACTTGTAATCATTTTCAAGTTAAATCCTGTAATTAAAGAAGCTGAGTTCATTTCTAAAACCAGAAATGAATTAAAGCATGTAACAAATTTTTCAAAACTGAGAAATGTCATCAACCTGTGATCAATTACCCAAAGCCTGGAACCAAACAAGTTTTCAAATTCCTGAGTCCTCGTCATTTTGTTCCAGTTACACAATCAAGCTTCAAAGCCATTTCAAAGATTCAAGCAATACAAGTTTTCAAGTTCAAACTGTTTTGCAAGGCTTCCAGTTTTCAAAAGAATTCCAGTTCTTTCAAAAACTTCTGCTTTTCAAAAATGTGAGTAAACATTTTAATTAAAAGTTAAGTAGATAAACAAAGTTGCTTTTGAAATTCTGTGGTGGAGATGCTCTGCATGTTTATTTATATATATATATATATATATATATAAGTTTAGTACTTTTATTTATTTGATTGTGTTCAGGAGTGTGCATGTCTGTGTTATATTGTCCCCCTATTTTGTTACAGGATTATCAAGTTTAAACCAAATTTCATGCTGCTCTTACTCTGATTTCATATAGGATTTGGTCTTCAAACATTAAATGTTTGTTTAAGCTAAGATTCAATATTAAAAATGAATTTAAGTAGAAATATTCAGCAACTCATCTGGGAAATAGAATTTAACAAAATGTAACGACCCGTATTTTTACGGATCGAAAGATCGTAAAACTATCTACATTAGGTCGTTGATGTTGTTAAACCGTTTAGAGTATTTGTCGACCAAAGCTTAAGTTGTTCGGAGTGATGTCGTGTTGTAGTTTGAATAGTGGAACGACTTATGGGAGTCAACGACTTAGTGCTTAAGTCATGTGGACGTTGGCTCGAGTAGAATTTGGTCTGTGTTGTTGTTTAGGTCGTGTGAAAGATAGGTTGGGTGGAGCGACTTATAGAAGCGACCTATAGTATAGAACGGCTTATAGGTTTGGACGACCTAAGGGGTTAGGTCATATGTTAGTTAGGCCGGTGGAGTTTTGGAGCGACCTAAGGTAGTGGAGTGACTTAAGGATTTGACCGACCTATAGATGTTAGCGACTTAGTGGAGTAAGCGACCTAAGAGGTTGAAGCGAGTTAGCGACCTAGTGGTGAGTGCCGGGTTATAGTTAGGTCGTGAGACGACCTAAGGTTGCATGCGACTTAGGGTTAGGTCGTAAGTCGCTGGGTCGTATGCGACCTATTGTGGTTTACCTTGTGTAGTTAGGTCGCTGTAGTGGTTAGGTCGGCATCTCAGTTAGGTCGTAAGTCGCGCAGTTGCATTGAGTGTTAGGTCGCGTGCATCTGTTAGGTCGCGGCATCTGTTAAGTCATATGCCGGGTAAGTGTTGAGTCGTTAGGTCGGCTAAATGTTAGGTCGCGACCATAGTTGCATAGGCTAAGTCGCTAGGTCGTGGGTGCTTTTAGGTCGTAGGTCGTGGGAAACGATAGGTCGTAGGTCGTGGACGATTCATGGGGGCGGCGAACTAAGGATTTCCAGCCTATAAATAGAGGGCTTTGGTTCACTTTTTGGCACCGGATTTTGAAGCGACGAAGTGCTGCCATTTTAAGAGCTCAACTACTACACTTCTTCACTTCTTTTCTCCACTCTAATCTAGTGATTCCTTCCATCTAAATTGAAGATCAAATCGAAGATCCAAGAGCCAAAGTTGAAGATCTCCATCCATCGAAGAGAGATTTCATCGTTTGAAGCGGAGCTTGGGAGGATCAAGCTTGATTCTTTGCTGTCCAGATCTGGAGTTGGTTGTTTTTGAGGTGTTTAGGTGATTCGGTGAGTGGTGGTTATCTCTCACACGGACCCAATGGAGTATATTGGATCGGTGGTTTGTTTATGGTTTAAAGAGAGTGATTTCGTGCATTTTTCTCAAATCTGCATGTAGATCTATTGTTCATGATGATTTGATATTAATTTTACTACATGTTCACTGATGCAAGTTCATTCATCAAGTTGTAGAGATATTGTTCATGCTTGTTAGAATGCATGTTAGATTTGGACCCTTTATTTACGAAATTTCCATTTTTGTATAATTGCTTATTAGATCTTGTTTGAATGTTTGATTGTTTGGATTAATGATTGATTTGATTGATAGATTGTTGCAAATTAGCTAATAGTTGATTTGGACAAGTTGGTCGAAGATGATTCAAAAGCTAAGTGGAAAGGCTCTTGAATAAGGAAAGCTGCTTGTGGCATATGAAGCGGATGTTGAAGCTCATATGGATAGATTTGATGATGATGTTGAGATGGGACTTTGCCATGATGCGATGACGCAAACCATGATGTTGAGATGGGACTTTGCTATGATGCGATGAAGCAAAGCATGATGTGAGAAAGCCTTGGTTTAATCCAGACGGGATCATCCCAAGCATGTTGATAACTCGGTGATGTGGTCCGGGTTTGTGGATAATGGTTAGCTTGAGAGGCGCTTGAGCTAGTATGGGAATAGTCGTCGAGGAGGATGACTAGAAGGCTGAGATTTCATCGTTGTTGAAGGTTCTAGCATGCTCAAAGCAAGAGTACGTTGGGACGGGTCACGATGACGTTCCAAGCACGGGTCACGATGACGTGCTAGTACTCTGGGCAGATGCGATAGTCCTAGGCACGGGTCACGACGACGTGCGGAGCTATGTCTAGAACCGGGGTTACCATTAGCCCTTGGCAGGCGGTCATTCAACTAACGGGGAAATCAAGGCAATGATAACAGTGATAGCCAGAGTCATGGATGTTTGGATGTTTGGTTGTATCGTCGCTTGGGTGAAGAGCGATGTTTTCAGGGTGCTTATCTGATCTTGGTTTAGGCCTTGGGGGTTTGTACTTGGAAAACATCGACCTTGACTCGAGTGATAATTACTTTGCTTTGAATGTCTGAATTGCTATGTTTGCTTCTGCTTAGTGTGTCAGCTATCACTGTAGAAAGAGGTGGAGTGGGATGGTTGGGTTCCTATTCCTTTTACCCTTTATGCTCTTTTGGTATGTTTGATAGTTGATTTACTGCTCACTAAGACTTTTGTCTGACTCAAGGTTTTATGTTTAACTCTTATTACCTTGGGTTGTTCATCCATGTTGGGATGGGCAGACTAAGTAGCAGGTGACAGGTGCTGTTCTTAGTGGTCAACGCTGTTGATGACGAAGACGAGCTGGAGGCTTTTGCATATTGTTTTCTTACTATATGTACTGGGTGTTCCGCTGTTTGTATATTCTCTGAGTGATATGTGGTGAGGCTTGATGTATTGACTTTGTGCTGATTGTTGTATCAAGCTATTAGAGTTAATATGATGAGATTCTGTTATATGGAGCTTCACTATGTATATTTTCTATTGTATTTTGTCCATGCGCTGTGAGTAATACGATAGAGTTTTCTGTTTTATCTTACCCTGACTATCGTCCATGGCTGCCTGGCACACCTTTCAGCGCACCATTTCCCCGTTTTAGTGCGGGAGTCATGGGCGGTCGTCACACAAAAATTCTTTTAAACATGATAAATCCAGTCACTTTAATTTATTGTTTCAAGTTTATGACTTGAATACATTTTAAAAGTTAAGATTTTTAAAATAAAAATCACAATTTTAAATAAAGTAATGAATGAGAATTTGGGAATTGTCTGAAATTGGGGTTTTGGGTGATATCTGATGATCACAAGGTTTGGGGTGGTCGGGAATGTTATTGGAGGTGGAATAGGTAATGTGGGTTCAGGAAAAAATGGAAGGTTAAGATTCCGATGGCCGTGGCGTCGACAATGATGTAATATCTATGTTGTAAACCTAGTTGGGTCGAATTGTGAAAATGGGATTAGTGCTTCTTCTCTGATGCATCGAGTTGCGTCAAATTTTGGGAATGGGTTCGTGGAGGTTTGGAGATGGAGTGGCCAGAGTTACAAGTTGCCACATGGTCGGAGATGTGACTTCGAGAAGGATTTGGACATGACTGTTGGTCTAGTTTTAACTGCGAAGCTCGATTTTGTTTCGAGGCAAGCAAAGGTGTTTTGATGATCGGAGATGGTTGTCGCGGTGATGTTTGACATGATGGAAGCTTCGTCGGTGAAGGAAGGCGACTCCGGCACTGGTACATGTGCAAAGGGAGGAGGAGTTGTCTTTTGTTTGGGTTGTGAGTTGAGTTGGTTTACTCGAAGAATGTTGCGGGTTTTTGGAAAGAAGACTCGAGTATGGACTCGAGTATGTTCATGTGGATCGTAAGTGATTTTGTGTTTCAGGTTTCAAAATTTAAAATTTAAATTAAAAACTGAAACAAATGTTGAAATGGAAGAGAACTCAGGATGGACCTGAGTAGATTTCAGGTTTGACCTGATGCAAGTGTCGAACAATTAAAAAAAAAGTTTTAAAATTTAAATGTTGAAATTTAAACTTTAATTTAATTTAAATCTTCTTATATAAATTGACCTTATGTAAAAATAAATGTTTTTTTTACAATTTGTTAAGAGGTCTTGAAATTTGTTTAACTTAAATTTTATTAAGTAAAGTTTAAGTTAATTTTAAAAGTTGAGTTAGAAATGAAATTTTAAAGGTATTTGGGAAAGCAAGTTTAGAATTTCAATTTGAAACTAGTTTTTTTTTAAACTATTACTTGATAAATGATTTTAGTATTTTTCTATAAAAAAAGTTAGGTTTTGTTAACTTTAATTTTTCAAGTTAATAGTTATTTTAAAACTTAAGTAATGACTTAATCAAGTAAAATTAATTATTAAGATAAAATGTTTTTAATGATAATTAAGTCATTAATTAAGATAATGTTTTGTCTTGAAATAATTAAGTTTTAATGGGTTGGAATTAATTAAGTTAATTAAATGAAATTAAGTATAAGTAATTAATTTAATTAATAATGATTAAGAATTAATTAAGGGATTAATTAAGAGTAATTAATCGATTTAATTAATTTATTTAAAATTAATAATTAAGGGTTATAAGTTAATTAATTAAAGGTTAATTAATTTATAATTAAGAATTATTAACTAGATAATTAGATTACTAATTAATAATTAAAGATAAATTAATTAAGTAATTAAGGTTGATTAATTAGTAATTAGAGATTAATTACTTTGTAAGTAAGAAGGAATTTAATTTATAATTAAGTTTTATTAATAAATAATTAGGATGTATTAATTAATAATTAAGAAATTATTAATCTATAATTAAAGTTAATTAAGGATTAATTAACTGTTATTAAGGGATAATTAATTGTTAATAAGAATTATTAATTGATTAATTAAGGATTAATTAATTATTAAGTTTCATTAATTGAAAATTAAGGTTTATTAATTGATAATTAAGAATTAATTAATCATTAAGTTTATTTATTGATAATTAAGGTTTATTAATTGATAATTAAGAATTAATTAATCTGTAATTAAAGATTAATTAATTTATTTAAAGGGGTAATTAAGGGATGAATTACCCAATTGTAATTAATCAAATAAGTGTGATTAATTTAAGTTAATCAAATGGGTTGATTAATTAAAGATAATCATTTGGTGATTGATTAAGTATAATCACTTAATGAGATGGATAAGTGTAATTGCTTCGGGTAAGTAATTAATGTATAATTACAAGATGTAATTAATTAAAAGGAATTACTTAATGGGAAGTAATTAAAGTATAATTACTTAGTGGAAGTAATTAAAGATTAAATTACTTGGTGTAATTAATCAAAGGATTGGTATAATTAATTAAGAAATTAATTAATTAAGGTAAATAATTACAGGTTGATAATTACTGTTTATGATTAATTAAAGTTGATTGATGAAAGTAATTAAGGGTTGATTAATCAAGATTTATTAATCAATAATAAGTGATTATAGGGTAATTAGTTAATTATAATTAATTAAGGATTAATGTAATTAATTATAATTAATGAAGTAATTAAGGTTAATTACTTAATGGTTTGTAGATAATTAATTTGTGTAATTTATTAAGGGTAAATTACTTGCTGTAATTAAAGATAATTAATCAAGGGTGATTAATTAAGATGATGATTAATTAATTGGTTTAATTAATGGATAAGTAAGCAAGATTTATTGTGATGAAAGTAATTGATTTAATTTATTTTAAATTAATTAAGAGATAAAGTAATTAATTTAATTCATTTTAAATTAATTATAAATGGAGTGATTTATAGATCCTTGCTTATGTATGGATTATATTGAATGCCTTGATTGTTTGATATCTCCGATGAGATATGTGTGATATGTGATATGAGATAATTTGGTTGAATTGTGATGATAATATGAATACCCTGTTGTGATGATAAGTAGATTATCTATTGTGATATTGTGAATTATCTATCTGTGTGTATATGGATAATGATTTGTATTGAATTGTTTTAAACTTTAAAACAACTTGGAACTAAAAGATGGTGTTTTGGATTTCGATGAGAATGGGATCGGGTTTCCAGATTTGGATATCCGAAAACCATATCGATCCAAATTAACGATAGGTCATGAATCTCAAGTGAAGATGAAGATTCAGAGTGCAAGGGTTATCGTCTTTAACTCTGAGGGTGATTCCAAAATGAGTGTAACAAGATAATGCCTTCGGTTTCGTTCGAACTCGGAACGAACTTTTATAGATTGAATGCTTTCAGAACATCGTCAAGTGGACGATGAGCATTCTAAGTGATGTGTTCTATAAAGGTAATCGTAGCCTCAAGCCTCATCAACCGAGAATGGCTAAAACAGGGGAGGTGCAGCAAGGCTAAGTGGGTCATGCCCAAGTAGGATGAGATGAACCCCTGTCTAGAGTCACTTTTTATTCGGTGTGTGGGCGGTTGCTAGCTACAACTGCGGGGTTATCTTATTTGGAACTGTTCAGTAAGGAATGGTTCCGGCTTTGTGTTGCAGGATTTGGGAGTAATCCTCGGTACGGTGATCTAGGCCACGTAATGTGACGGGCGGTACCCCAGCAGCCCGGCCATTGTATGGAATCCAAACTCCAATAAGTACCGTACGTTTTAGTTGTGCCCAACTATGTTGGAACGTGAGATGTAAGCATTCTAGCTATTTCTGTATTTTATTTGAAAACCCTAGCCCCTATTATAATATCACTGGATTTCCTATCAAATGTTTTGGTTGACGTAAGGTAAAATCTTACACATGTTTATGTGTGGGAAGTCTTACATGATACCTTTGTTTCCAAAACGTTTTTTTAAAGTTAAGCAACTTTAACCGTTTACTCACACCAGACCCATGTCTGACCCGAAGTTTATTCTGTTTTTCTTAAACTCTTGGGTACTCAAATTTTTACGGGTAGCCAAGGGATTCCGGTTAGGTTTGACGAATTCAGGAGGAGCATTGGAGTAGGAGGCTTCAGCGTGTAGATATATTGTATTCCGCTGTGTGTTTCTCTAAGTCGTTTGTCTGTTTATATATTGAGTTGTATAACTAGACATGTGTTTATAACTGTCTACTATGCGTTGTTTAAGTTGTGTAACACTGATGTATACGATATTATGTAATATCTATGTGATTAATATAATTTATTCGTTCTGCTGTTGAGATTCTGATGTTGTTCTTTCTTTCTTCTCTATCTTTTCTCTTCTTTCTCCCTTTCTTTCTTAAAAATGATGCGTCTTTCTGTGGAAAGGAAGGCGGGTCATTTCAGGTTTATATGGTTTTATAATTCAAATGTGATTATTTTAATTAATTAATAATGATGATAAATTAGTTTTTAGATTTTGTTTAAATTTATATGTAATTTAATTAATAAGTGAAAATGTGATCGGGAATCGGCTTTCAGATATTCAGCGGTTTAACGAACAAAAGTTGTTCAAAGTGACTACAACGTTATTTATATGTCTTGTGCACATATATAATATATGCATGCCTGTCCTAACATATACATATACACATGCTACATACCAAATACATACATACATATACATTTATAAATATCATTATATTTATACAAAAATAATAAAACTAGACTTCATATCACGCTTACACACCACATGGATGTAGCACATAGGAGAGGGTGTGGGTGAGGAGGTCAAGGCCATGCATGAGGGGAGAGGAGGGTTGTAGGCGAGGTGTAGAATTGTAATTGTACCATTTAGTTATTTTACGCATTTTCTTTCTATAAATACCCGCCTATTCTCTCATAATTTTACAAACCAATCTTCTTCACCTTCTCCTCCTCTCAAGCTATATTAATGACTAATTACTTTAGAGAAATAATGGTGAAAATTATAGCAAAGAGAAAGTAAATTTATATAAGTGTGTGTGTGTATTATTAGTCCACTTCAAAAACAAGTTCAAACTCCTCTTATCCTTCTAAACCCTCGACCACCATCTTCACAAGTCAAGCCCAAGCCCATCTCACCTACAAGCCTAGACCGTGCACTTCTAAAGGGAACCGGGGTTGATTTCATAAGCTTCGGTGAGATAGTAGTGAAGCTGCAAATCTTACTTGGGACTGTCCAGTAAGGGGTGGTCCCGGCTTTGTGTTGCAGGGGACTGGGAGTAATCCTCGGTAAAGTGATCTAGGCCACGTACTGTGACGGGCGGTACCCCGGTAGCCCTGCCATTGATGGAAATCCATTCTTCCTACGAGACCCTACGGTTTTGTTTGTATTACCCACTTTTGTGGCTAGTAGCTGGAATTTAATCATGTAACAATTTCGGCTATTTCTTATTTACTTGAAATCCCTAGACACTATTATAATATCATCGGATTTCCTATCAAATGTTTTGGTTAGCGTAAGGTAAAAACATTTCCATGTTTATGTATGGGAAGTCTTACGTGATACCTTTTCTTTTCAAAGAATTTTCTAACGTTAAGCAATTTTAACCGTTTACTCACACCAGACCCCTGTCTGATCCGAGTGTTAATTTTCCGTTTTATTAAACTCTTGGGTACTCATATTATGTATGAGTAGTCGAGGAATTCAGGTTAGCTTGACCAATTCTGGAGGAGGTTTTGAGCAGGAGGCTTCAGCGTCTAGATATATTATGGTTCCGCTGTGTTTGTGTGATATCTGTATCTTGTGATATCTTGAGTTGTATAGTTAGACATATGTTTATAACTATCTAATATGTGTTGTATAAGTTGCGTACTCTGATGTAATACGACACTATGTAATATTTTATGTGATATATTATATTTCATTCGTTCCGCTGTGAGTATCTGTTGCTGTTGTGTTTCTTCTTTCTTATCTTTTCTTCTTCTATCCCTTTCTTTCTTAATTCATGATGCATTTTTCTAGAGATAGAAAAAGGGGTCATGACAGTAGTGAAACTATAGTCAAATTAAGACAATATATAAATCAATGAAGGTGATAAACTCTACTATTAAACTTATAAATTATATAATGATATGATATGTTTGACATGAATGTTTTCTATGTTTGACTAAATATAATGTTTTCAGTGTTTGATTATCATATTTAGGATGTTGATGATATGTTTTTTGATGTGAAAATGATTCACAGTATAATACACGTCGAATTTACACCAAGGAATCACTTTCCTTTATAAAATAAAATGGCATATATGGCATTGTTAAACCTCTTTAAAATAATTTAAAATGATTTATAAATGGTTTATGAAAACTAAAACTCATTTCGGCAAAGTTTGAAAAAGTTTGGAAAATGGAGTAAAAATAAGCCGTCGCGTTTCGGCAGTTCGCTATTTCGCTACCTAGAAAGTTAAACAGACGTGTAGAATGCAATATGAGTCAGAATTCTTTGCAATGAGAATTTTTCGAACCATAATGAATATAGTTTTCAAACAAAGATGAAAAATCAAGATTTCATTTAGTAAATTTTGAGATATGCCCAAATCAAGTTTTCAAAAACGTCACGTTTTGACAGTTCGAAAACCAAAGCAGTAAAATATTGAAAATAGATATTTTTAAATCTTTAAAAATATGAAATAAATTCCATAAACATGCTAAAGTATTTTTAAAAGGACTTGAGTTATTAAAATGGACATATGTGGAATGAAATTAGCATTTTGATCAAAGAAGCTTTAAAACACTATTTGTAGCACTTTATGGTAACTTTTGAAATTAAGATTTAAACTTAGGATTTCTTCCTAAATCTTTTGCAAATGTTTTTCAAATAATAAATCAAGTATTTTAAAGAGTTTAGAGTTTATCAAATAACTTGACCACATTATGGGTGACAGAAAGATAATCTCTAGAGCCGAGCATGCAACCAATGTCTAGGTTTCGCTATAGCTATCGGACTGGCCCGATGGAGGGGATTATAAATTTGATTTACTTGAGCCACATTATACAAGATAAAAAGAGATTTTGGGCTTTCCAAAAGTTAAAAATGATTTAAAATAGGATTTTGGTTGTTAAAGAAAACATTCCAGTTAAATTCCCCATTAAATTCCGAGGGGAAACTAGTACTATTCATATGAATTTAAAAGGTGATTCCACCATTATTCGATGAGTAGTAAAGGTTGAATACCAAAATTAGCATTGGGTATAATAAGTCTAAAATTTATGGATCCCTTTTATTCAATATAAATTGGTTTAGGTTTACAATAAACGATGTCTTAAATAACATTGTTTTTGACCAATTAAAGATATGTTTTGGAAATGTAAAATCTTTATTAAGATTTGAATTATAATTTTTCTAAGTAATTAAAGATGAAATGTTTTGGTATTTCCAAAGTTAAAAGGGGTTTTAACTAGTCAAATGATTTGATAAAGGAGGTTTAATTATCCCGTATATACTGAAACAAAATATGATTTAAAGATGTATATATCTAAAGAGATATTTTGCTTGGATAAAAGATATTGATTAGTTGAATAATAATCACCTATATACTTGACATCATTTATTGATAATTGGATCGGAGAAACCGGGGTCGCATTTGGGTGATTCCCATCCAAAAACCACTTGAACCAATATACGTTCGAAAGTGAAAACATATTGAAGACAATAATTTTGAAGAAAGGGATCTTCGTAATGTATGGCAGCTTGTCACGAACCTCTTGGGTAATTCCCTTATCATATATATGGTGGAAGTGGTTCCTTCAAATTGAAATCTTCAATGCAAGGACTACTCCCTATTAACCCTAGGGGTGATTCCCAAGCAGGATGTAGTAGGAGAAGTTCCTTCGGTTTGTACTGGTCCCGGACAACTTGTATGGAATAATGTCTGACATTGCATTTCTAAGACCACATACATTGTGTTTTACAAACGTACAACTGTTTGGTGGTGTAGGAGGCAATCGTTCTTATGATTAACACCCTTCTCTGAGACGTATGAGCTCAGAGGTTGTACTTTTGTACAAATCAATTAGCGTGTTGTTAGAAATGGCGAAAGGTAAAACGTTACCTTAGTCCTCGCTCATCGGGAATGATAAAAACAGGTAGATGCAGCAGGGCTAAGTTGGTTGCTCCTATTAGGATATAGTCATCACCTTTGTAGATTACCCTATATCTATGCTATGGCCACAGATAGGTAATGTAACACCCTGCGCTTTAATGACAAATAAAATCAATTGAATTAACATAATTGCAAAACAGTGAAAAATATAGTTGTCAAATATATGCATTTAAATTAAGAGGTTACATAAATATATGCAACCAATGAGTGTGTGATTAATTGACGCATCAATAAATTAAAAGTGGAATTAATTAAGAGACATAGGGCGTCGATTAGTTAGAGAATATGTCACTTTTATAACATTAATTGATTAAGGGATCTTCTAATAAAGGGAAATGTATATGGGGATAAACTAAATGATAACAAACATATATTAATTTATAATTGGTGCAATCAATTAATTGAGAAATTAATTAAAGACATTAAGTAAGCACCAATTAATAAAAGAGGGAAAGTTATATGTCAATTAATTGGGTAATGAATTGGCGGTTTGAATATGTACAACTAATAAATGTGTGATTGAGTGACGCATAGGAATTAATTTGGATATCAATAAAAATGGAAAACGTGTCAATTAATTAATTGACAATTAGTTGAGCGTTTTAAAAAGGGTGTCAATTAATCAAAGAATATGCCATTTTTACAATAGCTAATAATGTAAATTAAATAGCTAGAAGAAAATGCCAGTTAGGATTATTTGTTTCCAAGTTAAAAAAACTAAAACGCGTACAAAAATCAAACAAAATAATTATGTTTATGATGAAGGTAAATTAATAAGAATAAAATAAAAATTATAACTTTTATATGCATTCAATTAATAGAGGCATTAATTGACGTGTTCAAATAGGTAAGAAATTATAACATATAAGAACCAATTAATATTAGATATGTATGTATGTATGTATGTATGTATGTATGTATGTATGTATGATCTAATTAATTGGATAATTAATAGAAGAATATTATTTAGAAGGAAACATGAATTAATAGGGTCGTATAGAAAAGGAATGTTAACTCCGCCCCGGCCATGACTCAGCGACTTAAAAGTTACAGACCCAAAAGGGTGCCGACCTAACATGGATGCCGATCTAACTGCCTAAGCCCTAAGAGGGATGCCGACCTAATGCCTCAACAAGGTTACCAACCTAAGACTTAACAGGGATGCCGACCTAAGATTTAAGGGGATACCGACTCAAGGCTTAGGTAGGTTACCGATCTAACATGGATGCTGGCCTAAGATAGATGTTGATCTAACTATCCAAGGAGGTTGCCGCCCTAACTGCTCAGGACAGGGACAAGATCACGAACAATACTTGAGTCGCAACCGACTTACGGCCTATGCTAAGTCGTACACGACCCAGGCAAAGGAAGGCAAGTCTGATGCAGCTACTTAGCACGCGGCCTCTTAACTCGTACACGGTTCAGGACTTGTGATATATCCAGAGTTCAGCAAGGATGCCTTTCCGAAGTCTCGACCTAGCAGTTAAGTCGCAACCGACCCACGACTTAGCTTAAGTCGTCCACGACCCAACTTAGGTTGGTTACGGTTTAGGACTTGGTAATGTTTCCTGCCTAGAACTCTTTATAAATACATTGCCATCTCCAACTTTCAAAGGACTTTTGGATCACTTTCTTCAGGGCATCAAGACTCTACTATCTTCAACTTCAACATTCCAATCACACACAAGACGCTTAGATCAACTTCAAACAGAAATTCAAGACATTCGATCATGAATTCGAAGAACTTTTTCACATCGAAGTTTTTTTAGCTACTTGTCTTTTGAAGTAAATTGTACTTGAAAAAGATTGTAACAAGTTGTAATCAAATCAGCAATAAGAAAGGATTGAAGTGGATGTAGGCTTGATTATAGGCCGAACCACTATAAACACTGTGTTCTTTACTGCATTTTTTGTGAATTACTGTTTCTCTCTGATTCCTGCGTTAACGGGTGGTGCTTTCACATTCACTACACTTACACTGAGGTGTGAGCGTCTGATTTTTACGTTAACATTTTTGGTGCTTTCACTGAGAACCCAACTCAGGGATACTTCCACCATTGCTCCGCGAAGGTTTGTTGAAAGGATTTCTTTTAAAACCAGAAGTTTATTGGAAATAATGGCTCCTGGGAGAAAACGAAGTTCTATAAGATCCGACAATGTTCAAGACAATACTGCTACCTCTCCTCCTTCAAGTCAAGCAGCTCCAACTGTTGGAGTTACGCGAGCAGAATTGGACGCCGTAGTTTTGGGGTTGAATCAAAAATTGAATGCTCAAAATGCACAGTTGGAAGCTCAGAATGCCCAGAACGCCCTGATCTTAAGTAAGTTGAATGATCTGCTAAGGGCTAACCGTCAACCGGTTAATCATGATGGGAACCCTACCGTGGGAGTTCAGGATGTTGAAGGGAACATTTCTCAAAGAGCCGCAGACCCTGTGCAAAGGACTACTCCTCAAGCTGGAGGATCATGGTCGCAGCCGACCCTCCGTGAACGATTGTCAAGATAGAATTCAGAGAGAGTGGCTGATGTTTGCCCTCCAGAGCCTCTAAATGATGAAGAATATTTTTCGGGTATGGTTCGCCAAATCATGAAGGAAAATATGCAAAGAGATGAAGATGAGAAAGAGTGGGGTTTTGCTCCAAGAAAAACTCCATTTACTGAAAAGATCTTGAAGGCAGAGTTCCCAAGGAAATTCGTTCCCCCTACTATTCCGGCCTACAAGGGGACGAGTGATCCTAACGAGTTTCTGTACAAGTACGACTGGCATATGACGGGTGCCAGAGCGTTTGATGAAATCAAATGTCTATATTTCCCGGTTTATCTGGAAAGTGTGGCTCTATTGTGGTTTACAAAGTTGCCGGTCAGGTCCATTGATCAGTTCTCCGATTTGACCACGAAGTTCAAGGAGCAATTTCGATTGTATGCTTCAAAAGCAAAAGATATAATGTCGCTGTCAAGTCTAGAGCAAAATCCAGGAGAATCCATCAGATCATTTTTGAATTGTTTTAACATAGCATTGGCTGAGGTAGATAATGCTGAGCCACACATGGTCCTAACATACTTGATGAGGGCGATTGACAAATCGAGTGAATTTGGAAAATGGTTGAAAATAAAAGAACCAAACTCACTTGACAAATTCTACAAGAAAGCGGATGAATTCATGCGCTTGGAGAGCCTCCAAACACCGGCTAAGATGGTATCAGTGGAAGTCGGGAACAATGGTTCTGCTTCGAACAAGAAAGAATCTAACACTCAAAAAAAGGGAAATGATGGTGGAAAGAAACAGGGAGATGCTAAGAAAGGCTGTTCTTTCAATTTCACACCCTTGACCGATACCCCTGAGAACATCTTCTTCGCGACCAAGGATGATGTCAATTATCCGACACCACCTAAAATGAGAGTTGGGAATAAGATGGAAAAAAGTGGAAGGTTCTGCCGATTCCACAACCAACCCGGCCATGACACCAACGAATGCCGTCAGCTGAAAGAGGTAATTGAACAACTCTTGAAGGAAAACAAACTCCAACAGTATGTGAAAAGGAATAGAAATGCCCCAGCCTCGTCGACTCAAGGACAAGTTCCCGCTCACCGTCCTGGCTTAAGTGAGAAGGCCATAGAACATGAATCGGAAAGACCTGTCATCAATATAATAACTGGAGGACCTCACCCAGCAGGCAAAAGCTGGGACGAGATGGAAAGGTATGCCCGGGCCTTGAGGCATGTACCAGCTGAAGAGAATGTTTTTGTTTTAGAAAATGATGCGCCTTTAAAGCAACAAAAGACTTCCACGGACGATATTGTATTCAGTGCCAGAGATTCTTTGAGTATCGAGGCTCCGACCATAGATCCTTTGGTCATATCTGCTGTTATTGGGCCGGCAACTGTGAGAAGAGTTCTAGTTGATTGTGGAGCTTCATGCAACATCCTCTTCAAGAAGACCTTTGATCAAATGAAAATTCCAATGGCTGACGTTCAAGCTTCATCACTTAAGATTGCTGGGTTTGCTGGAGAACCCAAACAGCCAATTGGGACCATAGATTTGTTTGTAAAACTTGGAAAAGGACTAAGGAAGGTGGCTCGAAAGCAAACCTTCATAATTGTTGAAGAATTCTCTGCCTACAATGCCTTTTTAGGCCGACCAACTCTTGCTGCATTCAAAGCTGTTCTTGCTCCATGGTGTCTGACTATAAAATACCCCACGGATAACAGAGTTGGTGTGATAAAAGGAGACCAAGATGCGGGGCGAGAATGTTATCTTACAGAGCTGCGTGAATCAAGGAAAAGAGAAATGGGAAAAGGTGCGGCGGCTCCAGTCCGCATCAAAGAACCAACCTTGTAGCAATTACAGGGCAGACCCTGCACTGGTGAATGTAGTGTCGCACGAAGAGAGATGGATCTAAGGAAAGCCAGTGCAGGGGAGAATAGGGTAGTACCGGTAGAGGTAACGGTGCCGGTACCCGTTGACCCGAAGGACCCGAACAAAGTACTGAATGTGGGTTCACAACTCAACACAACAGTTCAGAATGTTCTGATTTCATTTTTGAAGGCAAATTTAGATGTATTTGCTTGGACTCATGCTGACATGTATGGAATATCCCCAGAGATTGCAGTACACACTCTAAACATTGATCCAAAGTTTACACCCGTGAAACAGAAAAGAAGAACCCAGGGTCATGAGGGAACAGCAGCATTAAAAGAAGAAGTGGATCGGCTCATGGAGAACGGTTTCATCAGAGAATCTACTTATCCAAATTGGGTATCAAACCCAGTGCTGGTTAAAAAAGCAAACGGGAAATGGAGAGTATGCATTGACTTTTCGGATTTGAACAAAGCCAGCCCCAAAGACTGTTTCCTACTGCCCAGGATCGATTAGTTGGTGGATGGGACAGCGGGGCATGAATTGTTATCTTTTATGGATGCATACTCCGGATATTACCAGATTATGATGCATGAGCCAGATCAAGAGGACACAAGCTTTATCACAGATGTTGGACTCTACTGCTACAAGGTCATGCCTTTCGGACTCAAGAATGCAGGGGCAACTTACCAAAGGCTTGTTAAGGCCATGTTTAAACCGCAGATTGGCAAGACAATGGAAATTTACGTTGATGATATGCTAGTGAAGTCTAAGAAAGCAGTGGACCACATGGATCACTTGGCAGAGATGTTCGCAGTACTCCGAAAGTACAGAATGAAGCTTAATCCTTTGAAATGTTCATTTGGGGTGGAGTCCGGAAAGTTTTTGGGTTTCATTGTGAGCGCTAGGGGCATTGAAGCTAATCCTGCTCTGATCATTGCCCTGAGAGAGGTCAAAGCTCCTAGAACGAAGAAGGAATTGCAAAGTCTCAATGGAAAGGTTGCTGCCTTGAGTCGATTCATTTCAAAAGCCACTGACAAATGCATTCCGTTCTTTGATGCTCTGAAGAAAGGAAGGAAAAACTTTGAGTGGACTCCTGAATGTCAGAAAGCATTTGATGAGTTGGTTCATCATATGGAAGTGCCTTCGGTACTTTCAAAGCCTGACAATGGTGAAGATCTCTTCGTATATTTGGCAATTTCATCTCATGCTCTCAGTGTAGTGTTGGTACGGGAAGACACAAGGATTCAACGGCCAGTCTATTATATCAGCAAAAGATTCACTGGGGCAGAGATGAACTATTCAAGGTTGGAAAAGCTCGCCTATTGTTTGTTGATCACATCAAGAAAATTGAGGCCATATTTCCAAGCTCATCCCATCAAAGTCCTCACTGATCAACCTCTAAAGCAAGTCCTATTCCGTCCTGAGACTTCGGGCCGTCTTTTGAAATGGAATATTTGAACTCAGCCAATATGACATCACTTATCATCCCCAGAAAGCAATCAGTGGACAAGCTTTAGCATATTTCATCGCAGAATGTATGGATAAAGGTGATAGTGAGGAAGAAGTCACTGATAACGTCCCAATCCAATGGAAATTGTATGTCGATGGCGCAAGAAATGATTACTGTTCCGGAGCAGGGGTTGTCCTTGAAACCCCAGAAGGGCGATCGCTATGTTATGCACTGAGACTAGAATTTACTTCAGCAAATAATGAAGCAGAATATGAAGCCCTCATCGCTGGTTTAAGGATCGCTAAAGAACTAAAAATCAAAGCATTGCAGATCTTCAGTGATTCTCAGCTTATTGTCTGCCAAGTCAAGAAGGAATTTCAAGCTAAAGGAGGGAATCTGCCCGCCTATTTATCAAAAGCCTGGGAGCTTCTTCAAAATTTTGACCGTTATTCAATAAAACATATACCCCGAGAAGAGAACATGAAGGCGGATTCTCTCGCAAAGTATTCGAGTACTGGTGAAGCTCAACTATTGGGATTAGTTCCCGTCGAAGTCTTGTCAGCTCCAAGCACAGATGAAATGGATGTTGATTGGATTATGAATATATCCCAAGAGCAAGAATCATGGATGACTCCGATACTTGAATATTTACTCAATGGTTCTTTGCCAGAAAGTTCAAAAGAACGACAGAAGCTGATGAGGAATGCCTCCAGATATATAGTTCAAGATGGTCGTTTGTACAGACGAGGATTTTCAATGCCATTACTCCGATGCGTGACAAAGGAAGAAGCTAACACAATTCTGACTGAAGTACATGGAGGGGAATGTGGGATCATATAGGTGGTCAAACTTTAGCAAAGAAAATCCTCCATTATGGATACTTTTGGCTAGAAATTAATCAGGATGCTGCTGACTATTCCCGTAAGTGTGATAAATGCCAGAGATTCGCTAAAATTCCTAGAGCACCTTCCACTGAGCTAACACAAATGGTCAGTCCATGGCCGTTTGCCATCTGGGGAATAGATCTCATTAGGCCTTTGCCGACTGCCAAATCGGGAATTAAATATGCTATCGTTGTTGTTGATTATTTCACTAAATGGGCTGAAGCCGAACCATTGGCTACTATTACCTCTAAGAAAATGATAAGTTTTGTGACTAATAATATCATTTGCAGGTATGGTGTGCCTCAGAAGATAATCACAGACAATGGTACCCAGTTTGAAAGTGAGGAGTTCCAAGATTTCTGCAAACGATTCAAGATCCGAAAAAGCTTCTCAGCAGTGGCTCATCCGCAGGCAAACGGGCAAGTGGAAGCAGTAAACAAAATCATCAAATCAACCATCAAAAAGCAGGTGGAAAAGGCAAAAGGTGGTTGGGTCAATAAGTTATCGCTTGCACTATGGGCATACAGAACCACCCACAAAACTACGACTGGGCATACTCCATTTTCATTGGCATACGGATCAGAAGCGATGATTCCAGTGGAAACTAAAGTCCTCTCACACAGAAGGATCCATTTTGATCAAGATGAGAATGAGAAACTGCAACTGTAAGCACTTGACCTCCTTGATGAAAGAAGAGAAGAGGCTAGGCTTAGAATTGCAGCTCACCAGCAAAGAATAGCCAGGCACTTCAATTCCAAAGTTCGTCAGCGCAGCTTTGAAGTTGGGGACCTAGTCTTGAAGAGAATTATGACAGCCACAGGTGTGTTTGGGCCAAACTGGGAGGGGCCGTATGTTATAGGATAAAACTTCTTGATGGCACGTTCAAACTCACAACTATCGAAGGAGAACCAATCCCAAGAGCTTGGAACAGCAATCATTTGCGTCCATATTTTACTTAAAAGCTTTGCTGAAATGTTGTAAAAGAATTACGAATATATGATTCTTGTATTGAAGCAATTGTAAAGCAAGTGAATAATGAAAAGCTATAAAGTGGATGTAGGCCCAGCTTTTGGCCGAACCACTATAAATCTTGTGTTCTCTACTACTATAAACTGCTTTGTTCTATTTCGACATATAAAATACGTTAATTGTGTTATTAAAATGTCAATTTAATAACGCAGGCCATAAAAACAAAGCTTACTCATCGCAAGACCAAGCGATCTCGGACATCACCCAGCAAGCAAACGCTAAACCATTCAAAATTTCCATACTCAAATCCTACAAAAGAAGTGCTTCGAAAAAAGTTAGCGATGTGGATGGAAGTGGACCGTTTCTAACTAACTGCAAATGTTTGTACAAACGAGCACCCAGTTAAATAGCCTGTGTCTACCACCACCAGCTCGCTTAACTATGAAGTATATTTCTTTGGATAAGGAAAATTATTGGCAACTAAAAAGGGATGATACTTGCAAAAGATAACGAGGATCGCTGACATGAATAGATGGCAAAGAGACATTGCCAAGCAAGCATCAAACAGCAAAAGACCTCTTCGGAGGCACAAGCCCTCTTCAGAGGCACAACTCTTCGGAGGATAAAGACCTCGAGCGGGCCTCGCCAGAAAAAGAGAGTTCTTTCTCGACATAAAGTTGCGGACTGATCGGTGATACACTCCCGTGAATCCGTCCAACTGAGAGAAAGAAACTCCAAACTTCCAGGCAAAAGCCCTACTCAGAGGCACACGTTTCACCGAGATTGAAATAAAACTTCCAAGTGTTGAAACGTGAAAAGCCCTTTTCGGAGGCCCATTTCACCACAGTTGAAATGCTAAAAACCTCGAGCGGGCCTAACCAGAAAAAGAGAATTCTTTCTCGACATAAAGTTGCGGACTGATCGGTGATACACTCCCGTGAATCCGTCCAACTGAGAGAAAGAAACTCCAAACTTCCAGGCAAAATCCCTACTCAGAGGCACACATTTCACCGTGATCGGTGATACACTCCCGTGAGTCGAAATGTGAAAAGCCCTCTTCAGAGGCCCGCTTCCCAGCGAACAGGGAAAAAATAAAAGCCTCTCCTAAGGGGCAGAAACAAAAAGACCTCTTCCCAGAGGCACAATCGAACAAAAAGACCCCTCCCCAGGGGCACAATCAAACAGAAAGACCTCTTCGGAGGCACAACTCTTCGGAGGCACACGTTTCACCGAGATTGAAATAAAACTTCCAAGTGTTGAAACGTGAAAAAGCCCTCCTCAGAGGTACAATTTTTCAAAGAAGCATTTCATCAGAAATGCAAAACAAAGATCAAAAGCCCTCCACCGAGGCGCAATATATATAAAAAAAAAGAAGCCCTCTTCAAAGGCACACTTTAGCTTTCAAAGGAAGACTGGTTCATCTATTCTTGAAAATACTCTTCCTCAAAAAGAAGTTAAAGTGCCCTTCAGAGGCCCGCTTTACCACATAGAAGAATTCACTTTGTAAAAATGTGTGTATGCATAAGAGAAAAAGTGATATCTTCGAAGGTTGAAGCGTAGAAACTCATATGGAGCAAGCTGTACTCTATTTTGAGCAGAATAATGTTCCTCCAAGTATGGAATAATTATTCTCCAAAAAATAAGAGTACAAGTCCCCTCAAAGTATAAAATATTGCAACGAGCTTATCGTATAGGGGCAACATGGTATAACTACATTGGAAAAAATTACGCTCGAACAGCATACCACAAGCTCACTGCAATATCATATAAAGAAACTTGTACAAAAATGAAGAGTAAATGTATTCTCAAATACAGATAGAAGTTTGTACAAACAAAAAGAATCATTTTATTCAATAATGTCAAAATTTTGTACAGGTTCAGGTTTCAAAATAAAAAGAAAATGAAAAGCAGAGGCCGGTACCCGCACAATCTCCGGCCAGTACATGCAAAAAGCAAAAAGTAAAAATAAATCGAAGCAGGGCCCCTTACTTCTTCTTGCCACCACCTTTAGAGCCTTCACCTGACCTAATAGGCAGTTTTTCAGGACGGCTCGGGAGAGTTGGGGAAGAAGGAGAGAGGGTCACTGCCGAATCAACCTTCGATTCCTCTTCAGAAACAAGAATGTTTTTCCTTTTCTTGGAAGTGGCACGCTTCCTCCTCCTCCTTGAAGAAGACTCACTTCCCGGGGTAACAAGAGCAGACAGTTTTACGTCATCAGAAATAGTATGCTCCGGGGATTTGTCGCCTCCTTCAGATCCTTCGTCCTTCTGCTCTTGCGAAGCGATGGGATCATCCAACCCTTGAAGGGCTCCTATCAAATCCTGGCTGGGAAATAGGAGTGATTTGAGGGAATGGAGGAGGGACAGCTGGAGAAGGAGAAGTCTGTGTGGCACTTGGCGTTTTTGCTACAGAAGGAGAAAGGCTAAAAATATTAGTATCTCCCATGAAGAAAGGAGATAGCGGCTCATTGAGATTTAAGAAATAATCAAAAAGTTCGTCAAACTCATGAGGAGCAAACAAACAGTCCACTTGAGAAAGATTAACGGTAGAGTTACCTGTAGAAGTTGGCTTCCTAATGTCAACCTCATAAGCCTGTGCTTCGACGCTCTCTTCGTCTTCATCTCCACCCTGCGTGCTTGTGATCTCAGTTGTAACTTTAACAGGGGATGGAGAATGAGAACCAGAGCCTGTGATGTCAACATCGGCCGAAACCGAAGGAGGGACGGGGGTAGTTAATGGTGCTTCTTTCGCAAAGTGCTGCTCCCCTACCTCAGCTCGTGCTTTGGCAAGCTGCTCTTTTCCCGGGCTAGGGCAGCTCTGGCGTCATCATCTAGAAAGTGTTCTAAAGAGATGCTTCAGCATAACCGGCGCCTGTACCTCCAAGCATGTCAAGAATTAACTCCCAAACCTCAGCCAGGGTAATCTCATACTTTGGTCCAAAGAATGAAAGGCTCCCGCGCCCCATAATGCTATGTACGTAGAAGTCAAATAATGTCGAGCTGATGCTGGTCTTCGTTTCCTCATGAGATTCTTCAGCTGCAATTTTACCGGCAACGGCCTCATCACGCTCTCTTTCAGCTTTGGAGAGTTGAAGCTTTAGCATTTGAATCTCCGCCTCTTGGGAGCTGGTTTTCTTCCGAAGCTCTGCAATATCAGCAATATAGCCCTTATTGATTCTTTTTTGCACATCGAGCCTGTCTTCGGCGTCTCTTTGGCCGGCATGAGCATCTCTCACTTGCTTCTGAAGCACTTCTTCTTTTTGAGTGTAGGAAGTAGAAGAAGCGGCAAGCTCTTCTTTGAGCTTTTCGACTTTCGCTTCAAACTCTTCATTATAAGTAGTGATGCTCCTCATCTCAGTATCACGCTGCTCAAGAACCTTCTGCCATTCAGCTTTGTCATTTTCCATAGTAAGCATGGCCTCGAGATTCGCACGGTTTACCCTTTGAAGCTCGTCAACAAGCTTTTGCCAGCCCGACATTCTTTCAATATCAAGTCTGACGGCATCGAGATTTCGCAGCATGGCAGGCTTGTCAATTGGAACTAAGTCGAGATCGAAGCGAACCCCCTTCAAGCACCATTGTGGAAACCGGCTTTACAGAGTGGCTGTGCCTGGTACAATTGGAAATTTAGGCCTGTTAACTATTGTCTGAATGTTTGTCTTCCCGAGAGCAAGAGAGCCAGAAAGGATGTCAAGTGAGACGGGGGCAGTGGCCTTTTCAGGAGTTGTAGATGCATGCTTCTCACCGTGCCGGGCACGCTTGCTTGGGTCCTCAACTGTATGGCTTTTTCCCCGATCATTATGCGACTTTCTTTTGTGAGAGTCGTCACCTCTCTGTGAAGAATCATGGTGCTCCTCCCTTTCTTTTCTATCATAACATTCTTCTTGAGCCCTCCTCTCCTGAGCCTTTTGAGCGGCTCTCTTTTCGTCGGTTTCTCTGTGAATGGGAAGGTAGCGCCTACAGTCATATTGACTACGCCTCCCGTAGCGCTGAAAGTCGTCATAGTAAGAGCCGCTGCGTCACATCGGAGAATCTGAAATTTAAAAAAAAAGACAAGTCTTAAAAGTCTTCAGAGAAAAGAAGCGTGACTTTAGAATCTTCAAAGTACAAAGAATTAGGTGCGTGAAAGTGCCAAAAAGTCCTATGTGTGTGTGGTGTGCAAACTACACGCATCAGGCTACAAACCGCTCTTCGACACAGCGGTGGTAGTGACATGAGTGGTAGGCGTCAAAATTTGTTGAAAAGTTGATGTCGCCTCGACAACAGGAGAAGAAGCATTAGGGACATCATCTTTAAAGAGTTCTTGTGAAGTTATCATCAGGTCACTTAGCCCCTCGAAGGTATCATCACCGCCAAGTTCGACGGGAGTATCTTTTTCGGCTTCCAGACCAGCCGCATCTTTAGAGCAACGAAGAGATTCTTCCTCTTCAATAACTGGGGCAACTGCCGATTTGCTGGATGGCCCCGCAACATCGACAGTAGTAGAGCACTTCACCAGAGAAGCCTCGGAGGCAGGTTCTTTTGGTATGGGTTCGTCAGTGGAAACTGGGGCATCTAATGCTTTAGGCGGGGAGTCTGGAACCTCATGGGGGTGTGTAGAGCGAGAAGCGTGTAAAAGTCCATACTGATGAAAAAATTCGTCCCTCAACAAAAACTTTATACTTCTCTCTCTAGCAGTCACAGCACTTAATCTCTCAAAAACCTGCTTATGGCTTGGATCTCTAGAGGGGAGAGGAAGTGCTGAAAAGAGCAAAGAATGAAATTAGCAATTGGTAATTCGGATCTCGAAAAAGTTTGAAAATGGAGAAAATAGAAACAGGTAAGCTTACTTCCTACTCTCCAGATGGCATAAAACCCTGGGGGCAGCGAGCAAGGAAAAACTGGTTCAAAAATCCATGAACACTTTCGGTAAGATCAGAAATAAGCTTGCGGTTTCTAGCACTTCTCACAATAATAAGGGAAGGATGGTCTTTACTCTTTGCAAACGAGCATAAGTAGCGAATTTCTTCAAAACTTGGCAAGTGATCAAGAGTTCTCCTAAACAAAATACACAACCCCATCAAGATGGCGTAGCCATTAGGATGAAGTTGGAACGGAGAGATTGTCAACCGAAGGAGAAGGCTTCGAAGGAAGTCATTAAAGGGAGGAATCGCCCTGCTTAGGCACATTTGACGATTGACTGCGACAAAACCGGGGGGAGGACTGTCGGCAGTATCATTTGGCCTGGGAAGTAGGGCATCATTTTCAGTAAAACCAAGTTGAGTACGTAGCTGAATAAACGCTCTCGGAGTTAGGATAGTCGAAGTTCTCTCTGGAGGATTCTCTATGGGAACAGCTGTCTGAAAGGTCTCTCCCGCTTGAGCTACCACTTCTTCTTCTTGGAGGGAAGTCATTCTACACAAACAACTGGATATTCAAACATGAAGGTGCACGTTTCCTAAAATGTGTGAAGTGTTGTGTAAAATCAACAAAGCAATAAGCGAATATAACTGGAATAAAAACTAGCAAGCATTTGTCAGTTATAAAGTCCAGGGTTTGTTTTTTTAAATATGAAAGTGAAATGTAGATGCAAACAAATCAGTTCAAGATAGTAATGCTTTGCATTGATATTTCACTTTAGTTGATTGGTTCACAGCATTTCATACAGTGTGTTTAAGTTGATTACTCTATGTCGACTAATCTATCATTTGATGTGGGTAGTCAATGACAGTATATTCGCCTTGGTTTTCTGTGATTGTTTTTTTCAGCAGGTTGTTAGCCTATAAGTTAATGTGATCTGTGAAATAAGGCAACAAAGTTAAAACAATCTAGGATTTAAGCAATTCAGTCCAGCAGATCAAGTTAAGTATTCAAGTTGGAATTATGCTTTTAAGTGAGAATTCGAGATGGGCAACCAAGTGTTAACTCGGCTGCGACCCAAGGAAACTCTCGCGAGTTAAGATTAAGTTTCTGATTCCTTAAATCGATGGTTCTTTAGGTCGTGAGGAGTAAGGCTCCGGTTCAAAAAGTGGTGCAAGATTCCCCAAGTGCTAGTTCGGCCACGATTTAAGGATTAGGTTGGCAAATTTCTCTGAGTGCTAGTTCGGCCACGATCTAAGGTTTAGATCGTGTCAAATTAGGTCGGCCAAAAGATAGGTCGCCCAAAAATTGCTGGGTCAAATCCAGGCCGATATCTCAATCCACTCGACCCGTTAGCCCGATTGTCGCTCCATCCACAAAAAACCCTCATTCCATTCATGTTGTTTCATTTTATCGGATCATCCATAAAACCAGTTTGAAACCACTATGCGTTCAACACCTTGCAATCCTAACGCAAATCAAAATCGACTAGCCTGAAGTGGTAAACCATCTTCATCGTCTCATCGGTCATTTAAAGCCAAACCGAGTAACCTAAGCTTCATCAACTATAGATGTAATGGGATTCGCGATGAAGCATTATACAAGGAGGCGGTTTAAGTTTGAGTGACGGAATTCATGAACCAACAGTAATCTATGATCGAGGAAGAAGAAGGTTTACTTACGCGATGAATAGCAAAGGTTATCAGTAATTGATTGGAGTGAAATCGCCTTCGGAAGCTCAGGAGAATTTTAATGGCCGAATCAAGCGAAGGAGCAAGTAATGAAGAGGAAGAAGAAGATGAATGACTTAAACCTTACAGTGGTGAGAACTGAAGCGGCGCGTGTGACCTAACTTTTAGGTCGTACACGACCTACCGACTTAGAGAGTGGACAGGTTAGAGGATATCGAAGCACACGACCTAACCATTTGGCGTATACTTCGAGGGGAAAATGTTAACTCCGCCCCAGCCTTGACTCAGCGACTTAAAAGTTACCGACCCAAAAGGTTGCCGACCTAACATGGATGCCGATCTAACTGCCTAAGCCCTAAGAGGGATGCCGACCTAATGCCTCAACAAGGTTACCGACCTAAGACTTAACAGGGATGCCGACCTAAGATTTAAGGGGATACCGACTCAAGGCTTAGGTAGGTTACCGATCTAACATGGATGCTGGCCTAAGATAGATGCCGATCTAACTATCCAAGGAGGTTGCCGCTCTAACTGCTCAGGACAGGGACAAGATCACGAACTATACTTGAGTCGCAACCGACTTACGGCCTATGCTAAGTCGTAACGACCCAGGCAAAGGAAGGCAAGTCCGATGCAGCTACTTAGCACGCGGCCTCTTAACTCGTACACGGTTCAGGACTTGTGATATATCCAGAGTTCAGCAAGGATGCCTTTCCGAAGTCTTGACCAACCAGTTAAGTCGCAACCGACCCACGACTTAGTTTGAGTCGTCCACGACCCAACTTAGGTCGGTTACGGTTTAGGACTTGGTAATGTTTCCTGCCTAGAACTCTCTATAAATACTTTGCCATCTCCAACTTTCAAAGGACTTTTGGATCACTTTCCTCAAGGCATCAAGACTCTGCTATCTTCAACTTCAACATTCCAATCACACACAAGACGTTTAGATCAACTTCAAACCGAAATTCAAGACATTCAATCATGAATTCGAAGAACTTTCTCACATTGAAGTTTTTCTAGCTACTTGTCTTTTGAAGTAAATTGTACTTGAAAAAGATTGTAACAAGTTGTAATCAAATCAGCAATTAGAAAGGATTGAAGTAGACGTAGGCTTGATTATAGGCCGAACCACTATAAACCCTATGTTCTTTACTGCATTTTTTGTGAATTACTGTTTCTCTCTGATTCCCGTGTTAACGGGTGGTGCTTTCACATTCACTACACTTACACTGAGGTGTTAGCGTCTGATTTTTACGTTAACAAGGAACAAATGAATAACATTAGAGAGTTATACATTATAAGCTAAAGCAAACAAATCAAGTTCTGATGGCGAGGATTGTTTTTAGGGTTAATCGGATGGTTTCTAGTTGTTCACTACACCTATAAATTGAACGTAACTTAACCCTAGCCCACACTATTTTCACTAAATCAGCTGTTATTGTTTGCATCAAACTCATTTTATCTTCTCCCTCTTCCTTTCTCCTCTATTAATCAAATCTTTCCCCAAACTAAAAATAAAATTAAGTAAGGAAATACATACAAACAAATCAGAGAATTGCCTAAACCAATAAGGGAATTTACAACGAATCAAAAAGGGGAAAAAGCGGAGAAAATCATACCAAAATAAAAGGGATAGAAATTGAAACTAAGGACGACATGTGAATGGATTTAAATTATAAATCTTTTATGTTTATGATATATTATTGTTAGATTCCCTTTTAATTATTTCAATTCAGTATTTATTTTAGTAACCAGCTTGTTAACGCTAAAATTTGAACGCTAACACCCCGGTGTAAGAAGTGTAGTTGTGAAAGCACCACCCGATGATTCGGGAACAGAGTATAAGCAGAAAATCACAGAAAAAGCAGTGAATAACAACGATTTTATAGTGGTTCGGCTCAAGGCAAGCCTACGTCCACTTTAATTCTCTTTATTGCTAAACCGATTACAACTTTACAACAATCTTCAATTACAATTATGACGAGACAAACAACTAGAACATTGGTAGAGAAGAATTCTTTGAATCCATGTAGATTGCATTAGATTTTCCCTTGAAGTTAGTTGAGATGCCTTTCGAACTTGAAGTGTCGGGTGAGTTGAGGATTCAGCAGAGTATTGGCGCTTGAAGTGATTGGCCCCAAAAAAATTCCCTTGAATGTTGGAGGTGGTCGCGTATTTATAGGGGTTTCTGGTGTCAAGTTGTAGGTAGTGGCCGAGATGAGTTGGGTCGTAAGTCGTTGCCGAGATAATCTAGGTCGTAGGTCGCTGCTCCTCACCTATGCACGGCTTATGGCTTAAATGGGTGGCGCATATTCTTCTGGCCCCAAATCCTAAGTCCCAAGTCGCTGCCGAGTTATCGTAACGCGCATTGAACTGTTGCACTACTTCGCCCTTCATATCCTTAGGTCGGTCACGACTTATCATGAGCCGTAAGTCGGCCACGACTCAGGTGTGGATCAACTTATTCTTAACAGCTAGGTCGGCCAACAACTTGAGTAGTTAGATCGAAAAACGTGTTAGGTCGGTAGACCTTTATAAGTCCTAGGTCGGAATCTCCTTGAACCTTAAGTCGGCATCATTTCAAGACGTTAGGTCGGAACTTTCTTTAAGGCATTAGGTCGGCATGCTTCTCAAGGCCCTTAGGTCGGTATCCCTCTTAGGTCTTATGCAGTTAGATCGGTCTTCCATGTTAAGATACTAGGTCGGCATCCCTTCGTGTCTTAGGTCGGCATGCTTCGTTAATTCGGAAGAGTGTTAGGTCGTTTATTATCTTGGATCGGTGAGCCACGGCCGAGGCGGGGTTAACATTTGCCCCTCGAAGCATGCGCCTAATGGTTAGGTCGTATGCTTCGATACTCTTTAACCCGTTCCTTTTTTAGATCGGTAGGTCGTAAACGACCTAACAGTTAGATGGCCTAAGTCACTTCAGGCTCTACCACAGCAAGATATAAGTCGTCCATTTTCTTTTCTTTTCCCTCTTTATTACTTACTCCCTTGTTCGATTCCACCATTAAAATTTTCTCAAGCTCCTAAAGGCGATCTCATCCCATCTGATCATCGATAACCTCTACCATTGATCGTGTAGGTAACTTCATTCCTCTTCTGATTGTAGGTCACCGTCGATTCGTAAACCTTGTTGCTCGAACTCGAATCGTTTCCTTGTACAATGCTCCATCACGAATCCCATCACATTTATAGCTGATGAAGCCTAGTTTACTCGATTCGGCTTCAGATGATCATTGATACAACTAAGATGGTTTACCACCTTAGACTCGATGATCTCTGATGGCAGGGTATCAGACTTGTAACAATTTCGAATTGTTGTATAGGGTGATTCGAGAGCAGGAATGAAGGCTGTTGTTGATGAAATGGTTATCGGGTTAATGGGTTGAATGGAGTGAAATGTTGGTTCGGAGGCGACTCAGCAAATTCGGATGACCTAATTCTTTGGCCGACCTAAACTTTAAGAATTGAATCGTCGCCGAGTTAACACTTGGGGAAATTCCCACTTCTTCGAACCGGAGCCCTTCTTCTGATTACTCTACGACCTAGAGGACTACCGATTTAAGGAACGAAGGAACTTAGCCTTAACTCGCGAAGGATTTTTAAATCGTAGCCGACTTAATACTTAAGCTTTGGGCGTGTTGTCGTTTAGGAGCATAGACCCACTTTGAGTATTTGACTCGGACTGCCGAACTAAGTTTGCCTAAATTCAGAACTGCCTCAACTTTAAATTTGCCTGAATCCCATTGTATTATTTCACAGACCGCATTAACTTATAAGCTACCAACCTGCTGAAAATAACAAACAAAGAAACCAAGGCGAAAATACTGCCATTTACTGCCCACATCAAATGACAGATTAGTCGAGATGAGACAAGCAACTTAAATATATTGCATGAAATGTTTGTGAATCAATCAAGTAAAGTTAAACATTGATGTAAAATATTAACAATCTGAACTGATTTGTCTGCATCAATATTACACTTGCATATTTTGGCTTAAAACAATAATCCCTGGGTTTCATAACTAACAAATGCTTGCTAGTTTTCATTCCAGTTATATTTGTTTATTGCTTTGTTAATTTTATACAACACCTCACACACATTTTAGGAAACGTGCACCTTGATGTTTGAATATCCAGTTATTTATGTAGAATGGCTTCTCATCAAGAAGAAATGGCAACTAAAGAGGAAGAAACTTTTCCGGTAGCTCTACCTATAGAGAACCCTCCAGAGAGAACTCCAACCATTCTAACCCCGAGAGCATTTACTCAGCTGCGCACTCAATTTGGTTTTACTGAAAGTGATGTCCTGCTCCCTGGGCCAAGTGATACTGCCGACAGTCCTCCCCGTGGCTTTATTGCAATCAATCGTCAAATGTGTTTAAGCGGAGCGATCCCTCCTTTTAATGACTTTCTCCGAATTCTTCTCCTTCGGTTGTCAATCTCTCCGTCCCAACTTCATCCTAATGGTTATGCCATCTTGATGGGGTTGTGCGTTTTGTTCAGAAGAACTTTTGATCGCTTACCAAGTTTTGAAGAAATTCGTTACTTATGCTCGTTTGCAAAGAGTAGAGATCATCCTTCCCTTATAATTGTGAGGAGTGCTAGAAACCGCAAACTTATTTCTGACCTTACCGAAAGCGTTCATGGATTTCTGAACCAATTTTTCTTTGCTCGCTGCCCCCCAGGGTTTTATGCCGATTGGAGAGTAGGAAGTAAGATTACTTGTCTCCATTTTTAAACTTTCTCGAGATCCGAATTACCAATTGCTAATTTCATTCTTTGCTCTTTTCAGCACTTCCTCTTCCCTCTAGAGATCCGGTCCATAAGCAGACTTTTGATAGATTGAGTGCCGTGGCCGTAGCAGTGAGAAGCATCAAGTTTTTGTTGGGGGATGAATTTTTACACCAATATGGGCTTTTACATACTTCTCGTTCTACACATCCTCATGAAATCCCAGACTCCCCGGCTAGAGCATTGGATGACCCAGTTTCTACAGATACATCCATACCAAAAGGACCTGCTCCCGAGGCTTCGCTAGTGAAGTGCTCCACTTCTGCTGATGTTGCGGGGCCATCTGTCGAGCTTGACCCGGTTATTGAGGAAGAAGAGCTCCAGGGATCTCCCCGACTGTCACAGAAATCTGGCGAAGAAGCCGAAAAAACTAGCCTTGCCAAGCAGAGCAGGGATGATACTTTCGAAGGGCTGAGCGACCTCTTCGCCACCTCGCAAGAGATCTTTAAAGATGATCCTATCACTACTGGGGTTTCTTCTTCAGTAGTTGAAGCAACTTCTGTCCTGCAGCAGACTCCGTCGACTCAGGAGTTGACGCTGACTACTACACCCACAACCACTCCTCAATTAAAGAGTGATTCGTAGTTTGATGCGCGTAGTTTGCACGCCACACACACTTAGAATTTCTTTTTTGGCACTTTTATGCTTCTGACTTTTTGTACTTTGAAGAATTCTAAGATTTAGCTCTTTTTTATTTCAGATCCTCTGATGGGGCGCAGCGGATCCTATTATGATGATTTCCAGCGCTACGGGAGGCGTAGCCAGTATGATTACAGGCGTTACCTTCCCTCTTACAGAGAATCTGATGAAGAGAGAGCCGCTCGAAAGGCTCAAGAAAAGAGGGCTCAAGAGGAGCGCTATGAAAGAAGAGAAAGGGAAGAGCGCCACGATTCTTCACAGAGAGGCGACGATTCCCATAAAAGAAAAACCCATGACGACAGAGGAAAAAGTCATATGGTGGAAGATTCGAGCAAGCGAGCCCGACATGGTGAGAAGCACACCACTACAACTCCTGAAAAGGTTACTGCCCCTGCCTTGCTTGACATTTCTTCCGGCTCTCCTGCTCTCGGGAAGTCATACATCCAAACAATAATTAGCAGACCCAAATTCCAAGTTGGACTGGGTCCTGCCACTTTGCAAAGTCGGTTTCCACAGTGGTGTCTGAAGGGAGTAAGGTTCGACCTTGACTTGGTTCCCATTGACAAGTCTGCCATGTTACGAAATCTCGACGCCGTCAAGCTTGATATTGAGAGGATGTCGAACTGGCAGAAACTTGTTGACGAGCTTCAAAGGGTTAATCGTGCAAACATAGAGGCCATGCTCACTATGGAAAATGATAAAGCCGAATGGCAAAAGGTGCTTGAGCAACATGATACCGAGATGAGAAGCATTGCTTCTTACAATGAGGAGCTTGAAGCAAAAGTTGAAGAACTGAAACAAGAGCTTGCTGCTTCCTCTACTTCTTATTCTCAAAAAGAAGAAGTGCTCCTAAAACAAGTGAGAGATGCTCATGCTAGCCAAAGGGATGCCGAAGACAGGCTTGAAGTGCAGAAAAGAATTAGTGAGGGCTATGTCGTTGACATTGAAGAGCTTCGGAAGAAAAACAGCTCCCAAGAGGCGGAGATTCAAATGCTGAAGCTTCAACTTTCTAAAGCTGAAATGGAGCGTGATGAGGCCGTTGCCAGCAAAATTGCAGCTAAAGATTCTCACGAGGCAACGAGGGCCAACATCAGCTCAACATTATTTGATTTCTATCTGCACAGCATTTTGGGGCGCGGTAGCCTCGCCTTTCTGGGCCCCAAGTATGAAATTACACTGGCTGAAGTTTGGGAGGCACCACTTGATATGCTCGGTGGTAAAGGCGCTGGCTACGCTGAGTCAGCTCTTGAAGAGCATTATCTTGATGATGATGTTCGCGCCGCTCTTGCCAAGGGGAGAGAACAGCTTGCAAAATTAAGGGCCGAAACAGCGGCAGGAGAATATTCAGGAAAAATCACTTCAACTACTCCAATTCAACCTTCTCCTTCAGCCGAAATTGACATTATCGGTTCTAGTTCTCATTCCCCATCTCCTACTAAAGTCACCACTGATATTACAAGCATAAAAGGTGGAGATGAGGGCGGCGAGAGTGCCGAGGCACAGGCTTACAAAGTTGACGTCAGGGAACCGACTTCTGCAGGTAACCCTACTGACAATCTTGCCCAAGTAGACTGCTCATCTGTTTCTTATGAACTTGATGGGCTTTTTGAATACTTCCTAAATCTCAGCGAACCTTTATCTCCGCTTTTTGCTGACTTAAACCTTTTTCCTTCTGCAGAGAAAACGTCAGGCATTGTTCAGGCTTCTCCTCCTCCAATTATTCCTTCCCCGCCTCTTAAGGTCACTCCTCCTTCTGCTTCGCAACCCGGGTCACAAGAGGAGCAAATAGAAGCTCTTCACGGCTTAGATGATCCCGTTGCTTCTCAAGATCCTAAAGGAGAAGAAACTGAAGGAAGTGAGAGGACTCCAGAACCAACTGGCTCCGACGCTGAACCGTTATCCAAACTTCTTTCTCCAGGGAGTAGGTCTTCCTCCAAGAAGAGAGGAAAGCAGGGAGTTTCCAAGAAGAAGAATAAGAAGGGATCTTTAACTGGCGAAGAAGAGACGGAAGAAATTCTGATCGAGCCCCTTTCTCCTTCATCTCCTACCAAGCCGACCTAAAAAGTTGGTCATTCGGCCAGGTGCGGGCTCAAAAGGTGGACGGAAGAAGAAATGATGGCTTTGGTTCTGTGGCTTCCATATCGCTTTTTTGCCTTTTTTGCATGCAATGACCGAAAATTGTGCGGGTACCGGCCCCCCGCTTTTCTTTTGTTGTTGTTTTTTTACTTTGGAACCTGTACCTGTATATAAAATAGTGTTGAATAAAATGATTCTTTTTCTTTGTACAAACTTCTGTCTATATCTGAGAATGCATTTACTATTCATTTTTGTACAAGTTTCTTTGTACGATATTGCAGTGAGCTTGTGGTATACATTGTTCGAGCGCAATTTTACCGATGTAGTTATGCCATGCTACCCCTATACCATAAGCCCATTGTAATATTTTATTTTATGAGGAACTTGTGCTTTTATTTTTTAGAGAATAATTATTCCACATTTGGAGGAATATGATTTCATTAAAAAATAGAGCACAAATAAGTTTATACGCTTCAACTTTCGAAGATATCACTCTTTATTTTGTGCATATACACATTTTATTGAATGAAATCTTCTATGTGGTAAAGCGGGTATTTGTAAGGTACTTCAACTTCTTTTTGAGGAAGAGAATTTTCTAGAACAAGTAATTCACTCTTCCTTTGAAAGTTAAAGTGTGCTTTTAACGAGGATTTTTTTTAACTTGCCACAGTAAAGGGCTTCTTGATTTTTGTTTCTTTGAAAAGTTGCACCTCCGAGGAATACTTTTTCACGTTTCAACACTTGGAAGTTTTACTTCAATCTTGGTGAAACGTGTGCCTCCGAAGAGGTCTTTCTGCTTGATTGTGCCTCCGGGAGGAGGTCTTTTCATTTCTGCCTCTGGGAAGAGGTCTTTCTGTCTTATTGTGCCTCTGGGAAGAGGTCTTTCTGTTTCTGCCCCTTGGGAGAGGCTCTCTCTTTTTCTTTTTATTTTTTATTTTTTAGCATTTCATCTTTGGTGAAGTGAAACTTCGAAGAGCGGCTGTTGCACTTCAACTCCTGGCGAAATGGGCCTCCGAAGAGGGCTTTTATTTTGTCTTACATTTCAACTCTGGTGAAGTGAAACTCCGAAGAGCGGTTGTTACACTTCAACTCCTGGTGAAATGGGCCTCCGAAGAGGGCTTTCATTTTGTTTTACATTTCAACTCCGGTGAAGTGAAACTCCGAAGAGCGGTTGTTACACTTCAACTTCTGGTGAAATGGGCCTCCGAAGAGGGCTTTCATTTTGTTTTACATTTCAACTCCGGTGAAGTGAAACTCCGAAGAGCGGTTGTTACACTTCAACTCCTGGTGAAATGGGCCTCCGAAGAGGGCTTTTATTTTGTTTTACATTTCAACTCCGGTGAAGTGAAACTCCGAAGAGCGGTTGTTACACTTCAACTCCTGGTGAAATGGGCCTCCGAAGATTGTCTGGAAGTTACTCTCTCATGGTTGGAGGGTCATGACTCCTCCAATCTTTTTTGGTTGAGTAGAGAACTCTCTTTTTTGCGGCATATGCCTCGTTAGAGGTCTTTATCCTCCGAAGAGTTGTGCCTCCGAAGAGGACTTGTGCCTCCGAAGAGGGATTTAGTTGTTCCTTGTCCACTTGCTTATGCCTTTTCAGTGATCCTCTATTTTTTTTTTCAGCTCGTACTTCCTTCTCTTACAAGTAGTTTCTTTAATCCAAAGAAGTGTACTTCATTGCTAGGCCAGTTCGCGAGAAAGGACATAGGCTTCTTAATTGGAAGTTTGTTTGTTCAAACTTCTCAATTTATTAGCTAGAGCCCGTTTTTGACGAAATCATTGACCGTTCAATTGAAGCACTTCTTATCTAGGATTTAAATTCGGGAATTTTGTGACTTGGAATTTGTTTGTTGAATGATAACAAGAATCACTTGGCCTGCAAAAATTCTTGTGATGTGCAAGTTTTGTTTTCGTTACCTGCAAAAATTTAAATCGACATTTCAGTAATACATTTAATGTACTTTTCATATCGAAAATAAAGCAAACATGTAATAATAATAAGGAACACAAGATTTATAGTGGTTCGGCCAAGAATTTAGGCCTACATCCACTTTATAGTCTTTCATTATTCACTTGCATCGGTTTTACAATCGCTTTCAATTACAGGAATCATACATTCATAATTCTTTTTACAATATTTCAACAAAGCTATCAAGTAAAGTATGGACGCAAGTGATTGCTGTTCCAAGCTCTTGGAATTTGATCTCCTTCGACAGTAGTGAGTTTGAATGTGCCGTCAAGAAGCTTCTGACCTATGACATATGGTCCTTCCCAATTTGGCCCAAACACACCTGTCGCTGTCATAATTCTCTTTAGGACTAGATCTCCAATCTAAAAGCTGCGTTGGCGAACTTTGGAATTGAAATGTCTGGCTATCCTTTGCTGATGAGATGCGATTCTGAGCTCAGCCTCTTCTCTTTTTTCATCAAGGAGATCTAGTGCCTCAAGCTGTAGTTTTTCATTCTCCGCTTGATTGAAATGGATTCTTCTATGCGAAGGGACCTCGGTTTCTACCGGAATCATTGCCTCTGATCCGTATGCCAATGAAAACGGAGTATGCCCAGTCGCAGTTTTGTGGGTAGTTTTGTATGCCCATAGTGCTAGCGGTAGCTTATCGACCCAACCACCTTTTTCTCTTTCAAGTTGCTTCTTGATGGTTGACTTGATAATTTTATTTACTGCTTCCACCTGCCCGTTTGCCTGCGGATGAGCTACTGCTGAGAAGCTTTTTCGGATTTTGAATCGTTTGCAAAAATCTTGGAATTCTTCACTTTCGAACTGAGTACCATTGTCTGTAATTATTTTTTGAGGCACACCATATCTGCAAATGATACTTTTAGTCACAAAACTTATCATCTTTTTTGAGGTGATAGTAGCCAGTGGTTCAGCTTCTGCCCACTTAGTAAAATAATCTACAGCAACAATGGTATATTTAATTCCAGATTTGGCAGTTGGTAACGGTCCTACAAGGTCTAACCCCCATATTGCAAACGGCCATGGACTGACCATCTGTGTGAGTTCAGTGGAAGGGGCTCTAGGAATTTTGGCGAATCTTTGGCATCTGTCACATTTTGGGGAATAGTCTGCTGCATCTCGATTAATTTCTGGCCAAAAATATCCATATCGGAGAATCTTTTTTGCTAAAGTTTGACCACCTAAATGATCACCACATTCTCCCCCATGCACCTCAGCTAGGATTGTTTTGGACTCTTCCCTGGACACACATCGAAGTAACGACATTGAGAATCCCCGTCTGTATAGCTGGCCATCCTGGACTATATAGCGAGAGGCCTTCCTCAGTAGCTTCTTTCGTTCTTTTGAATTTTCCGGTAAAGAGCCATTGAGCAGATATTCTGTTATTGGAGTCACCCATGATTCTTGCTCTTGAGACACGCTCATGATCCAATCAATATCCATCTCATCAATGCTCGGAGCCGACAGGACCTCCACTGGAGTCAACCCCAGAAATTGAGCTTCGCCTGTGCTCGAGTACTCTGCGAGAGAATCTGCTTTCGTGTTTTCTTCTCGAGGAATACGACTTATCATGTAATGATCGAAATCACCCAGGAGTTCCCAAGCCTTTGACAAGTAGGCGGGCAGATTTCCCCCTTTCGCATGGAATTCCTTCTTGACTTGGCATACAATAAGCTGAGAATCACTGAAGATCTGTAACGCTCGGATGTTTAGTTCTTTAGCAATCCTTAAGCCAGCGATAAGGGCTTCGTATTCTGCTTCATTGTTTGTTGAAGGAAATTCCAATCTTAGTGCATAGCATAATGATCGACCTTCAGGGGTCTCAAGTACAACTCCGACTCTAGAACAGTAGTCGTTTCTCACTCCATCGACATATAACTTCCATTGAATTGGGGAATCGTCGATCGTTTCCTCCTCACTGTTACCCTTATCTGTGAATTCTACGATGAAATCCGCTAAAGCTTGTCCGTTGATTGCTTTTCGGGGATGATAAGTGATGTCATATTGACTGAGTTCAATATTCCACTTTAGAAGACGACCCGAAGTCTCAGGGCGAAACAGGACTTGCTTTAAAGGTTGATCAGTGAGGACTCTGATAGGATGAGCTTGGAAATATTGCCTCAACTTCCTGGATGCAATCAGTAGGCAATAGGCGAGTTTTTCCAACTTAGAGTAATTCATCTCTGCCCCAGTGAGTCTTTTGCTGATATAGTAAACTGGATGTTGAATCCTCTTGTCTTCTCGTATCAGCGCTGCACTTAAAGCATGAGATGATACTTCCAAGTATATAAGAAGATCCTCGCCATCGCCAGGCCTAGAAAGTATTGGAGGCGTTTCCATATGGCGAATCAATTCATCAAAGGCTTTTTGGCATTCGGGAGTCCAATCGAAGTTTTTCTTTCCTTTCTTTAGGGCGTCAAAGAATGGGATGCATTTATCTGTGGCTTTGGAAATGAACCGACTCAAGGCGGCGACTTTTCCATTGAGACTTTGCAATTCCTTCTTCGTTCTAGGAGCTTTGACTTCCTTTAAGGCGGTAATTTGAGCTGGACTAGCCTCAATGCCCCTAGCGCTCACGATGAAACCTAAAACTTTCCGGATTCCACTCCAAATGAACATTTTAAAGGGTTGAGCTTCATTCCGTATTTTCGGAGGACTGCGAACATGTCTGCTAAGTGTTCTATGTGATCCATTGCTTTCTTAGACTTTACTAACATGTCATCGACGTAGACTTCCATAGTCTTGCCCAATTGCGGTTTGAACATAGCATTAACAAGTCTTTGGTATGTTGCCCCTGCATTCTTCAGCCCGAAGGGCATAACTTTGTAGCAGTAAAGACGAACGTCGGTGATAAAGCTCATGTCCTCCTGATCTGGCTCATGCATCATGATCTGGTTATATCCAGAGTAGGCATCCATAAAAGATAACAATTCGTGTCCCGCTGTTCCGTCTACTAGTTGATCAATCCTGGGTAATGGGAAGCAGTCTTTGGGGCAGGCCTTGTTTAGATCTGAAAAATCGATGCACACTCTCCATTTTCCGTTGGCTTTCTTAACCAGCACTTGATTTGAAACCCAATTCGGATAGGTAGATTCTTTGATAAAGTTATTCTCCATGAGCCGATCAACTTCTTCTTTTAACGCTGCTGACCTTTCTGGACCTTGAGTTCTCCTTTTCTGCTTCACAGGTGTAAATTTTGGATCAATATTCAGAGCGTGTACTGCAACTTCTGGGGATATTCCGCACATATCGGCATGAGTCCAAGCAAAAACATCCAAATTTGCCTTTAAAAAAGATATTAAGATATTCTGAATTGACACATTAAGTCGTGAACCCACATTCAACACCTTGTTTGGGTCCTTTGGGTCAACAGGTACTGGTATTGTCGTTTCCACTGGTACCACTCTATTCTCCCCTGCACTGGCTTTTCTAGGATCCATCTCTTTCCGTGCTCCGCTGTGCTCGCCAGTGCAGGGTCCGCCCTGTAAATGCTACAAGGCTGGTTCTTTGATGCGGACTGGGGTTGCCGCATCCTTTCCCATTTCTCTTTTCCTTGTTTCTCGTAGCTCTGTCAGATAACACTCCCGCCCAGCATTTTGATCCCCTTTTATAACTCCCACTCCATTATCTGTGGGAAATTTAATGGTGAGGCACCATGGGGCCAGAACAGCTTTGAATGCTGCGAGAGTTGGACGGCCAAGGAAAGCATTATAAGCAGAAAATTCGTCGACAATCACAAAAGTTTGCTTGCGGACCACTTTTCTTTCTCCCTCTCCAAGTTCTACAAGCAAATCAACGGTTCCTATCGGCTGTTTTGGCTCCCCAGTGAAGCCAGCGATTTTTTGCGATGAGGCTTGCACATCAGCCATAAGGATCTTCATTCGGTCGAATGTTTTCTTGAAGAGGATATTGCAGGATGCGCCACAATCAATGAGAACTCTTCTGACAATAGCTGGCCCGATACCAGCCGAGATGACTAAGGGATCCAAGGTAGGAGCTTCAATACCCGTGGAATCCCTGGCTCTGAACACAATATCATCATTGAAAGTTCTTTGTTGCTTCAGGGGCGTAGCACCTTCCAAAACAAATACATCTTCCTCGGTCGGTACATACTTCAAAGCTCGGGTATACCTTTCCATCTAACCCCAGCTTCTGCCTGCTGGGTGAGGTCCTCCCGTAATGACATTGATAACAGGCCTTCCGGATTCACGCCCCGCAGTCTTCTCACTTGTCCTGGGTTGATGAGCAGGAGCTCGTTGCCCCTGACTAGTCGAAGTGGGATTGCATCTATTCTTTTCCACAAATTGCTGCAGCTTGTTTTCCCTTATCAATTCTTCAATCAAAATTTTCAATTGGCGGCATTCATCGGTATCATTACCGGGTTGATTATGGAAGCGGCAAAACTTTCCGCTTTGTACAGCTTTTTTCCCAGTTCTCAGAACGGGAGGTTTAGGATAATCAACAGAATCTTTAGTGGCAAGGTAAATACGTTCCGGCGTATCTGATAAAGGGGTATATTCCGATGGCTTGAAGGAACGAGGCTTCTTCAGATTTTTCTGTTTCTTCCCATCGTTATTTTCCCTTTTCTGTCCTACAGATTCATTCTTGCGTGGAGCAACAACGTTATCTCCAGCTTTTTTCAATGCTGCCTTTATCGGTACCGGACGGCTTTCCACGCGTATGAACTCATCTGCTTTCTTGTAGAATTTTTCAAGGGAATTTGGTTCCGTCATGTTAAGCCATTTTCCAAATTCGCTCGACTTGTCGATGGCCCTCATCAGATAGGTCAAGATCATCCGTGGTTCTGCATTGTCTACCTCGGCCAGCGCTATATTAAAGCGATTCAAGAAAGATCTGATAGTTTCCCCTGGATTCTGTTCTAAACTTGACAACGACATGATATCTTTGGCTTTTGAAGCGTATAGTCTGAACTGCTCCTTGAATTTTCGGGTTAGGTCAGAAAACTGATCTATAGACCGGATTGGTAGCTTGGTGAACCAAAGCAGAGCTACACCTTCCAAATATACAGGAAAATATCGACACTTTATCTCATCAGAAGCTCTGGCACCTGTCATGTTCCAATCATACTTATACAAGAATTCGTTCGGATCACTTGTTCCTTTGTAAGCTAGGATAGTTGGAGGTACGAACTTCCTTGGGAACTCAGCCTTTAAGATTCTTTCGGTAAACGGGGTTTTACTTGGAGCGAAACCCCATTCCTTCTCATCTTCATTCCTTTGCATGCTTTCTTTCATGATTTGTCGAACCATTTCAGAAAGATATCCCTCATCATTTCGAGCTTTAGATCCACCAACTTCAGGAAATGTCCGCTCAAAGGGGCTGGCAGCCCTCTCAGGAATGTTTCTTTCTTCATCCTCATGAATGTTGCCAGCAAAGTTCCTTTCATTACCCATTGGTTGACGGTTTACTCCAAGCAAGTCATTCAACTTATTCAAAATTAGGGCATTTTGGGCATTCTGAGCCTCCAATTGTGCACTTTGGGCATTTATCTGCTGGTTCAGCCCTAAGATTACAGCATCCAACTCCGCTTTTGTAACCCCAACAGGTGGAGTGGCTTGATTAGGTACTGGGGAAGCGGAGGTTCCCCCTTGAACATTTCCAGATCTAACAGATCTACTCTTTCTCCCCGGAGCCATGATTTCAGATAAACTTCTAGTCTTCAGAGAGGTTACTTCAACAAACTTTCGTGGAGCAATGATGATAATTCGCCTGAGTTCAATTCTCAGTGAAAGCACCAAAAATGTTAACGCTAAAATTTGAACGCTAACACCCCGGTGTAAGAAGTGTAGTTGTGAAAGCACCACCCGATGATTCGGGAACAGAGTATAAGCAGAAAATCACAGAAAAAGCAGGGAATAACAACGATTTTATAGTGGTTCGGCTCAAGGCAAGCCTACGTCCACTTTAATTCTCTTTATTGCTAAACCAATTACAACTTTACAACAATCTTCAATTACAATTATGACGAGACAAACAACTAGAACTTTGGTAGAGAAGAATTCTTCGAATCCATGTAGATTGCGTTAGATTTTCCCTTGAAGTTAGTTGAGATGCCTTTCGAACTTGAAGTGTCGGGTGAGTTGAGGATTCAGCAGAGTATTGGCGCTTGAAGCGATTGGCCCAAAAAAAAGTCCCTTGAATGTTGGAGGTGGTCGCGTATTTATAGGGGTTTCTGGTGTCAAGTTGTAGGTAGTGGCCGAGATGAGTTGGGTCGTAAGCCGTTGCCGAGATAATCTAGGTCGTAGGTCGCTGCTCCTCACCTATGCACGACCTATGGTTTAAATGGGAGGCGCATATTCTTCTGGCCCCAAATCCTAAGTCCCAAGTCGCTGCCGAGTTATCGTGACGCGCATTGAACTGTTGCACTACTTCCCCCTTCATATCCTTAGGTCGATCACGACTTATCATGAGCCGTAAGTCGGCCACGACTCAGGTGTGGACCAACTTATTCTTAACAGCTAGGTCGGCCAACAACTTGAGTAGTTAGATCAAAAAACGTGTTAGGTCGGTAGACCTTTATAAGTCCTAGGTCGGAATCTCCTTGAACCTTAAGTCGGCATCATTTCAAGACGTTAGGTCGGAACTGTCTTTAAGGCATTAGGTCGGCATGCTTATCAAGGCCCTTAGGTCGGTATCCCTCTTAGGTCTTATGCAGTTAGATCGGTCTTCCATGTTAAGATACTAGGTCGGCATCCCTTCGTGTCTTGGGTCGGCATGCTTCGTTAAGTCGGAAGAGTGTTAGGTCGTTTATTATCTTGGATCGGTGAGCCACGGCCGAGGCGGGGTTAACACAGCTCTACTAATTTTCTACAATTGTAAATTTTAAGAGAGCTTATATTTAATTATTATTTATATGGAGAAGAAAGATAGTAATCCAATTAAATATAAATACTAGTAGGCTTAACAGTTACAAAGAAGGGCATAAGCCTAAAGGCAAGAAATTTACAATTATTGTGACGCCCCACCTCTATACTCACACTAGCCGAGGACACTATGGGTAATGTGCCGAATAGCACGAAGAATAAGGCTGTTGAGGAGTGACCATCTATGAAATTACTTAGGGCAAGTACTGATATGTCAGATAGTATTACATGCATTTTGTTTCAAGAGGAAATCTAACACATCAATTACAAACTCAAGCTATTGCACAGTGGATATGCGATCTTCGAAAACAAATATAAAATAAGCATAGAACAAATCAGTCATGGATATTCATATCACAAAGGCGGTAACAGATATGAATATATCACATAAAAGTGTACATCAAAGTAGTGGTCATACAAGATCCACTACATCACAAAAGAATATGTACAATAGCTAGACAAAAGAATAAGTATACATCAAGGAGTCTCTATCTCGAATGTATAAAACAAAAACTACCAAACTAAGTAGTTAGCCAAAAGTCAAATCTAGTCCCAGCTAAGAAGTCAAGTGGAAGCACATGAAATACCTCGGTCTGACCCGAGTATTATTTGAGAAGGAAATAATAGACGAATCAGCCTCGTTATAAATATCATATAAAATGATATATGATAAGAGACATAACAAAAACGTATGATAACAATAATGCCATAATGCGACAAGTATACGTATAACAACAACAAAAATCATTCTATACATCAAAAATCTCAAAACACCAAAAAGAATGTCATATTTTTTGAATTATTCACCAAACCACAAATATTGACAACATATCAATGCCAATCGCAAAAATTGGTGAAACACAAATTCTAGAAATCATCAATTAGAAATCCAGAAATCACAAAGGGGGAGGCCTATCACAAACGGGAGCATGAAGACTCACCAACACATGTATCACAAACGGCACGCTATTCCATGGTCGCTAACCATAGAGCCGGTGCAACAACATAGTACAATAACTGTACGCCCGATGAACCAACACCATAAAAGAACGTGGGTCGCTAGCCCATAAAAGAAATGAGTCGAAACTCAATAAGTCGAGGTACAGTCCCCTATGTGGACAGAGAGAGACGAAGCTCAACATAACAGAGTATTGTCCCCTACGCGGACAAAGAGACATCGCACATCGCTAGCCTAAACCATAAAATGATCACCATTTATCAATAAAAAGTGTGAATTACACTAAGCTAGTAAATAAACGAGTTTAGCTTCATGTCCCATAACCACTAGCTTAATTTAAATATTTACAAACAAATATTAGATTTCCACTCAAACATTGTCACGAGATTTCAATCAAACAAGTCTAGAATTAACCGACAAAGTAAATGCAAGTGTTACATACCACTTGTTTTGCTAAGTCATTTAATTAGGGTTCTCGAACGAATGAGGTAATGGTTTGTATATACTAATGGATTGGAAATCGGTTTTTGATAACGAGTTTGATATTGAAATTAAATATTGAAATCATTTTGATGAAAGAGTTTGAATATTTACTACTAGTATAGAAACCTTTGCATTTTAAAGTGACAAACCACAGAAATGATTGTAGAAACAATCAATCACCAAAAATTTACATTCGACGACGTGAATTAAATCCAAAGAAATCGATACCAAATCTATCAAAATGGATATTCCAAAAAAAATCCAGAAAAAGAAGTCATCAAAGTCGATAAAAGTGGTAACAACTAATCGGATCGACATAAATCGATAAACATTGGAAATTTACTTAAAAAATAGGCAAATAGGAAAAAATGCGCAGTTCTGGACGTCTGGGGGTTCATCCAGACGCCTGGATTTGGTTTCTGGAAATATTCCAGAAAACATCCCAAACGTCTAATTTGGCAATCTAGACGTCTGAGACCATCCAGACGTCTGATACTAAAATTCTGACATCTGAAATTACTCTCTGCCATTTTTATTTTCTGCTGTATATTCTTTTTCTCCAGAATGCACAACCAGACGTCTGGACCTTACCTCCGGACGTCTGGTTTCCTGTTCTGGGCAACAGTTTACCTAGGCCATGATGCCCAAAACGTTTCGGGAACGACCGGACGAGCAACGAAGACTAGGGATTTATGCCAAGCGATAACCCAGCCTTATAGGCTCTTCGATACATCCCAAATAACATGTTCAATCATCCAAGATAGGATCGTTAAAGTTTTGACTTCAAAACACAAAATTTGGAAAATTCACGAAATCAGTTTAAATCAAAAGCAAATGAACATGAATAAATGTTAGGAATTCATACCTGACAAAATGAAAGTTACAGACATAGATGTGAGTTCAAGAACTCACCTTTAAACCCAAAAACAATGAAGGAGAAGCTCAAAAACAAAGGAAAGATCAACCACTCTTCAACTTCAACTCTAGAAACTCCAAACTAAGATTATATGCAATAATTTCCTAAATTAGTTTATAGAAAATTTTTGAAATTGAAGAGGAATTGAGACGGAGAATATGAAGAGGATGCTTACCTAAGCTTCTCTTTGATTTTAGAGCTTGAATCTAGAATTTCCTAGTAATCTAGGGTTTAGGAATTTTAGTTTACTCTTCATTCCCCCATTCTTTCCTTTAGCTCAAAAGTGTTAGGAAATGAATATGAATGAAGAGAAGAGGCGGTGGAGTTAGGGTATTGTGTTGGGTTAGTGGGTTGAAACCCAAAACCCAAAGTCCAATAGAAAAATAGCAAAATTCTACTCAACTCCAAACATATCGATCTTTATACTCAAAAAGGTCGCAAAAGCCATTTTGGACTCAATGGAAGGGGTCTCGAGTCCTAACTCGACGTTTTACGAAAAGTAGCATTCCGGACTTTAATCCGACTAATGATGCTATATTTAAATAAAATATTTAAATATACAATCGTAAAATATGCGGGTTGTTATAGTTATTTACAATTATTTGCTGTTATTACATCTATTTTAAGTTGGAATTTAGCCCGTAACAATGGTTCCTTTTTATTCCTTTTTATGCGAATAAAATAGTAAATGAGAATAATTCACAAGTATGGACTAAAATAGAGAAACACCGGGTTTACAGAAATAGATGTAAAATAAGGAAAATTAAATAAAAAGAGGAAAAGCGGAAATTTACAGTAAATCATGCTACAAAGGGAGAAATAAATTGATTTGGAAGTTAGTAGTAAATTAGTTGGTTGATTTAGAAAAGAGAATACATTTCCATAGTTTAATATTGCAAAAATAACGATAAACGTAATTGCAAGAATAAAAGAAAGAAAAAGGAAACAGTGTAAAATAGAGACATTTCTGTATTTTACATTACCCAATAGGTAAAGAAAGAATTATCTTGCAGTTACGAGTTATTGTTTATACCATTAGTTAGAATTAAAATATGGAAATGGATTTTTAGCACATTTTTGTAACCAACCAAACAGAATAGAACTACTTCCTAGAATAAAAGATAATTGAAGGATCAAAGAAATTAAAAAAGAAGAATAACCAAGTTAATTTTTTGACAAGACTAGAAACGATAAATAGAAATCTGCATAGATCTGCATTTACTATGCAGATAATAGAATAAAAGCAAAGTAGTTATTATGATAAGTAAATTTGTGACAATCAGACGTAGTCCAAAGCGAAGATTGTCATGTAATATAAGAGTATTAAAGAGAATTCAATATCATAATAAGAGAAGACATACTAGACTAGAAAAAAGATACTTGCAATTACATTTAATAAATGTAAATTATAAAAGAATATAGAAGCAACAGCTGCAAGTATAATTATAACATAGGTTATAATTAAAGATAATAGAAGAGGCTTATTTTAAAAGTTACACTAAGTTAATAAGAAAACATAAAAACAAGGCCGATACCAACAACATTCCCTTTCAGTTAGGAACTGATGGTCTCACAATAGTTAGGTGAGGTTGGGACAAGCTTATGCTGATTAGGGTAAATAAATAGCCAACAGAATAAGAAAAGTAAACTAAACGCAGAACAAAAGCTTAGACATAGGGTCTAATAAAATAGTAAGATGCGTTTGGAGTAGCCCAAAGGATGAAAAGCCTAATGAAACAGTTCATCACAGATTTCAGCAAAGAAGAAGCACGTCCAACTTAGTTATTTTGGGCTAGAAGGAAGTACAAGACTTCAACGGGATGCGAGGGTACTCTAAGATGACCCTTTGGGGTAGGCTTAACGAAGCAGTCCCCCAGAGGCATGTCTATAGGTGTTCCATCAAGAGAGTATGCCTTGACTGCTTTTGTATAGCAGGACCATCTTAGACAGTCAAAAGGGTTGATGTTTGGAGAAGGATATTCGTATGACACCGTACTCTAACTTGCAAGTAGGTTTTAGTGGGCAGGACCCAAAAGGATAGTCGCATGCGGATATTAGGCCAACATCAAACCAAGAAACGAGTTCGAGAAAGACTAGAGTTAAACCAAAAGGCCAATGATTCTTTCACTATCGAAACCTTGGATGAGGGGCACAACCAATTGGATGTTTAGATTGTTTGTAGTAGGGCACAACTACTTAGCTCTTTAGAGGTCTTTCAATTAGTAGAGATGTGGTTGGGTGGAGCCATAGCCATGATAAGAAAAGAGACAGACCGAGTAGAATATCTGTATAGTAGGACTAACGAAGCAGTCCTTTACAGATATAGAAAAACCTCGACTAAGTTCCATACAAGGTAGACCTTGTTTAGCGGGATTCAGGGAGTAGACAGAACAATTATGTATAGTCCTCAAGGCATGCACTGGGTGGCACATTGTTGATGCAGTGCATCATGCTTTAGGTCGTAGGTCGCATGCTTTAAGTCGCCAGCGACCTAGTGGGATACGGCCTAGCGAGATAAGAGGGAAGGAAGGAGGTGCGCTCCAGGAGTTACGACCTAGTAGAGAGTCGCGACCTAACACCCAACGCACCATGGTAACAGTTGATACCTTAAGTCGCTCAGGACATATTAACGAGTTATGACCTAACTCTACCGGGCTACGACCTAGGCGAGATATGCAGCATTCTCACATGCCACTTTCTTTAGGACGCGAGAAGTTAAGCCGCGAAGCCTAAGTCGCTCTAGAATGCCATTCCAGTAGGTCGCTGCTGTGCTTGCTTATGCCGCTTTTTCTTAGGTCGCTGAATTTCCTTATGACGTTCAAGTTGATAGGTCGCTCAAGCTTCCTGATGCAGTGCTATGCTTAAGTCGTAGGTCGCGTGTGCTCTATCTGTAGGTCGTATGTTAATGTAAGCCGTTTGTATGTTGTAATGATAAGTCGTAGGTCGTGTTGTAATGTCTTAGGATGTTGTACTTGGGTCGTGTGAGTTAGGTCGGCCATATGTTAGGTCGGCTGTGATGCGTGTTGTGTTGTAATTTTCCTATAAATAGTGATGCTGTGTCAACTGTAAAGAAGGTTGATTTTGAATAAACTTTTGTTTGAGTGCTTTGTGCCTCTTTAAAAATTGGAAGTTGAGTGATATCTCCATTCTCCATCTTCGGTTATTCGAGTGCACTCGAATCAACGATTTTGAAGTCGGTTCACGGAATCTCGTGCGCGAGATCAACGTCGAAGAATTGTAGATCTTCTATCACGGTATGTGCGCGATCAACGTGTTAAAGATAGCTAGAATCCGGTATCTCGCGAGATCAACGGATTTGTGCATTTATCTTGGGTATTATCAATTCATCGATTCATCATTGTATCGCTCCATCGTTGTTTGTTGTTGCTGCATCATTTGGCGACAACTTGTTGTTAATCCGCTGCGTCAAGTTTGGTATCAGAGCTTAAAGTTAGCCAATCATAGCTAAGCCGAGCCTGTGAAGCCAAGAGGAAGAGTTAAAATTAGATGCGAGCTATAAGTTGGAGGCATGCATCATGTTTGTAGTCAGGGCCGAGAGTTGGAGTTAAGTTCAAGCTGAGAGTTAATGTTAGTTTGGAGTTTGTTGATGATCATGCCGCCAAGACGTGCTAATCGATTTCAAAACGTTGAAGATGTGTATAGAAGACAAGAAGCTGAGGAAATGGAACAACGTATCAATGAAAAGTTCGATGAAGTTATTGGAAAGTTAGAGAAATTGATGAATGACATGAATCAAAGTCAAAGGAGAAGGTCACCAATCTCGAACCATGGAGGAAACAGGGTTTCGCCATCAGTTTCGGAAGCAAGGAGGGTGTCACCACAATCTTGTCAAGAAAGAAGAGAATCATCAGTTTCAATGAGACGAGAACACCATGAGTACATAAATGGAGAGAGAAGAACTCCACGAGGGTTTGAAAATGAATCATATCGTGATATTGAAAGACAGGGTAGAAGGACCATGCATGATCGTAGAGATGTAGATGGACGGGATAGATATCGAAGTACATTTGATTATGATGAAGATGGTGATAGAGGTAGTATTCATTATCGAGATCGAGACCAAGTACGAAGTCAATATCGGAATGTAGAAGATGATCGTCAATGTGAGTCGGGGATGAAAACAGAGATTCCAGAATTCAAAGGGGGAATGATAGCGGAAGAGTTTATGGATTGGTTATCAAATGATTTTTTGACTTCAAGGAAATACCCGAGCATCGTAGTGTTAAATTGGTTGCTACACGATTGAAGGGAAGAGCTATGGCATGGTGGCAACAAACTAAACTTACACGGGAGAGAATGGGAAAGTCAAAGATTGTTTCATGGGAAAAGATGAAGAAGTTGATGAAGGCTACTTTCTTGCCTTATAATTATCAGTCTCTTATGTATCAACTCTTACAGAATTTGAGACAAGGGACAAAGTCGGTAAATGATTATGCAGATGAATTTTATCAACTGATTGCTAGAAACGATATCATGAAGACAGAGGAACAGTTGACATCTAGATTTGTTGGAGGATTGAGAATGCAAATTCAGGATATGGTGAATATGTTTGATCCAAGATTCGTTGCTGAAGCACACCAGAAGGCTCTAGCTTAGAACAAGCAAGGTAGAAGAGGAGGTGGTGCGTTTACAAGTTCAATCAATCATGTGAAAGGGGCTAGTAGCAATACTAATGTTTCCAAGGCTGTTAGTAAACCGGTTGTCAATGAAGTTGCTAAGACCAAGGTCAACAACAATTTCAAGTGTTACAACTGTCAGGAGTTTGGTCATAAGAGCAATGAATGCCCGAAGCCAAAGAAGCGAGCGATGGTTGCTGAGGTTGAGGATGAGGATGCAGAAATAGAATGTTCCAATTCACCATAAGTTGAGGAGGAAGAAGAATTATTTGCGGGAGACGAAGGATATTCTTTAATGATGAGGAGATCTTGCTTAACGCCAAAGCAGGAAGAGGAGACTAGTTGGTTGAGGAGAAATATTTTTCAGTCGACGTGCACTATTTTGGGAAGGGTTTGTAAGTTTGTTATCGATGTAGGAAGTTGTGATAACATCATCTCTACAGAATCTGTAAAGAAGTTAGCGTTAAAGACAGAGAAGTATCCCAAACCCTACAAATTAGCTTGGTTGAGGAAATGTGGGGAAGTGAAGGTTAGTCGAAGAGCTTGTGTAACTTTTTCCACAGGAAAGAAGTATAAGGATGAAATTTGGTGTGACGTGGTAGATATGGGTGTATGTCATTTGTTGTTGGGAAGACCATGGCAATTCGATAGAGCTGTGCAACACGATGGAAGGACCAACTGCTATAGTTTCATGTTCAATGACACTAAAATCACTTTAGTTCCTAAAAAGCGACAACAAAGTGAAAGCAAGTTGGAGGAAATCGAGGAACTAAAGACTCTATTATCTTTGAAGGAGTTTGTCAAAGAAGTAGAGGATGGGCCTGAAGTATTTCTGTTGATTGGACGTGAAAGTAGTCGAACGGTTGAAATTCCTGAGGAAGTTAAGCCAGTGTTGAAGGAATCTGAAGAATTACCAAAAGAGTTACCACGGTTGAGAGACATAAAACACCAGATTGATCTTGTTCCGAGAGCTGTGTTACCACATAGACCACATTATAGAATGAGTCCAAAGGAGCATGAAGAGTTGAGAAGGCAGGTGGAGGAGTTACATGAACAAGGGCGCGTACAAGAAAGCTTAAGTCCTTGTGCAGTACCAAATTTGTTAGTGCCAAAGAAGGATGGAACTTGGAGAATGTGACAGATAGTCGAGCATTAAACAAGATTACAGTGAGGTACAGATTTCCGATGCCAAGATTGGATGAGTTGGTTGATCAGTTGAGTGGAGCAGGTCTCTTCTCGAAGATTGATCTGAAGAGTGGGTATCAGCAGATTCGAATTCAACCAGGGGATGAATGGAAGACCGCATTCAAGACACGGGAAGGGTTGTATGAATGGATGGTCATGCCATTTGGTCTTTCGAATGCACCTAGTACTTTTATGTGAGTGATGAATCAGATCTTTCGACCATTTATTGGAAAGTTTGTGGTGGTATACTTTGATGATATATTGATATACAGCGGAAGCACAGAAGAACATCTACAACACTTACGAGAAGTGTTGATGATACTTCGTTAGGAGCAATTTTACGCGGCAACAAAGAAGTGCATATTCATGACACAAAGTATTTTGTTTTTGGGGCATGTGTTGTCCAAGAAAGGTACCCATGTAGATCAAGCTAAGGTTGAAGCAATCAAGGATTGGCCACAACCCAGGACTGTAACTGAAATGAGAAGTTTTCATGGGTTAGCATCATTCTACCGAAGGTTTATTCCATATTTCAGTAGCGTGATGGCACCAGTGACAGATTGTATGAAGGGAAAGCAGTTTGTGTGGACGGAAGAGGATGATTCTGCTTTCCAACAGATCAAGACACTTTTGACTACAACGCCGATTCTTAGATACCCGGATTTTCAGTTGCTTTTTGAGCTAGATACTGATGTGTCTAAGGTTGGAATTGGTGGAGTATTAAGTCAGAAGGGTCGTCCAATTGCTTATTTTAGTGAGAAACTTTCTGGAGCCAAGACAAGATACAGTACCTATGACTTGGAGTTCTATGCTATTATCCAAGCCATAAAACATTGGAGACACTATTCATTTCATAAAGAGTTTGTGTTATATACAGATCACGAAGCGTTGAAGCATTTGCAGGGACAGGATAAGATTGCAGCCAGGCATGCTTCATGGATCGCATACTTGCAACAGTTTACATTTGTTGTAAAGCATAAGTCAGGAGTTACAAACCGGGTGGCAGACGCATTGAGTAGAAGAAATCAGTTATTGACTACGATGAGAGTTGAAGTGACGGAGTTTGAAGTATTTCCAGAATTATTTGACGAGGATCCTCACTTTGCTAAGATTGTAGATGAAGTCGAGAAAGGGAAGACGGATGAGTATGTGTTGGTAGATGGTTTTCTCTTCAAAGGAAATCGATTATGTATACCAGAGTGTAGTTTCCAAATGAAGATTGTAAAGGAATTGCATGAAGAAGGACATATAGGAAGAGATCGTACCTTGTAGTTGATTTCTCAATCATATTTTTGGCCTTCCATGAGGAAAGAAGTTGAAAGATTTGTGCAGAGATGTCACATATGTCAAGTTTCCAAAGGGACAGCTACGAATGCAGGATTGTATATGCCATTGCCCGTACCTACTAGACCATGGGTTGATATTAGCACGGACTTTGTTTTGGGCTTGCCAAGAAATCAACGAGGGAACGATTCTATATATGTTGTGGTAGATAGATTTTCGAAGATGGCACATGTCATAGCTTGTAAAAAGACCGTCGATGCAGTCCGTATTGCTCAATTGTTCTTTAAAGAGGTTTATCGACTACATGGGCTACGTGAGACCATTGTTTCGGGCCGGGATACTCGATTTCTAAGTCATTTTTGGTTGAGTCTATGGAAACTGGTTAGGACTAAGCTGAATTTTAGTAGCGCCCATCATCCACAAACGGATGGGCAAACGGAAGTGGTGAACAGATCTTTAGGAAACTTGTTGAGATGTCTTGTGAAGGATAATTTGAAGAGCCGGGATGTGAAGTTGTGTCAGGCAGAATTCGCACATAATAATGCCGTTAATCGAAGTACTGGATTCAGTCCATTTCAAGTAGTATATTCAACAATTCCGAAAGGACCGTTGGATTTGTCGATAGTTCCACGTCAGAAAGGGGTTGTTAAACGAGCTTATGATTTCGTGAATGAGTTGCAGGAATGTCACAGAATTGTTCATGAACGATTGCTTAAGTCAAATGAGAAGTATAAGCAGCAGGCACATAAGAAACGAAGGAATGTGGACTTCAAAGATGGTGATTTTGTGTATGCAGTGTTGACCAAGGATCGATTTCCTGTTGGAACTTACAACAAACTAGCTGCAAGAAAGATTGGTCCTTTGGAAGTTGTGAAGAAGATTAATGAGAATGCATATCAGTTGTGATTGTCGGATCATATTCATACTTCTGACGTTTCCAACGTCAAACATTTGATTCTATATCATGAGTACAAGCTTGTCGAGGAAGAGGAAAGTGTGAATTCGAGGTCGAATTCTTTCCAACCTGGGGAGGATGATGCAGCGTATCATGCTTTAGGTCGTAGGTCGCATGCTTTAAGTCATCAGCGACCTAGTGGGATACGACCTAGCGAGATAAGGGAGAAGGAAGGAGTAGCGCTCCAGGAGTTACGATCTAGTAGAGAGTCATGACCTAACATCCAACGCACCATGGTAACAGTTGATACCTTAAGTCGCTCAGGACATATTAACGAGTTACGACCTAACTCTACCGGGCTACGACCTAGGCGAGATATGCCGCATTCTCACATGCCACTTTCTTTAGGACGCGAGAAGTTAAATCGTGAAGCCGAAGTCGCTCCAGAACGCCATTCCAGTAGGTCGCTGTTGTGCTTGCTTATGCCGCTTTTTCTTAGGTCATTGAGTTTCCTTATGACGTTCAAGTTGATAGGTCGCTCAAGCTTCCTGATGTATTTCTATGCTTAAGTCGTAGGTCGCGTGTGTTCTATCTGTAGGTCATATGTTGATGTAAGCCGTTTGTATGTTGTAATGATAAGTCGTAGGTCGTGTTGTAATGTCTTAGGACGTTGTACTTGGGTCGTGTGAGTTAGGTCAGCCACATGTTAGGTCGGCTGTGATGTGTGTTGTGTTGTAATTTTCCTATAAATAGTGGTGTTGTGTCACTTGTAAAGAAGGCTGATTTTGAATAAACTTTTGTTTGAGTGCTTTGTGCCTCTTTAAAAATTGGAAGTTGAGTGTTATCTCCTTTCTCCATCTTCGGTTATTCGAGTGCGCTCGAATCAACGATTTTGAAGCCGGTTCACGGAATCTCATGTGCGAGATCAACGTCCAAGAATCGTAGATCTTCTAACACGGTATCATGCGCGATCGACGTGTTAAAAATAGCTAGAATCCGGTATCTCACGAGATCAACGAATTTGTGCATTTATCTTGGGTATTATCAATTCATCGATTCATCATTGTATCGTTCCATCGCTGTTTGTTGTTGTTACATCATTTGGCGACAACTTGTTGTTAATCCGCTGCGTCAATTGTCGATGTCCGAGCATTAGTATAGGCTAGTGCGGACGCAAGTTTACATTTTCATAGTAGACAACGAAACATCTGCATTATAGGCCTCACGAAGTTGTCCTTTACAGATGTAGTCACAGAACGCTCTAGGAGCAAGACGATGGAGTCCTTTCCGAGGAGGATACGGAAGGTACTATGGGTAGTACCTAGGACCGATGCGGTCATTGGGCATATAGCCACATATATATTAGTTATTAGGTTTTAATCTACTAGAGAGTAGATGGGTATGATTCACGCACAGAGGTGAGAGTATTATGAACCCAATAAACCTAATATAACAGTAAATGGAAATAAAACGGTATATGTAGAATTAACCTTAGAAGTGTATAATATTTCCATTCACCAGAACTTTAGTTCTGACCACCTCCTCATAACATCATACAGGTTAGGTAGATGGCAGAGACTTTCCACCTTTGAGACATCTGTTTAGAAAGTGTTATTATATTAGTGAGTATTTACTTACTATTATATTTTAGTCAATTATGCTGTGGATATTTATCTGAGCTCTGATATATTTGTCTTTTCCTATTTGCAAGGTACCAGAAACCCAACTCGGGCTTCAATGGGCTTGGATTTTAGCACTTTTGCAAAAAATCCGGACCCACTGGAATTCAGGTTGTTACAGGTCGGAACGACTGAGGTGATGGCGTATTCGGTACTAGCTATGGTAAAGGTAGGTCAGTTATGTGTTGGTAGAGGTAGGCCAGTTAAGTGAAAGAAGATCTAATTAACAAGAAATAAAACTGATCTACTTGCATGAAAAATAAATCTATACTAACATGAAAGGAAAACAAAAAAGAGAAGAAGAGAAATGTATTAAAGTTGCATAAAAAAGAATTACATAAAAGAAATGGCTAAGTAGCCATGAAAAGAAAAAGAGCTCTCATTTTATTTTCCTAAGAGAAGGGATTAAGAGAAGAGAGCCTAAAAGAGAGACTATGTGTAATAACCTGGATTTCTAGCATCTAATAATTGGATAATAAACTAGTTTTATTCAGTGAAAAGATAAAATTCTAGTAATAAAAGATATCAGGATGTAGTATCTGGAAATAATAAATCTTATAGTAAATTAATATATATAAATAGATATGTGTAAACTTTATTATATTGGAATTTTAAGTATATTCATATTCAAGGATATAAGAGTATATATATGTTGAGCATAAAAATATATGTAAAATTTGAATAAGGAGTTGGACATAAAATTCTTATTTTTACATGAGTAAAACAATTAAAACATAAAAGCATGTACTTAATAAAGATAATTTGTATATATAAAAATTTAAAAGCTAATTGAAATAAATATTAAAACATGTTGATATAAATTAGAAATCAATTTAAACGAATTTTAACATTTATAAAAAAATAAGAAATCATTTAATATGGAAATAAAACATATGTAAGGCAAAGCATGTAATTACGCTTGGAAGCATTCTACAACTTAAAAGTAACAAATGGCAACGTGTGTTTTTTTAAAAAAAAGAAGAGAAACAAAAGAAACTTAAATCTAAAAAAAACTAAAAAAAGCTTCAGAACAGAAATGTCAAGATAGCGGTTTTCAGCTTACGAAAGTTGAGATTAATACGTCCACTGTATCAACTGCCAAGCAATCAAATGCCGTAAAACCATACCATTAGGGTTAAAGAAGAGGTAGAGGATAGAAGAAGAAAGAAAGAAGAAGAGAACAGAAACAATAACAGAATCTCACAATCGCAGCGGAACAACATATAATAGATGAATGAATATCTTTAAAACAAAGAACTATATCAGGTATTACATTACATCACATTACATTACATTATCAAAGTTTACAACAACAAACAGTGGAAAAGAAATACTATATACTAGTTGATATGCCATTCCATCCAGCTTGCTCCTGATCTCCACAGCAACTCCTGAATTCCAGAATAACCTGATAACTTAACTCTAGACTGCCCGTGTAGAAAATGGTGGGCACCCAGAATTTAGGAAGGAAACAATAAACTCCAGGTCAGTCATGTGACTGGTGTGCGAACTTAAAATAGTTTATCTTTTAAAAACAAACAAAGAATTTTTTTTAATAGATCCGCAATGCTTTTGGAAAATGTAACTACCATAAGGCCTCCTACCACACACACAATGCAAACGCAGAATTGGAGGAGATTTCTCCTTATGATAGTCAAAGACGCTTATTACGCAGAATCATTTGATTATTATTATTATTATTATTATTATTATTATTAGTGCAAAGTGCAGGAAAACATTTCGAAAATACAATATTAATCTTAGCCACCATAGATACCATTATAGTATGCCTACTATAGCTACCATATAAAATGGCAGGTTCTACAACTAAAACTGTACAGGGCTCGTATTGTTTTTTTGGATTTCCAACAAATGGTCAGGCCAAGGAACTTCCCATTGCTACATGGAAACGCCTCTGGGAAGACGCCCCGAGATCCTGACCGGATCTCTGCCAACACAAGGCCGGGTTACCCCTAGCTAGGTAATAACTGACACGAATATGCCATCCCCCGGTCGTAACCGACTTAAATCCAGGGATTCACCAACAACCACAAAATAATAAGTTTGCAGCAACAACATAGGTTAAGTATTAAGGCTCCATACCATAATACCACCTCTATCCAGAAGGAATGACATACACTAAGGGGTGCTATACCCTAATAACCTGGCTGCATCTTTCCTGTTTTGGCCATTACCGGGGTGTGAGGTCCGACGAAGTCTCCTCCACAAAGCTACGCTTTTCATAAAAGCCACGCTTTGATCAACAAATGATCAGCAACACTCAGCATGCCACATTCCAAGTTGGGAGTATATCACTAGTAACCATCAACTACATAACCTCTGAGCTCGTACGTCTCAGAGAAGGGTGTTAAGCCAAGAGAATAAATTCTCTGCCACCAATAAAAATGTATTTGATAGAAACCAGCTTTACATCTCAAACTGTAATGTCAGACACACATCCATACAAGTCCATTCCGGGATCGAACGGAACCGAAGGCACTTCCAAAAGAAGCCCTTGCAATCCGGATATTCACTAATCACGTCCGGTATTCCCATCACAAAGGGTGATAAAATCTCTATATCGGAGATCAGCAGATGTAGAGTCATTCGACGGCAATCCTTCCGTTTCCAAAAATATATGGTCTTCAACACCGGTCTTCAAATCCATTACGACATATCACTATTCGGAATGGGATTTATGACACAAAGTTTCTCTCCCGTCTAAACCGAATAACGAGCGCTGTGACGCCCCACCTCTATACCCACGCTAGCCAAGAACACTACGGTGTAATGATGTTAACTAACGCGGAGAATAAGGCTGTTGAGGAGCGGCCATCCGTAGTTAGGCCTTACACTAGTTTTGGTTATCTCGATAGGAGTGGTATATATATTCTTTCAATTTTCATCTCTGATTTATTTACTCCCATCGACATACCCCAAGTCCAGTATAAAACGAACTACGATGGTTCATAATAGTTTAGGACAGTAGATATAATAATAACACAGATAATATAAATGTGGAACACAGATAAAACAAAAAAATTCTCATATATATAATAATTGATGTCAGTTACAATACACGTGATACAGTACATATGATACAACTACAACTGTCGACTCAGAAAGTTACATATACAAGTACATTATCGTGAATAATATACATGAATACATAACATCCTATACAAATACACTAACTACTAAAATGACAACGACTACTCCAAAAGATATGAAAAGACTTCATAGCTCTAGCAGCAATCCAAAGCAGGATATCTACAACCTGTAATAACTCGGTCTGACCCGAGTATTAAATTCAAAGAAAATAATACACGGGTCAGTCTAATTCAAACTCAGTTATTAGAGCACAGAAGCAATAATGATTAGTAACAAATAGACGACAGTCACAATAAATCTCGTCTATCCGATCCTTAAATAAAAAAATCGGTTAATTATAAATATAACATGTAACAGTGTTAAACAACAATCAGCAGATTCAAATCATCAACAAAGATAAGTAAAAAAAAGAATATCAATGAATATAATTTGGAAAACATCAAAATTGCCTAATCGGCAATTAACAACAAAATCTAATTGTTGAATAAATAATTAGAAACTCATAATCTAATTATCAAAAAGATAATTAGATATCAATTAAACCATCAAATTAAACCAAATCAGAATACGACACAAAATATTGAAATATCAATTAAAATGTCAATTCGGGTAGGGCTGCAGTACACGCACGCGTGCACTGCCTCGCCACTACAGCATATGGAATACCAAAAGATCATTAAATCAACGCAAAAAGAATATCAATAAAACAATATTGTGTGGCTGCAGTTCACGCTTGTGTGCACTGCCTTGCCACTACCGTGATGATGTACACTAAAGCTCCATACCGTGTGGCTGCAGTTCACGCTTGCGTGCACTGCCTTGCCACTATAGTGATGATGTACTCAAACGGGCACAAGGTCAAACCCAAAATACCGGATTCAACACAGGTGTCATTCCAAAATCAATATGAAACTCAGGTGCAATCAAAATTGAATAGTGACATGCACAAACACCAGAACAGGTTAGAGAAACAAGTCGTAACTACAAAGCTAAGTCACTTACAAAATGCAGAGGTCAAGTCAGTGACTCAACACAACTGCAACAACAACAAAAATGAAACTGCAGCCACCACATAAATAAAACAGTTCATGTTCCAAACTACAAAGTGATCAAGACATGAACCTGACAAGTACTCAAGGGATGCAGCCCACAAGCAACTAAAACCATGTATACAAAAAAAATGGTTCGGGTAAGTAACCAAAACAATACACACGTAGAAGTAGTGCATACAATATGCTTTTCTGACATAAACAAACAGGTACAACATAATGCATTAGTGAAACCAACGTCAAGTGATACTGAACACACATGAACAGTGCAAGTAGTCAATGGGGTGTTCAATGCAATATGACTCAGGTCATTGACCACTTCAAATCTTGCAGACCAGATCAGAGTGACATCAGGGACAAGCTTTGCCAGATCAAGTGCAAATAACCAATACAACAAGCTCAATGCTCAAGCTACTGCACAATGCAAATGATGACCAACACACAATTATATCTAGCCACACGTATATGGTCATGTGGCTACACAGTGCACATACAACATATGAAGGCAATGCAAATTCCACCAAGCACAGGTCGAAAGAGTTCAACACAAGTGGATCAATGGAACAAAGACTACAAGAAGAATGCATTTATACATACATGGATGTATGTGTACACATGGTCTCAGTGCGTATTCAAGTGCACATGAACTGCTCAAACTACAATGAAGTCAACCACGAACAAGTGAAAATTGTCACCTAAACGAAGGCAGTAAAATAGATGTGCACAGAAAAGGTTCAAGCGCCCAAAAGCATTTAGCAGCCGTTTCGAATAATCAAGACATCAATAGTTTCAAAGAATTTGCTAAATAAGTTCAAGGCCGAAGATTAAGAAATGTCACAGGAAACTTCAAAAATCGAAGTCAAACCAAAGTCAACAAAAATTCAGGTTAAATACCAGAAAAACAACATCGTGAAGACCAAGGTAGCAAGGAACGCGATCGAACAGTTCTATATCGAAGCCGTGACAACCACGAAATCAAATAGATCAAAATCAATACAAAACAACTTAAATCGAACTGCAAGCAAAATGAATCGACAACTCAAACAATTGAATACGAATTGACAAAGTCGAAAATCATCACAGGCATCTAAACAAAATCAAATGGCTGAAGCCCAATATACATACGAAGCCACCAAAATTCTAAGGAGTGATAACAAAAAAAAAATCAAGCAACGGTACTCGAATACATGTGTTTGAATTGAAGATGTGAGTGAGAGAATCACTCATCTTAGCATTGGCGAGCACGACAATTGGTCGGCAAGCACCAAGTAGAATCGAGGAACGAGCGATCAAGAATCGAAACCCTAATTTGATTTGGAATGAGAACGAACGAGGCCGCCATTATTCGCTCGTATGTTTTTGTTAGGGTTTTTTTAAAAAAAAAATGAAACGAGAAAGAGAGGGGAACGGTATAACAGTGGATAAGCATCACGGCCCCAAGAAAAACATCGGCCAAAATTATTTTAAAACCCGCATTCACTTTTAACCATATATTAAAAGAATTTCAACCCAATAACTATCACCATTAATCGAAATGACGATGATTACAAATTGGTGAGAAATTCCTGGGTTGTTACAGACTCCCCTCCTTAAAGAAATTGCGTCCTCGCAATCATAAGGAATAAATGAACAAATGGTAACAGCCATAAAGAACATCATCACAAGATGAAGAAATTTGAAATAGGATGTTCACCATAAAGAGCTTGAAAGAGTAAGCCTGAACGTGTTTGCTCGATGAATTCTCTGGATTCCTAAGTGCAATCCTTAGGATTTGTGAACCATTGAACTTCCGCAAGAAAAACATCTTTATTTCGAATGTGCTACACCCCAGAAGCAATGATGTGAATAGAAGATTGCTCAAAAGTCAAATAGGCAAAACTTCCATTTCTTCAATTACACTGGGCTCAAGAATAAAAATCGGAAATCCCTAAGGCATTTCCGTAATTGGAAGACATGGAAAACGTCATGAATAGCAGAAAATTGAGCCGGTACACCGACGTAGCACAATATAAACACCAAAGAAATCTTTTAATTTCATAAAAGAAATTCACAAATTCTCTACAAATTTTAATTATCAAATAGATAATCAGAATACAGAAATCACAAAACAGCAATATCTAATTATCGATACGATAATTAGAAGACTGCAAAATTTAATTATCAACAAAGATAATTAGAAAACAAAAATCACAAGTCGCAAAATTGCAAATATCTAATTACCAAAAACGATAATTAGAAATCTCAAATCAACAAATATCCAATTATCAAATACGATAATCCGAAACAACAAATATTTAATTATCAAAAACGATAATCAAATCTTAAATCACAAATATTTAATTATCACAAATGATAATCAAATCTTAAATCACAAATATTTAATTATCACTAATGATAATCAAATTTTAATTCAACAAATATTTAATTATCGAAAACGATAATTAAAGCTCAAATATCTAACTATCACAAGCGATAATCAGAAACAACAAATATCTGATTATTAAAAACGATAAATCAGAAATCACAAATATCCGATTATCAAAAACGATAATCGAAAATCACAAATATTCGATTATCAAAAACGATAATCAGAAATCACAAATATCCGATTATCAAAAACGATAATCAAAATCCATAATTATCCGATTACCAAAAACGATAATCAGAAACCACAAATATCCGATTATCAAAAACGATAATCAAAAACCACAAATATCTGATTATCAAAAATGATAATCAGAAACCACAAATATCCGATTATCAAAAAAGATAATCAGAAACCATAAATATCCGATTATCAAAAATGATAATCAGAAATCACAAATATCCAAGTATCAAAAACGATAATCAGAAATCACAAATATCCAACTATCAAAAACGATAATGAGAAATCACAAATATCTGATTATCACAAACGATAATCAGAAACCACAAATATTTCAATTAACGAGTCCGGAATTAACCGAAATAACAAACGCACATGTCCCATAACCACGAGTTTTACTAAATCATTTAATTCACTTCATTGTTTCCTTCAAAGTTCAAAATTCTATACCTTGAAAATAACATTTCACATTCTCAAACGAACAAATCCGGAATTAAGCGAATCAGTAAAAGAAAGGGGTCATAATCCTCGATTTTTCTGAAACGTTTAAATCGCTTCCTCATTCTTTTGAAAGCGTAAACCGTAAAAATTTTGGAAACGATTTTTATTTTGAAACAATTTTTAAAACACGTGATTAAAACAGCAACATCAGTAGCAACTTCGACAAGGAAATTGCACTTCTCAAAATACCGTAAAAACGGACAACAAAATAAGCATCGCGGGATAACCGCTCGAGAAATCCATTTTAAAATTGACGGTTACTGAAGTTAATACGTCAAAATCTCATCAAAATAATTGGCATCAAAATATAATACCAATGAATTTTCATTCATCAAAAATGTCACAAGAATCTTCTCAAAGATAGAAAGGGGTATCATACCCTAAACTTGTATTCATAACAAGTCAATGACACAGGATTTCACCAATGCACAAAAATTGATAAAACTTATCAATAGAAATCACGAAAATTGGTGAAGCACAAATTCTAGAAATCATCACAAGAAATCCAGAAAACACAAATTCTAGAAATCTACACAAGAAATCCAGAAAACACAAATTCTAGAAATCTACACAAGAAATCCAGAAAACACAAAGAGGGGGGAAGGCATATCGCAAAACGGGAGTATGAAAACTCACCACACCAGTATCACAAAACGAGACGCTGTCTCATGATGGCTAACCATTAAATTTTGACACACGAATGGTCCGAAGACCGTGGGGCGCTACCCCACATATGTGAGTAGCAACATCACACAAACGGGGTTTAGTCTCCCTCGTAGACAAAGAGACATCACACAATCACTAGTCTAAATCATAAAAAGGGAAAGGCCTAACACAAAATGGGAGCATGAAAACTCACCAACCGGTATCACAAAACGAGACGCTATCTCATGGTGGCCAATCATTAAAATTTGACACACGAATGGTCTGAAGACCGTGGGGCGCTACCCCACATATGTGATGGCGAAACATCACACAAGTGCGATGGCGAAACATCACAAGAGCGGGGTCTAGTCTCCCTCGCAGACAAAGAGACATCACACAGTTGCTAGTCTAAATCACAAAAATGATCATCATGATCATCAAGAAGTGTCAATTACACTAAGTTAGTAAACATAAAAGTTTAGCTTCATGTCCCATAACCACTAGCTTAACTCAAATATTTACGAACAAACTGTAGATCTTCACTAGAATATTGTCACGAGAGTTTTCAATCGAACAAGTCCAAGAGTTAACCGACGAAGGAAATGCAAGCGTTTCATACCACTTGTTTTACTAAGCCGTTTAATTCAATTTCTCATACGAGTGAGGTCAAGGTTTGTATATACTAATAGATTGGAAAACAGTTTAGGAAAAGAACTCTGTAGTAAAATAGTTTTGAAATCGTTTGGAGAAAAGGGTTTTGATATTTACTACTAGTATAGAAAACCTTTATACTTTTTTAAAGTGGCCAATCACAAAAATGATTGTAGAAACAATCAATCACAAGAATTCACATACAATGATATGAATATAATCCAAATAAATCGATACTGAATCCTTCAAAAAGTATGTTCACGGAAATCCCGAACAAAATGTCATCAAAGTTGCTAATAAATGATAGCAACAAATCGGGGAATTAACAAGAATCAATTAAATTTGGAAACCAAATCAATTCACTAAAATTCACATTCGAAGACGTGAATTAAATCCATAGAATTCGATTCCAAATGCATCAAAATAGAAATACCCAAAAATTCCAGAAATATAAGTTATCAAAGTCGACAAAGGTGATAACAACTAATCGGAAAAGAAGAATCGATTAACAATTGGAAAAACAAAGCAGAACGAGCATAAATGCATAAATGACCTCAACAAAAAATGAAAATCAAGTCAATGCCGAAGTCAACAATTAATGGCCACAGTCGAGTACAAAACGAATCAACATCATCATCAAAGAATTCAACGGCAAACAAAGTCATAGTCTTGGAAATAAAGGAATTAACAATTTCACAAAAACAAAGTGACCGAAGTCAAATGGAAATCAAGCCGAGGAAAACACAAAATATCAAGTTCAAAATCGCTGAGATTCGAACTAGATATGAGTGAAAAATCAAAATCACTCAATTTGCAACCGGTCGAGCTATTTTTCATCACAGTGTAACAGGTACACAATGACACCCATAGCATAGCACAAAAGTGGAATAAAGTCCAGAGGTCAAAATAACTTTAATTGGCCAAATTCGAATAGAATCAACATCGTCTAAATCAATACAAAGCCAAAAACACAAGATAAAAATCCTGATCATCAAAAACTCAACTGGAGTTCGTAAAGCAAACGGAGGCCGAAGCCAAAATAATATCACGAAATCAAAATCAAATGCGCATAATTAAGCGTTAGGAATTCATACCTAACAAGCAAAGATAATCATAGGCAAAGTGAGAGGTAAAACGTCGACAAATAGTTGTAACACATGTTCCATCTAAGTTATGTTTTATATTATGTCCATAAACCTCACTTTGATACCAAAACGACCCACCTCTATACCCACGCTAGTCAAGAACACTACGGTGTAATGCTGTCAACTAACACGGAGAATAAGGCTGTTGAGGAGCGGCCATCCGTAGTTTGGCCTTACACTAGTTTTGGTTATCTCGATAAGAGTGGTATATATATTCTTTCATTTTTCATCTCTGATTTATTTACTCCCATCGACATACCCCAATTCCAGTATAAAACGAACTACGATGGTTCATAATAGTTGAGGACAGTAGATATAATAACAACACAGATAATATAAATGTGGAACACAGATAAAACAAAAAATCTCATATATATAATAACTGATGTCAGTTACAATACACATGATACAGTACATATGATACAACTACAACTGTCGACTCAGAAAGTTACATATACAAGTACATTATCGTGAATAATATACATGAATGCATAACATCCTATACAAATACACTAACTACTAAAATGACAAAGACTACTCCAAAAGATATGAAAAGACTTCACAGCTCTAGCAGCAATCCAAAGCAGGATATCTACAACCTGTAATAACTCGGTCTGACCCGAGTATTAAATTCAAAGAAAATAATACACGAGTCAGTCTAATTCAAACTCAGTTATTAGAGCATAGAAGCAATAATGATTAAGTAACAAATAGACGACAGTCACAATAAATCTCGTCTATGCTATCCTTAAATAAAGAAATCGGATAACGATAAATATAACACATAACAGTGTTAAACAACAATCAGCAGATTCAAATCATCAACAAAGATAAGTAAAAAAAAGAATATCAATGAGTATAATTTGGAAAACATCAAAATTGCCTAATCGGCAATTAACAACAAAATCTAATTATTGAATAAATAATAAGAAACTCATAATCTAATTATCAAAAAGATAATTAGATATCAACTAAACCATCAAATTAAACCAAATCAGAATACGACACAAAATATTGAAATATCAATTAAAATGTCAATTCGGGTAGGGCTGCAGTACACGCACGCGTGCACTGCCTCGCCACTACAGCATATAGAATACCAAAAGATCATTAAATCAACGCAAAAAGAATATCAATAAAACAATACTATGTGGTTGCAGTTCACGCTTGCGTGCACTGCCTTGCCACTACCGTGATGATGTACACTAAAGCTCCATACCGTGTGGCTGCAGTTTGCGCTTGCGTGCACTGCCTTGCCACTACAGTGATGATGTACTCAAACGGGCACAAGGTCAAACCTGAAATACCGGATTCAACACAGGTGTCATTCCAAAAATAGTATGAAACTCAGGTGCAATCAAAATTGAATAGTGACATGCACAAACACAAGAACATGTCAGAGAAACAAGTCGTAACTACAAAGCTAAGTCACTTACGAAATGCAGAGGTCAAGTCAGTGACTCAACACAACTGCAACAACAACAAAAATGAAACTGCAGCCACCACATAAATAAAACAGTTCATGTTCCAAACTATAAAGTGATCAAGACATGAACCAGACAAGTACTCAAGGGATGCAGCTCACAAGCAACTAAAACCATGTATACAAAAAACATGGTTCGGTTAAGTAACCAAAACAATACACACATGGAAGCAGTGCATACAATATGCTTTTCTGACATAAACAAACAGGTACAAGATAATGCATCAGTGAAACCAACATCAAGTGATATTGAACACACATGAACAGTGCAAGTAGTCAATGGGGTGTTCAATGCAATATGACTCAGGTCAGTGACCACTTCAAGTCTTGCAGACCAGATCAGAGTGACATCAGGGACAAGCTTTGCCAGATCAAGTGAAAATAACCAATACAACAAGTTCAATGCTCAAGCTACTGCACATTGCAAATGAAGACCAACACACAAGTATATCCAGTCACACGTATATAGTCATGTGGCTACACAGTGCACAGACAACACATGAAGGCAATGCAAATTCCACCAAGCACAGTGAATATTCAAGTACACATGGTCTCAGTGCATATTCAAGTGCACATGAATTGTTCAAACTACAATGAAGTCAACTACGAACGAGTGAAAATTATCACCTAAACGAAGGCAGTAAAACAGATGTGCACAGAGAAAGTTCAAACGCCCAAAAGCATTTAGCAGCCGTTTCGAATAATCAAGACATCAATAGGTTCAAAGAATTTGCTAAATAAGTTCAAGGCCGAAGATTAAGAAATGTCACAGGAAACTTCAAAAACCAAAGTCAAACCGAAGTCAACAAAAATTCAAGTTAAATACCAGAAAAACAACATCGTGAAGACCAAGGTAGCAAGGAACGCGATCGAACAGCTCTATATCGAAGCCGTGACAACCACGAAAATCAAACAGATCAAAATCAATACAAAACAACTTAATCGAACTGCAAGAAAAATGAATCGACAACTCAAACAATTGAATACGAATTGACAAAGTCGAAAATCATCACAGGCATCTAAACAAAATCAAATGGCCGAAGCCCAATATACATACGAAACCACCAAAATTCTAAGCAGTGATAACAAAAAAAAATCAAGTAACGGTACTCGAATACATGGGTTTGAATTTAAGATGTGAGTGAGAGGATCACTCACCTTAGCATCGGCGAGCATGACAATTGGTCGGCAAGCCTCAAGTGGAATCGGGGAACGAGCGATCAAGAATCGAAACCCTAATTTGATTTGGAATGAGAACGAACGAGGCCGCCATTATTCGCTCGTGTGTTTTCGTTAGGTTTTTTTTAAAAAATGAAACGAGAAAGAGAGAGGAACGGTATAACAGTGGATAAGCATCACGGCCCCAAGAAAAACATGGGCCAATATTATTTTAAAGCCCGCATTCACTTTAACCATATATTAAAAGAATTTCAACCCAATAACTATCACCATTAATCGAAATGACGATGATTACAAATTGGAGAGAAATTCCTGGGTTGTTACAAGCGCTTATTTTAAAAAATAAGTGCAGCATTCAATTCAAGCAAATCACAACAAATACTCATTTGGTAATTATTGATAGTCGGTTATTTAGCTATCAAGGCCAACAAACAAATATCCAACACCATAACAATCACAAGGCCCTTTTTATTAATCTTCCATAATTTAAATTACTTGCCAGATATTCACTTCAATTTATCTTTAAAAGGATATATTCTCTAAACATTTCACTTTCTACATTGGAAAACATTTCCAAATACTTATCTAACAATAAGTAATTCACAAATCTATTTATTTTCAATACTTAGAAAATATTCAGTATACTTCAAAAACTATTAAGTATATATTTTATTCTTTTAAGCAAAACATTCTCTTAAACACATTCATTTGAGTCAAACCGAATGTTATGTAAAACATTGTTATGACAACCCAAAATCACTAGTATAGGATTGAAATTAAGATGGATATATAAATCCCAATACTATCTAAAACATTTCCTTTCGAAAATCATTTACTATAACAACAGTGTTATAGTCCACTATTTCCTTTTATTTCTCCAAAACGTTTATTTCAATAATAAATGTTGAAATCTATGGTTTCGATACTTAATACATTTTAAAACATCTTTAAATCGTTTTAATTCTATTTAAAATATCACTTCCCCATAACATTTCTTTAATATATTATTCACTGTCCAAAATCGTCTACATAAATCGTCCAAATTCAACACTTCTACACATTTTATTTAAAGGATTATCCACTGTCCAAAATCGTGAATATACTTCGTTAACCGAATTCAACATTTCTACACATTTTATTTAAAGGATTATCCACTGTCCAAAATCGTGGATATATCTCCTTTCATAAGCTAAAATAAATATCTTATCAAAATAAGTCGTTTTCGGATTTATAAAACAGTGTTTATAAATTCCATTTATATTTTATAAAAACTTCAACTTATAAAAGCACTTTATTAACAAATTCTATCCATATCCCATTTACACGCAAATATCCAAATTATAAGCAAATTCTTATAATTCTCTATTTACAGATTCATTCTTTTTATAACTTCAAAATCGTAGATTCTATTCGTTTATAAAATCCATTTATAATCATCATTTTAAAACATTTCAAAACTCCTTTATAATTTCATCACTTTGATTTATAAAAATTCAATTTTATAAATCTTATATATAAAGCTTTTATAATAAATTCAAAAATCTCAATTTAAACTATTTTTATAAAATCATTAACTCCATATTTCAAAAATCACATTTCAACTATATTTCCCAAAAATCATAATTTTTATAACATTAAAATTATAATGTTTATTTATTTAAAATGAATCAATTCCAAAATTTAATAAAATGTATACTTTCAAAAATCACTTTAACACTTTTAATTTTCCAAAATAGGCCCAATGCTGCAACAACACTAAATATAACAATCACGGCATCCAAAACATCATATATCATATGATAACAAAATATATCACAATACCTGTAAATAAATCAATACGGATGAGGAATCCAGTTGGATCCCTCCAACCTGTTTCCCTGCATCCACAGATGTTGGCACAATATCAATCCCGTTTCAATACGGTATATCGCGGTATATGGGGTTCATAAAATATTATCCGCTATTATGCGACGCAATAGGGTCTCATCTGCTATATAATGCGGGAAATCAACTCCAAGTACATATATAATGCCAATTCCACATCAAGGTGAAATATCGCAGTATATGTTTTTAATAAATAACATCCGCTTAATATACGGCGTATAGGGTCTATTTCAATACAACATATAATAATTTATCATTCAATCACACAATCAAGCAATTTTAAATCTAACTATTTAAATTTTGAATCGAAACAGATTCGATTGAGTGAGAAGTTCTCACCTTGCTTTCAATAACAGTTTTAGCGTTTTATTTCGAATAAAATTAAACGCGCGTTTAATTTTACCCAAAATTTTCACTAGCTCTAATCAACTCCAATCAAGCTCCATCCCGTAGTGCTCATCAATACGAACCCAACGCAATTTGTTTCGTCATTTTTCGACCTCGTATGAAAGAGTTACAGCTTTTTAAAATTTATACGAATTATAATATAAATAAGTTTACATTTTCTTTTTATATTTTAAAACCTAATTTATCAGGGCCGTTGATTTCTTGCTTGATGAATCCAGGCCGCAACATCCTTTCTTCCCCAAAACATTTTCTCCCAGGTAACAAAGAACCCACGGCCGTCGTACTTCCCTTGATTATCGCGACCACCTCCTTCACTTTGGCGACGATCAGCGACCTTCACGACGTAGCCCATCACGAGTGCGACCTTCGGCCGAAGCAAGGTGGTGCTCGGTCCCCTATGCTCCTTGAAAAATGTGCGCGACTTCCTGATGAACGCGAGTAGATATCTCCTTGATCGTTGCGTCGTTCACGATCATCACCATATAGATTTGAAGCTCTCACTTAGATCTACAACTCTCGTGTTGAAGATTTCTCGAATTAGTTGATGGATTAGAAGAGATTAAGAGAGGAAGAAGGCAAAGTTTCGGCCACTAAATATAGAAGGTGGCGACTGAAGCTTTGACCTAGGGTTTGAGCAAAATAATGAATTTGAGGTCCTTATATAGAAAATTACGCGACACTATTAACCCGAAATTTTTCCGAACTCCAAACGAAGCGTGCCGCCTGGCATTTATAATGTTTTACCCTCCATTCCGAACGCAATGGAATATATATTGGGAGCCAATTTGATCAAGTTTGAAAGATAAGTTTTCGAATCTAATATTTAAATTTAAAATTCACTCAAAACGATTTCTACGCGTTTTAGCTTGCCCCAGACAAACCGTAAGTCCGATTGACACGAAATTTGAAACTATATAATAATATAACATTACGGATCCGATGAAACTGGTTTCATCGAAATCCGAGACTTTTTGAAAAATGGCTATTTTAAACTTGTCAATAAAGCATTAAAATATTCAATTTTCACAATTTAACTTTTAATTCGATTTTAAAAATTCTATAACATAATTCTAACTCCAATATGATTTAATATAGCTTTACAAATCAATTTTAATCACATTAAACCCAATTTCCAATTAATTCTGTAATTTCAAATACTAAATTATCAATTTAATTATCCAATTAAATCTTCATACTCAAATTTTAATTCACTCATCTTATAAATTTCATTCGTGAATCATCAAAAATAATTAAATATACGAATTTCAAATGACAGAAATTCTGGGTCGTTACAAACTTCCCCCTTAAAGAATTTCGTCCTTGAAATTACCAAGTAAGAAAAAGTTACAGAATCCATTAACTTTTCAAATCAAATTGTTCAAATTAAATTTCGAATTCATATAAACATTTTAACTTTTCCAAAATCCATAGTTAAACTTCTTACAATAACTTTACTATGTTTTGAAATCATACTTAGTTATCTTTTCAAAAAACTTCAATTTTCTCAAAAAATTTCAATTTTCTCAAAAATATTCTAACGCCTTGAATTTTCAGAAAATTTCGCCATAGTCTCCTTTGCACAGTTTGATCCCAAAAAAATGGCAATATATATCAAAAATATACATCTCATCAAGTAGTGAGGCATCCCGCAGGGAAAAAAGTGTAAAAGTACGATATGTAATCCGAGATATGTACCTTATATATTATTAGCGAGCACATACGGCTAATATAGCGTGAAAGTGAGCTCCAAAAAGTGAAGCAAGCACAATCCGCACCTACTAAACACTCAACAACAACGAAAAAGATGCATATATTAAAGTAATATCTATATACAACATATATCAAGTACAACAACTACATATGCTAATATAGCAAATGCAACAAAGGCAATAAATGCAACCATCAAATAACTAGCATTCAACTAACATCCATAACCAAATCAATACACTTTCACTTCTCATTAATATTCAATGAATTGGATTTCCAATTTAAATCACATTTGATTTATTAACATTAGACTTTACTAACACTCATTTATTCAATTAGTTTATATTCACTAATTCATATTCAAGTTAGTTCACTTCCACATTCAAATCAAATTCCATAGCTTTCAATTTTTATTATCAATTCAACTTCGTTAACAATTAATGAATTATATATAATCAACTAACAACAATCTAACAATCAATGTATATTCAATACAACCAAATTCATTCAATTTTCTTTTTACATTCAATTTGGTCCATCACTTTTAATTAGCTTTAATGAATTAACACTTACATCCATTATTTCATTTCAATTTACTTACATTCAATTGATTTACATTCAATTCATTCATTAATTCAATTGCTAATTCATTTTACCATATAAGGTTGAATTTCATTACATAACTCAAGTTCATATTCATCACTTCTCTTTATTAATTTACTTCGTTACCAAAATCAACTTCATTCAACATCACTTAAGTTATATTCCATTTCAAACATCATTTGTTCAACTTAACTTAAATTCCTACTTACAAATCCAATTCATATTCCAATTCTAAAGTAAATTCTATTTAACTTTACCAAAGTAAAATGTTTATTATTTCATATTATAAGTTCAAAAACCGTTCCACTTATATTCAACAATTACAACTTGGATTTAATTTCAAATTTGTTTATCACAACTAACCTTCAGTTTTCCAATTTACTATGGTAGCAAATCCATCACACAGAAACTCAAAAATGATACTGATGATGCTGCAGTCATCACCCTTATTATTTCCCAGTAACAGTAGTGAATCCAGTGCTTAATATTCTTTCAAAATTTTCTTTTTATTCATATATCACATTTACAAATCTTTTACTTATATAATTTCACTATTTTCTCTTTACTTATATAAGATCATTTCACAATTGTAAATCATATTAATTATAATTCCATACTTATAATTCCTCGCTTATACAATTTATTCTTTTAATTAACTTATATATATTCCTACATTTTCAACAACCAAACAACCAATTTATATACACTTTTATAATTTTAAAGATTATTTCTTTATATACAAAATATAATCAAGGTAAAATTATTTCAATTACCCAATTTAAAATGATACTATGTCGACTTGCCTCGTTTAAGAGTTTAGAAATCCCTATCAATAATATGGCGTTCCACATACCGACCAGAATTCACATACAGCTCAACGGATAAGCAAACACAATATAAAACGCTTTTATATTCACTAACAAATATGCGGTCATATCTATTATTACACTCACACTCATTCTAGAGTACTACTGACTCTAATTCCTAACAGAGCCAAGGTTGTCGCTTAACCATATGCTCAGATACCAAATGTCAAGATAGCGGTTTTCGGCTTACGAAAGTCGACATTAATACGTCTACTGTATCAACTACCGAGCAATCGAATGCCGTAAAACCGTACCGTTAGGGTTAAAGTAGAGGTAGAAGATAGAAGAAGAAAGAAAGAAAGAAGAAGAAAACAGAGACAATAACAGAATCTCACAATCGCAGCGGAACAACATATAATAGATGAATGAATATCTTTAAAACAAAGAACTATATCAGTTATTACATTACATCACATTACATTACATTATCAGAGTTTACAACAACAAACAGCGGAAAAGAAATACTATATACTAGTTGATACGCCATGCCATCCAGCTTGCTCCTGATCTCCATAGCAACTCCTGAATTCCAGAATAACCTGATAACCTAACTCTAGACTGCTCATGTAGAAAATAATGGGCACCCAGAATTTATAAAGGAAACAATAAACTCCAGGTCAGTCATGTGACTGGTGTGAGAACTTAAAACAGTTTATCTTTTAAAAGCAAACAAAGAAAAAAAAAATTAATAGATCTGCAATGCTTTTGGAAAATGTAACTACCATAATTCCTCCTGCCACACACACAATGCAAACGCAGAATTGGAGGAGATTTCTCCTTATGATAGTCAAAGATGCTTATTACGCAGAATCATTTGATTATTATTATTATTAGTGCAAAGTGCAGGAAAAAATTTCGAAAGTACAATATTAATCTAAGCTAGCATAGGTACCATTATAGTATGCCTACTATAGCTACCATATTAAATGGTAGGTTCTACAACTAAAACCGTACAGGGCTTGTATTGTTTCTTTGGATTTCCAACAAATGGTTAGGCCAAGGAACTTCCCATTGCCACATGGAAACGCCTCTGGAAAGACGTCCCGAGAACCTAATCGGATCTCTACCAACACAAGGCTGGGTTACCCCTAGCTGGGTAACAACTGACACGAATATGCCATCCCCCGGTCGTAACCGACCTAAATCCCAGGATTCACCAACAACCACAAAATAATAAGATTGCAGCAACAACATAGGCTAAGTATCAAGGCTCCATACCATAATGCCACCTCTATCCAGAAGGAATGACATACACTAAGGGGGCACTATCCCTTTATAACCTTGCTGCATCTTTCCTGTATTGACCATTACCGGGGTGTGAGGTCCGACGAAGTCTCGTCTACAAAGCTACGCTTTTCATAAAAGCCACGCTTTGATCAACAAATGATCAGCAACACTCAGTATGCCACGTTACCAAATTGGGAATATATCACTAGTAACCATCAACTACATAACCTCTGAGCTCGTACGTCTCACAGAAGGGTGTTAAGCTAAGAGAATAAATTCTCCACCGCCAACAGAAATGTATTTGACAGAAACCAGCTTTACATCTCAAATTGTAACGTCAGACACACATCCATACAAGTCCGTTCCGGGATCTAACAGAACCGAAGGCACTTCCAAAAGAAGTCCTTGCAATCCGGATATTCACTAATCATGTCCGGTATTCCCATCACAAAGGGTGATAAAATCTCTATATCGGAGATCAGCCGATGCAGAGTCATTCGACGGTAATCCTTCCGTTTTCAAAAATATCCGGTCTTCAACACCGGTCTTCAAATGCTATCCATTATGACATATCACTATTCGGAATGGGATTTATGACACAAAGGTCCTCTCCCGGCTAAACCTAATAACGAGAGCTTATTTTAAAAAATAAGTGTAGCATTCAATTCAAGCAAATCACAACAAATACCCATTTAAAGGTAATTATTGATAGTTGGTTATTTAACTATCAAGGCCAACAAACAAATATCCAGCACCATAACAATCACTAGGCCCATTTTATTAACCTTCCATAATTTAAATAACTTGCCAGATATGCACATCAATTTATCTTTAAAAAGATATATTCTCTAAACCATTTCACTTTCTACATTGGAAAACATTTCCAAATACTTATCTAACAATAAGTAATTCACAAATCTATTTATTCTTTTAAGGAAAACATTCTCTTAAACACATTCATTAGAGTCAAACAAATTGATGCAGCACGACCTGTAGAAGTCCAGAAGTTAGACCATTCACAAGTTAATGAAGCTTCAGTTCAATCTCCTAAGTCGTGCATGAGTCAAGGGGTTACGGTTTTAATTCGTAAGTCGTGCACGAGTCAAGTAAAGGAGTCATATGGGAAAGAGGCATCTCTTAATAGCTTAGGTCGTTCGTGCTTGATGAGTCATCCACGACCCAGTGAAGGTAGCATGAGTCGTCCATGACCTAAGGAGTCACGAGAAGGAACGTTGCAAGTGGCTTTGAGTCGTTTCCGACTCAACAATGGAGGCCTAGGTCGGCAACGACTTACGAAGGAAGATGTAGACCGACCTAATGGAATACCGCTTCTGGTGATAAGTCGTACACGACTCAACGACTCATCAATAAGTCGTGTACGAGATAACAAGGGCATAAAAGTGGAAGGAGTTGTGTCGTTCGAAGTTGACTCGTTGGAAGGGATGGGCCGCAGGGAAGCTATGAGTCGGTAAAGACAAGAGGCATGTGTCGTAACTCGTTGGGTCCTAAGGTCGTGAGTCCTTGAGTCGGTCTTCAGTTGAGTCGTATACGACCTAAGTGATATCTTGAGTCTGTACTGTTTTAAGTCGTTGTGTGATGAAGTGTTGTATTGAGTCGTGGGTGTATAAGTCGTTACCGACTTAGTATAGGTCGTGAGATATGTTGTTGTAAGTATGTATAGTACTAAGTCGTGTACGACTTAAATGTTGAGTCGGCAATAGCCTGAGTCGGTCCTGTATGTAAATAAGTTGAGTCGTATTGTTGTGTGTAAGTCGGCAACGACTTATGATGAGTCGGGGGGGTTTTCATGAGTCGCTTACGACTTAAGAGTGGCGTGAGTTGTAAATGCTATAAATAGCCGTGTGTGAGTCATTTGTAGGTGGTTGATTTTTGAATAAAATTCTCTTTTGTTAGCTTTGTGCTTTCATACCAATTGGTAGTTGAGTGTAATCTCCTATCCCCTCTTTTGGTTAATCGAGTGCGCTCGATTCAACGATCGTAGAAGCCGATTCACGGAATCTAGTGCGCTAGATCAACGTGCGAAGAATCGTAGATCTTTAAACACGGTATAGTGCGCTATCAACGTGTTTGAGATAGCTAGAGTTCGGTATCTTTGGATCAACGAACTTGGGCATTTTGGTATCTTCAACTCACCGATTGCTACATTCCATCGATTGAAGTTTTGTTTCGAATAATCCGCTGCGTCATTATTGGTATCGGAGCCATACTTAGCCAATCATAGCTAAGTTGATTCTTGGAGCCAAGTTTTTGAAGTTTTTGAAGTTTGAAGTTGTTCATCGTGTTCATATTGAAGTTGCATCAAATTTGGAGTGTTTGATCCATTTCATTTTGGATCGAGGAGTTGGAAATTGTTTGGATCTATCTTGGGTTTTTGCGCGCCAAGGTTTGAAGTGTTTGAATTTGTAGCCGAGTCAAATTAAGCCGACTTTACTTGAGTCGTATACAAGGTGTTTGAAGTTGAGAGTAGGCCGTGTATACTTGTGGGAAGTAGCCGAGCCTTGTGAAGTGTAGAACTATACCTTGTGCTTGAAGTTGGAGCCGACCTCACTTGAGGCGTGACATATTGCCGAGACAAGTGGAGGCCGAGTCAAGTTCTTGCCGAGACATTGTTGAACCGTGAATTGTTGTTTAGTTGGAACTTTGAAGTCTTGTGTCGAATTGTTTAAATTTGTGAAGTTTTTCAATCATGCCACCAAGGAGAGCTAATCGTCATCAAAACGTTGAAGCTTTGTATCGTAGAGAAGAAGCCGAGCTTATGGAACAACGTATTAATGAAAAATTTGATGAAGGCATTGGGAAGTTGGAGAAATTGATGAATGATTTGAATCAAAGGAGGAGATCACCAAACTCGAACCATGGAGGAAACCGAGTTTCGCCATCGGTTACGGAAGCGAGGAGGGTATCGCCACATTCTTGTAGAAATAGAAGAGAAACATCAATTTCATCGCGAAGAGATCATTATGACTATGCACATGAAGAGAGAAGAAGTCAACGTGAATTTGACAATGAAGCATATAGAGATGAAGAGAGACATAGTCAAAGAAGCATGCATGAACGAAGGGATGATAATGGTCGAGATCGATGTAGGCGTACTTTTGATTTTGTTGAAGAAGGTGATAGAGCTAGTATTCATTATCGAGATCGAGATCAAGTTCGAAATTCTAATCGGGATGTTGAAGATGATCGTCGATGGGAATCGGGTATGAAAATGGAAATTCCGGAGTTTAAAGGCGGGATGGTAGCAGAAGAATTTCTCGATTGGATTTCTAATGTTGAGGAAATCTTTGATTTCAAGGAGGTCCCGGAGAATAGAAGGGTGAAGTTGGTTGCTACTAGGTTGAGGGGGAGAGCTTTGGCGTGGTGGCAGCAAACTAAACTTACCAGGGAGAGAATGGGGAAGTCAAAGATAGAATCATGGGATAAGATGAAAAAGTTGATGAGATCTACTTTCTTACCTTACAATTACCAATCACTTATGTACCAGAGGTTGCAGAATCTGAGGCAAGGGACAAAGTCTGTTAGTGATTATGCTGATGAATTTTACCAACTCATTGCTAGGAATGATATTATGGAAACGGAAGAACAGCTAACTGCTAGATTCATTGGGGGATTGAGAATGCAGATCGAGGATATGGTTAATATGTTTGATCCTAGATCAGTTGCAGAGGCACATCAGAAAGCGTTGGCTTGGGAGAAACAAGGAAGGCGTGGAGGTGGTGTGTTTACTAATTCCAATAATCCAGTGAAGGGTGCCAGTGGGAATTCTAATGTTTCTAAACCTATCAGTAAGCCAGTGGTGAAGGAGGTTGAGAAGGCAAAGGCTAGCAGTGTTTTCAAATGTTATAATTGTCAGGAGTTGGGTCACAAAAGTAATGAATGTCCGAAGCCGAAGAAGAGAGCAATGGTTGCTGAGATTGAGGATGATAGTGAGGAAGCAGAATGTTCAAATACACCTTATGTAGAGGAGGAGGAAGAATTGTTTGGAGATGAAGGTTGTAATCTTATGATGAGGAGGTCATGTCTTACACCAAAGCAAGAGGAGGATTGTAGTTGGTTGAGAAGCAATATTTTTCAGTCGACATGCACTATTCTGGGAAAAGTTTGCAAGTTCGTTATTGATGCGGGAAGTTGTGATAATATTATTTCTACAGAAGCAGTAAGAAAATTGAACTTGAAAACTGAGAAGCATCCTAAACCGTACAAGCTAGCATGGTTAAGGAAGGGTGGTGAAGTGAAGGTGTGTCGAAGGGCTTGTGTTAATTTTTCTATTGGGAAGAAATACAAAGATGAAATTTGGTGTGATGTTGTGGATATGGATGTTTGTCATCTGTTGTTGGGCAGACCGTGGCAATTTGATAGAGCAGTTCAACATGACGGTCGTACCAATAGTTACAGTTTCATGTTCGAGGGTACGAAAATCACTTTGGTTCCTAAGAAGCAACAGCAGAAGGAGAGCAAGCTGGAGGAAATTGAGGAATTGAATACTCTGTTGACTTTGAAAGAGTTTGTTAAGGAAGTTGAAGAGGAGCCTGAAGTATTTTTGTTGATTGGGAGAGAGAGTAATGAAGAAGTTGAGATTCCAGATGAAGCAAAGCCAATTTTGAAAGAATTTGAAGATGTCTTTCCAGAGGAGTTGCCTAAAGAGTTACCGCCACTTAGAGACATTCAACATCAAATTGATCTTGTTCCGGGAGCAGTGTTACCACATCGACCACATTACCGAATGAGTCCGAAGGAACATGAGGAGTTACGAAGGCAGGTGGAAGAGTTGTTGGAACAGGGACGTGTTCAGGAAAGCTTGAGTCCTTGTGCCGTGCCAGCATTGTTAGTACCAAAGAAGGACGGAACATGGAGAATGTGCACAGATAGTAGAGCTTTGAACAAGATTACTGTTCGTTATAGATTTCCTATGCCAAGGTTGGATGACTTACTGGATCAGTTGAGTGGGGCAACTATATTTTCAAAGATTGATTTGAAGAGTGGTTATCATCAAATTCGAATCAGACCTGGAGATGAATGGAAGACAGCTTTCAAGACAAGAGAGGGGTTGTACGAATGGTTGGTTATGCCATTTGGTTTGTCAAATGCACCTAGTACATTCATGCGGGTGATGAATCAAATCTTTAGACCATTCATTGGGAAGTTCGTTGTAGTTTATTTCGATGATATTCTGATTTACAGCGGAAGTATGGAGGAGCATGTTCTACATTTGAGGGAAGTATTGATTATTCTTCGTGAAGAACAATTTTATGCTGCTACGAAGAAATGTGTGTTTATGACGCACAGTGTTTTATTCCTGGGTTATGTTGTTTCAGGGGAAGGTATTCAAGTTGACCAGAGTAAAGTTGAGGCAGTCAGGAATTGGCCTCAGCCAAAGACGATTACGGAAGTGAGGAGTTTTCATGGGCTAGCGTCATTCTACCGAAGATTCATTCCACACTTCAGTAGCGTGATGGCTCCAGTTACTGATTGCATGAAAGGGAAACAATTTACATGGTCAGAAGAAGCGGGGGTTTCCTTTGAGAAGGTCAAGGAATTGTTGACGTCTGCACCAATTCTTGTTTTACCGAATTTTCAGTTATTGTTTGAATTGCATACTGATGCTTCGAAGGTTGGTATTGGAGGAGTTCTGAGTCAGAATGGGAAGCCAGTTGCTTATTTCAGCGAAAAGTTGTCAGGGGCAAAGATGAGATACAGTACATATGACGTTGAGTTTTATGCTGTTGTGCAAGCTGTCAAGCATTGGAGGCATTATCTGTTTCAGAAGGAATTTGTTCTTTATACTGATCATGAAGCATTGAAGCATTTACAGGGGCAGGATAAAATCTCAGCGAGACATGCATCATGGATTGCTTATTTACAGCAGTTTACTTTTGTCGTTAAGCACAAATCAGGGGTGACGAATCGGGTAGCTGATGCTTTGAGTAGGAGGAGTCATTTATTAACGACAATGAAGGTTGAAGTGACAGGGTTTGAAATGTTGCCAGAGATGATTGAAGAAGATCCTTACTTTGTGAAATATGTTGAGAAAGTGAAGGATGGGAGTACCGATGAATTTATGTTGATTGATGGTTTTCTGTTTAAAAGGAATCGTTTGTGTATTCCAGACTGTAGCTTGAGGATGAAAATTGTCAAAGAGTTACACGAGGAAGGGCATGTGGGCCGTGATCGTACTTTACAGTTGATTTCACAATCTTACTTTTGGCCGTCGATGAGAAAAGAGGTTGAAAGATTCGTGGAGAGATGCCATATTTGCCAGGTTTCAAAAGGAACAGCAACGAATGCAGGGTTGTATATGCCATTACCAGTACCATCTAAGCCATGGGTTGATATTAGCATGGATTTCGTTTTGGGTTTGCCGAGAACTCAAAGGGGAAATGATTCGATATTTGTTGTAGTGGACAGGTTTTCGAAGATGGCACATTTTGTTGCTTGCAAGAAAACGGCGGATGCTGTTCGTGTTGCTCAGTTGTTTTTCAAGGAGATCTATCGACTTCATGGATTGCCAAAGACTATTGTGTCGGATAGAGATACTCGTTTTCTGAGTCACTTTTGGTTGAGTTTGTGGAAAATGGTAGGAACGAAGTTGAATTTTAGCAGTGCTTATCATCCACAAACAGACGGACAGACGGAAGTTGTTAACAGGTCATTGGGAAATTTGTTGCGATGTCTTGTACAGGATAATTTGAGAAGTTGGGACATGAAGCTATGCCAGGCCGAATTTGCTCATAATCATGCAGTGAATCGAAGCACAGGATTCAGTCCATTTCAGATTGTTTATTCAAATTTACCCAGGGGACCGTTGGATTTGGCAGTAGTACCACAGGCGAAGGAAACAGTTAAACGAGCTGCTGATTTTGTTGATGAGTTGACTGAATGTCATAAAATCGTTCAGGAACGATTGGAAAAGTCGAATGAGAAGTATAAGAAGTCTGCAGATTTGAAACGTCGAAATGTTGAATTTAGGGAAGGTGATTTGGTTTATGCTGTATTGACGAAGGATCGGTTTCCGGTTGGTGCTTACAACAAGTTGAAGGCGCGAAAAATTGGTCCAATTGAAATTGTGAAGAAAATTAATGAAAATGCTTATCGATTAAAGCTACCAGATGATGTTTATACTTTTGATGTTTTTAACGTCAAATATTTAATTCCATATCATGGAGATGAGATTGTTGAGGAAGAATTTACAAATTCGAGGTCGAATTTTTCTCAACCAGGGGAGGATGATGCAGCACGACCTGTAGAAGTCCAGAAGTTAGACCATTCACAAGTTAATGAACCTTCAGTTCAATCTCCTAAGTCGTGCATGAGTCAAGGGGTTACGGTTTTAACTCGTAAGTCGTGCACGAGTCAAGTAAAGGAGTCATATGGGAAAGAGGCATCTCTTAATAGCTTAGGTCGTTTGTGCTTGATGAGTCGTCCACGACCCAGTGAAGGTAGCATGAGTCGTCCACGACCTAAGGAGTCACGAGAAGGAACGTTGCAAGCGGCTTTGAGTCGTTTCCGACTCAACAATGGAGGCCTAGGTCGGCAACGACTTACGAAGGAAGATGTAGACCGACCTAATGGAATACCGCTTCTGGTGATAAGTCGTACACGACTCAACGACTCATCAATAAGTCGTGTACGAGATAACAAGGGCAGAAAAGTGGAAGGAGTTGTGTCGTTCGAAGTTGACTCGTTGGAAGGGATGGGCCGCAGGGAAGCTATGAGTCGGTAAAGACAAGAGGCATGTGTCGTAACTCGTTGGGTCCTAAGGTCGTGAGTCCTTGAGTCGGTCTTCAGTTGAGTCGTATACGACCTAAGTGATATCTTGAGTCTGTACTGTTTTAAGTCGTTGTGTGATGAAGTGTTGTATTGAGTCGTGGGTGTATAAGTCGTTACCGACTTAGTATAGGTCGTGAGATATGTTGTTGTAAGTATGTATTGTACTAAGTCGTGTACGACTTAAATGTTGAGTCGGCAATAGCCTGAGTCGGTCCTGTATGTAAATAAGTTGAGTCGTATTGTTGTGTGTAAGTCGGCAACGACTTATGATGAGTCGGGGGGGTTTTCATGAGTCGCATACGACTTAAGAGTGGCGTGAGTTGTAAATGCTATAAATAGCCGTGTGTGAGTCATTTGTAGGTGGTTGATTTTTGAATAAAATTCTCTTTTGTTAGCTTTGTGCTTTCATACCAATTGGTAGTTGAGTGTAATCTCCTATCTCCTCTTTCGGTTAATCGAGTGCGCTCGATTCAACGATCGTAGAAGCCGATTCACGGAATCTAGTGCGCTAGATCAACGTGCGAAGAATCGTAGATCTTTAAACACGGTATAGTGCGCTATCAACGTGTTTGAGATAGCTAGAGTTCGGTATCTTTGGATCAACGAACTTGGGCATTTTGGTATCTTCAACTCACCGATTGCTACATTCCATCGATTGAAGTTTTGTTTCGAATAATCCGCTGCGTCACAAATATTGCGTAAAACATCGTTACGACAACCCAAAATCACTAGTATAGGGATTTGAAATTAAGATAGATATACAAATCCCAATACTATATAAAACATTTCCTTTCGAAAATCGCTTACTATAACAACAGTGTTATAGCCCACTATTTCCTTTTATTTCTCAAAAACGTCTATTTCAACAATGAATGTTGAAATCTATGGTTTCGATACTTAATACATTTTAAAACATCTTTAAATCGTTTTAATTCTATTTAAAATATCACTTCCCCATAACATTTCTTTAATACATTTCACTGTCCAAAATCGTGAGTGTAAATCGTTTACCAAATTCAACACTTCTACACATTTTATTTAAAGGATTATCCACTGTCCAAAATCGTGAATATACTTCGTTAACCGAATTCAACATTTCTACGCATTTTATTTAAAGGATTATCCACTGTCCAAAATCGTGGATATATCTCCTTTAATAAGCTAAAATAATTAACTTGTCAAAATAAGTAGTTTTCAGATTTATAAAACAATGTTATAAATTCCATTTATATTTTATAACAACTTCAACTTATAAAAGCACTTTATTAACAAATTCTATCCATATCCATTTACACGCAAAAATCCAAATGATAAGCAAATTTCTTATAATTCTCTATTAACAAATTCATTCTTTTTGTAACTTCAAATTCGTAGATTCTATTCTTTTATAAAATCCATTTAAAATCATCATTTTAAAACATTTTCAAAACTCCTTTATAATTTCATCACTTTGATTTATAAAATTTTCAATTTTATAAATCTTATATATAAAGCTTTTGTAATAAATTCAAAAATAACTATTTTTATAAAATCATTAACTCCATATTTCAAAAATCACATTTCAACTATATTTCCCAAAAATCATATTTTTTATAAAATTAAAATTATAACGTTTATTTATTTGAAATGAATCAATTCCAAAATTTAATAAAATGTATACTTACAAAAATCACTTTAACACTTTTAATTTTCCAAAATAGGCCCAATGCTGCAACAACACTAAATATAACAATCACGGCATACAAAACATCATATATCATATGATAACAGAATATATCACAATATCTGTAAATAAATCAATACGGGTGAGGAATCCAGTTGGATCCCTCCAACCTGTTTCCCTGCATCCACAGATGTTAGCATAATACCAATCCCGTTTCAATACGGTATATCGCGGTATATGGGGTTTATAAAATATTATCCGCTATTATGCGACACAATAGGGTCTCATCTGCTATATAATGCGGGGAATCAACTCCAAGTACATATATAATGCCAATTCCACATCGAGGTGAAATATCGCGGTATATGTTTTTAATAAATAACATCCGCTTAACATACGGCGTATAGGGTCTATTTCAATACAACAGATAATAATTTATCATTCAATCACACAATCAAGCAATTTTAAATCTAACTATTTAAAATTTAAATAGAAACAGATTCGATTGAGTGAGAAGTTCTCACCTTGCTTTCAATAACAGTTTCAGCGTTTTATTCGAATAAAATTAAACGCGCGTTTAATTTTACCCAAAATTTTCACTAGCTCCAATCAACTCCAATCCAGCTCCGTCTTGTAGTGCTCGTCAATACGAACCCAACGCAATTTGTTTCGTCATTTTTCAACCTCGTATGAAAGAGTTACATCTTTTTAAAGTTTATACGAAATATAATATAAATAAATTTACATTTTCTTTTTATATTTTAAAACCTAATTCATAAAGGCCGTTGATTTCTTGCTTGATGAATCCAGGCCGCAACATCCTTTCTTCCCCAAAACGTTTGCTCCCAAGTCACAAAGAACCCGCGACCGCCGTACTTCCCTTGATTATCGCGACCACCTCCTTCACTTTGGCGACGTTCAGCGACCTTCACGACGTAACCCATCACGAGTGCGACCTTCGGCCGAAGCAAGGAGGAGCACGGTCCCCTATGCTCCTCGAAAAAATTGCGCGACTTCCTGATGAACGCGAGCAGATATCTCCTCGATCGTTGCGTCGTTCAAACGATCATCACTATATAGATTTGAAGCTCTCACTTAGATCTACAACTCTCGTGTTGAAGATTTCTCGAATTAGTTGATGGATTAGAAGAGATTAAGAGAGAAAGAAGGCAAAGTTTTGGCCATTGAATATAGAAGGTGGTGGTTGAATCTTTGACCTAGTGTTTGAGCAAAATAATGAATTTGAGGTCCTTATATAGAAAATTACGCGACACTACTCACCCGAAATTTTTCCGAATGCCAAACGAAGCGTGTCGCCTGGCGTTTATAATGTTTTACCCCCATTTCGAATGCAATGGAATATATATCGAGAGCCAATTTGATCAAATTTGAAAGATAAGTTTTCGAATCGAATGTTTAAATTTAAAATTCACTCAAACAGATTTCTACGCGTTTTAGCTTACCCCGGACAAAACGTAAGTCCGATTGACACGAAATTTGAAACCATACAATAATACAACATTACGGATCCGATGAAACTGTTTTTGTTGAAATCCGAGACTATTTGAAAAATGGCTATTTTTAACTTGTCAATTAAATATTAAAATGTTCAATTTTCACAATTTAACTTTTAATTCGATTTTAAAAGTTCTATAACATCATTCTAACTCCAATATGATTTAATATAACTTTACAAATCAATTCTAATCACAATAAGCCCAATTTCCAATTATTTCTGTAATTTCAAATATTAAATTGTCGATTTAATTATCCAATTAAATCTTCATACTCAAAATTTAATTCACTCAGCTTATAAAATTCATTCGTGAATCATCAAAATTAATTGAATATACGAATTTCAAATGACAGAAATTCTAGGCCGTTACAAGAAAATCAAAACAATTGAAAACCCTGTAAACCATTTCTCTTCAAATCAATAACCAGGCCTGTAAAATCCTCAAATCAAAAACCCTGCAACAAATATGGAAGCTTGTAGAAAATTTTCTGGAGGAACCTGAGAATTTAAATCAAAAGTTTTTCATTTCAAAAAAGGGTGTAGCAAATTCAGTGTTCAAAGCTTTCCAGCTTCAAAGGGAAATCCAAAGCAATTCAATCTTCCAGTCTCTGCCTTTTAAAAAACAACTGTGAGTAAACACTTTTTAAAATTTAAAATCTAAATAGATAAACATCTGTTTGCTTGATCTGAGATGAATGATGCTTTATTGTGCATAGATATGAGGTTATCTCTGTATTTATAAATGTTTGTGTGTGTGCATGCCTGATCATATGTAAAGGCATCTCTGTTCTTCATTTTGGTGAGCAAATCTTCAAAATTTTATTTGTAAATTGTTTGCATGTGATTAATATTAGGTAATGACTTGGAATTGAGTTTATATGGATGATAATGTGTTGCATGTAGATATATACAAAGTTTTATGTATATGCAGGTATGTGTACATGTATATATATATCATCTTTGTCATACTATAGGATCAAGCTACCAAAGGAAATTTAATTTCTCATTTGTACAATCGAATTTAGGTTCTGATGTCTAAAAGAAGTATGTTTGTAATATTTAGTACCAATTTTAAAAATATATTCGAAGTGAATTATTGAGTAATTATTTTAAAATATATGAATTATAGTAAAATTAATAAACAAAGGCAAAAGTTCGATCATCGGCTTTTCAAACTTTGATTATACGATAGAATCGCCTTAAAAATGATGAATTTTAGAATAAAAATCATCATTTTTAGTTTGGCATTGGTTGTGAATTAGAGAGATGAACAGAAATGCATTATTCATCAATTTCCGATGCTAGATAAAGAGATTATCATCGAGATTGAAACAGAAGGTAGCTAGAAGAAGGTCGATTGCGAGAAAAATCATCAGGAGAATTCTTGATGGCCATGGATGCCAGAGGAGACCGGGGTAGGGTTTTAAGGCTTGCGTTCGTCGATGTAAATTTCGAGGCTGGATCGTCGTCATAAGGGGTTGAACAAGACCTAGGGAATTCGATGCATCATGTCATGATGCAACTCAGAGTGGAGTGGCACGATCTTTGGTGATCTGGTTGTCATCGGCGATGCATTTATATGACGGTGATGTTGGTTCTAGGGAGAGGTGATTGATTCGATTTTTATTTCGGGTAGGTATCGTCGATCTGGGATCTCGTCTGAGATGGAGTGATCAACGATGATGTGTCGGAGGTCTTAGGGATGATCGGCGTCGAGCCAATTGGGTGTACACGTGCACGAGTGTGTGTTCGTGTCTGATGTGGTTTGTTGGATTGGGGAAGAAGCTCGAACGCGGGTTTGTTCTCGTGTTGCTTGCGTAACGACTCGAAGTAACTGGAAGGTGGGAAAGACAGGGTGTTTGGTTAGCTTTACTCGATTTTGGTCAATTTTGCTAGTGTTAAAATTCGATGTTACCCAGCTTTTAAGTTTATTTAAAATCGAGTATTAAACCTTATTTAAAGGTGATAGTTTAAAGGAAGTGTTGAACCTAGTTTTTTTTTACAAAGTGTTAACAAGTTTTAAAAATGAGTTCCAAAGTTTTAAATCTTGTTTTTTTTTTAAAATTTTTTGACAAAAACTTTAGAATAAATTGATAATTAGTTTTAAATGTTTCAACTTAAATAAAGTTGTTGAAATAGAATTATGATTTAAGTAAAAAGTATTTAACTTGAATCAATGAATGATGATTTTAATAAACCATATTTAAGTTTAAAATATAATTTATTTTAAAATATAAGTTAAGAATTAATGTAATTTAATTTGATCATGTTTTATTAACTAAAGTAATTAAAGTATAATTACTTAAGTAACTAAAATAATTAATTTGGCTAATTTAGTTAAGACAAATTAAATTATGTAATTAATTAAGTGTAATTAATTACTTAATTAATATTTGATTAATAAAGGTTAATCAATTAAGAAATAATTTAGTAATAAGTAATTAAGAGGTTAATTACTTAATATCAAGAAGATGATTAGAGTAATTACTCAAAGAAGTAATTAAAGGAAATTAATTACTCAGTGTAATTAATTAAGTTAACATGGTTAATTTTAATTAATTAATTAAGTTTAATTAATTAAAAAGGATTAATTAATGATGGGATTAAGTATAATTACTTAATGTAATTAAGGGAGAATAATTACTTAGTGAAGTAATTAATGAATAATTAGTTGATGTAATTAATTAAGGGAAATTACTTGATGGGAAGTAACTAAGGAATAATTACTTAAGGGGAGTAATTAAGTGATAATTACTCAGTGTAATTAAAGGATTAATTAATATAATTAATCAAGGAGTTGGTTCAATTGATAGAGTAATTAAGGAAAGTTAATTTCTGATTGTGGTTAATCAAGGTTGATTAATGAATGTAATTAAGTTAAAGGTTAACTACTAAATGAAATCTAAGAATAATTAACCAATGAACGTAATTAGAGGATCATTAATTAATGTAATTAATGGAAGTGATCAATCTTGTTCATGAATGATTGAATGAAGATAAGTGCTTTGGATTGGTTGATATTTCTGATATGAATTGCTTTGTGATATGTTACGTTGGATGGATAGTGAGAATGTGATTATCTATCAATTATGAATTACTGTGTAAAAGTGTTTTCCGGTAATTGAAGTTGAATTGTATTTTGCTCGAATAACTTGGGTAAAGATGGTATTGAATTCGAAGAGACCGGAGTCGGGTATTAGAAAATACCCGAAACCACTTCGATTCTTTGAAAATCGATATGTGAAATCAATAGGCTGAAATGGAATGATTTAAGTGAATTGGACCATTTAATCCAAGTTTTGGCACTTAGAAGTTGATGTGTGAAATAAGTGATGTCTATAACAACTTGTAAATTTGTAAATTGATATAAGTTACTCCGGGTTTATATAAGTTGTATGCTTTTGTATTCCATATTAGATGGGTTTACTCACGCTGGTATCCAGCCTGACCCGGGTTTTACTTTGATGTAATGCTCGGGTCAGACCGAGTATTATAGATTTTTAGGTAAGGACGTTCCGGAGCTCAGGAGGCGAGCTGGATGGCAGGAACGTATGGAGGGTTTCCGCTGTATTATATTGTTGTATATATCTAGGACATGTTGATTGTATCTGTCCAGTGTTTGTATATATGTTGTAACTCTGATGTATTAAAGTTGAAATTTGACAAGTATAGTTTTCCTTTGTATAATTGTTATTATTTATTATTATATTTTATCCGCTGCGAATGTGAGATGTTGGGTTTCTGCTCTTCCTTTTCTTCTATCTCTTCTTTCTTTTCTCTATCTATCTGGAATTTTCAGGGTTGAAACTTCCGGGTCGTTACATTTGGTATCAGAGCTGAAGGTTAAACGAGAACTGTGACGACCCGACTTTCTTACCCCAGAAAATCGTATCATCTTTAAGAAAGAAAGGGATAGAAAAGAGAAAAGATAGAGAAGAAGAAAGAAACAACATCAGAATCTAAACAGCGGAAGGAATAAATTATATTAATCACATAATACTTTACATAGTATCATACACATCAGAGTTACACAGCTAAAACAACACATACTAGACAGTTATAAACACCTGTCTAGTTATACAACTCGATACAACTCAAAGACAACAACTCAGAGAACACACAGCCGAATACTCTATAGCTATACGCAGAAGCCTCCTGCTCCATTTGCTTCTCCAGAATTCGTCAAGCCAACCTAAATTCCCTTGGCACTCGTAAAAATTTTGAGTACCCAAGAGTTTAAGAAAAAAAGAATAAACTTCGGTTCAGACATGCGTCTGGTGTGAGTAAACAGGTTAAAATTGCTTAACTTTTAAAAACCTTTTTAAAAGAAAAGGTATCACGTAAGACTTCCCACACATAAACATGGAAAAGTTTTTACCTTACGCTAACCAAAACATTTGATAGGAAATTCAGTGATATTATAATAGTGTCTAGGGTTTTCAAATACATATGAAATAGCCGAAATTGTTACATGATTAAATTCCAGCTACTAGCCACAAAAGTGGGTAATACAATCAAAACCATTGGCACTTATTGGATTTTGGATTCCATACAATGGCAGGGCTACTAGGGTACCGCCCGTCACAGTACATGGCCTAGATCACCGTACCGTGGAGTACGCCCGCTCCCCTGCAACACAAAGCCAGACCCATTCCTTACTGAACAGTTCCAAATAAGACAACCCCGGCGGATGTAGCTATTCAACCACCCACACAGCCGAAATAAAAGGGACCTCTAGACAGGGGTAAATCTTACTCTCAAGTGGGGGCTACCCACGAAGCTTTGCTGCACCTCCCCTGTTTTAGCCATTCCCGGTTGATGAGGCTTGAGTTTACGATTACCTTTAGTGATTTCATCACTTAGAATGCTCATCGTCCACCTGACGATGTTTTGAAAGCATTAAATCCATACAAGTTCGTGCCGGGTTCGAACGACACCGAAGGCATTATCTTGTTACACTCATTTTTGGAATCACCCTCAGAGTTAACGACAATTGTAACAACCCTAGTTTTAACAATTTATTTTATTTTAATTATTCAAATTTGAAATAATATTCTTATAGATTAGGTTTAACAATATAGTTAAATATTTAATTTGGAGATATATTTTATAAAATTTTGTATGCCAATAAAATTAAATAATAACTGTAAAATTTTAAGCTATTTTTGAACCGTTAAATTTCGCGTTTAAAAGACGCGTCAATTATAGGGTATAAGTGACGTAATAAAACGTGTGTTTTCAAAACGATATTTTCACAGAAATTTTTGATGTTTTAGTTTGCGTCTGTTTAACGTAGTGTAAAAATCATATTTTCATATATTTTTGAAGAAAAATATCAGTCAGTGTTTTAAAAAGCAAATGTTACCTTGTTTTAACTGACAATTTGACTTTACACATATTGTATACGTTTCCATTTCAACTGCCTACATAAATTTGCCTTTTCATTTTTTGATATCAAACTAGAAAAAAATCAAATCAAAATACATAAAACTGAAATAAATTCAACAAGTAGTAACGTACAAAATTTAAGCTAGACGTGTGAAACCTAACTGCCACTTTAAAGAAATCAACATGCACATCAATTCCTTTCCTCTGCCTCTGTTCTCATCAGCTATACAAGAATTTAATGTAAATACTGGAATCAAGTACTTAAATCACGCAAACCTTAATTATAGGGTAACGTTCGATTTTCTCTCTGACATTTATTTTCTTTGCAAATGTGTGCATACACTTCAAAGCCTGGAAACGTGCATTTTCCTCTGCCTTTGTTTCATCAGTTATCAAACTTCAATCACGCATATAACATATTCACCTTCCTATATATTGATGGCCTTCCTCCACTTGGATTTTGCAAACAGTTCAAATCTTCTCTCTGAACTGACGAGGGATTCACGCATGCTAATTACCAAATTTATTTTCATAACTGATACGTTTCTTTACATTTACTTCCTCTAAAGAATTCGAAGCCTCTGCCTATAAATTCATCCTCCTCTGCATCATTCTTCTCGGCATCTTCATCCCATTTTCTTTTGAGCAAGCCATCAGGTAATAGTATTTTCCTTTTCTCTTCTAAGTTTCTCTGTTCTTTTGACTTGCTCGGACATGTCCAACCATACTCTGGTATGGGATGTAGATTGTTGTGGTTGTTGTTTAAAATTTTCCAGAGATGTCTAGTAGTGGCGTCTATAAGTTGATGTTAGCAATATACTTGGTAGCCACATAAGAATTTTTGAAGCACGCTGTTGGTTTTGGAGGCATGCAGATCGGGGAAGTATGGGATGCATCAGATGACTGAGTTTTGTTTTTGTTTATAGCATAAGTTGTTAGGAAATTTGCAGTTTGCATTTATGTACAAAAGTCTGCATATGTACAAAGGGCTATAGTAGTGTTTTGATCAAAAGGATGTGCATAGTCACTGAAGTGATAGAAGGTGGAAGTGTCTGGATGTGAGTTCAGGTGGAAGAGGAAGGATGTGTGCACGTGTACGTGAGGGTATCGCGGCCATAGGGGGGAAACTTCACTTTATTGCATTTAGTTTATCTTTAGGAAATTTTATCATAGTTTAGTGGTAGCACGGTTCACGGATTTGGGTTTTATCTTGGTCATATTTACACGGGAAAGTGGTCGAGCAAGTCAAACAAATTTTCGTCCTATTTTAATCTTTCTTTGACTGTAAATTCTAAAGTCGCGTTTCAATATTTTGAATTTTGTTCTAGATTTGAATCTAGGCGACGTCCGAGAATTTTGATCGTTACCCTCTATCAGCCTTTATCGGTGAATTGTCGTTTTTGAATTCAAATTTTCTGCAACATCCAGGTGAGTATTTCTCACCAGACATACGTACCTATATTTTGGTAATTTATCGCAAGTGTATGTGTAAAATTGCACTTCACTATTATCTGTCTGTAGTGTAATATAGAGTGATGGACCCCATTTAAATTGACACCTCATCAGTTATTATCTGTTGTATCATTTCTGTAGTTATATTATATTATTGTTTATTTACTGCTTAAATCACCACTGCAAGTTCCCTGTTAATATAGATTGTATGGGCTGAAATGATAGGCCTAAATGATGATTATTGTTCATTTATTCTGTTAACTCTTAACTTGGGATTGCGGGTTTGAAATGATAGAACCCGGGGTTTCGTAAATATCGGATTGAAATGATATAAATCCGTTCCACTTGACCTAGGCTAGAAAATCTTATATAGGCCCGTGGTTTATATATTATTTTCTGAAATTATTTTAAATTACTTAAATTTAGAAATGTGATGATATTTTGATTTAAATTATATAAAGGATTTTCAAGATTTATAATGATTTAAAGGGGGATTAAATAAATTAAAATTTTGGAATATAACTTGTTTTAGAAATTCTGGATTTTGAAGAATAAGATTCAAATTAAGAAAATAATAAATAATAAGTTATATTTGAAAATAGATTTTCAAGCTAAAGTCTACCACAGCTTTTAAACGCTGTCTTTTAAAATTGGACTATTTTAACCCGAAACTTTAGACAGCATTTCCTAGGTGCTGTAGAAATTAAAATTGATTTATCTGAAATCTATGGAAATTTATTTAGGAATAAGTTAAGATTTTGGAATTTAAATATGTAATAAATAAAAGAATTTAGAAATTGATTTTGGGTGGTTTTAAAGAGAGAAATTGATTTCTATTTTTGATAAAAGCAATAAATTCCAAATTTAATTAAAAGATTTGAAATGGTATATTATCAAAAGGAATGTTTAAATCAAGGATTTGAGATTTAAGGTATTGAAGTATATATTGATTTGAAATACAAATACCATTTTTCAAACTATAACCACGGGTTATAATAACGTTGGTTGGCAAAGAGACCGGGATCGGATATGGACATACTCTCTGTCGATACCGAAAACCACTTTGACTAACCGTGTACGCGGTGGAGATTCCAGAATGAAGTAGTTGGTGGTGACGGTTTCTTGAAAGGTATATACGTGGACCCGACTCCCGTGAGTTGGCTTAAGGTGGCTAAAACAGGAGCGATCGACGGATTAATGAGGTAGCTCCTCTGATCGAACGCACTTCTTCGTATACCATTCTATTGCTTATGTGATTGTTTGGGTGCACCCTTGATTTGGGAGTGTTGTTCGAGGTGGGCGGTTGCTGCGGCTTCACGTTACCATCGGTCCGGAAGCGTAATTGGTATATCTACCCTGGCATTGCCTAGTTGTGCCGTGTCACCTACCATATCGAGCCTTGTACGAGTTTGGTTTTCTCCCGTAGCCCGTGTGGTATCCTCTAGTGGCTTCCCGATCAGGAGGGGCTATGATATTGGACGGATTACTGGGACTATTACGTGTTAAGGGCTATATGGGTAACCCCTTAACGCTATTAAAAAGTAAGTTTATTTTATATATAGACACTATTATAATAGCGCAATATACTACATAGTAAATAGTTTAACGGATCCTTAGAGGATGGGCGCTCCCAAGCATCCTTTAAGTTACTTGCTCTTTATTACCGTACACTTGATTTAGCTTACATTATATAAGTATGTATGTCCTGACTCGAGTGTTTTGTTTTATTGTACGCTCGGGTCAGCCTGAGTTGCAATTTCAGCTTTCTCTCCAGAGCTAGGACACTCGTAGATCATTCCTGCTGTTGGAAGCTTTCCATCTTTATCTTTATGTAATTCAAGACATTAGAAGACTCTATATTTGCTTATGCTTCAAATTTGTATTGAAGTTTATAGACAATGTAATTCTGTTGGTAAAAGTTTTATGTGGCTTCATGAACCACTGTATTATTTTATATTCCGCTGTGAGATTCTGATATCTGTGTCTGTGATTCTGTGTATTTGGTTTCATTTGTTCCTTAGCTATTTTACAATCTATTGTTTTGAACTATTCCAGCTCGACATTTATCTAATTATTGTCAAATTCGAATGGTACAAAATAGTGGGTCGTTACAGTTGGTATCAGAGCTTTGGTTTAAACCATAACCTAAGGAACAAAAACTCATTAGAGATAGAGTAGCAATACTCTAGAATGAGTGAAGTCAAATTCCAGAATCTTTTCCTATGAGAGAACGTATTTTTAAAAGTATAAATGATTTTTCAAAAGTATTGTAAAAGAAGTATTTTTAATATAAAACTTCCTATTTTTCCAACTACTTCTTCTTTCTATTCGAGCTTTTGTTAGTTGCTTAATTTTATCTTATCCTAGAATATCTTAATATTTTTCCTCTATCCTTAGAATCCATCCTTAATCTTTCAGGATGAATAGAAGAAATAATCGAGGTCGAGGGCAAGCTGCTCCTCCTCCTGCTGCCCCAGTCCGATTCACTAAATTATGCAAGGACTATGTTGAGCTAGGTGGCACAAAATTTATGGGTTCTGAAACCATCATAGAAGCTCAACAATGGCTTCGAGATCTAGAAAGGATTTTCTCATGTCTCGAAATTACTAATGCCCAGCAGAGACAACTCGCAGCCTGGCAAATGAAGGGCGCTGCCTTGAATTGGTGGCTATCCATTACTGCTCAGACAAATGAGGCTGACCTCACTTGGGAGCAATTTAGGTATCTTTTGGTTGTCCAAATTCGGATCTGAAATCCCATATTGAATCTATCTTTTAATCTCTTATCGTGCTTTAGGGAGGCCTTCTGGCCAAGTGGATGCCCGAAGCAGGCAAGTCTCAGCTCTATAGAGACTTCATGGATCTTGAGCAAGGCAATATGACCTTCACGGAGTATGAGAGGAAGTTTAACGAACTCTCACAATATGGCTTGAACCTGATTGATACCCCACTCAAGCTGAACGAGAAGTTTATCGTCGGAGCTCACCCCGAGTTCTATGATCGACTCACTACACATGTTCACGGGTCCTTCACGGCGTTGATGGATATGGCTCTCCGATATGAGAACCCTACATCTAAGGCCACTCCTGCTGCTCCTTCTGCATCAGCCCAGTCCTCTGGAAACCCAAGGAAGAGGAAGTCAAATTTCTTCCGTAATAAGAAGAACAAGAATCAAGGGCTAGGTTCAGCATCATCATCTTCTGCTTCAGCAAGGCCACCTGTGGATCTATCCACCATCACTTGCCACAGATGCCACCAGAAAGGACACTTTGCTAATCGTTGTCCTACTTTGGGTGCCGCCATTCCACCACCAGCTCAGTTTGCTAGGAGAGATCTTTGTCATATCTGCCTCCAGCCGGGACATTACAAGAAGGACTGTCCCACTCAAAAGAGGGGCACAACATCTGGGGTCTTTGCAGTAACTTCTGCACCTTCTACAGCTCCACAGCCTGCACCAGCTCCAGCTCCAGATGATTCTCAAGGTACCCTCCAAGGTTCCTTTACTTTGTTCAAATTACCTGTTCGCGTTTTATTCGATACCGGAGCTTCCCACAGTTTCATTTCGTCCGACCTTTGTAATAGATTTGAACATCTCCTATCTCCTGAATATTCTTCTATACCTTTATGTGTTTCAAACCCCATTGGTGGCCCTGCGTACCTTAGTAAAGTTTGTAGGGATGTGAAACTCTTCCTTGGAGATTTTCGATTCACTGGAGACTTTTATGTCTTGGGTTTCAATGCTTTCGATCTTCTACTCGGAGGCGACTGGTTGGATAGGCATGATGCCAAAATTTCCTGTAGTGCACGAACTGCTTCACTTGTTGGTGATAAGGGCGATTCTTTAGTGATTCAGTGTAACCTACCTCAGGAGTTCGCTGGAAGTTTCATCTATTCTCTCGACACTTTTCCGGATGATATCCATTTGACTCCAATAGTGAAATTATTTCCCGATGTGTTTGGTGAAGTCACTTCTTTACCTCCAAAGCGGGAAATTGATTTCCGTATCGATCTTATCCCTGGAGCACGACCTGTAGTCCTTCCACCAAGAAGAATGGCACCACGAGAGAAGAGCGAATTAAGGAATCAGATTCAAGACTTATCTTCCAAAGGTCTGATCAGACCGAGCTTCTCAGAATGGGGAGCAGCTGTTGTCTTTGTCACAAAATCTGATGGTTCCCTCAGGATGTGTGTTGATTATAGGGAACTCAACAAGCTCACCATGAAGAAAAGATATCCTATGCCTCGCATAAACGATATGTTCGATCAACTCTATGGAGCAACTGTTTTCTCTCAGCTTGATTTAGCCACAGGTTTCCATCAACTTAGAATTGCTGAGGAGAGCATCCCCAAAACTGCTTTCCGAACTGAGAATGGTTTCTTTGAATGGCTAGTTATGCCTTTTGGCTTGACTAATGCTCCTGCCTTCTTCGTAGACTTGATGAATCGCGTCTTCCGCGATGTGCTGAACAAATTTGTCCTCGTCTTTATTGATGACATCCTTATCTTCTCCAAGTCTGAGGAAGAACGTAAAGTCCATTTGAAGTATGTTTTAGAGACTCTCCGGAATCACCAATTAAAGGCTAAGTTCTCTAAATGCCATTTCTGGGAAGAAGAAGTCCGATTCCTCGGACATATTGTCTCTAGTGAAGGAGTTTCTGTTGATCCAGTCAAGATTGCTACAATCCAAGATTGGGAAGAACCTAAGACTCCTACTGATATCCGTAGTTTCCTAGGTCTTGCCGGTTATTACCGAAGGTTCATTGAGAATTTTGCTCGGATTTCGGCACCTCTGACTGCTCTAACCCGGAAGAATGTCAAGTTTGTATGGAGCAGTAAGTGTAAAGCTGCTTTCCAGGAATTAAAGGATAAGCTCACCTCCGCACCAGTACTTACTGTACCAGATGGAAGTGAAAGATTAACGGTTTCTACCGATGCTTGTAGAGAAGGTTTGGGAGCAGTACTAATGCAAGATGGGAAAGTAATTGCATATGCTAGTCGTCAGCTGAAGACACATGAAGCTAATTATGCGGCTCACGATCTAGAATTGCTGGCGGTTGTCTTTGCCCTTAAGCTTTGGAGGCACCATCTCTTGGGAGTTAAGTTTGATCTCTTCACCGATCATAAATCTCTGAAATATATCTTCACCCAGAAGGATTTAAACCAGAGACAAGTACGATGGCTCGAGTTTCTTGCTTCTTATGATCTCGACATCAACTATACTCCCGGGAAAGCTAATGTAGTGGCAGATGCGCTGAGCAGGAAGAAATCTTTGTTGTGTCAGCTCATTGTTTCTTCCCCTCTTTTGGACCGTATCGTGGCTAAACAAGACGAAGACGAGATGCTTAGGCGTATGAAGGGAAGTGTTCGTAACAGGATTCGTGGTAGTAGTCGTGATGGCAGGGGAGCTCAGATTGATGATAAAGGGATTTTGTGGATAAACAAGAGGATTTGTGTTCCGAATGTTGATGGTTTAAGGCAAGAGTTACTTCGGGAACATCACCAGTCCCGACTTTCCATTCACCCTGGAGTAACAAAGATGTATCAGGATTTGAAGAAGCTCTACTGGTGGAAAGGTATGAAGCGAGATGTCTCTATCTTTGTTAGTAGATGTGCGACCTGTCAGCAAGTCAAAGCAGACCATCAGAAGACACCCGGTTTGTTGCAGCCTTTGGAGATTCCAAACTGGAATTGGGAACAAGTTTCTATGGATTTTATCGATGGTTTACCGAGATCCAGAAGGGGAAATGAGAGCATTTGGGTTATTGTGGATAGACTGACTAAGTCCGCTCATTTTATTCCAGTCAGATCTACCCGCACAGCTTCGAGTTTATCAGAGATCTATATGAGGGAGATTGTTCGCCTCCATGGCGTCCCTCTTAGCATTGTTTGCGATCGAGACCCTATTTTCACTAGTCAGTTTTGGAAAGCATTCCAAGAGTCCTTGGGTACTCTTTTGAACCTGAGCACCGCTTACCACCCACAAACTGACGGTCAAACTGAAAGGGTAAATCAAATTCTTGAAGATCTTCTTCGTGCTTGCATTTTGGACTATGGAGGATCTTGGGAAGATCATCTCCATCTTGTAGAATTCACCTATAACAATAGTTATCAGGTATAAATTCCAATCATTTGTTCTTATTTTATCTTAGTTCTCTATCGATCTCATTCTATCTTTTCAGGCTAGCCTTGAGATGTCCCCTTTTGCTGCTTTATACGGGAGACCGTGTAGATCTCCTTCTTGTTGGATTGAGTCTGGTAACCGCTTAATTCTTGGCCCTGAGATGATTTTAGAAGCTTCGGAGAAAGTAGAGGAGATTAAGAGGAGATTAAAGATTGCTCAAGATAGACAAAAGAAGTATGCTGATCGTCGTAGAAGGAAGTTAGAGTTTGATGTTGGTGATTTGGTATTTCTGAAGATCTCTCCTTTAAGAAATGTGGTTCGGTTTGGTCGAAGAGGAAAGCTGGCCCCTAGATTCATAGGTCCATTCCGTATTTCAGAGAGGATTGGATCTCTTGCTTATAGACTAGATCTACCCGAGAAATTTGCTGGAATTCACAATGTATTCCATGTATCTCACCTTCGTCGCTGTCTTCACGATCCATCTCTTGTCATCCAGCCTACTGCTCTTGATGGTATGGACATCGAACCTGACCTAACTATTGAAAGAAAGCCGCTTCGTATCGTCGATCGAGGTACGAAACAGCTTAGAAGAAAATCTGTCCCGTTGGTCAAAGTGCAATGGAGCACCGATGAGCGAGATTGCACATGGGAAACGGAGGAGAGCATTCGTGCTTCAAATCCGGAACTATTCGTTTAAGGTACTTGCTTATCTAGCTTATCTTCCTTTTGATTCTTTTTCTTTCGTTCCTTTTCGAGGACGAAAAGTTCTTGAGTGGGGGAGAGTGTAACAACCCTAGTTTTAACAATTTATTTTATTTTAATTATTCAAATTTGAAATAATATTCCTATAGATTAGATTTAACAATATAGTTAAATATTTAATTTGGAGATATATTTTATAAAATTTTGTATGCCAATAAAATTAAATAATAACTGTAAAATTTTAAGCTATTTTTGAACCGTTAAATTTCGCGTTTAAAAGACGCGTCAATTATAGGGTATAAGTGACGTAATAAAACGTGTGTTTTCAAAACGATATTTTCACAGAAATTTTTGATGTTTTAGTTTGCGTCTGTTTAACGTAGTGTAAAAATCATATTTTCATATATTTTTGAAGAAAAATATCAGTCAGTGTTTTAAAAAGCAAATGTTACCTTGTTTTAACTGACAATTTGACTTTACACATATTGTATACGTTTCCATTTCAACTGCCTACATAAATTTGCCTTTTCATTTTTTGATATCAAACTAGAAAAAAATCAAATCAAAATACATAAAACTGAAATAAATTCAACAAGTAGTAACGTACAAAATTTAAGCTAGACGTGTGAAACCTAACTGCCACTTTAAAGAAATCAACATGCACATCAATTCCTTTCCTCTGCCTCTGTTCTCATCAGCTATACAAGAATTTAATGTAAATACTGGAATCAAGTACTTAAATCACGCAAACCTTAATTATAGGGTAACGTTCGATTTTCTCTCTGACATTTATTTTCTTTGCGAATGTGTGCATACACTTCAAAGCCTGGAAACGTGCATTTTCCTCTGCCTTTGTTTCATCAGTTATCAAACTTCGATCACGCATATAACATATTCACCTTCCTATATACTGATGGCCTTCCTCCACTTGGATTTTGCAAACAGTTCAAATCTTCTCTCTGAACTGACGAGGGATTCGCGCATGCTAATTACCAAATTTATTTCCATAACTGATACGTTTCTTTACATTTACTTCCTCTAAAGAATTCGAAGCCTCTGCCTATAAATTCATCCTCCTCTGCATCATTCTTCTCGGCATCTTCATCCCATTTTCTTTTGAGCAAGCCATCAGGTAATAGTATTTTCCTTTTCTCTTCTAAGCTTTCTCTGTTCTTTTGACTTGCTCGGACATGTCCAACCATACTCTGGTATGGGATGTAGATTGTTGTGGTTGTTGTTTAAAATTTTCCAGAGATGTCTAGTAGTGGCGTCTACAAGTTGATGTTAGCAATATACTTGGTAGCCACATAAGAATTTTTGAAGCACGCTGTTGGTTTTGGAGGCATGCAGATCGGGGAAGTATGGGATGCATCAGATGACTGAGTTTTGTTTTTGTTTATAGCATAAGTTGTTAGGAAATTTGCAGTTTGCATTTATGTACAAAAGTCTGCATATGTAGAAAGGGCTATAGTAGTGTTTTGATCAAAAGGCTGTGCATAGTCACTGAAGTGATAGAAGGTGGAAATGTCTGGATGTGAGTTCAGGTGGAAGAGGAAGGATGTGTGCACGTGTACGTGAGGGTATCGCGGCCATAGGGGGGAAACTTCACTTTATTGCATTTAGTTTATCTTTAGGAAATTTTATCATAGTTTAGTGGTAGCACGGTTCACGGATTTGGGTTTTATCTTGGTCATATTTACACGGGAAAGTGGTCGAGCAAGTCAAACAAATTTTCGTCCTATTTTAATCTTTCTTTGACTGTAAATTCTAAAGTCGCGTTTCAATATTTTGAATTTTGTTCTAGATTTGAATCTAGGCGACGTCCGAGAATTTTGATCGTTACCCTCTGTCAGCCTTTATCGGTGAATTGTCGTTTTTGAATTCAAATTTTCTGCAACATCCAGGTGAGTATTTCTCACCAGACATACGTACCTATATTTTGGTAATTTATCGCAAGTGTATGTGTAAAATTGTACTTCACTATTATCTGTCTGTAGTGTAATATAGAGTGATGGACCCCATTTAAATTGACACCTCATCAGTTATTATCTGTTGTATCATTTCTGTAGTTATATTATATTATTGTTTATTTACTGCTTAAATCACCACTGCAAGTTCCCTGTTAATATAGATTGTATGGGCTGAAATGATAGGCCTAAATGATGATTATTGTTCATTTATTCTGTTAACTCTTAACTTGGGATTGCGGGTTTGAAATGATAGAACCCGGGGTTTCGTAAATATCGGATTGAAATGATATAAATCCGTTCCACTTGACCTAGGCTAGAAAATCTTATACAGGCCCGTGGTTTATATATTATTTTCTGAAATTATTTTAAATTACTTAAATTTAGAAATGTGATGATATTTTGATTTAAATTATATAAAGGATTTTCAAGATTTATAATGATTTAAAGGGGGATTAAATAAATTAAAATTTTGGAATATAACTTGTTTTAGAAATTCTGGATTTTGAAGAATAAGATTCAAATTAAGAAAATAATAAATAATAAGTTATATTTGAAAATAGATTTTCAAGCTAAAGTCTACCACAGCTTTTAAACGCTGTCTTTTAAAATTGGACTATTTTAACCCGAAACTTTAGACAGCATTTCCTAGGTGCTGTAGAAATTAAAATTGATTTATCTGAAATCTATGGAAATTTATTTAGGAATAAGTTAAGATTTTGGAAATTAAATATGTAATAAATAAAAGAATTTAGAAATTGATTTTGGGTGGTTTTAAAGAGAGAAATTGATTTCTATTTTTGATAAAAGCAATAAATTCCAAATTTAATTAAAAGATTTGAAATGGTATATTATCAAAAGGAATGTTTAAATCAAGGATTTGAGATTTAAGGTGTTGAAGTATATATTGATTTGAAATACAAATACCATTTTTCAAACTATAACCACGGGTTATAATAACGTTGGTTGGCAAAGAGACCGGGATCGGATATGGACATACTCTCTGTCGATACCGAAAACCACTTTGACTAACCGTGTACGCGGTGGAGATTCCAGAATGAAGTAGTTGGTGGTGACGGTTTCTTGAAAGGTATATACGTGGACCCGACTCCCGTGAGTTGGCATAAGGTGGCTAAAACAGGAGCGATCGACGGATTAATGAGGTATCTCCTCTGATCGAACGCACTTCTTCGTATACCATTCTATTGCTTATGTGATTGTTTGGGTGCACCCTTGATTTGGGAGTGTTGTTCGAGGTGGGCGGTTGCTGCGGCTTCGCGTTACCATCGGTCCGGAAGCATAATTGGTATATCTACCATGGCATTGCCTAGTTGTGCCGTGTCACCTACCATATCGAGCCTTGTACGAGTTTGGTTTTCTCCCGTAGCCCGTGTGGTATCCTCTAGTGGCTTCCCGATCAGGAGGGGCTATGATATTGGACGGACTACTGGGACTATTACGTGTTAAGGGCTATATGGGTAACCCCTTAACGCTATTAAAAAGTAAGTTTATTTTATATATAGACACTATTATAATAGCGCAATATACTACATAGTAAATAGTTTAACGGATCCTTAGAGGATGGGCAATCCCAAGCATCCTTTAAGTTACTTGCTCTTTATTACCGTACACTTGATTTAGCTTACATTATATAAGTATGTATGTCCTGACACGAGGGTTTTGTTTTATTGTACGCTCGGGTCAGCCTGAGTTGCAATTTCAGCTTTCTCTCCAGAGCTAGGACACTCGTAGATCATTCCTGCTGTTGGAAGCTTTCCATCTTTATCTTTATGTAATTCAAGACATTGGAAGACTCTATATTTGCTTATGCTTCAAATTTGTATTGAAGTTTATAAACAATGTAATTCTGTTGGTAAAAGTTTTAAGTGGCTTCATGAACCACTGTATTATTTTATATTCCGCTGTGAGATTCTGATATCTGTGTCTGTGATTCTGTGTATTTGGTTTCATTTGTTCCTTAGCTATTTTACAATCTATTGTTTTGAACTATTCCATCTCGACATTTATCTAATTATTGTCAAATTCGAATGGTACAAAATAGTGGGTCGTTACAACAATAACCCTTGCACTCTGAACCACCATCTCGAACCTATAAGAACTAGTTCTATCAAACTCATACGGAATCACCCACAGAGTTATACTGACGTATAGTCCTTACACCTCGAATCTTCACAAAGCTCCACTTTGACTCACGACCTAACGTTTTATTGGAATCGATGTGGTTTTCGGATATCCAAATATGGAAACCCGATCCCAGTCTCATCGAAATCCAAATCGTGCCTTTTAAGTCCAAGTTGTTTTAAAGTTTTTAAAACAATTCAATACAGTATATATATACACACAGATAGATAACTCACAAATCACAATTGATAGTCAACGTTATCAAATAACAGGTAATCCACATTATCAATATCATAATAGATAATCCATATATCAACATCCCAATTGATAATCTATGTAATCATCACAATGCAACCAAATATTCATATCATACAACCATACTTATCTCATTACTGAGATCACAAAGCATTCAAGACAATCAATGTCATCCATTCGTACATAACCAGTGATTACTCATACCACAATATAATTAATTTAAAATGAATTAAATTAACTATCTCTATCTCTAATTAATTTAAAATGAATTAAATTAATTACTTAATCTCTTAATTAATTTAAAATTAATTAAATTAACTATCTTCATCACAATAAATCTTGCTTACCTAAACATTAATTAAACCAATTAATTAATCATCATCTTAATTAATCAACCTTGATTAATTAAATCCTAATAAAGTAATTAATCCTTAATTATTTTCATTAATCATATCAATTTATGAACCTTAATTAATTACTTCCATTAATTAATTAATTATAATTAATTACATTATTCCTTAATTAATTACATAATTAACCATGCTTAAATTAATCAACTTTAATTAATAAATATAAACAGAAATTAATTATTCTTAATTACTTTTAATTACTTCATAAATTCATTGATTTATTACACCAAGTAATAAACCATTGATTACTTTAACAATTAATTATTCATTTAAAATTACTTCCCAATCAGTAATTTACCTTATTTCAATTACCTCTGTAATTTATCAATTACTTATCTCAAGTAATTAGCCTTATCAAAACTTATTAAGTAACATACTTAATCATTTATCAAGTGACTATCATTAATTAATTAACAAATTAATTAACTTACATGATCATACTTATCTCATTAATTATAATTGTGCAATTCATCCCTTAATTACTCATTAACCAAATTAATCTTAAATTAACAGATTAATTATCTTCAAATATTAATTAATAAACCTTAATTATTAATCAATCCTTTAATACAAAGTAATTAATCACTAATTACCTTTATAATTAATTAATTAACTTAATTAACCAATTAATTATCTCTTAATCATTAATTAATAAACTTAGTTATTAATTAACAATCTTAATTACAAATTAATTAATCCATAATTAATTAATTCTTAATTAACTTTTAATAATATTTAATTAATTTCTAATTAACTTGTATTATAGATTAATAACCTTTAATTATTAATCAAGAAAACCTAATTATGACTTAATAAAACCTTTATTAAGTATTAATTAATTACTATTTTAATTAACTCTTAATTACTTAATTAATAAGTAATTATAATTTTAATTAATCATTTGTCATTAATTAAATTATCATCTTAATTAATAGTTAATTAAATAAATAATTATACTTAATTAATTACTTAATTAACCCCCATTAAAATAATAATTAAATAAATTAATTAACTTAAAATTCCTTAATTAACTAACTAATTACAAATTATTAATACTTAATTATTATTTAAGATAAAACATTATCTTAAATAAATCTTGAAATCTTTACTTAACTTAATTCATTAATTAAATTAAATTATAAAGAAATCATTAATTAATTTCTTTAATTATTTATTAACAATTCTAATTTCAAACTAATTAATTATCTTAACTTTAATTGTTAAATAATTAAAAACATTTAAAAATTTCCTTTATATTTCCAAAGTAAGGTTTGAAAATAACATTAACTTAAACATTTAAACAAATCATACAAATTTCATTTATACAAACACTTCAATTTAAAAACAAGAATTTAACTTAGCTTAAATCTTTTAAAGTTTAAAACTTTATTTATTTTAAATTAAAACCTGGTTGAACGTTAAATTGGGTTCAACCCATGTATACTTTAATTTAAGTATAAGTACATCTTTTTTAAAACAATCTGCCCCTTTTAAAAATTTAAAACCGTTTTAATTTAAAACTTTAAATTGTTAAAACAAACAGTTTGACACAGCAACTCAAAACCCAAAATATTAAGACGTTAAATGCAGAGAGTCCACGCGAGAATTACCCGAGCCACATCCAAAAATACACGAGCTCCTTCCCGAGTCCTACTTCGAGAAAAACAAGCAACCCAACAAAATATAATCTACAGACACCAACAAGTCATCGTGCAACCTGCACCGTTGCCGGAACCCTTCCGACCAACGTCGAACCCACCGCCACATCACCCTACCACTCTAAAAGCTTCCGTGACCAACAGATCATCATCTCCCACATCGATTCAAAATCGAGTACCCACTGTCGAACAGAACCCCAAACATCATCAGGAAACACCCCCCGAACCCTCGCCTCCGATCAAGTACAATCGCCACAACTCCGGCCATCAGTTGCTAACCCACCGCACATCATTCACCCAAAATTCTATCAAGCTCGATGCAGAGATGTAGATGCCGTAGTTCAACTTACAGCAAGAACCCAAACTAGGTTAAAAATGAATCTCTTGGCAAAATCAAACTGTTCGGTGATTTATAAATTCTTCAACTATTTTTGCTACACTCTCTGATCCAAACCCTAACTCCATCAACAATCTCGAGCATTCCAGATTCATAGATCAACATATATCACCAAAAACCCATTTCCAGATAAAACCCCAAATTCACATTCAATACTTTACTAAAAATTGTTATTTTGATTTTAAAAATCCTAACTTTCGAAGATGATTCAAGATGTATATTCCAATCAATATAAATTAACATTTGATTTTATCATATATCTTAGATTTATTGTATTATCTTGGTTCCAGTAAATTTCCAGACTAAAAAAATAAAAATACTTAAACTTGTTATTTAAAAACTAGATGATGTTTAAACCAAATTAACATGTTTGAGAATCAAAACTTCAAAGTGATTTGATAAAGTGTTTTGGATTTTTGGTTCATTTTAAATCTCTATAAAAAAAACAAAGAAGATCAGCTAAACTAGTCATGCATGCTCAACACATTCATATACACATATAAAACACCTACATATAAACATGCAAGCATTAATTATTATAGAAATTAAACAAGCAACATATCAGTTATCACTAAAGCTTTTTCAGTTGTTGTTTACTCGCCTTTTTAAACAAAATGCAGAGAGTTGATAAAGCTGGAAACTTGTAAAACAGTTTGAACTTGAAACTTGAAACTTTGAAAAGCTTTTGAACACTTGAACTTCAAAACTGAAAAGCTTGATAAACAATGCTTCTGGTTTCTTGCTTACAGCTTTCTGGTTTGAAGCCTCTGGTTTGGAAAAACTTTGCTTGACAGGTTTGAACATTACAGGTTTGTTTAAACTTATAAAACATAATGTTGCAGGCTTGTAACGATTACAGATATTGGTTTGAGGAAATAAAGTTTCAGGCTTTGATTTGATCATTTGTTTGAATTGACGAGTAGATGCAGGCATGGGAAAATTTGTACAGGTAACAAAATTTGCAAATTTGTTTTGAGGAGGATTTTGATTTGAACATGGTTTGAATTGAAGAGCTTCAGATTTTCATGCATATTCAAGTTATCTTTTTCAAGGATGAACAGAAGTTTTAAAAGAAAAAGAAAATAGAGAGAAAGGGTGAGTATATAGGCAAGTTTCAGATTTTATTAAATTAAAAAGAAAATAGAAAAGCACATGTACACTTGTCTCAATCTCATGCATGTGTCAACACTTGTTAACAAAGTGTTTTAAAACAAAACATTTGTCAATATTGAGTTTATTCTAATTCTAAAGAAATTTAAAAGCATTTTAAATTAATTTCCAAATTAACAATCATGTTTTCTTAATTTTGAAAATACTTTCTAATTAAATATCAAATAAACAAATACACTTATACATTTATAAATGTATGCTAATTTATATAAAATACAATCTTTAAAAAGAACATAAAATAAAATCAATTATAATTTAAATAAAGTTATATACAATATTTCAAACTCGTCTTTAAAAGTGCTATTTCAAAAGCCATGTATTTATCCTTATTAGATAAATAAAATTCCAAATTTCTGTAAAACAAATCTTATTTTAATGAAAACATTATCTATAAAATTTAAAACCAAACTATATATATTATTTAATTTTAATATGTATGTATATCCTTTAAATTCAAATTTATTATTTCAAATTAAGTCAAATTTAAAAACCAAATCCAAAAATCAATTTAAATAAATAAATATCAAACTTTAAATAAGCACATTATTATTTACAAATAAATTAATCCTATTTTAAAAATCAATTTAAAATACACAGATATAAATATTTAAACATACTTATAAATTTTGAAAACAATATACCAATTTATAACCATAACTTAAACATTATATTATTATTACTTGGTTAATTACTTTTGAAAATAACAATTTTATCAATCCAAATAATTTTAAATTAAGAGATTATCAACATTTTAAACTCCTGAAAATTTCGAGATATTACAAGAACCTTGGCTCTCGTGGGATTACTCATTAAGGATAGGGTCAATTGTATCCTAAAATGAGTTGAGTATAATGTATATGACAGAGTGTACTTGTTATTTTCTTATATAAAGATTTTAAGTGATTTTATATAAGAATATATTTTGATATATAAAGCAATATATCTTTCTAATAAATATTAAGGTAATTGGTTGTTAAATTATTGGAATTAAATTATGCAGTAATAGAAATACAACCAAATTTATATTAAATAAAGATAAGTTTGAAATGGATTCGAACTGAAATTTAAATCTTGAATTTGGGAAAGATTTTCAGAATAAAATGATAATGAATGGTTTCTAGTTGCAATAACCTTGGTTAGTTATCATAAATGATTGTTGTGTAAGAAAAATGAAATGTTTTAGGGAAGTAAAACATTTATGGAAGTATGACTTATAAATTGGAACTGAAGATGATCTAAATTGTGAAGTTTTAAATCTAGATCTAGAATTTGAAAATTGTTTCAAAGTGATAAAGATAATAAATAATATTATTTAATGTATTTGAATGAAAGGGTCCTATTTCAAACAAAAGTTGTTTGAAAATTTAAAAGAATTTGTTTTGAATTAAAAACCAAAGGTGGTTTAAAATTTAAGGATAACATGGCGTGTAAAGGAAATAAATATGTATAAATGAGGAATATACATAATATCAAAGATGGTTTAAAATAAACTCTACGTGCCGAGTTTTAAATTCTTATTTGGAATGAGATGAGAAAACCCAAAGCGATATAAATTTTGAACTTATAAGAGGGAAAGAATTTTGAAATTTGAAGTGGGAATTCAAGTTTGAGTAAGGTTAACGGGATTTAAATTGAATTTAACTTAGAAGAAGTTAAATCAGTTCGAATAGACAACTTGATTTGGAAATTTCAAGATGAAATTGGGATTTAATTTGGGAAATTAAATGGTTAATTTGAACTGAGAATTTATGTGATCTTGAAATGGGTTTGAGATCTAAAAATTGGAAATGAATGGATGTTTTAAAATAATTTGACTGATACCATCCTGTTGTTATTAATAATCTGAAATTAGATTTGTTTAAATGAATGAAGAAATGGGGTATGGTAATATATCCATTATAAAGATTAAACGGAATTTGGATCCAGAATTAAATGGTTTAAAGCTACAAGTTGATTTGATTTAAAGGATTAAATCAACATTTAAAAATTTAACTCGAATTTATATAATTTGGGATGGTTTAAATTTGGAATTTAAATCGAATTAGCTCAAATTGAATTTGTTTTGAATTAATTGGAATTGTGACTGAAGATGGATAAGTTTAAAAATTCAAATGAAAATTTTGAATTGGATTAATTCGAAATTAAATTGAAGTTGAAGGAGATCAAATTCAAATGTGTGACGACCCGACTTCCTATCTTCAGGAAATCGCATCATCTTGAAGAAAGAAAGGGATAGAAGAAGAAAAGAAAGAGAACGAAGAAAGATAACCACATCAGAGAACTCACAGCGGAACGAATGAAATATAATATATCACATAAAATATTACATAGTATCTTATTACATCAGAGTACACCACTTAAACAATAGATAATAGACAGTTATAAACTTCTGTCTAACTATACAATTCAAGTACACAAGAAACAGATACCAAACAAACACAGCGGAACCAATATATATCTACACGTCGAAGCCTTCTGCTCCATATCTCCTCTAGAATTTGTCAAGCTAACCTGAATCACTTGAATACTCATACATAATATGAGTACCCAAGAGTTTAATAAAACAGAAAATAAACACTCAGGTCAGACAGGGGTCTGGTGTGAGTAAACGGGTTAAAATTGCTTAACTTTAGAAAACCTTTGAAAAGAAAAGGTATCACGTAAGACTCCCCACACATAAACATGGAAAAGTTTTTACCTTGCGCTACCTAAAACATTTGATAGGAAATCCAGTGATATTATAATAGTGTCTAGGGTTTTCAAAATAAAATACAGAAATAGCTGGAATGCTTACATCTCACGTTCCAACATAGTTGGGAACAATCAAAACCGTACAGGCACTTATTGGATTTTGGATTCCATCAATGGCAGGGCTACTAGGGTACCGCCCGTCACAGTAAGTGGCCTAGATCACAGTATCGAGGAGTACGCCCACTCCCCTGCAACACAAGACCGGAACCATCCCTTAATGGACAGTCCCGAACAAGACCACCCCGTAGTTGGCGCGACCAACCACACACTAAGCCAAAATAGAAACGGACCTCTAGACAGGGGTAAATCTCACTCTCAAGTGGGGGCTACCCACGAAGCCTTGCTGCATCTCCCCTGTTTTAGCCATTCCCGGTTGATGAGGCTTGAGGTTACGATTACCTTTATAGAACACATCTATCTTAGAATGCTCATCGTCCACCTGACGATGTTCTGAAAGCATTCAATCCATACAAGTTCGTTCCAGGTTCGAACGAAACCTAAGGCACTATCTCGTTGCACTCATTATTGGAATCACCCTCAGAGTCAACGACCATAGCCTTTGCACTATAAATCACCATCTCGAATCTATAAGCACTATTCCGTCAACTCATTACGGAATCACCCACAGAGTTATACTGACGTATAGCTCTTACACCTCGAGTCTTCACTTGCTCCACTTGGATTCACGATCTAACGTTTAATTGGAATCGATGTGGTTTTCGGATATCCAAATATGGAAATCTGATCCCGGTCTCACCGAAACCAAACGCCATTTTAATGTCCAAGTTGTAATTAAGGGTTTAAACAATTTAACTTATATTCAGGATGATATATAAACAGATAGATGAATCATATTATCACATTAGATAACTCATATCAATATTCATCTCACAAGCAGCATACCACATATCATAGATATCCAAACATCCAATATCAACCAATCATCCCATATCAATCTCTAAATATTGATCATCCAATATCGATCAATTAACCAATATTAATCAATCAACCCATATTAATCAAACATCCGGAACAGAATTGATTATCTTTAATCAATTGAATTACCATAATCCTTCTTCATTAATTATTATTCCAAATAAAATAAATTAATCATCTCTAATGATCTTCCTTAATTAATCTTCCTTGGTTAATTATCTTAATTACATTCAATTAATTGTCCTTAGCCATATTCAGTTATTAAATCTTTAATTACTATCATTAATTACAATAATTAATGATCATTTATTTACTTCTATTAATTAACTATAATTAATTGCATTATACCTCAATTAATTACAATAATTAATCACCCTTAAATTAATTACTTATATTAATCAACCTTGATTAATATCATTGATCACATTAATTAATGATCCTTATTGATTAATAATACTTAAATTAATTAACTAATTAACTTATAATTAATCAACTCATTAATCATAATTAGTAATTAACAATTTGTAATTACTTATCTTAATTAATTAACTTCTTAATTAATTATATTAATCTGTGATTAATTAATCCAACTAATTAATCTTTAATTACTTCATTAATCAATGTAGATTAACGATTAATCCTTAATTAATTACTTTATTAATTAATTACAATTTTAATTAATTACCCTTAGTGATTAATCTTAAATTAATCTCATTCATTAATTAATTAATCACATTAATTAATTAACTAAAATAAATTAAGTAATTAATTCTTAATTACTTACATAATTAATTATCTCTAATTACTTTCATTAATAAATCTTAATTACTCTCTTAATTAATTACTTAACAAGTAATTATTTCCATTATTAAATAATCCTTAACCCTTTAATTAATCAATTACTTCATAATTAGTTAACTTCAACAATTATATTAATCAATTCTTTAATTGATAACATTAAGTGATTAACCAAAAATCACTTCTATTAAAATACTCCCATGAGTAATTATCATTAATTACTTCCATAAGTATTTAACTTCCTTAATTACATTTAACAAGTAACCATTAATTACTTTATTAAGTAATTACACTTAATTAATCCATAATTAAGTGATTATTTAAAATTGAATAAATAATTAACTAATTATTTAAAATTAATTAAATAATTAATAAACTTCTTATATTTAAAGAAAATACTTAATTAATTAAGAAAAATATTTATCTTAATTAATCTTTACTTATTAATAAATCATAGTTAATTAAGTATTCTGAAGTTAATTATCCAAATAATTTAATCCTTATTTATTTTCATAAATAAATTATTTGAATTAATCAAATTTTAACAACTTAAAACAAATTTTACTATTTGGATTTCAAAATCACAACTTAATTTTTTTTTTGAAATTAAAGCATTTAGAAATCAAATTTTTGAAATTTAAAAATACTTTAATTATCCAATTTATAACTTATTTATTTTCAAAATAATTTGAAAGCTTTAGTCTTTTAAAACATTACTTACAATTTACTAAAAAAAACTTTGATTTAATATCTAAATTCAAATATTTCCTTTTTAAACTAACACTGAAAATTAAATGAAGTTAATTACTTCAAAAAGAAATCATTTTAAACAAATTTAAAATTTCAATCAATACTTTTTAAAGTTTAATTTACATTTTAATTCAAAACAACTAGTTTTAAATTATTTTCTTTGATAAAACTCAAGCTTGGTTTCGTTTATTCAAACTACAAGTTAATTTTGTAACTTGTCTTTAATTGTATAGTATTAACAAACACAACATCCCAAAAAACCCGAGACTATCATGGCAAAAACACGAGAACTACTCCGAGAAACCTCCAGCACCATACGCTTCGAGTTGAAACCATGAATACGCGAGTGCCACCCCGAGTTCCACTCGTCTTCACCTAAACATACATTACCAGTGCACACAACGTACCCTCGTGCACCTACACCAACACCTCCGGCCACCGTTGGCGATAGCAACTATCGTCGACGTTCACACGCGTGCTCACGAACTCGACCGAGCAATCAGATCGAGCAAATAACATGCAAATCAAAATTTCGATCGTCGATCGAAAATTAAACCCAAACTCGGCAGAAAAACTTCCCAACACCATCGACTTCCTCATCGAAGAACTTCGCCAACGCCCACATCAACACGTTACGACATCCAGCTCCACATCCCATTGTCGCGATCGCTTCCGGCCTCGTATTGACGACGAGAAATTCACTGGAACGACAGCTACACTAACAGCGTATTAAACCCTACTTCGATTGATTCTGCTCGATTCGGCCGTAAGAAAAATCCATGAACATTTTTCCTGTGGCCATCAACACTTCAACCACCATCAACCCAAAAATTGGCCAACTTCGCCACACCGTTCATCGGCAATAGCCAAAACCCCAATTTCGAACAACTCGAAAATTCCCATAAATTAACAACCTAAAAATCATGTAATGTATCTCAAAATTCGTGATTTTCCATCACGAATACATTCATGTAATTCAAATTAGAAATTAAGGTTGTTGATTTTATCATAAATATGAATTTCACTGTTGTTTCAAAATTAAAAATAATTTGTTGAATTTTAAACCCTGATATTATTTTTAAAATTATCATCATATCTTAACAACCAATTTTCATATAAAGGACCAAGCTTAAATTTGCTTGAAATAAAAGATATAAAAATTTCCTTAAGAAATTTAAACCCTGTAAGAAGAACAGGGCAGATGAATTTACAGGCACTTATATATGTGCAGATACTTCACAATTTCAACATGCATTCATCAACAGTATTCATATAAACATATATATATATATATATATATATATATATATATATATATATATATATATATCATCACAGCTCAAACCATCATATGCATCAAAGTTGAATCACAGATTTTAAAAACTATTTTTTTAATGTTTACTCACCTTTTTCAAAAAGTCGCAGAGCAGAGAACAGGTCCTATATTTCCCAGGTTTTGCTGTTGAAACTCCCTGAATGCTTGCTAATTTATGTTTTGTTGATGAAAATGGATGCATGCATGCTTCAATTGATTTTAGAAGTTGAAACTGTTGAGTAGGATTTCAGAAGATTTGCAAATGCAGGTTGAACATTCACTTCAATTGCAGGTTTGATAAATTGAAATTTTCATTTCCAATCTTATTCTCAAGCATGATGTTAAACTTGAAGTTCCATGTTGATTTGTTTTTTGAGAAGAACTTCAAATTTGTTGTTTGCAGGTTGATTTTGCAGACTTGATAATTGCAGATTTTTACTTTGTTGAAAAGAACATCAGATTTTCTTTTGGTTATAATTTTCAAGTTTGATAAAATAGTTTTCAGGGTTGCCATTAAAATTAGAAAGAAAGAAGAAAGAAAAGAAAAGACTTTGAGCAGAAAAATGAAAGTGGAAAACAAATTTTTTTTCTTCAAACAAAAACTTTTATATAAATTTAAATTCTAAATGAGAGCAAATATTGCCACATGTTCTTTAATTCAACAAATGTCATTTGCATGCACTTCTCAATTTACAAGTGTTAAACTCTAATGTATTAAATTATTTAAATTATAAATGTATTCATAAAATATTTATATGTATTTATGAAATGTTTATATGCATTAGTGAAATGTTTTTATGATTATAAGCTTTTGGATTTTAATAAATACAAGTGTGAAATCTTTGTAACCCTTTATTTTATAAATAGATTACCTTTTAAAGAAATATTCTAATACTAATAAAAATGCAAATAATTCTTATATATGTATTTAAAATCTAAAGCATTTACACATATGCATTTATAACCATTTTAATTTGAACATTTTAAAGAAAACAAAAATAAAACTTTGATTAATTCCTTTATAAACTATCATTTTTATAATAAAAATAAACAATTATCTTACATTTTGAAAACAAATGAATTAATATTTGAATTAACTTTTGAAAATATAAGTTAAAACAAAGCTTTAAATTACCATTCATACATATACAAATTATCAATAGATTAAAATTAAATTTCAAAATAACTCAAATTATAACATATACAAACATATATATTACAATTTGAAAATTTTATCTTTAATTTGAAACAAAAGATATCTCCTATTTAAAATATATACCAAATATATATATTATAAATAGAATAAAAATTTATTAGCTTTGACAAACAAATCTTATAAATATTTTCGATTAAAATTCATTAACCTTTTAAAAATTAAATTAGCCAATTTAAATTAAAATTACAAAGAAAATTATCAAACCAATTAAATTATTAATACAGATTATTAAATTTATGTTACCCAAAATTCGGGGTCGTTACAATCCTCCCCCCTTAAAAGAATTTCGTCCTAGAAATTTAAAAGCAAAGGTAATTTAATAACCCAGCAAAGATTTTAATTTCAAATAGCAAAGCATACTTAACAACCAGTAACTAACACCCATAGCAATCAAATAAACAAACAAACTTAACTAATTATTCTGACACAAATCAGAATAAATCTTCTAACATTATCTCGAGTTTCCTAAGTATAAATCACCGGGAGACTCGCTCTACAAAAGCTCAACAAACTACACCACCAAAAACCAGAGTTCCTCTCATCTCTAGATCAATCAATATGAACATATCATCGGATTATACTTAAGTCCAGCTCAACATCCAACTCCAACTGAACTACAGATTCAACAACCAATGATGAATCATACACGTATTCCCTCAGAGAACGTGAAATACAATGAATTCCAGTTATCCAAACTGACATCTATCTTATCCTATCAAGACACAGATAAGAAAATCTCAAATGCCTCAGACTAGCCATCCAAACTTATCCAATTTCAGCTCTCTTAACCAGAGAATTTTAAAAACACTGAAGTCTCCAACTTCGAATTTCAAAACTCCTTATCTCATATATGTAACTCAACAGACAATCCTGGGCTGCCAATCTTCTTCCTGATTAGCTCAATCTATGCTGATACTTCCAGAAACAACTAAACCAAAGCAAACCAATTTCTGGATTCCATTCAACGGAAAAGTCTTCCAAAATCCGTCGAAATCCAGAACACAAGCTCTACTACCCAAACAATAGCAAACAGAACTTACTTCATTCCTTGCACAGTAGCTACCTCGCTTCCGCTGCACAACTCTGATTCTGAAATAGATGAGAGTACTGCTGATGATCATGAATACAAAATTACCCAATATCCGTAAAGCTTTGTTCATCAAATCCATAAAATCTTAGTGACCCATCTGACTCGATCACACAACCTTATAGCAGAAATCCAAATTCTTAAACTAGATCGAACCAAATCCAAATCCAAAATTTCTGAGCTGCTACACCAACTCTTCCTACTCCAAGAACCATCCAACTATCAGGCTAACTACCAAAATCACTTCTGGAACCAAAACAATAGGGAACTGAACTCTAGATGCAGACAACCTTCTGAATATCTCAGTAGCTCCTATTTCCACATGAGAATTCTCAGTCTCAAACAACAGATTACCCAAGATAATTTCCAAACTAATCGTAAGTCACTTTTGCGATCCTACCTAGTTCGGATTCCAAACAAACTGTCCTCTCTTTACCAATTAGAATAGCTTTAAGCTCCTCCAAACAAGGTTAATCTTGCCGAAAACACTTTACCACTCGCCCGGGCTGCTGATAGAAGAACCACAAAGATTTCTAAACCATCGGAGAAACAAGCCATGCTGCTACTTCCAAACTCTACCTCGATGATACTGTGAAGCTAAAAGATCTCCTCGTCAGCACACCGAACACTTCGAATTGCACTGCCATCACAACTAACCAAAGACTTTTAATCCAAATGCTTCTCGAAAACCAAGACCATCAACAAACCACACAACTGACTTCCGAGATGGCAAACATCTGTTCAAGAAAATCGGACTCCAAACCAAGCATCCACATCTCGCTCTCCTTAAGGAATATCAATGAGACCATGCCTGAAGAGAAACAACTCATAGACCTTAGTCTCAAATTTCAAAGCAGCCAATCTCCTTGCTGAAGATCCAAACAACTTCTACACAGACGAATCTTCCCTACGGCAGGTAAAGACTGCTCCTCAACCACTTCTAAAACTGCTTCAAGGGAAATCACCTTCATAAAATATCCAAGGATACTGCATCTCATCACGCAGTTACCAAGATATCATCACTTATTTCTGCACTTCCGATAGATCTAAACTCTAGAAAAATTCGCTCACCCGAGCGAAATCCAAATTTATACTTCAAAGATAAACTCCGAATCTTTAAAAAGATTTCCTTCGGATATCAGAGAAACCCTCACTCCATAATACAAATCTTATTCGAGACGGTACCAGGTCTACAGTCTCGACAAATACTTCAAACCTCAAATATATGGACCTCTTCCATCAGTGGTAGTCGTGTTACACACACACACACCACTACTCCATCTACCTTTAGAAACTTATGTCGGAAAATCTGAACAGATAGCCCAACAGATTAGGTATGTATATATATATATATATAAATACAGTTATATATAAAAATTACAAGTACGCTCTCTCAACAAAGACACCACTACAGAGCCTAGGTATTAACTCAACCTAATGCTCCCTAAAGAAAGACACACTTAAGAGCCTAGGTATTCACTCAACCTAATGCTCTAATACCAACTGTGACGACCCGACTTCCTATCTTCAGGAAATCGCATCATCTTGAAGAAAGAAAGGGATAGAAGAAGAAAAGAAAGAGAAAGAAGAAAGATAACCACATCAGAGAACTTACAGCGGAACGAATGAAATATAATATATCACATAAAATATTACATAGTATCTTATTACATCAGAGTACAACACTTAAACAACAGATAATAGACAGTTATAAACTTCTGTCTAACTATACAATTCAAGTACACAAGAAACAGATACCAAACAAACACAGCGGAACCAATATATATCTACACGTCGAAGCCTCCTGCTCCATATCTCCTCCAGAATTCGTCAAGCTAACCCGAATCACTTGACTACTCATACATAATATGAGTACCCAAGAGTTTAATAAAACAGAAAATAAACACTCGGGTAAGATAGGGGCCTGACGTGAGTAAACGGGTTAAAATTGCTTAACTTTAGAAAACCTTTGAAAAGAAAAGGTATCACGTAAGACTCCCCACACATAAACATGGAAAAGTTTTTACCTTACGCTAACCAAAACATTTGATAGGAAATCCAGTGATATTATAATAGTGTCTAGGGTTTTCAAAATAAAATACAGAAATAGCTGGAATGCTTACATCTCACGTTCCAACATAGTTGGGCACAATCAAAACCGTACAGGCACTTATTGGATTTTGGATTCCATCAATGGCAGGGCTACTAGGGTACCGCCCGTCACAGTACGTGGCCTAGATCGGAGTACCGAGGAGTACGCCCACTCCCCTGCAACACAAGACCGGAACCATCCCTTACTGGACAGTCCCGAACAAGACCACCCGTTAGTTGGCGCGACCAACCACACACTAAGCCGAAATAGAAAGGGACCTCTAGACAGGGGTAAATCTCACTCTCAAGTGGGGGCTACCCACGAAGCCTTGCTGCACCTCCCCTGTTTTGGCCATTCCGAGTTGATGAGGCTTGAGGTTACGATTACCTTTATAGAACACATCTATCTTAGAATGCTCATCGTCCACCTGATGATGTTCTGAAAGCATTCAATCCATACAAGTTCGTTCCAGGTTCGAACGAAACCGAAGGCACTATCTCGTTGCACTCATTATTGGAATCACCCTCAGAGTCAACGACCATAGCCTTGCACTCTAAATCACCATCTCGAATCTATAAGCACTATTCCGTCAACTCATTACGGAATCACCCATAGAGTTATACTGACGTATAGCCCTTACACCTCGAGTCTTCACTTGCTCCACTTGGATTCACGACCTAACGTTTAATTGGAATCGATGTGGTTTTTGATATCCAAATATGGAAATCCGATCCCAGTCTCACCGAAACCAAACGCCATTTTAATGTCCAAGTTGCACTTAAGGGTTTAAACAATTTAACTTATATTCAGGATGATATATAAACAGATAGATGAATCATATTACCACAACAGATAACTCATATCAATATTCATCTCACAAGCAGCATACCACATATCATAGATATCCAAACATCCAATATCAACCAATCATCCCATATCAATCTCTAAATATTGATCATCCAATATCAATCAGTTAAGCAATATTAATCAATCAACCCATATTAATCAAACATCCGGAACAGAATTGATTATCTTTAATTAATTGAATTACCATAATCCTTCTTCATTAATTATTATTCCAAATAAAATAAATTAATCATCTCTAATGATCTTCCTTAATTAATCTTCCTTGGTTAATTATCTTAATTACATTCCTTGGTTAATTATCTTAATTACATTCAAGTAATTGTCCTTAGCCATATTCAGTAATTAAATCTTTAATTACTATCATTAATTACAATAATTAATGATCATTCATTTACTTTTATTAATTAACTATAATTAATTGCATTATACCTCAATTAATTACAATAATTAATCACCCTTAAATTAATTACTTATATTAATCAACCTGGATTAATATCATTGATCACATTAATTAATGATCCTTATTAATTAATAATACTTAAATTAATTAACTAATTAAATTATAATTAATCAACTCATTAATCATAATTAGTAATTAACAATTTGTAATTACTTATCTTAATTAATTAACTTATTAATTAATTATATTAATCTTTGATTAATTAATCCAACTAATTAATCTTCAATTACTTCATTAATCAATTTAAATTAACAATTAATCCTTAATTAATTACTTTATTAATTAATTATAATTTTAATTAATTACCCTTAGTGATTAATCTTAAATTAATCTCATTCATTCATTAATTAATCACATTAATTAATTAACTAAAATAAATTAAGCAATTAATTCTTAATTACTTACATAAGTAATTATCTCTAATTACTTTCATTAATAAATCTTAATTACTATCTTAATTAATTACTTAACAAGTAATTAATTCCTTTATTAAATAATCCTTAACCCTTTAATTAATCAATTACTTCAAAATTAATTAACTTTAACAATTATATTAATCAATTCTTTAATTGATAACATTAAGTGATTAACCAAAAATCACTTTTATTAAAATACTCCCATGAGTAATTATCATTAATTACTTCCATAAGTAATTAACTTCCTTAATTACATTTAACAATTAACCATTAATTACTTTATTAAGTAATTACACTTAATTAATCCATAATTAAGTGATTATTTAAAATTGAATAAATAATTAACTAATTATTTAAAATTTATTAAATAATTAATTAACTTCTTATATTTAAAGAAAATCCTTAATTAATTAAGAAAAATATTTATCTTAATTAATCTTTACTTATTAATAAATCATAGTTAATTAAGTATTCTCAAGTTAATTATCCAAATAATTTAATCCTTATTTATTTTCATAAAGAAATTATTTGAATTAATCAAATTTTAACAACTTAAAACAAATTTTACTATTTGGATTTCAAAATCACAACTTAAATTTTTTTTTTGAAATTAAAGCATTTAGAAATCAAATTTTTGAAATTTAAAAATACTTTAATTATCCAATTTATAACTTATTTATTTTCAAAATAATTTGAAAACTTTAGTCTTTTAAAACATTACTTACAATTTACTAAAAAAAAATTTGATTTAATATCTAAATTCAAATATTTCCTTTTTAAACTAACATTCAAAATTAAATGAAGTTAATTACTTCAAAAAGAAATCATTTTAAAAAAAAATTAAAATTTCAATCAATACTTTTTAAAGTTTAATTTACATTTTAATTCAAAACAACAAGTTTTAACTTGTTTTCTTTGATAAAACTCAAGCTTGGTTTCGTTTATTCAAACTATAAGTTAATTTTGTAAGTTGTCTTTGGTTGTATAGTATTAACTAACACACCATCCCAAAAACTCGAGACTATCATGGCAAAAACACGAGAATTACTCCGAGAAACCTCCAGCACCATACGCTTCGAGTTGAAACCATGAATACGCGAGTGCTACCCCGAGTTCCACTCGTCTTCACCTAAACATACATTACCAGTGCACACAACGTACCCTCGTGCACCTACACCAACGCCTCCGGCCACCGTTGGCGATAGCAACTATCGTCGACTTTCACACGCATGCTCACGAACTCGACCGAGCACCCAGATCGAACAAATAAAATGCAAATCAAAATTTCGATCATCGATCGAAAATTAAACCCAAACTCGGCAGAAAAACTTCCCAACACCGTCGACTTCCTCATCGAAGAACTTCGCCGACGCCCACATCAATACGTTACGACATCCAGCTCCACATCCCATTGTCGCGATCGCTTCCGGCCTCGTATTGACGACGAGAAATTCACTGGAACGACAGCTATACTAACAGGGTATTAAACCCTACTTCGATTGATTCTGCTCGATTCGGCCGTAAGAAAAATCCACGAACATTTTTCCTGTGGCCATCAACACTTCAACCACCATCAACCCAAAAATTGGCCAACTTCGCTACGCCGTTCATCGGCAATAGCCAAAACCCCAATTTTGAACAACTCGAAAATTCCCATAAATTAACAACCTAAAAATCATGTAATGTATCTCAAAATTCGTGATTTTCCATCACGAATACATTCATGTAATTCAAATTAGAAATTAAGGTTGTTGATTTTATCATAAATATGAATTTCACTGTTGTTTCAAAATTAAAAATAATTTGTTGAATTTTAAACCCTGAGATTATTTTTAAAATTATCATCATATCTTAACAGCCAATTTTCATATAATGGACCAAGCTTAAATTTGTTTGAAATAAAAGATATAAAAATTTCCTTATGAAATTTAAACCCTGTAAGAAGAACAGAGCAGATGAATTTACAGGCACTTATATATGTGCAGATACTTCACAATTTCAACATGCATTCATCAACAGTATTCATATAAACATATATATATATATATATATATCATCACAGCTCAAACCATCGTATGCATCAAAGTTGAATAACAGATTTTAAAAACTGTTTTTTTTTAAATGTTTACTCACCTTTTTCAAAAAGTCACAGAGCAGAGAACATGTCCTATATTTCCCAGGCTTTGCTGTTGAAACTCCCTGCATGCTTGCTAATTTATGTTTTGTTGATGAAAATGGATGCATGCATGCTTCAATTGATTTTAGAAGTTGAAACCGTTGAGTCGGATTTCTGAAGATTTGCAAATGCAGGTTGTTAACGTAAAAATCTGACGCTAACACCTCGATGCAAGTAAAGCAAGTGTGAAAGAACCACCCGATGATACGGGAATCGGAAATAAGCAGGAAAAATATCAGAAAGACGGTAAAAGACACAGTTTTTATAGTGGTTTGGCTAATAATCAAGCCTACGTCCACTTTATATTTCTTTATTGCTGACTCAAGTACAACTTATACAACTTTCTTCAATTACAACACACTTTAGACTAGTAGATCAAACTTAGATGAAGAATAATCTTTCGAATCCATGTTGAATGATGTAGATTTCCTCTTAAAGTATGTCGTAGTGTCCTTGGTGTTTGGAGTGCTTGAAGTGCTGTTTTAGTTGAGAAAATGACAGAGTATCGGCGCTTCGAGAATGAGCCAAAAGATCCCCCGAACGTTGGAGCTCACGCTGTATTTATAGGAGTTTTCTGATCATAAGTCGTAGGTCGGAAGCTGCGACTTAAAGTAGGTCGTGGGTCGAAGGTCGCGAGCTAAATAGGTCGTAGGTCGAGGATAACGAGTTAAGATAAGTCGTAGACCACATGTGAGCGACCTAGAAAAGGAAAGCTTCGGCCCTTCCTGGTAACATTGGTCTCTTTTGGATGAAGTACCAGGTCGTGGATGACTGATGGGAATGGTTGGCTACCTTATAGCGCTAAGATATCCGATGTAGCGACCTAAGCTAACTCGTTAACCCACTATGTCGCATAGCCCATTAGGTCATTAGGTCATTAGGTCGCGGACCTCTTAGGTCGGTAGGTCGCTGCCTGTTAGATTGCTAACTCGCTTCTTACTTTAGGTCGCTGAGTCGTGGCTTCCTGTATGCCGTTAGGTCGTCCAATTCTCGAAGTTGTTAGGTCGTTCTACCGTTTCACCTCTTGAGTCGTTACACCTTTTAGGCCATGCCACCTTTAGGTCGTTAAGTCGCTTACTTCTCTAAGTCGTTAGGTCGTCCATCTTTTAAGCAGTTAGGTCGTTCAACCCTTAAGTCGTTAGGTCGTGCAATCCTTAAGTCGATAGGTTGCCACATTTTGATTTAGGTCGTGAGGTTATTTTCAAAGCGCGGTTAACAATTTCCCCTCGAAGTACACGCCTAGGTCGTAGGTCGTGTGCTTCGACTTAACTCTGTTAGGTCGTTAACGACCTAAGAGATAGCTTAACTCGCGTACTCATTTGCCTCTGCCTTATATAACTAGTAACTCGCTCCTTTCCCCTTACTGAACTGCTCCCACAACCCTTTCTGCCATTAGTGATTTCTCAATTCTCAAAGGCGAACCTACTCCAATCAAGCTGTTGATTCATCCCTACTATCACGTCGTGTAAGTGAATTCGACTTTTATCCAGCCACGATCACCTTCGAACCCTGAAACTCCCATCGTCTGATCCGATCCAACTTCTTGTGCCTCGCTTCACTTTCGATCGCGATGAGCTATGCTGCTGTCGCGATTCGTGGGAGCAAAGTGGTGAGATGGATTTGAGATGATTTGAATCGGAGTTGAGTGAGGTGGTGGTATGAACAACGGACTTAGCAAAGAGGATGATGAATTTTCGTCATTTTAGGTGATAACGGGCTATCGGGTTGGAGAAGAGTTAGTGGGTTAAGGAGATAGCTTGAAATTGCCTAATAATCACCAGAAGCGACCTAACAGATCTTGGATGACCTTGAAATTCTTGTAATTTAGCTGATTTGCACGGTTTTCGAATCGACCGACCTAAAAACTTTCTGCGACCTTAGTTACACACGACTTAACTCTTTAGGTCGCGTTAGTTTCCTGACGACTTAGGACTTAATCAGCTTTATACTGTCCTGGTTTGAAGCTTCGTGACTTTCCCTTTAGGTCGTGTGAGCGACTTAGGCTTTAGGCCGTGTAAACGACTTAGGACTTGAACGATTTTTCATTGCCAAACCACTTATTGCGACCTAAATCCACTTCAACTTATCTGTTAGGTCGTGAACGACCTAGGACTTGAATTCATACTGTCATGCCTTACACCTTTAACTCAAACCATACGGCCTAGGACTTAAACAACTCCTCACTGCCTTGACTTGAAGCCTTTTAATTTGAACTTGGAACTGTCGAGATAACTCGCATGACTTTGCTATGCTTGCTTAAAAGATTATACCAAATTTTGACGCTAATAACCTGTTAAATACAACATTTGCAGAAAACTAGGGCGAGTATACTGCCATTGATCGCCCACATCGAATGACAGATTAGTCGATAAAAGATAATTAACTCAACTTAAGGAAATTGTATGAAATGCTATGAGTCAACAAATTCAAGTGAAGTAGTAAAGCAATGTTAATCAACTAAAGCTAATTTGATTGCATTAATAGTGCACTTGTACTTGTACTTAGAGCGATAAGTCTCGAAATTTTACAATTGACACATGTTCATTAGTTTAACTTCAGTTATATTTACTTATCGCTTTATTAGTTTTACACAACACTTCATACATTTACGAAATGTGCACCTTCATATTTGAATATCCAGTTCCTTGTGTAGAATGTCTTCTCGTCAAGAGGAAGAAGTAGAACAGACCGGAGAGGCCCTCCCGATAGTTGGTCCACTGGTCAACCCACCAGAAAGAACTCCAACTACCCTGAGTCACCGGGTGTTTAACCAGCTACGTGCCCAATTTGGGATTGTAGAAGCAGATGCTATTCTCCCTGGGCCAAATGATTTTGCTAATAGTCCTCCCTTTGGCTTTGTTGCCGTTAACTGCCAAATGTACCTTTGTGGTGCCATTCCTCCTTTTAACAATTTTCTCCGACAACTCCTTCGCCGATTGGCTATTTCTCCTTTTCAATTGCACCCCAAAGGCTATGCCATTTTGATGGGATTATGCGTTCTCTTCAGAAGGACACTTGATCGCCTCCTAAGCTTTGAAGAAATCTGCTATTTATGCACATTTGCGAGAAACAAAGACCATCCTTCCATTATAAATGTGAGAAGCGCCAGAAATCGCAAGCTTATCACTGATCTCTCTGTTAGCGCTCATGGTTTCCTGAACCAGTTCTTCTTTGTTCGTTGCCTCCAGGGATTTTACGCTGTCTGGAGAGTAGGGGGTAGGCTTACTTATCCCCATTCTTTCCTTTTCTGAGCTTTGCGAGATCCGAATCGCTAAATGTTAACTTCGCTCTCTACTTTTGCAGTCCTCCCTCCTCCTTGTAGAGACTCTAGCCACAAATCAACTTTTAAGAGGCTTATCGCTGTGGCGGCTGAGGAAAGAAGCATCAAGTTTTTGCTAACAGACGAGTTCCTTCATCAGTTCGGACTCTTACATCCTTCCCGCTCTACTCAGCCTTACGAAGTTCCTGATTCTCCGGCCGAGGCACCGGATGCCCCAGTTTCTGTTGAGGAGCCTACACTGAAAGATCCTGCTCCTAAGGCTTCTCTGGTGAAGTGTTCTACTTCTACTGATGTCGCGGGGTCATCTGGAAAATTTTCACTTGCCCCGGTCATTGAAGAAGAAGAGCCTCGAGAATCTCCCCAACATTCAGGGAAGTCCGGTGATGGAGAAGCCGGGAAAACAAGTCCTGCCAAGCAGAGCGGGGATGACACTTTTGAAGGGTTGAACGACCTGTTTATCACCTCACAGGAGCTCTTTAAAGACGACCCTGTTACCACTACGGTTTCCTCTTCAGTAGTTGAGGCAACTTCCATTTTGCAACCGATTCCGTTGACTCAAGAGTTGACGTTAACTACTACACCCATCATTTCTTCGCAACCGAGGAGTGGTTCGTAGTTTAATGCGCATAGTCCGCACGTTACACACACTTAGGATTTTTCAGCAATTATATGTACCTATATGCACTTTTACTTCCAGGATTTTCAAGTTTTGCCTCTTTCTCATTTTCAGGTTCTCCAATGGGGCGTAGCGGTTCCTATTATGACGACTTTCAACAGTACGGAAGGCGTGGTCAGTATGATTATAGGCGCTATCTTCCCACCCACAAGGAAACTGATGAAGAGAGAGCTGCTCGAAAGGCTCAAGAGAGAAGAGCGTATGAAGAAAGGTACGGAAGAAGGGATGAGCAACATGACTCTTCCCGCAGAGGCGATGACTCTCATAAAAGAAAAACTTATGACGATAGAGGAAAGAGTCATGACATCGGAGACCCAAGCAAGTGGGCCAGGCTTGATGAAAAGACCGCATCTGCAACTTTAGAAAAGGCCGCTGCTCTCACTTCTCTTAAAATTCCTTCAAAGTCTCCTGCCCTTGAAGGGGCCGACAATTAGACGCTTCTCGGCAGACCCTCTTACCAAGTTGAGAGAGGTCCACCAACCCTTCAAAGTCGGTTCCCGCATTGGTGCTTAAAGGGAGTCCGCTTTGACCTTGACTTGGTTCCCATCGACAAAGAGGCCATGCTACGAAATCTTGACACTGTTACACTTGATATTGAGAGAATGTCAGCGTGACAAAAGCTCGTCGATGAGCTTCAGAGGGTGAACCGGGCCAACCTTGAAGCTATGCTGACGATGGAGAACGACAAGTCTGAATGGCAGAAAATTCTTGATCAGCACAACACCGAAGTGAAAAACATCACTGAGTACAACCAAAATCTTGAGGCAGAGGTCGAGAAACTTAAGCACGAGCTTGCTACCTCTTCCACCTCTTATACTCAAAAGGAAGAAGTGCTTCAGAAGCAAGTTCAAGATGCTCATGCCGCTCAACGGTATGTCGAAACCCGTCTTGAAGCTGCACAGAAGACAGTGGAAAAATATCATGCTGACTTTGCAGAGTTACGGGAGAAAGCTAACTCCCAGGACTTAGAAATCACTAGGCTGAAAGCTCAACTATTAAAAACTGAGAAAGAACGTGATGAGGCCATGGCTGGAAAGAGAGCCGTTGAACAATCTCATGAAGAGACAAAAGCCAACATCAGCTCTACTCTATTTTATTTTTATGTCCAAAGCGTCTTGGGGCGTGGCAGCCTTGCATTTTTGGGGCCTAAATACGAAATCACTTTGGCTGAAGTGTGGGAGGCTTTAATGGATATGCCCAAAGGTGCCGGTTATTCCGAAGATGAACTTGAAGCACATTACTTTGATGACGAAGCTCGTGCTGCTCTCGCCAGAGGAAAGGAGCAGCTTGTTAAAGTACGAGCCAAAACGATGGGAGGGGAGCATTCAGAGAAAGAAGCACCTTTAATTGCCCCTGCCCCTCCTTCGAATTCGGCCGACATTGATATCATGGGTTCCGGTTCCCATTCTTCGCCCACGGCTAAAGTCGTAACTGAGATTACAAGCGCACAGTGTGGAGACGACGGCGAAGAAAGCATTGAAGCACAAGCTTATGAAATCGACGTTAGAAAGCCAACCTCTCCAGGTAACTTTAATGTTGATCTTGCTCAAGTAAACTGCCCATTTGCTTCACATGAGTTTGATGAGCTTCTTGATTATTTTCTAAATCTCAACGAGCCTTTATCTCCTATCTTTACTGATTTTATCCTCTTTTCTTCTGTAGAGAAAGTGTAGAGTATTGTTCAGACTTCCCCTCCTCCAATTATTCCTCCTTCGTCTCTTCAGGTGACTCCTCCTTCTGCCTCTCAACCGGGGTCACAAGAGGAACAAATAGAAGCTCTCCAGGAAGTGAAGACTCAGGAACCAACTTGTTCGACGATATGCCCTTAACCACACTTTTCACTCCAGGAAGTGGGTCTTCCTCCAAGAAGAGGGGGAAAAGTGGAGTTTCAAAGAAGAAGAAGGAAGCCTCAGCCGGTGAGGAAAAAACAGAAGAAGGTCCCACTGTGCCCCTTTCTCCTTCTTCCCCTACTCTTATAAGCCGGCCCAACAAGTTGATCATCCGGCCGGGCGCAAGCACAAAAGGTGGAAAGAACAAGAAATGATGGCTTTGGTTCTGTGCTTCTTATCTCGCTCTTTGCTTTTTGCTTGTATATAAGCTTGTGTTGACTGGAGATTTTGTGGGTACCAGTCCCCGTGTTTTTTACTTTGAAACCTGCATATGTATAAAATTCTCACGGTATGGAATAAAATGGTTCTTTTACTTATACAAATTTCTTTCTGTATTTGAGAACGCTTTTACTTTCTGTTTTCATGCAAGTTTCTTTATCCTCTTTATGTGAGGTTACAGTAAACCTATGGTATTTTTATTGAGCATTGTTTTCATTTTTGTGATGATTATACTGTATTGCCCCCATACCATGGTTTATTGCAATCTCTTTCACATTGGCAAAGTTTCGGAGAACAACTCTTCTGTTTCAAGAAGACTTGTACTCTTCCTTTAGAGAACAACCCTTCCATTCGAAGGAGATTTGCATTTGTACTTTATAGGATAATATTTCTGTTCCAAGAAAATATTTTTCTAATTTAGTAGAATGCACTTCATATTGGAGGAGTCTTCTCTTCTTCTTTTTTTTTTTTTTTTTTTTGGCGTGAAGTTTTTACACTTCACTTTAGGAGAAAGTCACTTTTGCTATGGCAAGTGAATTTTACTTCATAGTACAGTGGGCCTTCCGAAAAAGGGCTTCAACCTGCTTGAGCCTCCGAAGAGAGTTTTTTTTGTTTGATTGTGCCTCTAGGAAGAGGTCTTTTTGTTTGGTTGTGCCTCTGGGAAGAGGTCTTTTTGTTTGATTGTGCCTCTGGGAAGAGGTCTTTTTGTTTCTGCCTCTTGGGAGAGGCTTTTATCTTTTCCCTGTTCGCTGGGAAGCGGGCCTCCGAAGAGGGCTTTTCACATTTCGACTCGTGTGAAGTTTTATTTCAGATCACGGTGAAATGTGTGCCTCTGAGTAGGGCTTTTGCTTGGAAGTTTGGAGCTTCTTTCTCTTAGTTGGATGGATTCACGGGGCGGACACAAGTGTTATGTGCAACCGATCAGTCCGCAACTTTCTGTCGAGAAAGAACTCTCTTTTTCTTGCGAGGCCCGCTCGAGGTCTTTTAGCATTTCAACTATGGTGAAATGGGCCTCCGAAGAGGGCTTTTCACATTCCAGCACTTATGAAGTTTTATTTCAAATCTCGGTGGAATGCGTGCCTCCGAGTATACCTGGAAGTTTCTTCCTCATGGTTGGCCAGATTCACGGGGCGGACGCAAGTTACTTGGACGCTTATTTGCACAGATTGTCTCAACTAGTGAACAAGCGCCTTGCCTTCTACTTGGGAAGGTGCCTCCGATCATCGTATGGATTCACGGGGCGGACGCAAGTTACTTGGACACTTGTCTGCGCAAACTGTCTCAGCTGGTGAACAAGCGCCTTGCCTTCCAGTCGAGAAGGTGCTCCCGGTCATTCCATACCAATCTTTTTTGTTGAGAAAGTCTTCTGGCATGCCCCGTTTGAGGTCTTTATCCTCCGAAGAGTTGTGCCTCCGAAGAGGGCTTGTGCCTCCGAAGAGGTCTTTTGTTGTCTGATGCTTGCTCGCCCATGTCTCTATGCCATCTATTCATATCGACGATCCCCGTTATCTTTTCCAAATACACTTCCCTTTTAGTTGCCAACAATTTCCTTTATCCAAAGAAATATACTTCATAGTTCAGCGAGTTGGTGGTGGCAGACACAGGCTATTTAACTGGATGCTCGTTTGTACAAACATCCACAGTTGGTTAGCAAGGGTACACTTCCAGCAAAATCACTAACTTTTGTTTGAATCACTTCTTCCGTAGGATTTGAGTACGGAAATTTTGAACGGCTTAGCGTTTGATTGTTGGGTGATGTCGGGGATTGCTTAGTCTTGCGATGGGTAAGCTTTGTTCTTATGACCTGCATTATTAAATCGACATTTTAGTAACACAATTTACGTATTTTATATGTCGAAATTAAACAAAGCAGTTTATAATAGTAAAGAACACTAGATTTATAGTGGTTCGGCCAAGAACTGGGCCTACATCCACTTTATATTTCTTATTATTCACTTGCACTGGCTTTACAACGACTTTCAATACAAGAATCATACATTCATCATTATTTAACAATATTTCATTAGAGCCTTTAAGTAAAATATGGAGCAAATGATTGTTGTTCCAAGCTCTTGGAATTAGGTCTCCTTCGACAGTTACAAGTTTGAATGTGCCATCAAGAAGTTTTTGGCCTATAACATACGGCCCTTCCCAGTTTGGTCCAAGCACGCCTGTAGGTGTCATAATCCTTTTTAAGATTAGATCCCCAACTTCAAAGCTACGTCGGCGAACTTTGGAATTGAAGTGCCTGGCTATTCTTTGCTGATGAGCCGTAATTCTGAGCTCAGTTTCTTCCCTTTTTTCATCAAGGAAGTCAAGGGCTTCAAGTTGCAGCTTTTCATTTTCGGTTTGATTGAAATGGATTCTTCTGTGCGAAGAGACTTCTGTTTCCACTGGAATGATTGCTTCCGATCCATATGCCAATGAAAATGGTGTGTGCCCAGTCGCAGTTTTGTGGGTAGTTCTATGTGCCCATAGTGCTAGTGGCAGCTTATCAACCCAACCACCTTTTGCTTTTTCTAGCTGCTTTTTGATGGTTGACTTGATAATTTTATTCACTGCTTCCACATGCCCATTTGCCTGCGGATGAGCCACTACTGAAAAACTTTTCTGGATCTTGAATTTCTTGCAAAAATCTCGAAACTCTTTACTTTCAAATTGGGTTCCATTGTCTGTGATTATCTTTTGAGGCACACCATACCTGCAAATGATATTCTTAGTTATAAAGTTTATCATTTTCTTATAGTTAATAGTAGCTAAGGGTTTAGATTCAGCCCATTTAGTAAAATAATCAACAACAACAATAGCATATCTGATTCCGGATTTTGCAGTTGGCAATGGCCCGATGACATCTATTCCCCAAATAGCAAATGGCCACGGACTGACCATCTGTGTTATCTCAGTGGAAGGTGCTCTTGGGATTTTTGCAAATCTCTGGCATCGGTCACATTTTCGAGCGTAACTCGCGGCATCACGATTAATATCTGGCCAAAAATATCCATAGCGGAGAATTTTCTTTGCTAAAGTTTGACCACCTAAATGATCTCCACACTCTCCTCTGTGTACCTCAGTTAGAATTGTCTCAGCTTCTTCCTTGGTCACACATCGGAGTAATGGCATTGATAATCCCCGCCTATACAATCGACCATCTTGAATTACAAATCTGGATGCTTTTCTTAAAAACTTCTGCCGTTCTTTTGAGTTTTCTGGTAGAGAACCGTCGCGCAGATATTCCAATATCGGAGTCATCCATGATTCCCGCTCCTGTGATATAGTCATGATCCAGTCAATATCCATTTCATCAATGCTTGGAGTTGACAGGACTTCCACAGGAACTAATCCCAATAATTGAGCTTCACCAGTGCTTGCATACTTTGCGAGGAAATTTGCCTTCATGTTTTCTTCCCGAGGTATATGGTTTATCGTATAATGGTCCAGGTCCTCGAGAAGCTCCCAGGCTCTTGACAAGTAAGCGGGCAGATTTCCTCCTTTGGTTTGAAATTCTTTCCTGACTTGACACACAATAAGCTGTGAATCACTGAAGATCTGCAATGCCTTGATGTTCAGTTCTTTAGCAAACTTTAGGCCAGCAATGAGAGCTTCATATTCTGCCTCATTATTAGTCGAAGGAAATTCTAATCTCAATGCATAACACAGTGACCGTCCTTCAGGGGTTTCAAGCACAACCCCAGACCCGGAACAGTAATCGTTTCTTGCGCCATCAACATACAATTTCCATAGAATTGGGGAATTATCGGTTACCACCTCCTCACTATCACCTTTGTCTGTACATTCTGCGATGAAGTCTGCCAAAGCTTGTCCATTGATTGCTCTCCGGGGATGATAGGTGATGTCATATTGACTGAGCTCAATATTCCACTTCAAAAGACGACCCGAAGTCTCAGGACGAAACATGACTTGCTTCAAGGGCTGATTGGTGAGGACTTTGATGGGATGAGCTTGGAAATATGGCCTCAATTTTCTTGATGCAATCAGTAGACAATAGGCGAGCTTTTCCAACTTTGAATAGTTCAATTTTGCCCCAGTGAATCTCTTGCTGATGTAGTAGACCGGGCGCTGAATTTTCGCATCCTCCCGTACCAAAGCTGCATTGAGGGCATGAGACGAGATTACCAAATATACAAAAAGATCTTCACCATTGTCAGGCTTAGAAAGTATAGGAGGCGTTTCCATATGACGAATCAGCTCATCGAAAGCTTTCTGGCATTCAGGAGTCCAGTCAAAGTTTTTTCTTCCTTTCTTTAGAGCACCAAAGAATGGAATGCATTTATCAGTAGCTTTGGAAATGAACCGACTAAAGGCTGCAACTTTTCCATTGAGACTTTGCAATTCCTTCTTCATTCTAGGAGCTTTGACTTCTCTTAAGCAGTTATCTGAGCAGGATTAGCTTCAATGCCCCTTGCACTCACAGTGAAACCCAAAAACTTTCCAGATTCTACCCCAATGAACACTTCAATGGATTAAGCTTCATACCATACTTTCGGACGATTGAGAACGTCTCTGCCAAGTGATTCATGTGGTCCACTGCATTCTTTGATTTTACCAGCATATCATCGATATAAACTTCCATAGTCTTGCCAATCTTCGGTTTAAACATGGCATTAACAAGTCTTTGATAAGTTGCCCCCGCATTCTTAAGTCCGAAAGGCATGACTCTGTAGCAGTAAAGACCAACATCGGTGATAAAGCTCGTGTCCTCCTGATCTGGCTCATGCATCATGATATGGTTATATTCGGAGTAGGCATCCATAAAAGATAGCAATTCATGCCCCGCCGTTCCATCCACCAACTGGTCAATCCTGGTTAACGGGAAGCAGTCTTTGGGGCAGGCTTTGTTTAGATCTGAAAAGTCAATGCACACTCTCCATTTTCCATTAGCTTTTTTAACCAGTACAGGATTTGAGACCCAATTCGGATAAGTAGATTCCCTGATAAAACCATTCTCCATAAGCCGATCAACTTCTTCTTTCAATGCTGCTGACCTTTCAGGACCTAGAGTTCTTCTTTTCTTCTTTACCGGTGTAAACTTTGGATCAATATTCAAGGTATGCACTGTAATTTCTGAAGATATTACACACATATCAGCATGAGTCCAAGCGAATACATCCAGATTTGCTTTCAAAAATGATATCAAAACATTTTGAACCGTTGCATTTAGCTGCGAACCCACATTCAACACTTTGTTCGGGTCTTTCGGGTCAACAGGTACCGGCACTGTCACTTCAACTGGTACCACTCTATTCTCCCATGCACTGGCTTTTCTGGGATCCATCTCTCTTCGTGCACCGCTATGTTCGCCTGTGCAGGGTCCACCCTGTAATTGCTACAAGGTTGATTCTTTGATGCGGACTGGGGCCGCCGCATCATTTCCCAATTCTCTCTTCCTCATTTCACGCAACTCTGTAAGATAACACTCTCGTCCAGCATTCTGATCCCCTTTCACCACACCGACTCCATTATCTGTGGGGAATTTTATAGTTTGACACCATGGGGCAAGAATAGCTTTAAATGCTGCCGGAGTTGGTCGGCCTAGGAAGGCATTGTAGGCAGAAAATTCTTCAACAATAACAAAGGTCTGTTTTCGAGCCACTTTTCTCTGCCCCTCTCCAAGCTCTACGAACAAATCGATAGTCCCAATTGGCTGTTTCGGCTCCCCAGTAAAACCAGCAATCTTTAGTAATGAAGCTTGAACGTCAGCCATTGGAATTTTCATCTGATCAAAAGTCTTCTTGAAGAGAATGTTGCACGAAGCTCCATAGTCAACCAGAACTCTTTTCACAGTAGCTGGCCCAATGCCAGCGGAGATGACCAAAGGATCAATGGTAGGAGCTTCAACACCCATCGAATCCCTAGTACTGAATATAATGTCATCATTAAAAGTTTTCTGCTGCTTCAAGGGTGGAGCACCTTCTAACAAAAAAACACTTTCATCTGTCGGTGCATACTTCAAAGCACGGGCGTATCTTTCCATCTCACCCCAACTCCTGCCAGCTGGGTGAGGGCCCCCTGTAACCACATTTATAACAGGCCTCTCTGATTCATGTGCTGCCGCCTTTTCACTTGAGCTAGGACGATGAACAGGAACCTGTTGTCCTTGAGTTGACAAAGTTGGGCCATTCTTGTTCCTTTTTACATATTGCTGGAGCTTGTTTTCCTTCAATAGTTCCTCAATTACCTCCTTCAAGTGACGGCACTCGTTAGTATCATGCCTGGGTTTGTTATGGAACCGGCAAAGCCTCCCATTCTTCTCAGCTTTCCTATTAACTCTTTGCTTAGCTGGTGCGGGGAACTCGACCGTGTCTTTGTTTGCAAAGTAGATGTTTTCTGGGGTATCAGTCAGAGGGGTGAAGTTGAAGGGACGACCTTTCTTTGCATCTCCTTGCTTCTTCTGGCCATCGTTCCCCCTCTTCTGATTGCCAGATTCCTTCTTATTCAGAACAGCATTACTATTTCCAGCCCCTGTCGATACCATCTTAGCTGGTGCTTGGAGGCTTCCAAGCGCATGAATTCATCGGCTTTCTTATAAAACTTGTCAAGCGAATTTGGTTCTTTCATTTTCAACCACTTTCCAAATTCACTTCATTTATCAATTGCCCTCATCAAGTATGTCAGGATCATGCGTGGCTCTGCGTTATCAACCTCGGCCAAAGCTATGTTAAAGCGATTCAAGAATGATCTGATAGATTCTCCAGGATTTTGTTCTAGGCTGGAGAGCGACATTATATCCTTTGCCTTTGACGCATACAATCGAAACTGTTCCTTGAATTTCCGAGTCAAATCAGAAAATTGGTCTATCGATCGGACCGGCAACTTTGTGAACCAAAGTAGAGCAACTCCTTCCAGGTATACCGTAAAATACCGGCATTTGATTTCATCAGAGGCTCTTGCACCCGTCATGTGTCAATCATACTTATACAGAAACTCATTAGGATCGCTCGTTCCCTTATAAGCCGGTATGGTAGGAGGAACAAACTTCCTAGGAAATTCTGCTTTCAAAATCCTTTCAGTGAAAGGAGTCTTGCTCGGAGCAAAGCCCCATTCTTTTTCGTCATCCTCCCTTTGCATACGTTCCTTCATGATTTGTCGAACCATCCCTGAGAAATATTCCTCATCATTAAGGGGCTCAGCAGGACAGGCATCGGCCATCTTTTCAAAAGTTTGCCTTGACAGGCGTTCACGGATAGTTGGCTGTTGTCCCGATCCTCCAACTTGGGGAGGTGTGTCTTTAACCGGGCCAGCTGCCCTTTGAGGAGCGTCTCTTTCTTCCACATCATGAACATTATCGGCAAAGTTTGGTTCGTTATTCACCGGTTGACGGTTAGCCCCAAGCAAAGTTGTTCAACCTTTCCAAAATCAGATTGTTTTGGGTTTCCATCTGCCGAAATAGCCCAGAAACCGCAGCATCCAATTCTGCTCGCGTTACTCCAACAGTTGGAGTGGTTTGACTTAAAGGAGGAGAAGTGGCAGTAGTCTCGCGAACATCGTCGGATCTAACAGACTTGCGCTTTCTTCCAGGAGCCATTATTTCTGACAAACTTCTGGTTTTTAGAGAGATCCTTTCCACAAATTTCTGCGAAGCTATGATGACATTATCCTGAGTTGGGTTCTTAGTGAAAGCACCAAAAATGTTAACGTAAAAATCTGACGTTAAAACCCCGATGCAAGTAAAGCAAGTGTGAAAGCACCACCCGATGATACGGGAATCGGAAATAAGCAGGAAAAATATCAGAAAGACAGTAAAAGACACAGTTTTTATAGTGGTTCGGTTAATAGTCAAGCCAACGTCCACTTTATATTTCTTTATTGCTGACTCAAGTACAACTTATACAACTTTCTTCAATTACAACACACTTTAGACTAGTAGATCAAACTTTAATGAAGAATAATCTTTCGAATCCATGTTGAATGATTTTTCTCTTAAAGTATGTCGTAGTGTCCTTGGTGTTTGGAGTGCTTGAAGTGCTGTTTTAGTTGAGAAAATGACAGAGTATCGGCGCTTCGAGAATGAGCCAAAAGATCCCCCAAACGTTGGAGCTCACGCTGTATTTATAGGAGTTTTTTGATCATAAGTCGTAGGTCGGAAGCTGCGACTTAAATAGGTCGTGGGTCGAAGGTCGCGAGCTAAAGTAGGTCATAGGTCGAGGATAACGAGTTAAGATAAGTTGTAGACCATATGTGAGCGACCTAGCAAAGGAAAGCTTCGTCCCTTCCTGGTAACATTGGTCTCTTTTGGATGAAGTACTAGGTCGTGGACGACTTATGGGAATGGTTGGCAACCTTATAGTGCTAAGATATCCGATGTAGCGACCTAAGCTAACTCGTTAACCCACTATGTCGCATAGCCCATTAGGTCATTAGGTCATTAGGTCGCGGACCTCTTAGGTCGGTAGGTCGCTTCTTGTTAGATTGCTAACTCGCTTCTTACTTTAGGTCGCTGAGTCGTGGCTTCCTGTAAGCCGTTAGGTCGTCCAATTCTCGAAGTTGTTAGGTCATTCTACCGTTTCACCTCTTGAGTCATTACACCTTTTAGGTCGTGCCACCTTTAGGTCGTTAAGTCGCTTACTTCTCTAAGTCGTTAGGTCGTCCATCTTTTAAGCAGTTAGGTCGTTCAACCCTTAAGTCGTTAGGTCGTGCAATCCTTAAGTCGATAGGTCGCCACATTTTGATTTAGGTCGTGAGGTTATTTTCAAAGCGGAGTTAACACAGGTTGAACATTCACTTCAATTGCAGGTTTGATAAATTGAAATTTTCATTTCCATTCTTATTCTCACGCATGATGTTGAACTTGAAGTTCCAGGTTGATTTTTTTTTTTTTTGAGAAGAACTTCAAATTTGTTGTTTGCAGGTTGATTTTGCAGACTTGATAATTGCAGATTTTTACTTTGTTGAAAAGAACATCGGATTTTCTTTTGGTTATCATTTTCAGGTTTGATAAAATAGTTTTCAGGGTTGCCATTAAAATTAGAAAGAATGAAGAAAGAAAAGAAAAGACTTTGAGCAGAAAAATGAAAGTGGAAAACAAAAAATTTTCTTCAAACAAAAACTTTTATATAAATTTAAATTCTAAATGAGAGTAAATGTTGCCACATTTTCTTTAATTCAACAATGTCATTGGCATGCACTTCTCAATTTACAAGTGTTAAACTCTAATGTATTAAATTATTTAAATTATAAATGTATTCATAAAATATTTATATGTATTTATGAAATGTTTATATGCATTAGTGAAATGTTTTTATGATTATAAGCTTTTGGATTTTAATAAATACAAGTGTGAAATCTTTGTAACCCTTTATTTTATAAATAGTTTACCTTGTAAAGAAATATTCTAATACTAATAAAAATGCAAATAATTCTTATATATGTATTTAAAATCTAAAACATTTACACATATGCATTTATAACCATTTTAATTTGAACATTTTAAAGAAAACAAAAATAAAACATTGATTAATTCCTTTAAAAAATATCATATTTATAAAAAAAAAACAATTATCTTACATTTTGAAAACAAATGAATTAATCTTTGAATTAACTTTTGAAAATATAAATTAAAACAAAGCTTTAAATTACCATTCATACATATATAAATTATCAATAAATTAAAATTAAATTTCAAAATAACTCAAATTATAACATATACAAACATATATATTACAATTTGAAAATTTTATCTTTCATTTGAAACAAAAGATATCTCCTATTTACAATATATACCAAATATATATATTATAAATAGAATAAAAATTTATTAGCTTTGACAAACAAATCTTATCAATATTTCCAGATTAAAATTCATTAACCTTTTAAAAATTAAATTAGCCAATTTAAATTAAAATTACAAAGAAAATTATCAAACCAATTAAATTATTAATATAGATTATTAAATTTATATTGCCTAAAATTCCGGGTCGTTACAAAATGGGAGTTGGGATTAATTCAAATTGGAATTGACATGAATTGAAATTGGTTTAATTTGAAATTTATTTGAATAATTTGGAATTGTAATTAAAGTTGAATAGGTTTAAAATCAAATGGAATTTGATTTGAATTTGAAAAGAATTGAGGTTAATTCTACTTGAATTGGGATTAGGTCAGTACCAATGGAAATTGAAGTTATTTAAATTAGAATAGAGTCAATTTAAATGGAAATGGAAATTTAAATTGAATTGATTGAAATGAAGATTGGGAATTGAACAGTTTGACTCTGGACTATTTTCAAAATAAATTATTTTAGTACAAATCCATTTTTCCAAGCTATTTACTATATATCCAACCTTTCTTATTAAACCCAAAACTATCTTATACTTATTTTATAACTACTTTTGGGATTATTTAACTATTTTGCAACTGTTTTATACACTAATTATTGTTTTTCAACTACTTTATCACTAATTACTATTTTACAACTATTTTGCAATTATTTAAAAATTTCTATAACTATTTGTCTATTTTCCCACTATTTTACAATTACTTAACTATTTTACAACTATTTTACAAACTAATAATTATTCTTTTCAACTACTTGTCTATTTTTAATTTTTCAAGCTACTTTCTAAATTTAAACTGGATAGAGTTCAAACTGTTTATGATTAAATATCCATTTGAGATTAGAATTGAGGTGATAATCCAAATAAGGATTTAAGCAATTGTTAGTAAGTGAATAAAAATCAAAGTGAATGTAATAGAAAGATAATTGGTTTGGCTAATAATTAATGAAGTTAAATACGTATGATGTACGTATATTATTCTATTCGCATAGTGATTTCATCCGGATACAAGCATATAATTTCGAGATAGTTTATCTATCCGAGTTGGGATTTTTCACTTGATTTTCGATGGTGAACCTGGATATGGATTGTTGATTGGTTTTGGACATTCTCTATCATAGTTAAGGTATGCAAGTAGAATTACAGTTTCTAGTCAAGAAACCAGATCTGAGTCCGCACTAGGAAGTCGGGTGGACGATACTAGTTCGAAAGTGAAATTGTGTGATCGAGTGAGCGATCAGATTGGTATAGCGTACGGATGATATGTGTACATCGTACGAGTTTGAATGAAATTGATATTGGGAATTTGTGGATAAGAAATGTGAAATGGTTTTTGAAATGAAAGATATATTTTGTGAAATATATGATGAAGTAAAGTGGAAATTGGATTTTTCTCTGGTAAAATTTTACTTTATGGAAATAAGTAATTTGATGAGTGACTTATGGATTTTAAAAGTGTTTTATAAATAATCAAAGAATAATTTATCTGATTACAAGAATTTTAGTAAATTCTGGCTTCATTCCTTTTCAAGGACGAAAAGATACAAAAGGGGAAGGAATGTAATAACCTGGATTTCTGGCATCTAATAATTGGATAATAAACTGGTTTTATTCAGTCAAAAGATAAAATTCTAGTGATAAAAGATATCGGGATGTATTTGAAACTATGATAAATGTTGAAATATAAATATCTGGAAATAATATATCTTATAGTAAATTAATAAATATAAATAGATATGTGTAAACTTTATAATATTGAAATTTTAAGTATATTCATATATAAGGATATAAGTGTATATATATATGTTGAGCATAAAAATATAAGTAAAACTTAAATAAGGAGTTGGACATAAAATTCTTATTTTTACATGTGTAAAACATTTAAAACATAAAAGCATGTCCTTAATAAAGATAATTTGTATACATAAACATTTAAAAGCTAATTGACATAAATATTAAAACATGCTAATATAAATTAGAAATCAATTTAAATGAATTTTAACATATATAAAAAAAGAAATTATTTAATATGGAAAAAAAACATATGTAAGGCAATTAAAGCATGTAATTACACTTGGAAGCATTCTACAACTTAAAAGTAACAAATGGCAACAAGTGTTTTAAAAAAAAAAAACAGAAACAAAAGAAACTAAAATATAAACAAACTAAAAGAAGCTTCAGACCAGAAAATCAAAACAATTGAAAACCCTATAAACATTTTCTCTTCAAATCAATAACCAGGCCTGTAAACTCCTTGAATCAAAAAACCTGCAACATTTTTCAAAATCTGGAAGCCTGTAGAAAATTTTCTGGAGAAACCTGGGAATTTAAATCAAATTTTTTTCAGTTCTAAAAAGGGTTTAGCAAATTCAGTGTTCAAAGCTTTCCAGCTACAAAGGGAAATCCAAAGAAATTCAAGCTTCCAGTCTCTGCCTTTTAAAAAAAATCCATGAGTAAACACTTTTAGAATTTAAAATCTAAATAGATAAACATCTGTTTGCTTGAGTCTGAGACGAATGATGATTTATTGTGCATAGATATGAGGTTATCTCTGTATTTATAAATGTTTGTGTGTGTGCATGCCTGATCATATGTAAAAGCATCTCTGTTCTTCATTAGGTGAGCAAATCTTCAAAATTTTATTTGTAAATTGGTTTGCATGTGATTAATATTAGGTACTGACTTGGAATTGAGTTCATATGGATGATAATGCGTTGCATGTTGATATATATAGAGTTTTATTTATATGCAGGTTTGTGTATATGTATGTATGTATGTATGTATATATATATATATTTATATATATATATATTTATATATATATATATATATATATATATATATATATATATATATATCATCTCCGTTATACAGTAGGATCAAGCTACCAAAGGAAATTTAATTTCTCATTTGTACAATCGAATTTAGGTTCTGATGTCTAAAAGAAGTATGTTTGTAATATGTTAGTATTAATTTTAAAAATAGATTCGAAGGGAATTACTGAGTAATTATTTAAAATATATGAATTACAGTCATATTAATAAACAAAGGCAAAAATTCGATCATCGGCTTTTCAAACTTTGATTATACGATAGAATCGTCATAAAAAATGATGAATTTTAGAATAAAAATCATCGTTTTTAGTTTGGCATTGGTTGTGAATTAGAGAGATGAACAGAAACGCATTATTCATCAATTTCCGATGCTAGATAAAGAGATTGTCATCGAGATTGAAACAGAAGGTAGGTGGAAGAAGGTCGATTGCGAGAAAAATCATCAGGGGAATTTTTGATGGCCATGGATGCCAGAGGAGATTGGGGTAGGGTTTTAAGGCTTGCTTTCATCGATGTAAATTTCGAGCCTAGATCGTCGTCATCAGGGGATCGAGTTGAACGAGACCTAGGGAATTCGATGCAGCATGTCGTGATGCGACTCAGAGTGGAGTGGCATGATCTCCGGTGATCTGGATTTCATCGAGGATGCATTTATGTGACGGTGATGTGGGTCCCAGGGAGAGGTGATTGGTTCAATTTTTATTTCGGGTAGGTATCGTCGATCTAGGTGCTCGTCTGTGATGGAGTGATCAACGATGACGTGTCGGAGGTCTTAGGGATGATTCAGGTCGAGCCAATTGGGTGTACACGTGCACGAGTGTGTGTTCGTGTCTGATGTGGCTTGTTAGATTGGGGAAGAAGCTCAAACGCAGGTTTGTTCTCGTGTTGCTTGCATAATGACTCGAAGTAGCTGGAAGGTGGGAAAGACAAGGTGTTTGGTTAGTTTTACTCGGTTTAGGTCAATTTTTCTTGGGTTAAAATTCGATGTTACCCAGCTTTTAAGTTTATTTAAAATCGAGTATTAAACCTTATCTAAAGGTGATAGTTTAAAGGAAGTGTTGAACCTAGTTTTTTTTTACAAACTGTTAACAAGTTATAAAAACGAGTTCCAAAGTTTTAAATATTGTTTTTTTAAAAAAAAAATGTTTTGACAAATTTTACTTTAGAATAAATTTGTAATTAGTTTTAAATGTTTCAACTTAAATAAGGTTATCGAAATAGAATTATTATTTAAGTAAAAAGTATTTAACTTGAGTAAAAGAATGATGATTTTAATAAATCATATTCAAGTTTAAATTATAATTTATCTTAAAATAGAAGCTAAGAATTAATGTAAATTAATTTGATCATGTTTTATTAACTGTAGTAATTAAAGTATAATTACTTAAGTAACTAAAATAATTAACTTGGGTAATTTAATTAATATAAATTAAATTGTGTAATTAATTACTTAATTAATATTTGATTAATCAAGGTTAATCAATTAAGAAATAATTTAGTAATAAGTAATTAAGAGGTTAATTACTTAATATTAAGAAGATGATTAGAGTAATTACTCAATGAAGTAATTAAAGGAAATTAATTACTCAGTGTAATTAATTAAGTTAATAAGGTTAATTTTAATTAATTAATTAAGTTTAATTAATTAAAGAGGATTACTTAATGATGGGATTAAGTATAATTACTTAATGTAATTAAGGTAGTATAATTACTTAGTGAAGTAATTAATGAATAATTACTTGACGTAATTAATTAAGGGAAATTACTTGATGGGAAGTAATTAAGGAATAATTACTTAAGGGGAGTAATTAAGTGATAATTACTCTGTGTAATTAAAGGATTAATTAATATAATTAATCAAGGAGTTGGTTTAATTGATAGAGTAGTTAAGGAAAGTTAATTTTCGATTGTGATTAATCAAGGTTGATTAATGAATGTAATTAAGTTAAAGGTTAACTATTAAATGAAATCTAAGAATAATTAACCAATGAAAGTAATTAGAGGATCATTAATTAATGTAATTAATGGAAGTGATCAATCTTGTTTATGTGTTATTGAATGAAGATAAGTGCTTTGGATTGGTTGATATCTCTGATATGAATTGCTTTGTGATATGTTATGTTGGATGAACAGTGATAATGTGATTATCTATCAATTATGAATTACTGCGTAAAAGTGTTATCGGGTAATTGAAGTTGAATTGTACTTTGCTCGAATAACTTGGGTAATTATGGTATTTTATTCGAAGAGACCGGAGACGGGTATTAGCAAATACCCGAAACCACTTTGATTCTTTGAAAATCAGTATGTGAAACCAATAGGATGAAATGGAATGATTTAAGTGAATTGGACCATTTAATCCAAGTTTTGGCACTTAGAAATTAATGTGTGAAATAAGTGATGTCTATAACAACTTGTGAAGTTGTAAATTGATATAAGTTACCCCGGGTTTATATAAGTTATATGCTTTTGTATTCCAAGTTAGATGGATTTACTCACGCTGGTTTCCAGCCTGACCCGGGTGTTACTTTGATGTAATGCTCGGGTCAGACCGAGTATTACAGATTTTCAGGTAAGGACGTTCCCAAGCTCAGGAGGCGAGCTGGATGGCAGGAACGTATGGAGTGTTTACGCTGTATTATATTGTTGTATATATCTAGGACATGTTGATTGTATCTATCCAGTGTTTGTATATATGTTGTAACTCGGATGTATTAAAGTTGAAATTTGACAAATACAGTTTCCCTTTGTATAACTGTTATTTGTAATTATATTTTATCTGCTGTGGATGTGAGATGTTGGATTTCTGGTCTTCTTTTTCTTCTATCTCTTCTTTCTTTTCCCTAACTATCTGGAATTTTCAGGGTTGAAAATTCTGGGTCGTCACACTAAGGAAGAGGAAAGTTACATGAACATAATAGGTTATTTATACAAGTATGAAACCCTAATCCATAATTAGGGGAATGCCCAAACTACCCTTGAGAAAGGGTGGAGGCCAAGTAATCATTAGCTCCTACTAATCGTCATTTAAGTGTGTATGTAGCCGTTATTCCTTAAGCAAGTGCATTAGCCTCTAATTTGTACATTAAGGTAGGTGGGGTCCTCCATGTTCTTCACTTTGAATTATTTCCATCTTCATTCCTTTGTATTCATTTTGTGCATGCATGTGTCTTCATGAAAACACCCCTATTTGAGATCAAATTCCTATACAAATATATCTAAATTTCCAATTAATTTTTCTCAAAGTAATATATGCACACAAATGACCGTTTTGCCTCTATATGAAGATGAATATGTGACAATTTGGAATTAATATGGATTTTGGTTAAAACAAGTTAAAATGCCCAATATGATCATTTATTTAATTTAAATAGAATAAATATGGTGGTAAAAATATGTACATTTACATGCACATCAATCTGGAACACTCAGTTTATTTTGTAAAGATGTCGAGATTATCTTATGTGATTATGCTTTCCGAGCCGATTTTCATGTTATGCGCTACCTAGGTTTCGATATGATTTTGGGAATGAATTGGCTTAATCGTTATGAAGCCCACTTCCTATGTCACATGAGGACTATCCATCTTCGACACCCGTAATCTGCTAAGAAGATTTCTATTGTTCTTAATGATTCAGATTCCAATTCGGAAGCATCCTTATATTCTCTAAATCTATATGATGACAATAATGATGATGAGGAAGATGTCATTTCCCTCATTCACGTTGTTCGTGAATTTTCCGACATATTTGATCCCGTTTTAGGATTACCCCTAAGCGAGCAACTGAGTTCAGAATTAATCTAATCCCTGGAGTTCTACCTATCACTCGTCCTCCTTATCGTATGTCCAACAAGGAAAATGAGGAAATGCGTAATCAATTATCCGAATTGGAAGCAAAGTAATTTATTCATTCTAGTTCCTCTCCATGGGAAGCTTCAGCTATTTTTGTGAAGAAATCTGATGGTACACTTAGGCTTTGCGTTGACTACCGCAACCTTAATGACCTCGCCATCAAGAATAAATATCCTTTACCTTGGATTGATGATCTATTCAATCAACTTTGCGGTGCTAGAGTCTTTACACAGTTAGACTTAGCAATCGATTTTCATCAGCTTCGTATTACAGAGGATATCATTCCTTTGACGTCATTCCATACTCGTTATGGATCTTACGAATGGCCTGTTATGCCATTTGGTTTAACGAATGCTCCAACTTATTTTGTTGACCTTATGAATCGAGTTTTCAAAGACTTCCTCGATCGATTTGTTCTCATCTTTATAGATGATATTCTTGTTTACTTTAAAACCGAAGAAGAGCATGAAAAACATCTTCAGATTTTGTTGGAAACTCTTAGGAGTAATCAATTAAAAGCAAAATTTTCTAAGTGCCACTTTTGGCAATCTTGTGTGAAATTTTTAGGACATGTTATTTTTGAATTTGGAATTTCCATGGATCCTTCAAAGATAGAAGTAATTCAAAATTGAAAGAGACTGGAGAGTGTGATGGAAATCCGTAGTTTCCTTAGATTGGCGGACTATTACCGTCGATTCATAAAAAACCTTTCTAAAATTTCCGTGCCTTTTACTAGTTTGACAAAGAAGGGAGTTAAGTACATTTGGTCAGACAAATGTGAAGCTGCTTATTAGAAATTAAAAGAACTCCTTTTCGATGCTTCTATTCTTGTGATTCCCAAAGGAAACCATGACTTTATTTTTTATACCGACGCATAAATATTTTCGCCCTTAGAATTTGGCGTCATTATCTTTTGGGAATGAAATTTTTTCTTTACATCGATCATAAATCTTTGAAGTATTTATTTTCTCAAAAGGAACTTAATTTGCGTCAACAACGTTGGCTCGAATTCCTTACATCTTATAATCCTGATATTCTCTATACTCTCGAAAAGGGAAATCGTGTTGCCAATGCCCTTAGCCGAAAGTAACAAGCGGTTGTTTCCATGATGATTGTTAGGAAATCAAATCTACGGTTTCGATGACAACAACTATACAATGGAAATCGAATATGCATATATATTTCTATTTATAGGTAATTGCAAAAGAAACATCACTAGACAGAAAAGAACGAGGCTCAAAGAACATTACAAGAGACGACAAGTCGATGGAATCAATGGAGCAATGACACAGATGCACATAAGAAAAATACACAAGTTTCAGACATCTGAAGACACTAGCTAGAAGTCTGAATAAATCCTATGGATTATAAACTAGACAAGATCACACGTCTAGATAATGTACTCAGACGTCTGAAAGGCTACTGTATACAAAAAATATATAGAGCCAGACGTCTGAAACTGAACTCGGATTTTGAAATTTAAATAACAATTGCCCCACTTGAAAAGACATATTCGCTTCTCTTCGCTGCAACTCTTCATCACCATCAGAAGCGACCATAGAACACTTGCTGATGGATGCAACTACTCAAGGAAACTCTCTACCACCATAAATAACATTAAGAATCAAAGAGAAGATTTAACATGACTTACTTGTGCTCTTTACTCATATACTCTGATATATTCTAGATCTCTAGCAATCATATACTTGTATTTCACTCTTCCATATATGCAGAACGCATCAATCAATATTCTCTAGATATATATATTGGAAGCAGTTGTACTTAATAGTTAATATCCATGTTACAGAACACATACTTGACAAGAACAAGCTATTGTAACCATGCCCATTCCTCTAGGCGAAGGGAGGGTGTTTGATAGTCGAATTTCGAAGGAGAGCTTCGGGACTGGACGTAGGACGGGAGGTCCGAACCATTATAAAATCCTGGTATGCTTAGTCTATATTTTACTAGATTAATTTTATATTAGTTACATCATATACTTAGTCACATATACTTGCATGTACACTACATGATCCATCCTACAAACTTTCAATTGGTATCAGTGCAAGGTTTGATCAAAGAACAGTAACACGATTTTGAATCATTTTAATAGGCAAGTATTTTTCAAGAAGGACAGTCCACAACACGACCCGCACTTTTTAATGGTTCTAACTATGCATATTGGTCAACACGTATGAGAATTTTTATGGAAGCTAATGGTCTAGAAATTCGGTCAACCACTCAAGATAAATATGAAGCACCTACTACTGCTATGAACACATGGACCGATGCACAAAAAATAGCAGCTTCTAATAATGTCAAAGCTATGAATGTTTTATTTTTCTCATTGGATAAAAATGAATTCTCACGTGTCATGTTATGTAACACAACATTTGATATTTTGCGCACCTTACAAGTTACACATGAAGGCACCAACAAAGTTAAACGAACTAAGATTTCAATTTTACAAAATCAATTCTCATCTTTTAAAATGAAACAAAATGAATCTATAGTAGATATGTACTCTAGATTTCAAACCATTCAACAAGATTTAATGGCATTTGGAGTCAAATTCACAAATTTTGATTTAGTATCTAGAATACTCAATTCTTTAATTCCAGAGTGGGAAAGAAAAGTATTAGCTATCGAAGAAGCTAACGATCTCTCAACACTCTCACTTGATGAGTTGATAGGAAATTTAATTTCATATGAAGCTAATTTGCAGGCACGAAAGGAACCAAATTCAAAAAAGAAGAACATAGCATTCCCAACAACAAATGAAAACTCTGACTTAGACGAAGAAGAGATTGTATCTATTGCCAAAAATTACAACAAATTCAAGAAATTTAGGAAAATGACTAAATTTCAGAAAGAAGGAAAATCCAGCTCAACCAATCAAACATCAATCAAATGTTATCAATGTGATCAATTTGGACATACGAAGAAAAACTGCCCCAAGCTCAATAATGATAAAAAGAAGAACAAATTGAAAAGTTCAAAAAGAAGAAGGCTTTGAAAGTAACATGGGATGACTCGGATTCTTCATCATCTGAAAGTGATAGCGACAGTGACAGAGAACAAGCTAATGTGTGTTTTATGGCACAAACTAATGAGGTATGTCCGGAACTTAGGTATGACGAACTATTAGAACTTAGCATGGAATTAGATGATAAATTTGGACAAATTAAAAAATTGAACAAAGAACAAATAGCCAAAATAAATAGATAAGAACTTGAAGTAGGAATGCTAAAAGATGAAAAAATTATCTTAAAAGAAGAACTAGAATTATCTCAAGAAAAAATTAAAAATAGTTTGGTCAAAAATGAGGCTATTGCTATTGATTTTGATCAAACTAAAGTAGTAAAGGATAATTTGTTAAAAGAAAATGTTGACTTGAAAAGTAATATTGAAATTTTGAAAATTGAAAATTTAGAATTGAAAGAAAGATTAGATAAAATTACAGATAATGTTTCAAAATTTAATAATGGAGAACAAGATTTGGAAAATCTATCAAAACTTCAAAACCATCAGATAATAGAAATGAAATAGGATTTAAAAATACCCCTAAACAAAAAGGAAATGATGCTAAGAATTATGGTTATAAAAAGACTAAAAGTTCACCTAGTTCTAATATAAATATAAAAAATATGAAAATTTGGATTCCTAAGACAAATAATAATTTGATTAGACAAAAGATATTAATAATTTCTTTGAGAACGTAGTCTATAATAAAAATTATGTTTATAAAGGTACCACACCATCTTGGGTACCACACCATTTCGAAAAAATAGGTGTAATATTTTCGATAATAACATACAACTTATATTTGAAGGTTTTAGAAGCAAAAATATTTATGTTGAATATAAATAAAAATTCAAATTTATGTTTAACCGCCAAACATGACGATCCATGGTTATGGCATAGAAGATTTTGTTATATCAATTTTAAATATATTAATAAATTAGCAAAATATGAGCTAGTTAGAGGTTTGCCTAAATAAATTACAAAGTGGAACATTTCTGTGACGATTGTCAAATTGGAAAACTAAAGAAAAATTATTTTAAATCTAATTTGGGAGGACGAAATGATAATTAATACCATCATTTCACGTTTGGAAGTCATGAGCAAATAACCGAGTTAGAGCACAAAGCCTTACATGCTCTATTTAGCGGAACAAGGGTTAATTGGGCCAAATTTATTTTTGACAAGCTCAAACATTTTTGGACTCGATCACGGCCATCAATTATCTACCCCACATACATCCTGCGACTTCTACGTGCACACAACATCCCTTCCTACCTATCAACTTTTGATGAAATCTCTCTAAAATATGCTTCCATCAAGTTTTTCTCTCTAATGCACTTACCAGAGATTCCCCCGGAATTTATGTTTTTTGAAGATTGGACCGCAATCGTCAAACCTAACCAGTAGAACCTCCACCTCACCCACAAAATGAACCATCGCAAGAGGACGAACAACATCATGAAGCAACTACACCTCCTCTGGCACCATTTGATTATCCAAGCTAGGATAAGATATTGGAGACTCGAACGGAAACAAATCCAAATGAAAGCGTTCGAGATCTCACCCTTAAAAATCAACATATATTATCTCAAAATCAAAAACTTTTGGCTAACCGTATTAATAGCATTGAAACATCTTTTGCTACACGCCTAGCAACGGTTGAAGAATCACTTTCAACTGTCCTATCGGTTCTCAAAGAAGTACTTCAACGGGTTCGCGGTCCGACACCGCCTTCTGAAGATTGGCCAACCCTAGTACCTTCTCCTCCCGCGAAACATTCCAAACTTTCTGAGGACGAACCTATCAAACAAGCTTTGACATCACCTACAAAGCCTAGCTCTTCTCAAAAAGAAGAAATAAGGGATGATCAAGAAAAAGCTTCTACAAAGGAATCATAGATTTTAGGATTCAACTCTTGTACAATTGGCAAAATTTATGAATGTAATCAATTTCAAATTATTAATGAAATTTTCCTTCTGTGTGTTATCTTTGACGATTGGCTAAAATTTTATAATTCTTTTTTATAATGCCAAAGGGGGAGAAATATAAGTATATTAATAAAACATTAGAAATAAGCACATATTCAGGAGGAAATTTATAAATTATATATAAGTACATTGTATAATTGTCATCATCAAAAGGCGGAGATTGTTAGGAAATCAAATCTACGGTTTGGATGACAACAACTATACAATGGAAATCGAATATGCATATATATATTTCTATTTACAGGTAATTGCTAAAGAAACATCACTAGAGAGACAAGAACGAGGCTCAAAGAACATTACAAGAGACGACAAGTCGATATAATCAATGGAGTAATGATACAAATGAAATAAGCAACATACACAAGTTTCAGACATCTGAAGACACTAGCCAGACGTGTGAATGAATCCTCTAGATTATAAGCCAGATAGGATCAAACGTCTGGATAATGTACTCAAACGTCTGAAAGGCTACTGTATACAAAAAATATATAGAGCCAGATGTCTGAAACTGAACTCGAATTTTGAAATTCAAATAACAACTGCCGCACATGAAAAGACATCTTCACTTCTCTTCGCTGCAACTCTTCATCACCATCCGAAGCGACCATAGAACACTTGTTAATGTATGCAACTACTCAAGGAATCTCTCTACCACTATAAATAACATCAACAATCAAAGAGAAGACTTACTTGCACTCTTTACTTATATACTCTAATATATTCTTGATCTTTAGCAATCATATACTTGTATTTCACTCTTCCATATATTCAGAACTCCTCAATCAATATTCTCTAGATATATATTGGAAGCATTTGTACTTAATAGTCAATATCCGTGTTATAGAACACATACTTGACAAGAACAAGCTATTGTAACCAAGCCTATTCCTCCAGGCGAAGTAAGGGTGTTTGATAGTCGAATTCCGAATGGGAGCTTCAGGACTGGATGTAGGACGGAGGTCTGAACCAGTATAAAATCCTGGTATGCTTAGTCTATATTTTACTAGATTAATTTTATATTAGTTACATCATATAGCTAGTCACATATACTTGCATATACACTACACGATCCATCCTATAGACTTTCAATGATATCCGAGTGGAATGATCTAGTGACTTTGTCCACTTGTGAAATTCGAGATCATAAATCTGATACATGTTCATCTCTTGTTTTATGTAGTCTTGAGGCTCATCTATCTCTTTTAGACCGCATTCTTAAAGCTTAAAAGCATGATCCCGAATTGGCTCATCTTAGCCAAAGTTGTAGGGGTAGGAATATTGATTGTTTGAAAGACTTTGAAATCGATGCTCGTGAGGGTATTCGAAGATTTGGTAGACTTGTTATGCCAAATATTAGTGATCTTCGTAAAGGCATTTTAGAATATTCTCATCATTCTAATCTTACCATTCATCCAGGTAGTAGTAAAATGTACGTGGATCTGAAGTGACTCTATTATTGGGATGGGATGAAGTCTGATATTGCTAACTTTATTAAGTGTTGCATGAATTTCCAACTCATAAAGGCTGAGCATCAAAGACCCAATGGGTTATTGGAACCTTTGGACATACCTGTTTGGAGTGGGATCAACTCTCCATAGACTTTATTGATGGTCTTCCCTATCCTCGTTCGGGTCAAGACAGCTTATGGGTGATTGTAGATAGACTTACAAAATTCGCCCATTTTATTCCTATTCGGTCTAATCGCACCGTACCTCTTTTAGCTAAACTCTATGTTAAAGAAATTGTTAAATTGCATGGAGTTCCTACTTCTATTGTTAGTGACCGTGATCCATTATTTACTAGTGTATTTTTGAAGGGTCTTCGAAAAGCTTTGGGAACGAAGCTTAATTTTAGCACCGCTTATCATCCTCAGTCTGATAGACAAACCGAGCGTGTGAATCAAAATCTTGAAGATCTTCTTCGTGCATGTGTTCTTGATTTTGGTGGAGGTTTGGAGTATTTCTCTTGTTGAGTTTTCCTACAATAATAGCTTCCAATCTAGTATCGGTATGGCACCTTTCGAGGCACTCTACTGAAGCCATGTCGATCTCCTTCGTGTTGGCTTGAAGCCGGTGAGAAGCTGGTTTTAGGCCTAGATTTTATTCGTGATTCCAAGAAAAGATTGACCTTATTCGTCATAGGATGAGAGAAGCTCAAAGTAGACAAAAATCCTATGCCGATAACTGAAGAAGGAAATTAGAATTTCCTATGGGAGATTTGGTGTTCTTTCGTGTTTCACCTATGAAGGGTGTTGTGCGTTTCAGACAATCGGGAAAATTAGCATCTCGATATATTGGCCCTTTTCCTATCACCGAACGCATTGGTTCCGTGGCTTATTGCTTTTTATTACTGGCTCAAATTTCTACAATTCATGACGTATTCCACGTTTCTCAACTATGGAAATGCCTTAGAGATTTCGAAGTCTATTCTTGAGCCCGGTATTATTAAAGAAACTGAAGTTTCACCTAATTTGACTTATGAGCAACATCCTATTCATATCATTGCTACGGAGGTTAAACGCCTTCGAAATAAAGATGTTCCACTTGTGGAAGTTCAATGGTCCTCAAATCCTAAGGATTTCTCTTGGGAATCGAGAGAATTCATCGAGCGAACACATCCGGACTTATTCACTCGTACTCCTTAAGATGAACTTCTCATTTCAAAAATTTCTTTTGTGTTATTATGCCTTAGTATGTTTGTTACTCTTTATTTTCTTCTTAAGTATTGCGAGGACACAATTTCTTTACGGAGGAGAGTTTTTAACAACCCGCATATTTTACGATTATATATTTAAATGTTGAATTTAAATATAGCATCGTTAGTTGAATTTGAAGTCCGAAATGTGACTTTCTGTAAATGGTCGAATCCGGACTCAAGACCACTTCCATTGAGTTCAAAATGGCGTTTACAACCTTTTGAGTATAAACATCGATATGTTTAGAGTTGATTAGGAATTTGGTATTTTTGTTTGGACTCTGGGTTGTGCTCTAGCCCCCTAACCCAATAAGAGTACCCAAACCCTTACCATATACATCTCACTCCATTCCTCTTCATTCATTTTCATTTCTAAAATTCCTAACAGTCTCAAGGGAAAATGGGGGAAAAGATAGGAAATAAAATTCCTAAACCCTAGTTTTTAGGAAACTTAAATTCAGGACCAAAATCAAGGAGAAGCTTAAGTAAGCATCCTCTTCATCTTCTCCATCTCAATCTCTCTTCGATTTTCAGAAATTCCTAAACCCTAACTTAGGAAATTCATTTCATTTGATAATAGATTGAAGATTCTTGAGGTCTTCTTGAAGAGGAATCGGTCTTGCTTTGTTTTAGAGCTTATCATTTGTTATTTTTAGGTATAAAGGTGAGTCCTTTAACTCATATCTATGTCTATAACTTTGATGGTTGTTAGGTATGAATTCCTAACATCAATTTCATGTCCAGTTGCTTTTGAATTGAAATGGTTTGTCGAATTTTCCAATGTTTGGCATTTTGAAGTCAAAATCTATGAAAATCCTTATATGGATGTTTGGACATGTTGTTCGGAGTGTATCGATGAGTTTACAGGCTGGGTTGTGGCTTGGCATAAATCCCTAGCCATCATTGCTCATTCGATTGCTTTGGAGTTGATTTGGCCATCAATGGCGTAGGATAAATCTTGCCCTGAGCTTCAGCTAAGACGTCTGCTAATATTCTCAGACGTCTGAAGTTACGGAATAAAAATTCCTGTCTTTGAGCTCAGACGTCTGAGTTTGTTCCCCTGACGTCTGGGCGATCTGGATGAAAATTCCTGACCTTTAGCTCAGACATCTGGGAAACCACCAAACGTCTGATGCTGTTACTTTCAGCCAAATTGCCTATATTTGAGTGGATTTCCATTTTATCGATTTTTGGTTGATTTGATTAGTCATCATCATTTATTATCTACTTTGACGACTTCTTTTTGGATTTTTGGGAATATCCATTTGATGGATACGATATCGATTTCATGGTTTTGGTTCACGTTTTCGTATGAGAATTTTTTGTGATTGATTGTTTTTATAATCAATTATGTGAGTTGTCACTTTAAAATACAAAGGTTTCTATACTAGTAGTAAATATTTAAACTCTTTCACAAAAATTATTTCAACGTTATTTTTAATACAAAGCTCGTATTTAAAACCATTTTTCAATCTGTTAGTATATACAAACCTTTACCTCATTCGTATTAGAAATCTAATTAAATGACTTAGCAAAACAAGTGGCATGAAACACTTGCATTTTCTTTGTCGGTTAATTCTTCGACTTGTTCGATTGAAATCTTGTGACAATTTTTGAGCGGAAATCTACAATTTGTTCTTAAATATTTAATTTAAGCCAGTGCTTATGGAACATGAAGCTAGACTATTTATTTACTAGCTTGGTGTAATTTGCAATTCTTATTGATCAATGGTGATCATTTTATGGTTTAGACTAGCGAAATGTAATGTCTCTTTGTCCATGTGGGGGACTGTACCCCGTTCTTTGGAGTTTCGACACACTTTTATGGGCTAGCGACCCATGTTCTTTTATGGAGTTCGGTTCATCGGGAGTACCGATGTACTACGTCGTTGTTCCGGCTTATCAGGTTCATCGGACGTACCGTTGTATTATGTCATTATTACGGATTATTTGAGTTTCAGGTTCCTCGGATGTACAGTTGTACTACGTCATTGCACTGGCTCTATGATTAGCGACCATGGGATAACGTCTCGTTTGTGATACACGTGTTGGTGAGTTTTCATGCTTCCATTTTTGATAGGCCTCCCCCTGTTGATTTCTGGATTTCTAATTGATGCTTTCTAGAATTTGTGTTTCACCAATTTTGATGATATGCATTGATAAGCTCTATCAATGGTTTGGTGAATAAAAATAAAGAATATGACATTTTTTTTGGTGTATGAGAAAATTTGAGATATTATACGATTTTTGTTGTTATCGTATATATTTTTCATATCTCTTATCGTATCTAATTTTATATGATATTTATAGCTATACTGATCCGTTTATTATTTTTCTTCTTAAATAATTCTCGGGTCAGACCGAGGTGTTACAGGTGCTTCCACTTGACTTCTTAGTAGGGGCCAGCTTCTGACTTTTGGCTAACTACTTTAGCTTAGTTGTTTTTGCTTTTATACATTCGAGATAGAGACTCCTTGATGTATACATATTCTTTTGTCTAGCACTTGTACCTATTCTTTTATGATGTAGAGAATCTAGCATGACCTCTACTTTGACGTACACTTCTATATGTTATATTCATATCTGTTTCCGCCTTAGTGATATGAATATCTGTGACTGTTTGTGTTATGCTTATTTTATATTTGTTTTCGAACACCACATAGCCACTGTGTAGTAGCTTTGAGTTTGTATTGGAATGATGGATGTCCTCTTGAATGAAATGCAAGACATACTATCTGGCACACCAGTACTTGCAAAAAGCAATTACACAGATGGTCGCTCCTCAACAGCCTTATTCTTCATACTAACTGATGACATTACCTAGTAGTGTCCTTGGTTAGTGTGAGTATAGAGGTGGGGTGTCACAAACAGCAAGCCCTGGCCCTAAATAACACAGCCGCCTCTATCTTTTTCAATGGCCGAAAACTTCCACCCTTCTTCCTCGATTCTCTCCTCATCCATCGACTTTTGTCGAGAACCTTCAACTGGAAAGTCAAAGAGCTCATCGGACTTTAGAGATCCAATGGTTATGATTTGGTATGGCGGCGAGGATTGGCGGCAAATCGATGGGGAAGGCAGCGCGTTCGAGCACGATTTCCAGGAGCATGGAGGCGCCGAGCTTGGTCGGCCTTTGGCCGATGGTGGAGTTCGAGACGCTCTGCGTAGTTGTGGATTTCGATCGTCATTTAGTGCACCGAAGTGGTAGTGGCAATCAACCCTAGGTTGGCGATCGATGGGTTTGTCTTTCCTGAGCATGGTCGAGGAAGAAAGCAAGGGAACGAAGACAATCTTGAATCTCAAAGCAACGGCCAGATTTGTTTTTGGGTATTATTATAAAAAAAAGTAAAGAAATATATATGTAATTTAATTCAATTTTTAAAAACTCGTATCTTTGTCATATGAGGTCGAAATCGGACGAAACAAGCGGCGACGAAATCGTGGCGATTAGCACTACGCCCTGGAACAGATTTATAGTCAGTTGAAATGAGATTAAATTTTAGGTTAAATCGAACGTGTTTGATTAAATTTAAAATTGGAGCGTTTGGCGAAATTAAAACTCAAGATGGGATAATCTCACTCAATTTTGGACTGTTGGCTTTAATTTTAGATAGTTAAAATTAATTAATGATTTTTTGTTGAATTGATACATTCTTATTAGTTGAATGTGATATTATATATAGTAGTATATATATATTGGAGTGATTGATATTCCCGCATATATATAGGGATAAGACCGTATGTGCCCCGTATAATAGGCGATGACCTTATATACCATGATATTCTGCCTCAAACTGGAATTGATATTTTTGTGTTGTGCTAACATCTGTGGATGCAGCGAAACAAGTTGGACGGATCCAACTGGATTCCTCTAAAATGTTGTATTTAATTTCATATATAGTGATATATGTTTGATTGGAATAATCTGTAACAGATTATTGTGTGATCTAAATTGATTGAATGCTATGACAGTTTTAGCCTGGATTTTTGGTATTTTTAAATACCAATAAAATACGGTTTTGAATTGGTAAAGAGTGGTAAATAGGGATTTTGAAGTAAAATATTTATATAGAGTTTTGGATAAACTAATTGGACAAAATAAAAGGCTTTGGAATTGTATTTAACTATTTCGAGATATTGTGATGAGGGATTTTGAAATAAAATTGTTAAAGGGATTTTTAAATAATAAATCCTTAAGTGGTACTTGTCTAAATATTAAAGGTTTTTAAATCGAGATTTTTAATAGCTTAGAAGGGTAGTAGTGAAATTGGGAATAAGTATAAAATTGGTTATACTGGAACTCAAGTAAGGTTTCCAAATTTATGAAAAGAAATTGGAACCAAGATTAAGGGTTATATTGTTATCGAGAAATTGGGCTTGTTTTAAAGGAGGATTTTTTAATTGTTAATAGGGAAATGTTTGAAAGTGTTCAAAATATTCTAAAAAACTAGTTATTTAATTATTTTAAATTGTTTAAAGCATATTTAATTATTAATTAGTTACCTTATAATGATTGTTAGGATTTATTATTATTTAAGAATTAGTCAGCATTTTTTTTTAAAGATAAATTATTAAATATTAATATGGCTTTGTATCATAACTTTATCTAATTATTTTTGCCTAGATTAAATTTGAAAGTTTATTTGGAACTTATAAGCATTATTTTGAGATAATTATCAAATAATGTTTATGGAAAGTAATGGTATACTCACATGGCGTAATCAGAGGTAGTGAATGCATGCAGTTTAGTTTTGGATTTCTCTGGGATAGAGACGTAACCATTGAGCTATGAATCCATGGTTTGATACCGCAGTAGTACTTTCCATATTAATTTAAAGGTTTTTCAAAAAAATTTGAAAGATGGTTTGTAAATTTACTAAATTCGATGAGATAATTATATATAATTTGGATAAAGAGATTTAATTTATTTAAAATTAAATTAAAAGAGACTTCGTGTTTTTAGTGTAAAATGGAATATTCGGTTGAATGATTGTTTATTTGATAGTTAAATAAACGATTATCAAATCTGGACCTGAAATATAACTTTGGGAATATATAGGGGAAACACAGAAATTATATGGTACAGTTACCGTTTGAGGTGTTGTACTGTACGTATAAACTCCTCCCGCTCTTCTAGGACGATGATAAGGAAATCCATCCATTAACGGTTAGGAAGTGATCTCCGATCTTATTTTCGTCCATTTATTTCCTAAAGAACCGGGGTTGAGTTTACCAAAATAGCGAACGTTGTTTCAAAGAGACGGAGATCGGATAAGTTATCTGAAAACCACTTTGATCCAACGAGTACGCTTTCGATGTGAAAACAAGAGCATGGAGTCAAAGATGGAGCAGTGAAGTGCTAGGCCTAATCGCTACTAATCTTGAGGGTGATTCCAAAATGGATGTAGTAGGAATAGTGCCTTCGGTTCCATTCAGACACGGAACAGAGCTGTATAGATGAATGCTATCAGTACATTGTCATTGGAGGACAATGAACATTCTAAGCTAAAATTTTCCTTGAAAAGGTAATCGCATCTTTTAGCCTCATCAACCGGGAATGACTGAAAAGTAGGGGAGATGCGGCAAGGAAAAGTGGGTAGAACCCAATTAGGATATGTTTATCACCTTTCTAGATACCCTCGGATATTATTACTACGATTTATGGAAGGAGCTCGGAAAGGGTTTGAACACCAAGGGTGATAGCATATTTGGTCTATCCAGGTTAGGGATGGTCTGGTCTTGTGTAGCAGGGGATCCCAGCATGGTCCTCGGTACATTGTTTCTAGACGTGTACTGCGACATGTGATACCCCAGTACCTAGTCAATCGTATGGAATCCATTCTCCAATAAGCGTCGTACGGTTTTGATTGTGTCCAACTATGCTGAAACGTGAGATGCAAGCATTTCAGCTATTTGAATAAGTAGTTGTACTTAAAAACTACTATAATATCAGATGATTTGATATGAAATGTTTTTAGTTATCCTAAGGTAAAAACCCATCGTGTTTATGTGTAGCGTGGTCATACGAGATACCTTTGATTTGCAAAGGGATTTTAACAAGTTAATAATTCAATTTGAGTGTGCTTTCTCACGTTGGTTTTCTAGACTGACTCGGGTGTTATTTTAACATAATGCTCGGGTCAGACCGAGTATTACAGGTACAGGTTAGGATGCTACGGAGCTCAGGAGACGAATTGGAGACCGAGACGTATTCTCGTACCTATTATATTCCGCTGTAGTTTTTTATGGAAATTACCAGCAAATTGTGAGCACGGGATGTTATAACTGTCCAAGCTGGTGAATATTGATTTGTGTACTCTAATTGTAATGACCTTCCTCTTTAGACGTTTTAAGCAGACACACATGCCTGACTCAAATCATTCAAATGAGCAGATTGTTATGGGGAAAATAAGAAAAATGAAAAGGAATAAAACAAATACAGAATCTCGTGGCGGAATGACAAAATATAATAATCAAATAATAGTTCATGAATCTATTTTATAAATAGGTTTGACTATTCTTTTACAACACAAAATCAGAGTTATAAAAACAAGAATAAATAAATAATAAATGTAGCGGAACAACATGATGCAGCGGAATATAATAAATAATACTAGTACAAATCTTCATCCTTGTCCTCCAGAAATAAGGTCTTCAACCTTGAAATGCTCAGGCTGACCCGAGCGAATTAAAAAGACAAAACGCTCAAGTCAAAACTAAAAGATCTTATGTAAGTTAAATCAACGATAAATATGAGTGTGACGACGTCAAAGATGTTTACGGGCTTTGACATCTCCAATCTAGTGTCTAACGTAAGTGCAATAACTTAAGAGATGTTCGGGATTCACATCTCCTAAGGATCCGTTAAACTATCTACTATATAGTACAATATGCTATTATAATATGTCTACGGTAAAGTAAAATATTAAAATAGCATTAAGGCATTACCCATATCCCCCTTAACACATTATATATTATGTCATGGTCTATATAAATACTGTAAACTCCACCCGCAGGTGGGCTATCAGGGAGCACTCCATAGGTACGACACAAAACAAACTCATAGAAGGCGTGATAGGGCATGTGAACACGGCACTCGAGGAAATGCCAGGGTAGATATACCAATTGTGTATCTGGACTGGTGGTAATGCATAGCATCTACTACCACCCACATCGAAACACACTCCCAAATCAAAATCAAGGTGTAGCTACCAAATCAATCACAAAGTAATAGAATGACATCGAAGAAATGTGTCTGATAGGAGGAATGACCTCACTTATCCCGGCGTGGCTCCTATTTTAGTCACATCTAAGCTTATTCATGGGAGTCAGGTTTACGTCATACCATATACAGAAATCATTCGCCAAACCATCCTACTTCATTTCTGGAATCTCCACCACGTACAAAGTTGTTAAAGTGGTTTTTGGTATTGGCAGAGAGTATGACAATATTTGATCCCGGTCTCTTTAACAACCAAACGCTTATTTCACACCGGATGGTTCTTTTACATTTCAAAAAGTCAATTTATAATTAATATCAAAATTTCACATTCTCAAACATATCATTTTCAAATCATATTCACTTTCAAAAATTCTATTCACTTCAAAAATCATATTTACTCAAATATGTTACATAAATCCTAACTTAGGTTATTTCATCATTTAAACATATTTCCTTTAAATCAAAGATTTGTATTTTAGATACTTCCACTTTACTAAATCTAAAATTTTGAACATAGTTTAGATAGTTATAAATAGTTTAACATAGTTGCAGATAAATTTTAGGATAGTTAAAATACTCTATAGTATTTAAAGATGGATTAAAGATAGTTTTAAATTAATTTAAGAGAGTTAAATAGATTATAAATAGATTAAATATAATTGAAATAGATTAAATATCTTTAAAATAGATTAATTAGATTTAAAATAAATTAAATGGTTTAATTAGTTTAAAATAATATATATTCGTTTAAATAGGTTAAAATAATTTATATAGTTAATATAGGTTAAAATATTTTGATAGTTTTGAAATCTTAATAATTAAATATTTTAAAAAATATATTCTTAAACGGTTTGTATTCAAATATGAATTTGGGATTTATATCAATTTAACTATTTATTTTTTATTTCAACATATCTAGACCATTTCGATTTCCAAATCAACAAAACCCAATTCAAATCTTTTAATTCAAATTCTCAGTAAACTATTTAATCCTTTGTCGATTAAAATTCATGTTTGAAATGTCAATTTAAGCTTCTCAAATTCAATAAATTTCAAATTTATATTTCACAATTTTAACGACTCAATTCCGATAAATTCCATTTATGCTTCAAAATCCAACTTAAAATTTCAATTAAATTTCTTTAACCAATTTCTTAAAAATCAATTCCGGTTTTAACATGAACTTGAATTTTGATAATAATTCAATTTATTTGGATCACATTTTGTTTCAAAATATCATTTAACTAAATTCAAAATTTAAGGAATTTAAAATCATTTAATTTAACCAATCTGGTGTCCGTATATAATTATGTACCCTAGGGTCAAGTGATACGGATATTTATCATTTCAATTCGCAATTTAAAATTTTACGGTTATATATCATTTCGAACCACAATCTCGAATTAAATAATTCATAAAATCGCTCGAGTCTATCGTTTCAACCCATAACGATTTTTTCCTATTCTATAGATCGTTCGGGTATGTATCATTTCAACCCATAGGGAACTTGCAGTATTATAACAATATAAATTACAACATCCAGTCATCCAATATCAACAAATCAAACATACATCACAATCATCACCCAAATAAATCCATGAACATCAATAGATAACTGATAATCAATACATGAATTAAATTGACAGTAAAAATTAATATTAAATTTAACGACAATTAAATGCGATAAAAGTCAAATTCAACCAGAAATGACACTTTAACAAACTAAACAGCAATCAACAAGTTTCTAATCACTTCATAAATTTAATTTAACTAACATAAGAAATTTTAGAAGTTGTGAGTGGATTAAAACACTCATCATTGATTTTAAATCGAATTAAAATCCAAAATAGGGCCTAAAATTCAATAGTCTCAGAATTTGTCTAAACTAGCATCAAAAGGCCTGGAATTTCAATTCGATTCCAATGAAACGAACGCGTATGAATTGGACCTCGTATGTAAAAGTTATGATAATTAGAACATTCGAAAATTTTAATTAAAATAAAATAAACAAAAAGTAATTTACTATTTCGACCACGTCACCACGCGAAACAATGTGGCAAACCCTAACACGCTGATTCTTCGTTCGAAATGTGTTGAAGCCGTCGCTCTTCGCCTATTATTGCCCCGCCCATGACCATCTACCTCCTAATCGAGGACCACCGCCACCTTCCACATGCTAGGCCACCTCCACAGCCCCCTGTGCCCAACCTCTACGCGACCACAAACTGACCCGCCGCCAACTTTCTCTAGCCAACCATGGCCAATCGCCAAACGAACATAAGATCCAATGCCTGCTCGACGCCACCTTTCCAACAACATCCCGATCGTCCTATAGTCGCAGATCCATCGTTGGATCGTCCAAAACCTAGAATGAACGGCCCAGGTTCATTTTCGAATTCTAGACAAACAGTGTATCGAATTGAAAAATGAATCACACTAGTGAATTACGCTCGTCGAGAGCTTCGAATTGATATATAATTTGATAGGGTTTGAGGAATTTGAATCTTTTTTGAATTTGGTTTTGAAATTGGATTTAGGTTTTTTTTATTTGTATGCCATTGGAAAGAGAAAAGAAGATAGAATTGTACATACAGACAAATGGAATAAGGAATAGTTATGGTTTATAACAGGCTATTTATAGGCAGATTAGAAATAGAAACGAATGGACAAGATTGATTTGAAAGTTGAACGATAAACGACCCGAAAAGCTCTAACTGCCTCCGGAACAAAAATGGGTTATCCCATATATCGAAATAGATGTTTTCGATAATCTTAAACTCAATGGAATAGGTTTCAAGTCCTAATTCCATCGTAGGAGGAAATTATGTTAAAATCAGCTTATTTCAAATTGATTTTAATTAAATTAATTTCTACGCGTTTCGAGTTCGTACGATCAAACGACAAGTCCGATCACTACCAAACTTGAAATCTTGTAATAATTCACCGTTACGGATCCGATGAAACTGGATTTATCGAAATCCGAAATAGTGGCCAAAATGGCTATTTGACATTAATTAAATAAATTATATCACTTTTTAGTTTCAAAGTTAATAATTAACAAATTTTCATCTTTGTTGATTACTTAGACATTTATTACAACTTAAAGCAATTTACATATCAACTTCAATGATTAATATTTCATTAATAACAGTGTTAAATTTCAACTATAATTAAACCCAATTATTTATAATTAATTCCAATAAATTGATTTAATTTAATTTAATTTCAAATCTTTTTTTACAATCTGTTGTCAAATTATGAGTAAAATTTACATTGGGTTTCATCTTATTGATTAATATTCTATAATTATCAATTTAATCTACATTAACTGCATTAATTAAGTGAATTAATTGCAATTGATTTCCATTCTTTTATCAATGAATTAAATAGTGAATTTATAATTACCATCGCTATAACTTACCAATTAAAACACATTTCTATGTTTAGTGTTAGCAAACAAATTAATAAATTCACGTACGGATTAATTGTTCTATTTTAGTCAATTCAAATTAGTTACATACAATTTTACCGTTTAATATAACATTTGATTTATTTACTCATTTATAGTTTATACCCAATTTTAACTTTACCATCATTCCAGTTAATTTATTTATCTTGGTTTCATTCTTTTATTAAATCAATTATCATCTTACGAATTAAATTAATATTTCTATTCATTTTATTTCATTCACAATTTACAGTTATCGTCTTATCTCACATTAATGTAACGTTAAATTACATTTAATTATAATTGATTTCCAATTTAATTTAACAGACCAAATAAATAGGTAACATATGATAATTGTTACCATTAACCTTTTATCACACTTATAAGTTTATTATTTTCAAACAAATATTGTAATTACTTACATAACAATGATTCTATTCAATTCCATTAATTATACACTATCTCATTAATTGATTCAATATTTACATTTGTTTTCTTATATTAAATTTATTACCAAGTATAACATTTATACTATTTCAGTTAATTGTAATTCATTCAAATGGTTAATAATTAACTTAAATTAACATTATTACATTTCATTTTAGTTATTATTTCATTAATATATCACAAATTTTTATTTCCCCTAATAATAAATCACTAAAAATCTTATTAAATTAACTAATTTTTTATTGTCGAAACTTACGGGTCGTTACACAGATGTGAGACATGTATATTACAGTTTTGGTTTGTGTAAAAGAACTATTTACATTGTATGTTATTCAGTCTACTGTGAGATTTTATTTTGTTTAGTTTCTTCTTTCTTCCACCTATTTTCTTTATCTCAATAATCTGTCTTTCCGGCACTTGGTCGTTCGGCATGTTATACGATGAGCATATTTATGTCGACTTTCGAGGGTCGAAAAGGCGGGCCGTCACGGTTAGTATCAGAGCATTGGTTGGCAATATACCTAGGCTTTGGTGGGGATTACTCATTTGAGATAGATTCAGTAGTACTCTAGAATGAGTTGAGTGTATTAATAAGTATGAGCGCATAATTGTTAGTGAATATAAAATGTTTTATATGTGTTGACTTATCGATTGAGTGTTTATGAATTCTGGTCGGTACGGGAATTACAACCATATCGATATGGGTTTATAAACTCTTAAACAAAGTAAACCGACATAGTATTGTTTTAAAGTGGGTAAATGAAATAATTTTACCCAAAAATAAATGAAATAATTTTCTTAAATTATTATAGTGTATATGTTTGGAATGTTGGTTGCTAATATTATAATCAAAACAAGATTATAAAATTGAAATGGTTTTATATATAACCAAATAGAAATTATATAAGAATGATTTATACAAAAGAGAATAACTAAAATTGGATTTAAACCAGAATTTGAATTCTAACCTCGGAAATTTTGGAAAATGGGTTAAAATGAATTTGAATCAAGTGTTGGATTTTCAAATCTTTGAAATTTTGGAAATGTTCTCCAAAATGGTAATGGAGCATTATTTTGAGATATTTTTTGAATAGAAATTGTCTTAAAATGAATTTTAAATGTAAGGAAGCACTGATCTCACTTCAATCACTGGAAAATAACTCTGGTGATGATGGCCACATCATCAGTATTCATTTTTGAGTTTCTAAATGATGAATTAATACCATAGTGATTGGCTGTGGTTATTTGTTTGGACTTGTTTTATAGACAAGTTTTGTTTTAGGAATTCCAAAGGGGAATTGTTTCGGGTAAAACCAAGTTGTTTTGAAGATCTAGAAGCATGATTTGATATACTAAAGTGACACACATACACACACACACACACACACACACACATATATATATATATATATGTGTGTGTGTTATGATTTCAAAATGGTTTGAAATAAAACCAAGTTGATTGAATTCGGGGATTTCCATTTAAATGATTCGTAAGGTTAAGAGAAATTAGTTATGGAACTTGTACTTTGAAGTTGATCTAGATAAGAAAGGGAAGTGTAAATTTTAAATCTTAGAAATTAAAATTTAACTTGAGTAAGTTAAAACGAATATTATGAGTTAAATTTAACTTAAGATAAGTGAAATAAAGTTGAATTGAATGGAATATAAAGCTAAAATGTAAAATAATTATGTACTTATAAGTTAAAATTATTGAATGAGATGGATATACTTAAGTTATAAGTGATATATATAATCCAGGGTTATGATTATAAAATGTAAATGAACTCAAGTAAGTAATAGGAGATGTTAAGTGAATAAGTTTTGAACTTGTGAATTGAGAAATAAAATGGTAAAACCTAAATGAAAATGGCTTGATATGATGGTAAAAAGGATGGAAATTCATAAAAATTGAATTTTAAATGAAGGGTGAATTGAAATTGAGTAAATTAAATATAAATGCGAATTATGAAGTAATTTTATAACTATATGTTAGAAATATTGAATGTGAGTAAACTTGAGTGGAAAATTCAGGAAATTGTGAATAAGTAAGTTGTATAACTTATTAAACTAGAAAGGTGAAAAATTAAAACCAAGTCGAATGGTTAAGTAATTGATAACAAGAATGAATTCAAATTAAGAGTAAATGAATTGAATATGAATTGAAATATGACTTTGGAGTATAGCTGGTGTATGAACTTAAGTTTTAAAGCTGAATATAACTTCAGCAATGATATGGAATGCTTATAATAAACCTTAGAAATAATTTTGTGAAGTGATTTCTAAATTAATTAGCATGAAATGAAATGTCATTCACTATAAAATGAAGTGAATAAATATACATGAATAAAATGAAGTGAATGGTAAAGAGGTAATATAAGTTGGAAGTAAAGTTAATAGAAATGTAAGTGCAGGAACCATGTTATGATATATTGTTCGAGAATTGATATACATGGAATGATGCTCAAGTGATAGTATAAATTGGATATACTGAGTAAACGAAAGCAAATAAGTTGAATGAAAATCAATTTAAAGGAGAAATGGAACTTGATTACAATGGGAACTTAACTTAAGCGATTATTTATGAAATTATTCATAAATAAATTAACATGGATTGGAATATGTCTGATATAAAAATAAAAACGAACAAAGTTTGGTAGATAACTTGAATAGGCATCAAATGGAAAATAGAAACATTGATTTAGAGTCAATTTAAAAAGGAATAAATTGAAATTGATAAAATGGATTTGCAAATAATGAAAGTGAATAATGAATGGAATGCGCATAAATTGATTGTGAATCAAATTGACATTAAATAAAAATGAATTTATGCAAGTAAAACACATACAAATCAATTTGGAATGGATATGAGTTTGTTTATTATAAATATAATTGAATGCAATAAATTTGGTTGTAAATTTCGAATTGAATGAAATTATATATATATATATATATATATATATATATATATATATATATATATCCATGGAAGAAAATTAAAGTTAGTGTTGGAATGTTATAATTGCTTGTAATATATGATTGACATGTTCGGGTTATGAAGTTATGTGTTTAGCTAGTTAAAGAAATGAATTGTTATATAATTTCATGGTTATGAAACTTATATGTGTAGGATCTAGATTAACCCTAGAGCGGGGGTGAATAGGGTTATAGCAAATTTTCTCGAATTAAACACAGAAATAAATATGCTGAAAAGTAAATCACACACAAAATTTACCCAGCTTCGGCAACCCCTTCCTACTGCTGCATTCCCAGATTTCTATTAGAATTAAACAGTATCACGCTTACAAACACTCTACTAGACTCGCAGACCCTTTTGCTCCCGCTCACAAACACTCTACTAGACTCGCACACCCTGCTCCCGCCTATAGAGTTTCGCTTACTCGCAAACACTGCTCCCGCCTATAGAGCTTTGCAAACTCGCACACCCTGCTCACTGAACTAATTCTAAATAGACAATCTGACACTACCTAAACCCTAGGTGGTGATTTACAACTTCTTTGACTCGAAAAGTAAAAACAACTTCAAAAACAAAATCAGGAGCAAAAATTAAAATATAAACTTAATCCCTAATTTTTGCTCAAAATAATACCAAAAAACCCCCTTAACAAACTAAACCCTAATAAAACAAAAATCCCCTTTGTAATAAAGAAGGCCGGCCCAATATTCTTCTTTCACCCAATCCACTTCTTGGCTTTGACCCGTTCTTTCTTTTGCTTGTAAAAATGTCGGCCTGGCTCTTGAAATTAGGGCTTTATTCTTTGATCAAATTGGGGCTTTTGATGCACGCCTATACTGATTGACTTTTTGATTTGGCTTGCTTACTACTTCTCTGATGATTCGCGACTTGTTCTCTGATGATTGATTGTTGTTGACTTTGAGATTGTGAGTTGTTTGCAGCTGCTTCTTTTGATGACCGAGTTCGTTAAATTGGTATGTATTACTTTCGTTTGCTGGTTTGATTGTTTGCCTTTTTTACTCGATAACTCGATGCCTATGATGACGATGATTGGGTTTGATATTTATATGAATTCACGTCTTCATCGCTTTCCTAATTTTCTAATACTTGATGCGCACGGCTTCTATTCTGTAGCGTTCGATTGCCTTGAGTCACACGGCAACAACTTTCCCCTTTTTCATTTCTAACTTTTTCAAAGACGTATTTGATACAATGTCATGAATTCGAATTGGACTTGGTCTACTTGTAATCTTTGGTATTTTATTGCTGACTTTTTCACACGGCAACAACTTGTTGATTACCTGTAGTTGCTGCTATATTACTTCGAATTGCATTCTGTGCATACTGTACTCGGTCGAGTTCATCCCCATTCTTTAGACCTGAACCTTGCATTTTATACATAAGTATATGCTCACTATCTTCTGTTCACCTGCATGTTTACTGTGACGTTTGTTTTGATCAGTTGCATTGTTCATGTCATGTTGTTCATGTGCATGCTTTGTACTTCATTTGAGGTTGTAGCTTTGGTCTTTGTTGCTCTGGTCCTGTTGCCTTCAGTTGCTTGTCGAATATGTATTGAACTCTGGTTTTTCATCTTGGCCATTTGGTCGTGTTGTAATCCAGTTGCATTCATTGGTCTAGTCGTGCACTTGGTCCCTTCACTTGTATATTTGTACTGTTGGGTTGTAGTTTGCATTGCTGAACTTGGTCTCTACTTGATGATGTAGTCTTCAAGTATATTTGATTGCCATATCATGTGCTTTGCATTGAGTTCATTTGAGATGTGACTCTGATCTTTATCGGCACTGGCTGTTCATTGCTTGGTCTCTGTTGCATGCTTGCTATTGCATGCTTGTTTGTATGTTGCACTTGTTACCTTCAATGTGTTGCACATGCTATATTGTATACTTATGTTGTCTCTCTGACTTTGCTGTATACATGCTTTTATGCTTGTTGCACTTTGGTTGTTTACCATGTTGCATTTAGTTTTCATTCATTTGAGTCTGCCTTGTTGAGTTCCTGTGTTTGGTCACTGATGCATTACTGTAGTTTCCATATCTCATGCTCGAGCTCTTTGCATGTGTACCACTGATCATACTTGTGATATTCATTTGGGTTTGTGTGTTGTCTCTGACCTGAGCACATTGTTGCATGCATTGAGTATTTCCCTGGCCATTTGTGTTGGGCATTTCTTGCAACACTGGATTATGTAACTTCTGCTTGTTGCAGTCCATGTAGCTGTTGATCTTGATCATGGCCTCTTCTGTTGAGATCACTGTAGTTTTCATTATGTTAAACTGAGCTGTTGCCTTTGGATTCATTCATTAGTTTATTTGATCATTGGACTGGCTGTTGTAGTCGAGTTGTATTCATGTGCACTACTGCCTTGAGCTTGATTCACTTCATGTTGTGCTTGCACACTTGCTATTGTTGACTGCTTCATGTAGTTGATCTTGTCTCCGGTTTTGATCAATGCTCGGTCATGTTGCATATTGGACATTTGTGTACTTGACTGTTGCTTGATTTTCCTGTTGAGACCTCTGCACTGTGCCTTGTACTTGTGGTCTGCCTTGAGTTGAATCCCGTGTGTTATTTGGGTTTGACCTTGTGCTGAATTGTTAGCAGTGCTTTTGTTTGATTTGTGCACACGAGTTGGCGAGGCAGTGCACACGTGTATGAATGTACACGTGTGTATTGCAGCCACTTATGGTTACCTGTCCCTGTAATATCTATATGCATGACTTTGTGATGAATTCAAGTGTGAATGATGACGTACAACCCAAATAACTGAGGCAAACCCTATTTTCAAAAATCGTATTTCATTTTATATTGCAAAAATATTTCTTTTTCAATTTTACTGCGTTAGTGAATATTTTTGCAGATTGCTCAGATGCTGGATTCAAACTGGAATGTAGTTGAAGACAAAATACGAGTGTGAGTGATATGTAGTGAGGTTATCAATGTAAAAATATTTGTGATGTAATCGTGATGTAACCAAAAATGTATATGTATAGTGAGAGCATGAATTTGTACTATTCAAGATTGTAATAAATATTTGTTTGAATAAAATTTCTGTTTGAATTCAAAATCTGTGTAACTTGTCCTGTTCGAATTCAAATTCAAATTCTGTGTAATTTATTTTATTCAACAAATATTTATTTAATCTATGAAAAACAAAATAGTACATTACCAAATACATTTAAGTGAATATATATGTTTATTATCATCAAACAAAAACATATAAGCGCATATTCAACAATCTCCCCCTTTTGATGATAACAAACATATATTTAAGATTTTGTACATGCGTTAAATGTATTTGATCAATGATATACTCTAATTGCTCCCCCTATTTAAATGCTTCCTCTCTACATGATGCTCCCCCTACATATATGCGTACAAATAGAAATATTCAAATAAGCCTAGATGCATATGGGAAAATTATTTGACCTTTGCTTGATTCTATTTGACAAAATCTTAACTTTTCTCTCCCCCTTTTGTTATCAGCAAAAGAATAATAGTGTGAGAGAAAAATAGAGATAAAGTGATCGATATTAATCCAACATTAATCTCAAATTGAATATAAATATTAAACTTCAATAAGAATCAAACAAAAACCATAACTACCCTTGTTAGGCGCATATTCCACTTTTAGAAATGATGGATATGATGTTCATATAAAATCATACAGTTGTATCTACTTGTGGTACATTTATATCAGGAATTTGAATATCTACTAATCATGCATAACCGTTAGGACTTTTAAATGAGATTAGTAGTATTCCAATTTAATTTTAAAAATGAAATCAAGTATCTTCTAACCACGCATGACCGTGAGGACTTTTAAATGGGATTAGAATCAACTTGTCTATTAAATCAATTAATTTTGATATGCGTTCCATACATGCATAACCGTAAGGACTTTTAAATGAGCATGGAAGCACGCAATCAAAAATCCAAGTAATTCACCCATGCATAACTGTAAGGACTTTTAAATGAGAGTGAATACTTTGGATATTTATTTATTTTTAAAAAAAATGTGAAATGAAAAACAAATGATTCCTGATTATAGTACCACATATCGACAAACTATATTGAATATTTGATAAACCATGGTCGATAGAAATATGATAGATATAGAAATGGTCATGGAATCTTTACCCAACAAAAAGTTTTATAATTCTTGTTTTAATTCCTAAAGAAAATTTTCAAATATACTCTCTTGAGTAATGTATGTTAAATATCAACACTTATCACTTTTTCAATCACTATTTATCTCTTTGATAATTAGTAGGGAGTCGGATCAGTCAAAATTTGTCATTTAAAATCAAATAAAAATGACTAATCTGAAAATATGGTCAAACAATTATTTTCTCGAAGGGGTTATATGAGAGAAAAAAATTCTGCTAAATGAAAATTATTTAAAATGAAAAATATGCAGATATTTTCTTTGAAAGAAAAAAACGATGCAGCAAATGAATGTTTCAAAAATTAATCACGTTACACTAGTAATTTCTCTATCAACTATATTACCAGTGTAATCTGCATCTAAATTTAAATTTCACTCAATATTCACTCGTTGGATGTCAAAGACCAGATTGTGAAATTTCAACAAACTATCTCAGAATAAAATTTGAAATGAAGCCATGATAACACTCGAACAAATATCATAGTGTTGATTTCAGAAACCATAGGATAAATAGTTATATTCATGAGTAATCAACAGTCAATCAACATCATAATTATTTCAAAAACAATTTCTTGAAATTTCAACAATTTCTAAAAATCCTTTTTAACACCTTTCATATGAAATTTGAAATCGTGCAAATTTACAAGCAGTGACCAAAATGTCAAAATATATCTAAGTGTAGCATGAGTAATCAAGGATCAATAAAATACCATCATTTGACCGAACAAATTTATATGGATTAGTTCAAAGTTGAAAATTTGATTGGTCATCATTTAAGCACAAATCAAGGTCATAAATAAGAACAAGTCAAAAGAAAAATCATATCAATTACGAATAAGTCAGAATTAAAGTCATCATCACATCATTATCACAATTTTGGCTGATTTAATTCAGAATATGGTGCAGATTATCACATTTAATATACCTTTACCTGTTTTACCTTTACGATAATTTCTCGTGATTGCCCATTGTGATTCTGTCACCTTTATGCTAGGCTAAGGAACTTTGCTATGTTGCCCGTTGTGTTTCTGGAACAGCCAAAATCCAGAGAACACCGTTGTTGTTCCTTAGCCTGCCACCACACCTACACGATGAAAGATTTTTGTGACCTATTTCTAGGTCCATGATTGTTAGTGGCATAAGCATTATGAATAAACAAACCCTTTGGAACCCAAACTTGTTTAGTCCTTTTATTCTTGTTCCAATAGACATGAAATTTGTTTGTAGAATTCTTAGGAACCCAAACTTGTATAAATTTTGTGTTCTTGTTCCTATGACTACAATTTTCAACACGATGTCCAATTATTTCACATCTATCAAAGACACTCTTCCCTTTTGCATTATCCTCAACTTGTGTTTTCCCAAAACCTAGTCCTTTTCTGTTGTTAGCAAAAATTTGATTTCCCAACAGCATGTTGAAAGATTTTTCGCCTCTTGAAAAGTTATTCAAAGATTTCTCAAGATTTTGGACTTTGGTTTTTAGAGTTGTGTTTTCAGTGACAAGTGAGGTGCATCGATTTATAAAATCCTTTTTCCTAGTGTCAATGATTTCCTTAAGACTCAAGTTTTCTTTTTTAAGATTCTCAGAGTTATTCTTATGTCTTGTCAATTCTGAATCTAAAACTTTACATCTTTTACATTCTAGGTTTTGAATATTTTCAATTTCAGTTTCTAACATAAAATTTTTATGAGCAAGTTCTCTCCTATCAGTTTTCAGTTTTTCAATTTTAGATTCAAGAGCATCAACTACTTTAGTGAGATCAAGACACATAAAAACAAGATCTCTATAGGAACACTCACCTGCCTCACTAGATTCCTCAGAGCTTGCTTCTGATTCTAATTTCGCCATAAGACACAAGTTAGCCTCCTCTGAGCTGCTATCCGAAACATCCTCTCCTTCTTCATCATCCCAAGTTGCTGCAAATACCTTCTTCGTCTTTTTCTTGCCTTTGTTGTTTTTGAGAAGTGGGCATTTTTGTATGAAGTGTCCGGGCTTCTTGCAGTTAAAGCACGTCGGTTCATTATCGGAATTGTCAGAATCTTTTGGCTTATTACGACTTGTTTTCTTCTTGCGTGGCTTGAATCTCAACCATTTTCTAAGATTATTGACAGCCATTGCAAGCTCTTCAATTGGATCTTCTCCTTCTTCATCGCTTTCTTCTTTGCTCTTTAAGGCAATCGTCTTCTTCTTTGGTTCGGAGTTATTGCGTTCTTCCTTTGCTTTTAACTCAAGCTCATATGTCATCAAGTTACCAATCAACTCCTCCATGCTTAGTTTACTCAAATCTTTTGATTCTTGGATTGCCGTGACTTTTGCCTCAAAGTTCATCGGTAAGACTCGTAGTATCTTCCGCACAAGCTCTACCTCAGTGAATACCTTCCCAAGTGCTCTAGCGTTGTACACCAAAGTTGAAAAGCGTCCAAACATGTCCTTTATGCTCTCGCCTTTGTCCATCATAAAGTTCTCGTATTCATTGCTGAATAGGGCTAGACGAGACTCCTTGACTTGAGAAGTTCCTTCGTGTGTCACCTCCAAAGTGTGCCAAATTTCCTGTGCTGTTGTACAATGAGAAATTCTATTAAATTCATTTTTATCAAGAGCACATATCAAAGCATTCATGGCTTTAGCATTTGTCGTTTTCAATCTCTTATCGTTAGCATCCCACCTATCCTTAGGTTTAGGAATCTCAGTATCACCAACGATTATAGTGGGAGGTTTATAGCCAGTTTCAATAATATCCCAAACATCATAATCAACGGAACTAAGGTAAATACTCATCCTAACTTTCCAATAAGCATAATCATTCCCGTTAAACATGGGTGGCCTAACAATAGATTGCCCCTCAGAAAAAGCAATATTTGACGGATTCATGACTCTAGAGTTAAAGAAAAATACCTCGCTCTGATACCACTTGTAGGATCTAGATTAACCCTAGAGGGGGGGTGAATAGGGTTATAGCAAATTTTCTCGAATTAAACACAGAAATAAACTGCAGAAATAAATATGCTAAAAAGTAAATCACACACAAAATTTACCCAGCTTCGGCAACCCCTTCCTACTGCTGCATTCCTAGATTTCTATTAGAATTAAACAGTATCACGCTTACAAACACTCTACTAGACTCGCAGACCCTTTTGCTCCCGCTCACAAACACTCTACTAGACTCGCACACCCTGCTCCCGCCTATAGAGTTTCGCTTACTCGCAAACACTGCTCCCGCCTATAGAGCTTTGCAAACTCGCACACCCTGCTCACTGAACTAATTCTAAATAGACAATCTGACACTACCTAAACCCTAGGTGGTGATTTACAACTTCTTTGACTCGAAAAGTAAAAACAACTTCAAAAACAAAATCAGGAGCAAAAATTAAAATATAAACTTAATCCCTAATTTTTTCTCAAAATAATACCAAAAAACCCCCTTAACAAATTAAACCCTAATAAAACAAAAATCCCCTTTGTAATAAAGAAGGCCGGCCCAATATTCTTCTTTCACCCAATCCACTTCTTGGCTTTGACCCGTTCCTTCTTTTGCTTGTAAAAATGTCGGCCTTGCTCTTGAAATTAGGGCTTGAGTCTTTGATCAAATTGGAGCTTTTGATGCACGCCTATACTTATCGACTTTCTGATTTGGCTTGCTTACTACTTCTCTGATGATTCGCGACTTGTTCTCTGATGATTGATTGTTGTTGACTTTGAGATTGTGAGTTGTTTGCAGCTGCTTCTTTTGATGACCGAGTTCGTTAAATTGGTATGTATTACCTTTGTTTGCTGGTTTGATTGTTTGCCTTTTTCACTCGATAACTCGATGCCTATGATGACGATGATTGGGTTTGATATTTATATGAATTCACGTCTTCATCGCTTTCCTAATTTTCTAATACTTGATGCGCACGGCTTTTATTCTGTAGTGTTCGATTGCCTTGAGTCACACGGCAACAACTTTCCCCTTTTTCATTTCTGACTTTTTCAAAGACGTATTTGATACTATGTCATGAATTCGAATTGGACTTGGTCTACTTGTAATCTCTGGTATTTTATTACTGACTTTTTCACACGGCAACAACTTGTTGATTACCTGTAGTTGCTGCTATATTACTTCGAATTGCATTCTGGGCATACTGTACTCGGTCGAGTTCATCCCCATTCTGTAGACCTGAACCTTGCATTTTATACATAAGTATATGCTCACTATCTTCTGTTCACCTGCATGTTTACTGTGACGTTTGTTTTGATCAGTTGCATTGTTCATGTCATGTTGTTCATGTGCATGCTTTGTACTTCATTTGAGGTTGTAGCTTTGGTCTTTGTTGCTCTGGTCCTGTTGCCTTCAGTTGCTTGTCGAATATGTATTGAACTCTGGTTTTTCATCTTAGCCATTTGGTCGTGCTGTAATCCAGTTGCATTCATTGGTCTAGTCGTGCACTTGGTCCCTTCACTTGTATATTTGTACTGTTGGGTTGTAGTTTGCATTGCTGAACTTGGTCTCTACTTGATGCTGTAGTCTTCAAGTATATTTGATTGCCATATCATGTGCTTTGCATTGAGTTCATTTGAGATGTGACTCTGATCTTTATCGGCACTGGCTGTTCATTGCTTGGTCTCTGTTGCATGCTTGTTGTTGCATGCTTGTTTGTATGTTGCACTTGTTACCTTCACTGTGTTGCACATGCTATATTGTATACTTACGTTGTCTCTCTGACTTTGCTGTATACATGCTTTTATGCTTGTTGCACTTTGGTTGTTTACCATGTTGCATTTAGTTTTCATTCATTTGAGTCTGCCTTGTTGAGTTCCTGTGTTTGGTCACTGATGCATTACTGTAGTTTCCATATCTCATGCTCGAGCTCTTTGCATGTGTACCACTGATCATACTTGTGATATTCATTTGGGTTTGTGTGTTGTCTCTGACCTGAGCACATTGTTGCATGCATTGAGTATTTCCCTGGCCATTTGTGTTGGGCATTTCTTGCATCACTGGATTATGTAACTTCTGCTTGTTGCAGTCCATGTAGCTGTTGATCTTGATCATGGCCTCTTCTGTTGAGATCACTGTAGTTTTCATTATGTTAAACTGAGCTGTTGCCTTTGCATTCATTCATTAGTTTATTTGATCATTGGACTGGCTGTTGTAGTCGAGTTGTATTCATGTGTACTACTGCCTTGAGCTTGATTCACTTCATGTTGTGCTTGCACACTTGCTATTGTTGACTGCTTCATGTAGTTGATCTTGTCTCCGGTTTTGATCAATGCTCGGTCATGTTGCATATTGGACATTTGTGTACTTGACTGTTGCTTGATTTTCCTGTTGAGACCTCTACACTGTGCCTTGTACTTGTGGTCTGCCTTGAGTTGAATCCCGTGTGTTATTTGGGTTTGACCTTGTGCTGAATTGTTAGCAGTGCTTTTGTTTGATTTGTGCACACGAGTTGGCGAGGCAGTGCACACGTGTATGAATGTACACGTGTGTATTGCAGCCACTTATGGTTACCTGTCCCTGTAATATCTATATGCACGACTTTGTGATGAATTCAAGTGTGAATGATGACGTACAACCCAAATAACTGAGGCAAACCCTATTTTCAAAAATCGTATTTCATTTTATATTGCAAAAATATTTCTTTTTCAATTTTACTGCGTTAGTGAATATTATTGCAGATTGCTTAGATGCTGGATTCAAACTGGAATGCAGTTGAAGACAAAATACGAGTGTGAGTGATATGTAGTGAGGTTATCAATGTAAAAATATTTGTGATGTAATCGTGATGTAATCAAAAATGTATATGCATAGTGAGAGCATGAATTTGTACTATTCAAGATTGTAATAAATATTTGTTTGAATAAAATTTCTGTTTGAATTCAAAATCTGTGTAACTTGTTCTTTTTGAATTCAAATTCAAATTCTGTGTAATTTATTTTATTCAACAAATATTTATTTAATCTATGAAAAACAAAATAGTACATTACCAAATACATTTAAGTGAATATATATGTTTATTATCATCAAACAAAAACATATAAGCGCATATTCAACAATATGCTTATTTTGAGTAAGTACAGGTACAAGGAGCTGTTTGGGTAGATTTTGGTTGTGTAAATGCATTAAATAAGCTGTTCGCTTTAAAAACACAAAACTAAAGTACGCCTACGCAATAAAATAAAGAAATGATTAAATATTGATATATTTTTTCGATCGTGTGGGTCGATGTATATATTCTTATCTCTCTTATCATATTGTAAAAGGCTCTCCGTGCAGAGGAGAGTCTGTGAAAAAAATTCGGAAATTTAGAGAACTAGATAAAAATTTGGAAATTTTTTGTTTAACTAGAAAGTTTGATTTTGAACTGTATTAGAAATTAAGGCTCTTGAATTAGAAATGGAAGCTAATTTTTTAGATGAAACTAAAATTTTTCGAGAAGTGAATATAGGATTTCAAGTAAGTGGGTTTTAGAAAGGTAAATGGGTTTGGAAGCATTTCTCCTACCTTAGCAATTTCGGGGATGAATTTCTTTTATGGGGGAGGAATGTAACGACACAGAATTTTGGTCAGTAAGTTTTGAACATTTAATTTATTTTTAAATGTTGAATTTAATTTATTAAGTGATTTTCAATATGGAGACTTTGGTTGAACTAGCAAATAGTGTAAATTTCAAATCTAGCGATTAACGGATTCAATAAATGATAATTTAATATTTGAAATTGGGTAAATATGGGAATCTGGAGTTAGATGTGAATAGGAATGATTTCTAGGTTGTTTTAAGCTCTATTTGAATTAGAGTGATAGTAATAGACTTTGAATGGCATTAAAAGTCGATAAATTTAAAGTTTGAATTTATATATTAATTTAAGTGAATATTAAGCTCTGGTCCCAAATAAGTTTCAAAATACACAAAAACCCTAGTAAAAAAATGTATGTAAATTAGGTCCCTAGAATTAAGTTACTAAGTAATTGCATATAGTTAAGCAATTATTCACTGAATAATTGTAGACATTTATGCAATTATATCCAAAAGTTGCATAAATTTATGCAATTTTTTCGGTGAATAATTACGGAAATTCCGGCAACATTTTTGGTGAAAAAAATTGCGGAAATTTTCGTAATTTTTTAGTGAATAATTGTGGAAATGTATGAAATTTTTTGATATAATTGCATAAATGTCTGCAATTATTCACTGAATAGTTTCATAAGTGTATGTCATTATTCGATAACTTAATTCTATGGACCTAATTTACAAACTTTTTTTTACTGGGGTTTGTGCGTATTTTGAAACTTATTAGGGACCTGTGCCAAACTATCCCTTAGTTTAATGGTGAAATTAGTATATAGTAATAGCATAAATAATTGAACTTTTATTTAAAATGAATCAGAATATTTTCTAATATGAATATAAATTCCATGTGATTTATAATGGAGTTGGTAAGTTTTAAAAACTGAAAATTTAAACGATTTCGACGATTTTGAAAATCGCTCGATTTAATCGACGCGTTAAAATAGCCTTCCGGGGGCATAGTTTCGGAATTCGACGAAACAAGTTCCATTGGATCCATAATAATTTATAATTATTGGATTTCAAATTTCGTAGCATTTGGAGTTACCGTTTGGTCGTACGGGATAGAAATGTGTTGAAATAAATATTGAAATTTTAATATTTTAATTCGATTCAAAAGGCTATCTTCCATATACGATTGAAATCGGCCGTTCCATTGCATTGGGAATAGGGGTAAAACTTACAAATGCCAAGCGGCACGCTTCATTTGGAGTTTGTCCGAAAAAGCACGTTAATTGTGAAAATAATAATAAAATGTTATCTACATACATGTATATATACATGCACGCAAAAGTGACCCCTAGCTATAAATAACGCAGCCGCGTCTTTCTTTTTCAATGGTGGAAAAATTCCACCCTTGTTCTTGATTCTCTCCTCATCCATCAACTTTTGTCGAGAACCTTCAATCAGAAATTCGAAGAGCTGATCAGACTCTAGAGATAAAACGGTTATTATTTCTTATGGCGGCGAGGATCGGCGGCAAATCGATGGGGAAGGTAGCGCGTTCGAGCGTGATTTCCAGGAGCATGGAGGCGTCGAGTTTGGTCGGCATCTGGCCGATGGTGGTGTTCGAGACGCTCTTCGTAGTGGTGGAGTTCGATCATCATTTAGTGCATCGTAGTGGTAGCGGCGATCAACCCTAGGTTGGCGGCCGATGGGTTTGTCGTTCGTGAGCTCGTGCGAGGAAGAAAGCAAGGGGAACGGCCATGATCTTGAATCTCAAAGCAATGACCATATTTGTTTCTGGGTATTATTATAAAAAAAGAAAAGGAAATTTATATGTAATTTATATTCAATTTTTAAAAACTCGTATCTTTGTCATATAAGGTCGAAATCGGAAAAAACAAACGGTGACGGAATCGTGGCAACGAGCACTATGCCCTGGAACAGATTTGGAGTCGATTGGAATGAGCTAAAATTTTAGGTTAAATCGAACTGTGAGTCCATGGTTTGATACCGTAGTAGTACTTTCCATATTAATTTAAAGGGTTTTCAAATATTTTTGAAAGATAGTATGTAAATTTACTAAATTCGATGAGATAAGTATGTATAATTTGGATAAAGAGATTTAATTTATTTAAAATTAAATTAAAAGAGACTTAGTTCTTTCCGTGTAAAATGGAATATTTGGTTGAATGATTGTTTATTTGATAGTTAAATAACCGACTATCAAATCTGGACCAAAATATAACTTCTGAAATATCTAAAGGAAACATGGGAATTATATGGTACAGCAACCGTTTGAGGTGCTATACTGTATGTATAAACTCGTCTCGCTCTTCTAGGACAACGATAAGGAAAACCATCCACTAACGGTTAGGAGGTGATCTCCGATCTTATTTTCGTTTGTATATTTCCTAAAGAAGCGGGGTTGAGTTTACCGAAAATAGTGAATGTTGTTTCGAAGAGACCGGGATCAGATAAGTTATCCGAAAACCACTTCGATCCAACGAGTACGCTTTCAATGTGAAAACAAGAGTATGAAGTCGAAGATGGAGCAGTGAAGTACAAGTGCTAACTGCTACTAATCTTGAGGGTGATTCCAAAATGGATGTAGTAGGAATAGTGCCTTCGGTTCCGTTCGGACCCGGAACGGACTTGTATGGATTAATGCTATCTGTACATTGTCATTGCAAGACAATGAGCATTCTAAGTGAAAATTTTCCTTGAAAATGTAATCGTACATCTAGCCTCATCAACCGGGAATGACTAAAAGCAGAGGAAATGCAGCAAGGCTAAGTAGGTAGCACCCAATTAGGGTATGTCTATCACCTTTCCAGATACCCTCGGATATTATTACAACGATAAATGGAAGGAGCTCGGAAAGGGTGGGAACACCTAGGATGATAGCATATTCGGTCTATCCAGGTTAGGGATAGGAGTCTTATGTAGCAGGGGATCCCAACGTGGTCCTCGGTACACTATTTCTAAACGTGTGCTATGACAGGTGATACCCCGGTACCTAGTCATTCGTATGGAATCCATTCTCCAATAAGCGTCGTACGGTTCTGATTGTGCCCAACTATGTTGAAATGTGAGATGCAAGCATTTCAGCTATTTGAATAAGTATTTGTACCTAGACACTTTTATAATATCAGATATTTGTCACGACCCGAAATTCAACGTTCAAAAATCGATATCAAATATCTCACTTGTATTCAACTACCAGAGATTCGAACGTCGAATTCCAGTTCGGATGGAGGTTATAACAACATTAGATGAATATAACAGCGGAAACAAAATGAATATCATATATCAACACAGGTACAACATTGTACAATATCCAATACAACATCGATCCCAAATATCAGAGTGATACAAATATGATACAACAACAATACGACAACATAAACTTCAACAAGTTTTCAACATACTTCAACTTCAACAAGGTCTTCAAGACTCCAACACTTCAACGATTTCCAAATCCAAAGCTTCTAGAAGATTTCAAATCCAAGCTAGCTCCAAAACTCGGATAAACTGCTTCTAGGCTGCCCTTGTGGAAAATTATGGACACTCAGAGTTTAGGAAAGGAACAATAAACTCCGGGTCAGTCATGGGACTGGTGTGAGTAAACTAAAACAGTTGATTGACATAAAAACAGTTTATTCTTATCAAAAGCAAAACAAATAACTTGAAAGAAATTCGCAATGCTTTTTGAAATGAAACTGCCATAAGGCCTCCCACCACACACACAATGAAAGCGCAAACTTGAAGGAGATTTCTCCTTATGACAGTCAAAAATTCTTAATACGAGAAAACACTTTTAAATATTATTATTAGTGCATAGTGTGAAAACATTTTTGAAAGTATAATATTAATCTTAGCCAGCATACGTACCATTATAGTATGCCTACTATAGCTACCATGTTAAATGGCAGGTTCTACAACTAAAAACCTAAAGGGCTCGTATTGGATGATTGGATTTCCAACAAATGGTCGGGCAAAGGAACTTCCCATATAAAATGGAATGCCTCTGGAGGGACGTCCTAGAGAACCTAACCGGATCTCTGCTACACAAGGCCGGGTTACCTCTGTAACTAGGTAACAACTGACACGAGAATGCCACCTCCCGGTCGTTACTAACCTTTATCTGAAGCGCTTCTCAACCGACGACCACAAAGCAATAAGTTTGTAGCAACCACAAAGTAAGTATCTGGGCTCCATACCATGATACCACTCATAATCTAGAAGGAAATGGACATACCTTTAGGGGGCGCTACCCTCAAATAACCTTGCTGCCACGATTCTTGTTTCGACCATAACCGGGTTGTGAGGTTCGACGAAGTCTCGTCCACAAAGCTGCGCTATTACACAAATCCATGCTTCGATCAACAAATGATCAGCAGCACTCAGCATGTCACACTACCAAATTGGGAGTATATCACAAATAACCTTCAACTACATAACCTCTTAGCTCGTACGTCTCAAAGAAGGGTGTTAAGCTAAGAGAGTAAATTATCCGCCACCAACCGATATGTATGTTAACGCTAAAATTTGAACGCTAACACCCCAGTGTATGAAATGTAATTGTGAAAGCACCACCCGATAGCTCGGGAACAGATTATAAGCAGATAATAGCGGAAAAGCAGTAAACAACAGCAATTTTATAGTGGTTCGGCTTAAGAGAGAGCCTACGTCCACTTTGAATATCTTTATTGACGATTTGATTACAAGTCGATGCAATTACACTTTGATTACAACACACTTCGAGTTACAAGTGACTTAGAACAAGTAGCCTAAACTTTAATGTCGATCAAAATCTTTGAACTCATGTTGGACATGTATGATTTCTTCGTGAAGTTCCTTGAGGCGTTCTTTGTATCTCAAAAGCTTTAAGTGTTGAAGTAGTTCGGAATGCAGCAGAGTAACGGCGCTTGAAATGAATGAGCCAAAAGTCCACTTTCTGTTGGAGTTATGGGCATATTTATAGGCATCTTTGGAGTTAGGTCGTAACTCGTATACGACTCACGATGAGTCGTAACTCGTGTACGACTCATGATGAGTCTTAACTCGTGTATGACTCATGATGAGTCGTAACTCGTACGACTCATGGTAGGTCACGGCTGATTTACTGGGTTCATGGCTTGGCCCAGAGTTATGCACCCATCTGAATGAATGATACAAGTTCTAAGTCATTCACGAGTTAACCAAACTCAGTTTCCTTTATGCTAGCATGAGTCGTACACGACTCAACATAGGTCGTAAGTCGTCAGCGATTCCTCTTACTACAGCGTGGTGTTGAACTTGTCTCCAAGTCTTAGGTCGTGAACAACTTATCTTTTGAGCCGTAGACTTCCTGTCGTGCCATCTTCTAACTCGTAAGATTGTTATCTCGTAGACTCTTTAACTCGTGGAGGCCTTAAGCCGTAGATCCTTATCTCGTAGACCTTTTAACTCGTAGAGTCTTTAACTCGTAGTGGCCTTAACTCGTAGATCTTTTAACTCGTAGAGTCTTTAACTCGTAGATCCTTAACTCGTAGGTCGTTCAGCCCTTGAATTGTTAGGTCGTGAAGACCTTGAGTCGCACAGTTCTTGAGTCGTTGATCCACTGAGTCGGCCTGTCTCATGAACCGTTAACCCTCTTGAGTCGTTCCATTCCTCTAAGTTGCCTTGAACCTTAACTCGTTAAGTCGTGGCACTTCTTAGGTCGTCCAATCCTTGAGTCGTTAAGCTTATTAAGTCGGCAACCTTGTTAAGTCGGCAACCTTATTAAGTCGGCAACCTTATTAAGTCGGCAACCTTATTAAGTCGGTAAGTCGTGCCACTTGTTAGCTCGTTAACCCGCTTCATCAGTTAGGTCGTTGACTTCGAGTAGAAGATAGGTCGCTCCATTCTCTAAGTCGTATACCGTTTTGGATGGGGCGCTGCCCCGCACCCCGCCGGGGGCGCTGCCCCCTGGACCCCTACGACCTGACCGGGCAGGTCGATCACCGTAGCGGTGGCGTTGCCCCCGCACCCCCACCTTGGGGGGTTGGCACCCCCCCTGGACCCCCCCTCCGTAGGGGATCTTATCTGAAAAGCCATTCAACAGAACTTGCTTTGTTGGGATGCTGAGTTGACTATTCTTCGAGACGAACTATCATTGGTTTCTCGGTCGATTTTTGATATCACGGCCATGCTGAAAAAGTGGAGTTAACACTTGCCCCTCGAAGTATACGCCTAGGGACTAGGTCGTGTGCTTCGATTCTTCTTAACTCGTGCTTTACTGAGCTGCTGAGCTTGTACTTAGGCAACTTTGCTTTGTTTTGACCTGAAGCCTTTTAAACTTGACCAATGCGATTCAATGGAATTTTGACCTGAACTTGTTGCATCTCTTTACAGATTATTTTAACAACCTGTTAAACGCACCATTTGCAGAAAAATAGGGCGAATATACTCATCACCGATTGCCCATATCGAGTGATGGATTAGATCAAAGAACTGGTATTTTACTGTAAGCAAATTAGTATGGTCTTGATGAAGTGTTGCGAATCAATTATCTTGAATGAAGTATCAACACAAAGTTTACACAGTTATAACTGCTATCTGCATTGACACCGCACTTACTTTCAAATAACAAGCCTTGAATTCTTCTGAATTGACATATGCCAACCAGTATTATTTCAAGTATTGCTTTATTTACTTGTTATTTTAGTAGCTTTGCACAACACTTCACACGCTTTTAGAAAACGTGCACCTTTACTTTTGAATATTCAGTTCTTCATATAAAATGTCTTTTCGATAAGAAGAGTAGTGGGGCAAACTGGATCTTCCCATTTCTGGGATTTTCAAAATCTGAGTTGTCCGGTACTAATTTCATTCTTTACTTTTGCAGCACTTCCTTCCTCTTTCCGAATATTCCAGTCAGAAGTCAATTTTTAAAAGACTAAGTGCTGTGACGGTTAAGGAGAGGAGCATTAAATTTTTTGCTGAAAGATGGATTTTTGCACTAATTCGGACTTTTGCACTCTTTTTGGTTGACTTAGCTTCACGATGCCCCTGGTTTTCAAGAAGAAACTTCAGATGTCCTAGCTTTCGCAAAGGAACTTGCATCAATGGAACCTATTGCGGAAGCCTTATTGGTGTAATGTTTTACTCCATTTGACATTGTGGGGCCATCCTTCTTGTTTTGCCTTTTGAAACCCGCACGTGCACAACAAATTTTATAGAAACTTTTGTCTGTATTTGAGAATGTATTTATTCCTCATTTTCATACAAGTTTCTTTATTCTCTTTGGATGATATTGCAGTGAGCTTGTGGTACGTTGCTTGGGTACTGCTTTTATTAATGTAGCAATATTATATTGCCCCCATACCACAACTCATTGTAATATTCTCCATTTTGAGGAGATTTTGGAGAACAATTCTTCTGTTTTTAGAAGACTTGTACTCTTACTTTAGAGAATAACTCTTCCATTTTGGGAAGGCATGCACTCTTTCTTTAGAGAATAATTTTCCATTTTTGAGGAAATATTATTCTTGCTTTAGTAGAGTGTGCCTTGTGTTGGAGAAGCCTTTCTTCTTGTTTTTTTTTTTTGGCGCCTCGTTGGAGGGCTTTGATTTGACATTTCAACTCTGGAGAAGTGGGCCTCCACAGAGATTGCACTTCATCTCCGGTGAAATGTGCCCCCGAAGAGGTCTTTATTTGGCATTTCAGTTCTGGAGAAGTGGGCCTCCGAAGAGTTTGCACTTCAGCTCTGGTGAAATGTGCCCCCGAAGAGGTCTTTGTTTGGCATTTCAGTTCTGGAGAAGTGGGCCTCCGAAGAGTTTGCACTTCAGCTCTGGTGAAATGTGCCCCGAAGAGGTCTTTATTTGGCATTTCAGCTCTGGAGAAGTGGGCCTCCGAAGAGTTTTCACTTCAGCCCTGGTGAAATGTGCCCTCAAAGAGGTCTTTATTTGGCCCCAGCTCTGGAGAAGTGGGCCTCCGAAGAGTTTGCACTTCAGCGGTGAAATGTGCCCCCGAAGAGCTCTTTATGTGGCATTTCAGCTCTGGAGAAGTGGGCCTCCGAAGAGTTTGCACTTCAGCTCTGGTGAAATGTGCCCCCGAAGAGGTCTTTATTTGGCATTTCAGCTCTGGAGAAGTGGGCCTCCGAAGAGTTTGCACTTCAGCTCCGGTGAAACGTGCCCCCGAAGAGGTCTTTATTTGGCATTTCAGCTCTGGAGAAGTGGGCCTCCGAAGAGTTTGCACTTCAGCTCCGGTGAAATGTGCCCCCGAAGAGGTCTTTATTTGGCATTTCAGCTCTGGAGAAGTGGGCCTCCGAAGAGTTTGCACTTCAGCTCCGGTGAAATGTGCCCCCGAAGAGGTCTTTATTTGGCATTTCAGTTCTGGAGAAGTGGGCCTCCGAAGAGTTTGCACTTCAGCTCTGGTGAAATGTGCCCCCGAAGAGGTCTTTATTTGGCATTTCAGCTCTGGAGAAGTGGGCCTTCGAAGAGTTTGCACTTCAGCTCCGGTGAAATGTGCCCCCGAAGAGGTCTTTATTTGGCATTTCATCTCTGGAGAAGTGGGCCTCCGAAGAGTTTGCACTTCAGCTCCGGTGAAATGTGCCCCCGAAGAGGTCTTTATTTGGCATTTCAGCTCTGTAGAAGTGGGCCTCCGAAGAGTTTGCACTTCAGCTCCGGTGAAATGTGCCCCCGAAGAGGTCTTTATTTGTTTCCTTCCTGCTCGCCCATGTCTTTTCACCATTTGATCCTCAGTGATTCCCCGTTATCATTTCCAAACCCACATTTCCTTCTTTTGGAAGTAGTTTATTTTATCAAAAGAAGTGTACTTCATTGCTAAGTGAGCTTGGAGGGGCAGACACAAGCTACTTAATCGAATGTTCGTTTGCACAAACGATCTCAATTAGTTTGCAAGGGCCCACCTCCAGTTGAATCACTCACTGTTTGCTTGAAGCACTTCTTTTGTAGGATTTGGGTCTGGAATATTTGTGGCCTGATATTCGCCTGTTGAGCGATTTGTAGGAATCGCTTGGCTTTGTGATGTGTTGACTAGGTGAGCTTTGCTTTGATTGCCTGCAACATTAAATCGACATTTTAGCAATATATTTTAAGATATTTGCATATCGAAATGAAACAAGCATTTTATCGTAATAGAAAGCTCAAGATTTATAGTTTCTATTATTTATTTGCACTGTTTTTACAACGGCATTTTATGCAGGAATCATAAATCCAGTATTATTCTATGAATTTTAAGCAAAAGCCATTAAGTGAAATATGGCCATTAGGCATCATCTTCCAGAACAAGGATATTCTCTCCCTCCGGGGCTTGTCTCAAAGCACGAGCATATCTTTCCATCTCGTCCCAACTTCTGTCCGCTGGGTGAGGGCCCCCTGTGATAGCATTAATGATAAGCCTCTCAGATCCCTGTGTTGCAGTTCTTTCATTTGGGTCATAATGATGAGTGAGAAGTATTTGCCCCTGAGTGGATGAGGATGGATCATTCCTGTTTCTCCGGACATATTGCTGAAGTTTATTCTCTTTCAATAGCTTCTCAATCAGATCCTTCAAATGGCGACACTCGTCAGTGTCATGGCCAGGTTGATTGTGGAATTTACAGAATCTTTCACTTTGCGTGGCATTTTTCCTAAGTCTCAACTTTTGTGGTTTAGGATATTCAACAATATCCTTTGTTGCTAAGAAAATGTTCTCTGGAGTATCAGTTAAGGGAGTATAATCCGATGGTTCAAAGTGGCGGTTTTTCTTTGGATTTCCCTGCTTTTTCCCATCATCATTCTTCCTTTTCTGTCCTCCAGATTCTCCTTTATTAGAAGTAACATTGACATTCTGAATTTCGGTCACGACTGCTTTTGTTGGCACAGGAAAGCTTTCCAAGCGCATAAACTCGTCGGCCTTCTTATAGAATTTCTCAAGTGAGTTTGGCTCCTTCATTTTTAGCCATTTGCCAAATTCACTCGATTTATCGATAGCCCGCATCAGGTAAGTCAAAACCATCCGTGGCTCTGCGTTATCAACCTCGGCCAAGGCTATATTGAAGCGGTTTAAGAACGATCTGATATACTCCCCGGGATTTTTTTCTAGACTAGAGAATGACATTATATCCTTGGCCTTTGTAGCATATAGCCTGAACTGATCTTTGAACTTTCGTGTTAAGTCGGAAAATTGATCCACGGATCTAACTGGTAGCTTTGTGAACCAAAGTAAGGCCACTCCCTCTAAGTATATCGGAAAGTATCGGAACTTGATTTCATCTGTTGCTCTTGCCCCGGTCATATGCCAATCGTACTTGTACAGGAACTGATTAGGGTCACTTGTGCCTCGATAGGCCGGGATAGTAGGAGGTACAAATTTCCTTGGAAACTCTGCCTTCAAGATCTTTTCGGTGAATGGTGTCTTACTTGGAGCAAACCCCAAATCATTTTCATCCTCTTGCCTCTGCATGCTCTCTTTCATAATTGAGCGAATCATCCCCGATAGGTACTCCTTATCGTTCAGAGGCTTTGCCGGGCAGAAGTCAGCTGCTCTTTCAGAAGTTTGCCTGGACAAATGTTCGCGAAAAATTGGCTGCGGCCTTGAACCTTCAGCTTGAGAAGGTGCCCCTGCGGCGGTGCCAACTGCTCTTTGAGGGATACCTTTCCCTTGGGAATCATGGGCATCATCTGCAAAGGTCTCTTCATTATTTTATGTTTGACGGTTGCCCCCAAGTAAAGCATTCATTCTTTCCAGCATTAGAGCGTTCTGGGCTTCCATTTTCTGATATAACCCAGAAACTGCAGCATCAAACACCTCTTGTGTAATTCCAACACTCGGAGCTGCTTCATTTGGAGCAAGAGAAGTGGTAGTATTCTCATGAGCATCACCGGATCTATCAGATCTGAGCTGTCTTCCAGTAGCCATTATCTCGGATAAACTTCTGGTCTTTAGAGAGATTCTTTCAACAAACTTTCGCGAAGCAATGGTGAAAGTATTCCTGAGTTGGGTTCTCAGTGAAAGCACCAAAAATGTTAACGCTAAAATTTGAACGCTAACACCCCAGTGTATGAAATGTAATTGTGAAAGCACCACCCGATAGCTCGGGAACAGATTATAAGCAGATAATAGCGGAAAAGCAGTAAACAACAGCAATTTTATAGTGGTTCGGCTTAAGAGAGAGCCTACGTCCACTTTGAATATCTTTATTGACGATTTGATTACAAGTCGATGCAATTACACTTTGATTACAACACACTTCGATTTACAAGTGACTTAGAACAAGTAGCCTAAACTTTAATGTCGATCAAAATCTTTGAACTCATGTTGGACATGTATGATTTCTTCGTGAAGTTCCTTGAGGCGTTCTTTGTATCTCAAAAGCTTTAAGTGTTGAAGTAGTTCGGAATGCAGCAGAGTAACGGCGCTTGAAATGAATGAGCCAAAAGTCCCCTTTCTGTTGGAGTTATGGGCGTATTTATAGGCATCTTTGGAGTTAGGTCGTAACTCGTATACGACTCACGATGAGTCGTAACTCGTGTACGACTCATGATGAGTCGTAACTCGTACGACTCATCGTAGGTCGCGGCTGATTTACTGGGTTCATGGCTTGGCCCAGAGTTATGCACCCATCTGAATGAATGGTACAAGTTCTAAGTCGTTCACGAGTTAACCAAACGCAGTTTCCTTTATGCTAGCATGAGTCGTACACGACTCATCATAGGTCGTAGGTCGTCAGCGATTCTTCTTACTACAGCGTGGTATTGAACTTGTCTCCAAGTCTTAGGTCATGAACAACTTATCTTTTGAGCCGTAGACTTCCTGTCGCGCCATCTTCTAACTCGTAACATTGTTATCTCGTAGACTCTTTAACTCGTGGAGGCCTTAAGCCGTAGATCCTTATCTCGTAGACCTTTTAACTCGTAGAGTCTTTAACTCGTAGTGGCCTCAACTCGTAGATCTTTTAACTCGTAGAGTCTTTAACTCGTAGATCCTTAACTCGTAGGTCGTTCAACCCTTGAATTGTTAGGTCGTGAAGACCTTGAGTCGCACAGTTCTTGAGTCGTTGATCCACTGAGTCGGCCTGTCTCATGAACCGTTAACCCTCTTGAGTCGTTCCATTCCTCTAAGTTGCCTTGAACCTTAACTCGTTAAGTCGTGGCACTTCTTAGGTCGTCCAATCCTTGAGTCGTTAAGCTTATTAAGTCGGCAACCTTGTTAAGTCGGCAACCTTGTTAAGTCGGCAACCTTCTTAAGTCGGCAACCTTATTAAGTCGGTAAGTCGTGCCACTTGTTAGCTCGTTAACCCGCTTCATCAGTTAGGTCATTGACTTTGAGTAGAAGATAGGTCGCTCCATTCTCTAAGTCGTATACCGTTTTGGACGGGGCGCTGCCCCGCACCCCGCCGGGGGCGCTGCCCCCTGGACCCCTGCGACCTGACCGGGCAGGTCGATCACCGTAGCGGTGGCGTTGCCCCCGCACCCCCACCTTGGGGGGTTGGCACACCCCCTGGACCCCCCCTCCGTAGGGTGTCTTATCTGAAAAGCCATTCAACAGAACTTGCTTTGTTGGGATGCTGAGTTGACTATTCTTCGAGACGAACTATCATTGGTTTCTTGGTCGATTTTTGATATCACGGCCATGCTGAAAAAGTGGAGTTAACAATGTATTTGAAAGAAATCAGCTTTATATCTCAATTTGTAATGTCAGACATACAACCATACAAGTCCTTTACGGGTTTGAACAGAACTAAAGGCACTTCCGAAGAAGCCCTTGCAATCCGGGCATCCACAATCCCGATCGGACTCCCCATCGCATATGGAGATCTTTATACCGGAGCAACTCAGTACAGAGACATTCGATAGGTTATCCTATCGTTTTTGAAGATGCCCGGTCTTCACCACCATCTTCAATTGCTTTCCATTTCGACGTATCACATATTCGGAATGGGTTATATGACACAAAGGTCCTCTCCCGGCTAAACCAAATAGTGAGCGTTAAATTTTGAAACACGTGGATATATCAATCACAAAGATTCACACGTTCGATGTGGGTTTCGGATAACCAACTGGAACCCGACTCCCTGTCGCATCGAAATTCAATTGTCGATTTACGGGCCAATGGGTTTTTTTCACAATCACACGACAGTGTATTAAATACCAATAACACAGCTCAGCACAAAGCATTGTTACATAGCATCACATTACATAACAGGAATATCAATCCAACATACAGCATTCAAGGACAATCAAAGCATCTTAAATTAAGATGAATAAATCATGTGGTTTTAAATTTATTAATCACATAGTTACCTTCATTAGAAATCTTTAATCAATGATTTATTATCATTAATTACTATTGATTAAATCTTAATCACTTTTATTTATTAATCATTTCTTAAGAAATTATATTAACAAAATCATTAATCGTTTTAATAAACCAAAAGATAATTTAAATTACTATGATTATCTTTTTAAACTTTATTCAATAAATCACCTTAAAAGGTTAATATTTAGTTTTAAACAACATCTTATCTAAATTTTCTTTTAAGTTGCATTATTTATTTAATATAAATAACCTTATAAAAAATATTATATAAAAACTAAATAAACTAAAATTTTATTTCTTGAAACTTTTCACTTAAGTCCTAAGTTAGCTTAAAATTCCAATCAAATCATTGTTTGAAACATAATTTAAAAGTCTCTTAAAAATTTGAAATTTTTTTAAACTAAAACTATTTTATATATTGGTTTCAAGACCTACTTCCGGTCATGCGCGAGAGAAAACTTCATTTGCTTCGGGTTTTTATCAAAACCAACCCGAGTAGCCCATGTTTTCTAAAAAAAAAATTCTATGTATTTTAAACCTGGTGCACCAATATTTTACTCGAGTGGATACTCGAGTCACCAGACGTTCTTCCCCATGCCTACTTCGAGCCCATATCCTTCTTCCTCCAAGCCCGCTTACTGATACCCATCAGAAGTTCGTGCACATGCACGATCGAAGACGCCATTGTTGGCCGAAACTCCAACCGCCATCGAGTCGTCGGCGACTCCCCTGAACCCCACGAGCACTCAGGGATCCCAATCGTTGAGGAAATCGAAATCAAACATCACCACCCAAACTGTAACGGAACCAGGCCACCAGAAAACACATCGTTCTTCCACCTCTGGCCATCGGAGGCCATGAAAGCTTAACTGAAACTTCGCCTCGACCAAACTCTGTTATCCCCACCGGAGCGATCAACTCCAGTGGTTTGACAAAACCGCGGTGAACCTGTTTCCGCTGCGATAAAAAATGTGGGTTAAAACCCTATTTCGATCTCATCATCCCATCACAACCAATTCAAAAATCATTTGGCAATTTTCCCATAATCTCCGACCTTCGAACGTGCTCCACTCTTGATCGCAAGATCCATCATTGCCCCGATCACCAAAATTTGGTAAAGAAAACAATTCTGATCATCCTCATTTTTCTCAAAGATTACTTGATTAAAAATTATGATTTCCTTTCAAAAATCATAAATTTTGATAAGCTTTCAGATAGTATATTTGAAACTAAAATTTACGAGGTTTGAAATTTAACATGATTTGCATTTTAACTGTATTTTCATATGTTACAGAGAAGTTTGAATTTACTTTGCGTAAATTTATTTTAAATGCTTAAAACATGGTTATACATACAAGCTTGGTCTAAATTCCATAGCCTAATAAGCTACAGGGAGGAAGAAATCAAATTTTGGATAGGGTTAAATCCCTGTAACCTGCAACAGAGATGACTCAAACCTGAACTAACAGGCACAGGCAAAGATGTGCACATATTCATGGATTTTTTTGTGCACACAACAAATGTTCAACTTGTTTAAATCCTATATTCAAACAACACATCAAACATCAGAGATTAGAAAAGTTTACTCACCTGCATAATTTAGCAGAGAGAGTTTTCTTGTTTGGATTTGAAAAATCAAAACCTGGAACTGCCTTTCCTTTCTTAGCTTGATTTTTTGAGTTTGTTATCTGCAATTAATTTTGTATGAACTTGCTAAATCTTTGATGTAATTTACTTACTTAATCTTTTAACCACAAATAAAAATTAAATTCACTTATAGTTTTAATTTTAGTTGAAACGGAGGGAAGAAAATCTCTGGCCTGCACTTTAATCTTGTGTTTGCAAGTTTTTATTTAAATTGATTCCCGATTCTCTTTAACCCTTGAAGTTCTCCTGCTTAATTCTGTAGTATTTGTTGACGATTTGAAACTATCCTTGAATTCTTCTTTTGGCTTGAGATATGGAAGAAAATTTGTTTACAGATTTACTTTTTCTAGAAATTTGTTTCTTGATTTCAAAGTTGAGGAAATTGTGTTTGTTCTTGATGATTTTTTTTCTTTTCTGATGTAAAGATTTCATAGAATTTTTTTCTTTTGAAATGAATAAAAAGTAAGAGGAAGAAGATAAAATGACTTATTTCCTTTTCTATAAATTTTCCTAAGAAAATGGAAATGATGCAAATGACACTTGTTTAAATTTTTCTTCTCAAGAATTACACTTGTCTCTATGGTCATTGCAAACTTAACACTTGTAAAAAAAATATTTTTTTATTTTTTTATATTAACCTAATATTTTACATTATTTAAATTGTATTTAAACTTACATTTCCCATTAAAGACATTAGCTTTATATTAATACACATTATTAAAAAGAGAATATTTTTAATTTAAATACATATTAAATAAATCACATAAATATATATTTATATATCCAAATTATTTTACTAAAACATTTAGTTTAAAATTTAAATTCAAATTAAAAATCAAATTCAATATATAAATTCAAATTTACCCACATATGCACACATACATATATATTCACATATATGTATAAAATTTGAATTCAAATGATTTTAAAAACTTTTAGTATTTCAAATTTTATACCCAAAAGAAATTTGAAATTTAAATTATCACTTATTATTTATTTATTCTGAAAATTTTCAAATTATATTACAAAAGTTCAACAATAACCAAATTTAAATTGATAAATTTTGGTATGTTACAAATTTCCCCCCTTAAGAAAATTTCGTCCTCGAAATTTTGAAAGAGAGAGAAAAGAAAAAAAAGGATATACGAATTCAGAAAAGGATAGAGAAATGGCTTACCAGTTTAAGCCGAGATATCCACTCTGCAATTGGAATAAGACTTTTGCATACTGTCTTCTGTCTCCCAAGTACAGTCCTTTGGATCACCGCTCCACTGCACTTTAACCAGTTTCACAATTTTGATCCTTAATTGCTTTTCATCACAATCCAAAATCTTTATTGGTTCTCTTTTAACTGTTAAATTTGGTGTGATCTCGAGATCCTGGTGAGCTGCCTCTTCTATAATACTGTCTAGATCGTGCACGTACTTTCGAAGATGTGAAACGTGGAATACATCGTGTACACCGGATAACCAGTTAGGTAGCTGTACTCGATATGCTAGAGGACCAATCTTTTCCAAAATAGGAAAAGGACCAATATAACGCGGTGCTAGCTTTCCAGTTTTCCCAAGTCTTAACACACCCTGCATTGGAGATACTTTTAAGAAAACGGAATCTCCAACTTGAAATTCCAAAGCTCTTCTTCTACGGTCGTAATAACTCTTCTGAGGACTTTGAGAAGTTATTAACTTCTTTCGAATAAATCAACCTTTTCAGTGGCTTCTTTAATCATATCTGGTCCAAGAACGAGTCTATCATCGGATTTGATCCAGCATGCCGGTGATCGACACGGACGACCATATAAAGCTTCAAAAGGAGCCATTTCGATACTGGCTTGATAGCTATTGTTATATGAAAATTCGACCAAATGTAAATAGTCCTCCCAAGAACCACCAAAGTCAAGAATACAAGCTCGCAAAAGATCCTCTAATATTCGGTTTATCCTTTTAGTCTGCCCATTGAACTTTGGGTGATAAGTAGTGTTGAAATTCAGTTTTGTTTCCAACATGGCTTGAAACGCCTCCCAAAATCTACTAGTGAAGATCGGGTCACGATCACTCACTATACTGCTCGGTATACCATAGAGGCGGACAATCTCTTTGATATATAGCTCATCTAAGCTAGCTGCAGTCCGAGTGGATTTCACTGGATTGAAGTGAGCAGTTTTGGTTAGACGGTCCATTATAACCCATATTTCTTCATTTCCCTTCTTGATTTGTGGCAACCCGTCAATGAAATCCATCGATACCTGATCCCATTTCTACTTCGGTACTTCCAAAGGTTGAAGTAAACCCGCCACTTTCTTTTGATCGCTTTTAACTTGTTGACAAGTAGCACAGCGACTCACATAAATAGATGTCCCTTTTCATTGTCTTCCACCAAAACGTTCTTTTAATATCACGATACATTCTATTGACTCCTGGATGGATGCAAAGTTTGGACTTGTGGCACTCGTCCAAAACTTCACATTTCAGCTTCGGAATATCAGGACACAAATTCTTCCTTTCAATCTATAACTCCACTATTATCGATTCCAAAACTGGATTTCTCCCCTCGACGAATCCTTCCATAGATTCCCTGAAGAAATTTGTCTTCTTTCTGTTTGCTGGCAATCTTTTCAAGGAGAGTAGGTGTGATAACAATATGAGCAAGAATAACATGTTTTCCTACTCAAAGCATCAGCAGCTACATTCGCTTTTCTGGGTGTATACAGAATATCTAGGTCATAGGATGCCAGAAATTCCAACCAACACTGTTGTCATAGATTCAAATCTTTCTAGGTGAAGAAATACTTTAAAGATTTGTGGTCAATGAATAATTCAAATTTTTCATCCAGAAGATAATGTCGCTAGATTTTTAAGGCGAAAAAAACAGCCAAAAACTCCAAATCATGTGTTGGGTAGTTTCTCTCGTGCAGACATAATTGTCTACTCGCGTTGGCAATTACCTTTCCATTCTGCATTAGTATTGCACCAATCCCATCACCACACGCGTCAGTATAGACAGATAAACCTTGGTTCCCGTTAATCATAGCGAGGACAGGGGCAGTGGTTAATCTCTTTTTCAACTCCTGAAAAGCTTCATCACATTTTGGAGTCCAATTAAACTTGGCATTCTTCATTGTTAGCTTGGTCAATGGGCTACCAATCTTAGAAAAGTCCTGAACAAACTTCCGGTAGTAGCCTGCTAAACCCAGAAAACTTAGAACTTCTTTCGGAGTTATGGGTCGCTTCCAGCCAAGAATAGCGGAAATTTTGCTCGGATCAACAGAAATCCCTTCTTCATTAACAATATGGCCAAGAAATCTGACTTATTTAACCCAAAAGTGACATTTAGAAAATTTAGCAAATAAGATCTTCCTTCTCAAAATTTCCAAAACAATTCTGAGATGTCCAACATACTCTTCTTTGGTTTTGGAGTAAATTAGAATATCATCGATAAATACAAGAACAAATTTATTCAGCACCTCTCGAAACACACGGGTCATCAAATCTACGAAGTACGCATGAGCGTTGGTTAGTCCAAAAGGCATGACTAACCACTCGTAGAACATATTCGGACCCCTAAAAGCAGTTAGATGAACACAATCTTCGGCAATTCGCAACTGATGGAATCCCTGGGCTAGATCCATCTTAGAAAAGAATCGTGCACCATGAAGTTGATCGAATAAATCGTCGATCCTAGGTAAAGGAAACTTATTCTTGAGAGTTTGCTTATTGAGATCGCAATAGTCGACACACAATCTCAAAGACCCATCAGATTTAGCAACAAATAATACCGCTGAACCCCATTCAGAAACACTAGGATGAATCAATCCCTTTTTAAGCAAATCATCGGTTTGCTTGACTAATTCAATTTTTTCCCGCGGTGCCATTCTACGACTAGCATAAACGACAGGGCGAGCATTCGGAATTAAGTCAATTCTGAATTCAATCTCTCTATGTGGGGGTAAAGATTCTACTTCTTTGAATACATCGAGAAACTGCTGGACAACAGGAATGGACTCCAGACTAGGTTCTGGATATCCCAAAGTATACATCAATTTATCTCTTTTCGGATTAGGGTCTTCACAAGAAATTTCAACAGAATCTCCAAGTTTAGTTTTGACTAGAATCGTTCGATTGCTGCAATTTAATTTGGCTTCGTATCTCGATGACCAATTAATCCCGAGTAGGATTTCAAATTCATTGAAGTCGAGAACATAAAGGTTAATAGGAAATTTATGGCCAGAATAAGAGATAGGCACCCTTCTACAATATAGACAAAGATTTGCAGGACCACCCACTGGATTATTCACACAAATAAGCTCATCGACAAACTTGAGTTTAAGTTTTAATTCGTCTATGATCTGTTGGGAGATAAAGCTATGTGAAGCTCCCGTGTCGAATAAAACTCTAACAACTCTTTCACCAACAATAAGGTTACCCTCCAAAACTCCATTTCCTTCATTCGCCTTAGAAGTTGAGGGGTTATCTTTTATTGCGCACAATTTCGCTATTTGTGCTCGTTTTTTTTAAGGGCAATTCTTAACTCCATGACTTGGCTGGTGACAACAATAGCATTCCTTGGATCTTCGACTTGTCTTTACAAGTTGATTTTTCTTAATTTATTTCTTTGGCTTCTCACAATCATTTACTAAATGGCCTTTCTCCTGATAGTTATAACAAGTAACATTTCGGGCTGAATTCTCTTGATTACTCCTCTTCTTCTCCTTACCTTGAACCGGCCTCTTTCCTTTGAATTTTCTTTTCTTCCAATTCGAACTACTTGAACTCTGCTTCTCTTTCATAACTTTCTGCATATCTAGAGTAGCATATCGATAACCCATATTAATCAAGTCCGAAAAAGATTCTTTAATGTGGGCTGTCATTCTCTCGTGATACTCCTTATTCATTCCCCGAATGAATCTTTCATTTTTCTTCAATGGTGAACTCACTAGCTCCAGACCAGATCGAGACAATTCATTGAATTTATTCAAGTACTCTTCAAATGATAGACTTCCTTGCTTCGAATCTAGGCACTCCTGGTACATTCGAGAGATACCAGCAGATGGAACTTATCGTTGCTCAAACACTTCTTTAAATCGTCTTCAAGTAAACTTATCTTCTGACTCATCCACAGTAACTGTCTCCCACCAAGATGATGCTTCCTCTTGGAGTTGCCAAGAAGCGATTAATCGCTTTTGATCGTCTTCCAACTTCAATCCCCTGAAAATTCTTTCACAGGATCGGATCCAAGCTTGGGCTTCTACAACAGATTCCTTGCCAGTAAACAGCTTTCCACCAAGTCTCGAAAAGCTTTTATATAGATCAGCCAGATTCGGCTGAGATTGAGTAGGCACAATTGCAGTTGTAGGGACTTGACCTGTTGCGGTGGTATTTCCTCGTTCCCTACCTTTTCCTTTTCTCCATCTAAACCGAATAGTAAGCGTTAAATTTTGAAACACGTGGATATATCAATCACAAAGATTCACACGTTCGATGTGAGTTTCGGATAACCAATTGGATTCCGACTCCCTGTCGGATCGAAATTCAATTGCTGTTTTACGGGCCAATGGGTTTTTTTCACAATCACGCAGTAGTATATTCAATACCAATATCACAGCTTAGCACAAAGCATTGCTACATAGCATCACATCACATAACAGGAATATCAATCCAACATACAGCATTCAAGGACAATCAAAGCATCTTAATTTAAGATGATTAAATCATGTGGTTTTAAATTTATTAATCACGTAGTTACTTTCATTAGAAATCTTTAATCAATGATTTATTATCATTAATTACTATTGATTAAATCTTAATCACTTTTATTTATTAGGCATTCCTTAAGAAATTATATTAACAAAATCATTAATCGTTTTAATAAACCAAAAGATGATTTAAATTACTATGATTATATTTTTAAACTTTATTCGGTAAATCGCCTTAAAAGGTTAAGATTTAGTTTTAAACAACATATTATCTAAATTTTCTTTTAAGTTACACTATTTATTTAACATAAATAACCTTATAAAAAATATTAAATAAAAACTAAATAAACTAAAATTTAATTTCTTGAAACTTTTCACTTAAGTCTTAAATTAGCTTAAAGTTCCAATAAATCATTGTTTGAAACATAATTTAAAAGTGTCTTAAAATTTTGAAAATATTTCTAAACTAAAACTGTTTTATATATTGGTCTCGAGACTTGCTTCAGGTCACGCGCGAGAGAAAACTTCATTTGCTTCGGGTTTTTATCAAAACCAACCAGAGTAGCCCATGTTTTCTAAAAAATTTTTAAGTATTTTAAACCTGGTGCACCAATATTTTACTCGAGTGGATACTCGAGTCACCACACGTTCTTCCCCATGCCTACTTCGAGCCCATATCCTTCTTTCCCCAACCCACTTACTGATACCCATCAGAAGTTCGTGCACATGCACGATCGAAGACACCATTGTTGGTCGAAACTCCAATCGCCATCGAGTCGTCGGCGACTCCCCTGAACCCCACGAGCACTCAGAGATCCCAATCATTGACGAACTCGAAATCGAACATCACCACCCAAACTATAATGAAACTAGGCCACCAGAAAAAACATCGTTCTTCCAAATCTGGCCATCAGAGGCCCTGAAAGCTTAACTGAAGCTACGTCTCGACCAAACGCTGTTATCCCCACCGGAGCGATCAACTCCGGTGGTCTAACAAAACCGCGGTGAACCTGTTTCAGCTGCGATCAAAAATGTGGGTTAAGACCCTATTTCGATCTCATCAGCCCATCACAACAAATTTAAAAATCATTTAGCAATTTTCCCATAATCGTTGACCTTCGAACGTGCTCCACTCTTGATCTCATGATCCATCATTGCCCCGATCACCGAAATTTTGGTAAAGAAAACAATTATGATCATCCTCGTTTTTCTCAAAGATTACTTGATTAAAAATTATGATTTTTCTTTCAAAAATCATAAATTTGATAAGCTTCCAGATAGTATATTTGAAATTAAAATTTACGAGGTTTGAAATTTAACATGATTTGCATTTTAATTGTATATTCATGTGTTACAGAGAAGTTTGAATTTACTTTGCTGAAATTTATTTTAAATGCTTAAAACATGGTTATACATACATACTTGGTCTAAATTCCAAAGCCTAATAAGCTATACAGAGGAAGAAACCAAATTTTAGATAGGGTTAAATCCCTGTAACCTGTAACAGAGATGATTCAAACTTGAACTAACAGGCACAGGCACAGGCACAGGCAAAGATATGCACATATTCATGAATTTTTTTGTGCATACAACAAATGTTCAACTTGTTTAAATCCTATATTCAAACAACACATCAAACATCAGCGATTAGAAAAGTTTACTCACCTGTATAATTTAGCAGAGAGAGTTTTCTCGTTTGGATTTGAAAAATCAAAACCTGGAACTGCCTTCCCTTTCTAAGCTTGATTTTTTAAGTTTGTTATCTGCGATTAATTTTGTATGAACTTGCTAAATCTTTGATGTAATTTACTTACTTAATCTTTTAACCACAAATAAAAATTAAATTCACTAACAGTTTTATTTTTAGTTGAAACACAGGGAAAAAAATCTCTGGCCTGCACTTTAATCTTGTGTTTGCTAGTTTTTTTTAAATTGATTCCTTATTCTCTTTAATCCTTGAAGTTCTCCTGCTTGATTCTATAGTATTTGTTGAAGATTTGAAACTATCCTTGAATTCTTCTTTTGGCTTGAGATATGGAAGAAAATTTGTTTACAAATTTACTTTTTCTGGAAATTTGTTTCTTGATTTCAAAGTTGAGGAAATTGTGTTTGTTCTCGGTGATTTTCTCTTTTCTTTTCTGATGTAAAGATTGCAAAGAATTTTTTTTCTTTTGAAATGAATAAAAAGTAAGAGGAAGAAGATAAAATGACTTATTTCCTTTTCTAGAAATTTTCCTAAGAAAATGGAAATGATGCAAATGACACTTTTTTAAATTTTTCTTCTCATGAATTACACCTGTCTCTATAGTCATTGCCAACTTAACACTTGTAAAAAAAAATTATACTAACCTAATATTATACATTATTTAAATTGTATTTTAACTTGCATTTCCCTTTAAAGACATTAACTTTATATTAATACACATTATTAAAAGAGAATGTTTTGAATTTAAATACATATTAAATAAATCACATGATATATATTTATAAATCCAAATTATTTTACAAAAACATTTATTTTAAAATTCAAATTCAAATTAAAAATCAAATTCAATATATAAATTCAAATTTACCCACATATGCACACATACATATATATTCACATATATGTATAAAATTTGAATTCAAATGATTTTAAAAACTTTTAGTATTTCAAATTTTATACCCAAAAGAAATTTGAAATTTAAATTATCACTTATTATTTATTTATTCTGAAACTTTTAAAATTATATTACAAAAGTTCTATAATAACAAAATTTAAATTCAAATTATTTTACTAAAACATTTATTTTAAAATTTAAATTCAAATTAAAAATCAAATTCAATATTTAAATTCAAATTTACCCACATATGCACACATACATATATATTCACGTATATGTATAAAATTTGAATTCAAATGATTTTAAAAACTTTTAGTATTTCAAATTTTATTCCCAAAAGAAATTTGAAATTTAAATTATCACTTGTTATTTATTTATTCTAAAACTTTTCAAATTATATTACAAAAGTTCAACAATAACCAAATTTAAATTGATAAATTTTGGTATGTTGCATGATTCTGGTATGAAATGTTTTTTGTTATTGTAAGGTAAAAACCTGTCGTGTTTATGTAGTCTTATGAGATACCTTTGATTTTCAAAGGAATTTTGACAGGTTAATAATTCAAATTGAATGTGTTTTCTCACACTAGTTTTCAAGACTGACTCGGGTGTTATTTTATTATAATGCTCGGGTAAGATCGAGTATTACAGGTTCAGGTTAGGATGCTATGGAGCTCAGGAGACGAGCTAGAGACCGAGACGTATTCTCATACTTTTTTTATTCCGCTGTACTGTTTTGTTGAAATTACTAGAAAATTGAGAAGGCAGGATGTTATAATTGTCATGGCTGGTAAATATTGATTTTTGTACTTTGATGTGAGACATGTATATTAGTTTGTGTAAAGAACTATTTACATTGTATTTATTCAAGTGGAAATTAGGAAGACATCCCTATCATACTTTCATATTGTAAAGAGGGTCCCTGTCAAAGTTTCATTATAAAGCGGGTCCCTGTTTTCTGGAAACGAAGAAAAATTGTTGCTGAAATGTCAGCAACTTTTATAAATAAGTGCTGATATTTCAGCAACTTTCCCTGTCAAAGTTTCATTGTAAAGTGGGTCCCTATTTTCTGGAAATGAAAAAAAATTATTGCTGAAATGTCAGCAACTTTTATAAATAAGTGCTGATATATCAGTAACTTTCATACACTGTGTTTACAGTGTACATAAATGTTGTTGAAATGTCAGCAACTTTTATAAACGAGCGCTGATATTTCAGCAACTTTCATACACTATGTTCACAGTGTACAGAAAAGTTGTGGAAATGTTAGCAACTTTTATGAAAAGTTGCATCATGCCCTGCAATAATCGTGAATAAAAAATAGGGACCTAATTTACACTGAAATTTAGTGAAGGACTTTTCGTGAATTTTGAAACTTAATAAGGAACTGTGCCAAAAGTACCCTTTATTCAATCCGCTGTGAGATTCTGTTTTGTTTAGTTTCTTCTTTCTCTACCTATTTTCTTTTCCCTCGATAATCTGTCCTTCTGGCACTTGGTCATTTGGCGTGTTATACGATGAGCGTATTTATGTCGACTTTCGAGGGTTGAAAAGGAGGGTCGTCACAAAGTACAACTTATGAATTTATTCCTATTAGTTTCATCACAATTACATTTTCAATTCACATTGTAAATCTCTTACATTTATACACATTTATCTCTTATCAATTAATATAAAAAAGTTCTCTATTTAATGACAAAATCATTAATAATTAACATTACTGCATCTCGCTTCATTTTAAATCACATTCATTTTCACGTATAGTATTTCTCATTTAATACTACATTTATTCGTGAATCATTTCATAAGAAATTTCCTTAAGTTTAGAACCAATTTATAAAGGCTTTACTTCTTTTATAAGACATTATTCGAATTTAAAGTTATCACAACTTTAATTATAATCATTTTTTGCAACAACCATTTATTTCATAAACAATTTACAAGTCATGACTTTATTTGTAATCATTTCAATTTTTTAGTTCATATTCGTTTATCCAATTAGTTTCACTTTTACTTTTCGAATTATTTATAACACATTTCATAAAAAATATATTTACCCACTCTTTATTAATAATGATACCACTACTTCCCTTATTGAGTTTTCAAAGAATGCAAGTGACCCATTTCAGTTCTTATCTAAGGTTCTTGCTTATATATATAATCAAATTTCTTTGACAAGCTGATATGTGACCGTACTAGTTAGTCAAGATGCATCTGCATCTGCTTATCAAATCATGAGTTACTTTCTTCTCAATGTAGTGAATTTTAGCTAAGTTTATAAACATTTTTACAACAATTTAACTTAATTTATAACACATTTTGTTCCCAATTTCAACCAGACACTCTAATACTTATATTCACACTCATAGTACCATATTTCATCCTAAAAGTACATACAAACTTTCAGAATCATTTTCTTAACATAAAAATTCAAATCTTGTTTTACTCATTTTTCCTTTTCCAATTAAGGTTATAAAATTCAACTTTTACAATTTTACAAAATTACTAAGTTTTACCACTAAAATTAATTTTAAAATTTTAGACTGTCCAGAATTCCATAACATTCCATTTTATTCTAATAGTTGAAATTGCCAATCAACAAAACAACAAGATTCACAATAAAAAATTTCAGTTTCATAAACAAATATCCTAATTATTCACTTTTGAATAATATTGCTATTATTTACAAAATATTAGGGAACCAATTACTAAAATATCGGAATTTTTAGTTCTCGGATTTTCAGTTGAAATTCTCTTTATTAAGATTAAACTTAGAAATCATGTTGATATAATCATCCACTTTATTTTCCTTAATATACCATTATTAAACTAATGTTTATTTTATAAATTCAAATCAACTATAATAGCCAACTCTTGTAAACTGACTAAATACAAATGATCAACGATAAATGATAATAATTAAATAATATCATTTCCTAAACCAAACACGTTACAAATAACTATAGTAGTTATAAAAAAATTATTCCCTTATACATAACATATAATATTAGAAAAAAATTATTTCATTTCAAAGCTATAGAAAACATTTTATAGCACTAACAAATACACGCTCTTGTGTGTGTGTGTGTGTGTATGCACACACACTCAAACTCATTCTAGAGTGTTACTAATCCTATCTCTATTGAGTAAACCCCAATAGGCTAAGATATCTCTAAACCAAAACTTTGATACCAATTATAACAACCCACCTTTTTGGACAGTTTAAGTCGACAATAAACCACACATGTCTAAATCAAACTATTCAAAAGATAAATTATTAATAGGATTTTTCAAATGAAATAAGACTCAAAAGAACAAAATATAGAGTCTTGCAGCGGAAGGATAAAGTATAATACACAAAATAAATACATAAACAGTTCATGAAGTTGTTTTTCAACAAAATCAGAATTTACATTTTATTTTCAAGCAGAATAAACAACTGCTATAATAGTAGTAGATACGGTCCTCGTCTTCGTCTTCGTCTTCAGATATAAGTGTCTTCGCTAAACTAAAATACATGGTCTGACCCGAGCGTAAAGTAAAACAATAACACTCGAGTCAGGACTAACATTCTTATGAAAGTAAGTCAACTCAAGTGAAATGTATAGATAACTCAATAAGTGAAATGCTTAGGTTTAAATAGACATCACCTTTCACACTATAAATCGGTTCAGCTCAAACACTGACTGTCATTTTCGTTTCCAATCAATTCATTATTAAATTCAACTTCAGATTTTAATTTTTCACTTAAAGAAATTAAGTTAATATCAAGCAACAAGTTTAAATCTAAAAATTAAATTAAAACTTTCATTAAATCAATTAAATTTTAATTTCATAATTTCAAGTTCAAACATAAATTTAAACTTACAATGTTACAATTTTATTTCTAAATCGGTTTATTTAAACCCAAAATGGTTTTATATCGGGTATATATCATTTCAGCCCAAAGTGATTTTGCTAAGTATCAAGGAACTTGGAGTGTGAGAACAGTATTAACATAAATAACATAACATGTCAATGACCAACATGCATGCATAATTAACAATTTAATATGTACACATGCATAACTAACATATCACATGTGTTACATATCATAAACAACATAAGGGGATATTTCAAATTCTAACATGCCATACACTAACATAACATATAAATTTACAATATGACATATGTATAAGGAACTTGCAAGATGGTTTACAATAAAATAACATGACATATCATTTTTCCCAAATATAACACATTATTTCCATATAGCATAGGTGACATATTATTAATAAGTATAGGGGTGGTTTGGAAATATCTGTTATGGGTTTAAGCATTTAAAATTGTTTTCAAATGTTAGAAGGGATTGATATATCTTATAAAGATATTTTGAAAAGAATATACTTATTTTGGAAAATTCTATAAAAAGCCTAGTGACTGATATGGATGTTTTACTAATAGTTAAATAACCGACTATCAATATTGATCAATTTCGTTAATCATTTCGAAGAGACCGGGATCGGATTTAATTATTCGAAAACCACTTTGATCCGCTTTGAATGTTACAAATGGATATCATGATGATAGTAAAGACGGTGATTCGGTTTGTCCAAACTTAGGATAACTTGTATGGACAAATGTTATCAAAACATCGTCATTGGAGGACGATGAGCATTCTATGTAGGATTATTCTTGAAAGGTAATCGTCGACCTAAAGCCTCATCAACCGAGAATGACTAAAACATGGGAGATGTAGCAAGGCTAAGTGGGTCGCACCCAGTTAGGGTATGTTATCACATTTCTAGATATTCTCGGAAATATATATAAATTATGGATATGGTTGTGCATGAAAAAGGGAGCGCTCGATTTCTAAGGGTGGGTATACCCGGGGAGATAACATATTCGTTCTATTCAGGTTAGGGGTAGGCCGGTCTTGTGTAGCAAGGGATCCCAGCAAGGTCCTCGGTGCATTTTTCTAGAGGTGAACTGTAATGGGTGGTACCCAGTAGCCCAGTCAATGTATGGGATGTAGGATCGATTTCACCCTAGAGGGGGGGGTGAATAGGGTGATAGTGTAAATTATAAAAATTAATCGCGGAAGCTTATGAGTTAAATTCAATTCAGATCACAGAATAGCAGCACAGATATTGCAGAATATAAATAACAGAACAACACAGAATTTACCCAGCTTCGGCAAAACCCTGCCTACGTGCTGCCCCCAAGGTTTCTACTAGAAATTAGATAGTCCCTCGCTTACACACGTAAACTCGCTATACCCGCTATTGACTAATCTAACTCTACGCTCAAAACCCTGACCACGACTCAACCACCGAGTTGCGAATTCCCAAACTACACACCGTAGTTTGTACCCTAGTCGCACGACTAGAAAATTAAAAACGGTTTAAAAAAATACAAATTAAAAAACAATTAAAATAACCCTAATTTAAAACCCTTATTATAATTTTTTTTAAAACCCCTTTTAACATTAACAAGGCCGGCCCCCTTCACTATATGTTAGCCCGTTCCTTTATCTCCTTGTGAAAAATGGCGGCCGTTCTTCTTTCGTTCCTCTCAGTTCTGAATTTAGGGCTTCGTCCCTGATTTCCAAATTAGGGTTTGTGCCAATTGAAGTCGCCGCTTGATACAGATAGTTGTAGGCTTTGTTTCTCTTCTATTAGCTTACGGCTCTTCGAATTGGATCGAGTTCGTATGTGAATTTCTGATATGTGTTTTGTTCCTTTTTTTTTTGCTCTGCTGGTTTTGGCTTTTTCGAACTCTATTTCATATGCCGATGATGATTTTGGGAATTTATAGGGTTCGATCCCCTGAGTTTTCGTTCGTATATTCGTGTTTGAATTTTTCATTGAATCACTTCGGCCACTTGATGATGCTTGAATGAATGAGATTGATTCTGACTTTTTCATACGCGTATAATTTAATTTCTTGCGTCCCACGGCTTTGAATCAATTTCGTGATGACCACGGTTTTCGTTCCTTTTTCTGTTGACTTGTTAAAACACACGGCTTTGATAAATTTAGCTTTGTATCTGCAGTTTGGATATTGATGATTCCCTCTGATGCTTTGACTTTGGTCACTTGTTTTGAAAACTGCAGCTTGATGCTTGCATCCCTCTTGTTGTTCACAGCCATTACATCCTTACTGCCATGTTTTGATGTCACTGATTTGTTTAGTCTCGGCATTGACTGGTTTCATGCTTGTGTTGGTTCATTGGTTTACTGGTGCATATATGTTGCTTGTGTATACTTGTGTGGTGGTGCACTTGCCTTGTGATTCTGTTCATTCCTAGTTGCCTTGAGTAGCAGTGCTTCATGTTGTATTCATTTTTGAGGCAGTTTGCATTAGAGTGTACTTCGAGTTATGTTGAACTCCGTTGTGATTTCAGATCTCTCTGTGTTGCTATATTTCTGACGCACTCGTATCACTGGTATTTGCAGTTTGTAGTGTTTGGTATCACTTGTGTCACTAGAGTTAGTTGTCATGCAAGGTGTGATTATATGCTTAATTACTGATGCATTTGCCACTGTTTGGTTTGGATTGAAGTTGCAGGCTTGTGAACTATGACTTCATGTTTGCATACTGTACTGTGTGGTCTTGAGCAGTTAATGGTTGTTGTGCACTTTGTGCTTGCATTTTGATGCAGTCTTCATTAGCATGCTACTGATTGGTGTTTGCATACATTTCATGTAGTCTTCAGTTTGTACTTCTGGAGCTTGTATAATTTGAGTTGTAGCTTGATGGTTTTGTGGTTATAACTGGACATTTGAGTTTGTTGCATTTGCTGGCTTGTACTGTCCACTGCCCTGATCTTGTTTGTTCGATCACTTTGCTGTTCCATGGTCTATTTGGTGTTTTGTTTATTTGAGACATCTTAGCTATGTTGCATTCACGCTGGTTTAGTCTTGCACTTGCTTGAGTTTCACTGAACTTGATATCCTGGTGTATCATTGCACTTTGCACTATCCATACTTCAGTCTGGGTTCACTTGTTCATACCACTGTTTCATGCGTGCTCTACTAGTTGCTGTGTTGATCACTTTCACTGCTGTTGCATGCATTTGTCTGGTTCTCGGCCTATTGCATTTGACCACTAAACTTGACTGTTTAGTTTCATATTCATGTGTACTTTTGATTTGCGCTTGAGTTGAATCCAGTTACAAAAACTCGGATTTGACCTTGTGCTCCTGTCGTATTCTTGAATTTATTGCACCTGAGTTGAACCTGTCCGTATATTTGGGTTTGACCTTGTGCTCACCTGTCCCTGTAGCATTATCAAGTGTATATATCGGCGTGCACGGCCTTGTGGCATATACAGTAATACACTGTGTATGGCACAAGTTGTTCTTGTATGATGAATTCAAATTTAAATTATGACGAACAACCCAAATAACTGAGGCAAATCATATATTCAAAAATTATCTTCTATTTTTGAATTGCAAAAATATTTCTTTTTCAATTTTACTGCGTTAGTTTATATTTTTGCAGATTGCTCAGATGCTGGATTCAAACTGGAATGCAGTTGAAGATAAATACGAGTGTGAGTGATATGTAGTGAGGTGAATTGTAAATGTGAAATGTGATGTAATTGTAATCAAAGTTGCATAGTTATAGTGAGAGATTGAAATTGTATACTATTCAAAATTGTAATAAATATTTGTTTGAATAAAATATTCGTTTGAATTCAAATTCCGTGTTATTTATTTTATTCAGCAAATATTTATTTAATCTGTGAAAAATAAAATAGTATATTATCAAATACATTTAAACGAATGTATATATGTTTATTATCATCAAACAAAAATCATATAAGCGCATATTCAACAATCTCCCCCTTTTGATGATAACAAACATATATTTAAGATTTTGAATATGTTAAATGTATTTGATCATTGATATATCCTAATTGCTCCCCCTATTTAAATGCTTCCTCTCTACACAATACTCCCCCTACATATATGCATACAAATAAAAATATGCAAATGAGTCTAGATGCGAATAGAAAATTATTTGACATTTGCTTGAATTTATTTGACAAAATCTTAACTTTTCTCTCCCCCTTTTGTTATCAGCAAAAGAATAATAGTGTTAGAGAAAATAGAGATAAAATAATTGATATCAATCCAACATTAAAACTCAATTGAATATAAATATTAAATTTCAATAAAAAATCAAACAAAAATTATAAATATTTTGTTAGGCGCATATTCCACTTTTAGAGTGATGGAAATGATGTCATCATATAAAACCATACAGTTGTGTCTATTTGTGGTATATTATATCAGGAATTTGAATAACTACTAACCATGCATAACCGTTAGGACTTTTAAATGAGATTAGTAGTATTCCAATTTTATTTTAAAAAAATGAATTCAAGTATCTTCTAACCACGCATAACCATGAGGACTTTTAAATGGGATTAGAATCAACTTGTTTATTTTACAAATCAACTTTTGATATGCGTTCCATACATGCATAACCGCGAGGACTTTTAAATGAGCATGGAAGCACATAACAAATTCCAAGTAATTCACCCATGCATAACCGTGAGGACTTTTAAATGAGAGTGAATACTTTGGTATTTATTTATTTTTTTTATTTTTTTATTTTTAAAAAATGTAAAAATGAAAAACGAACGATTCCTGTTTAAAGTACCACATATTGACAAACTATATAGAATTTTGATGAGTGATGGTTGATAGAAAACATGATAGACATAGAGATGGTCATGGAATTTTTTACCAACAAAAATTTTATAACTCTTGTTTAAATTTCTAAAGAAATTTATTAATTATACCGTCTCGAGTCATAATATTTGATCAATATTAACACTCATCACTTTTTCAATCACTATTTTTCTTTTTGATAAACAATAGGAAGTCAGATTAGTCAAAATAGTCATTTAAAATCAATTCAAAAATAATTATGAAATTAATTTTTCAAAATGACTAATCTGAAAATATGGTCAAAAAATGATTTTCTCCAGGGGGTTTTAAAAGAAAATTTTCTGCTATTTGAAAATTATTTTAAATAAAGAATATGCAGATATTTTCTTTGAAAAACGATGCAATTACTAAGTGTCTTAAAAATCACGTTCAACTAGTAATTTTTCTATCAACTAGATTACTAGTGTAATCTGCATCTGAATTTCTTTTTCACTCAAAATTCTCATCAATTGAATTTTATTGACCAAAACATGAAGTGTGCACCAAAACTTTCAAATTCAATTTTAACAACAATTTAAATGACATTCTTTTGAATTTGAAATGAAACCGTGTAAATAATCAGAAAACCGTGAATAAAGAGTTAGCCATATTATAACCAATTGTAATAATTATCCAACAAAACACTATTTTTAATCCAAAATGATATATATGAAGTAATTCAAAGAATCTAGAGATTTTTATAGTGTTTTTGGCATAAGAATATAATTGGCCAACAATTTTGAATAAATCAGAATCAAAAATCATCATCTTTTCATCAATCTCAATATTGGCTGAATTAATTCAAAATACGGTGTAGATTATCACATTTAATATATCGTTTAAAACATACCATACCTGTTTTACCTTTACGATATTTTTTGTTGTTGTCCGTTGTGATTCTGTCACCTTTATACTAGGCTAAGGAACTTAGCTTTGTCGCCCGTTGTGTTTCTGGAACAGCCAAAATCCAGAGAACACTATTATTGTTCCTTAGCCTGCCACCACACCTACACGGGAAAAGATTTATATGACCTATTTGTTTTTATAGGTCCATGGTTGTTAGTGGTAGAAAATTTTGAAAAATAATTTTGTGTAGACCCAAAACTGTTTATAATTGTTCCCTTCGGCACCCAAATTTGTTTAACTTTGAGAGATTTTATATTTGTGCCTTTTGGAACCCAAATTGGTATAGTGTTCACATGTTTGGGTCTATACCAACAATTATTGTGATTGTGTCCAAATTTTCTACAAATTGTGCACATAGAATTTACTTGATTAATCTTGTTTTCAACAATTTTCGAATTATTATATCCAAGTCCTTGTCTAACTGTATTAACAGCTTGTTTTCCTAATAGCATATTTAATGATTTTTCACTTTTGGAAAATTTTTCTAAAGTAGTAGACAGTTGTTGGACTTGTGATTTGAGAGATTCATTTTCATTTAACAATTGTGTGCACTTTTTAATAGAATTCTCTCTCCTAGTATTTTCATTCTCCTTTAAAATCAGAATTTCATTTTCAAGTGTTTTTATATTGATTTCTGATTTTTTAATTTCCTTTTCAAATGTTGGACACTTATCACACTTAGGGATCCTACTTTGATAGGTTTTAACTAATTGATCAAGTTGTTTATTACATTCTATCAAAGTATCTTTTTGAGATTCAAGTTTGGCGTATTTTTCCCTAAGTCGTTCAAAACAACCGTTTACTTCATGAAAATATATAAGCAACTCAGAATGGGTAAGTTTTGATACCTCACTTGGCTCGTCATCGTCACTGTCAGTTGTATCACCTCGAAGACACAATTCTGCCTTTTCGCTTTCACTGCCGGTGCTTTGATCATTCTCGTCTATTTCATCCCAAGTGGCTGCAAAACTTTTCTTTTTCTGTTTCTTTCCGTGGCTGGATTTAATTTGTGGACAATCGGGCTTGATATGGCCGGGTTTGTTGCAATTATAACAAATAAACTTTTGTTCTTCCGAGTAGTCTAGTGCTTTGGCTATTCTGCTTTTTGCTTTTTGAATTCGAGCTGAGTTACCATGTTTTTGATTCCATTTTTTGAATTTCCTTATCAACAGCTCCAATTCTGCTGCTCCATCATCTTCATCGTTATCATCATCACTTTCGGTTGTTCCTTTGAGAGCTATTGATTTCTTTCGAGTGTCACCTCCTTCACGCTCTTCTTTGAATATCATTTCTAGCTCATAAGTGGTGAGATTTCCGATGAGTTCCTCAACTTTAAGTTGTTTTAAATCTTTCGATTCTTGTATGGCAGTTACTTTTGCTTCAAAGCTTCGTAGAAGGACTCTGAGGATTTTCCGGACTATTTCTAATTCGGTGTATGTTTTTCCGAGAGCTTTTGATTTGTATACGATATTGGAGAGTCGTCCATACATCTCTTTGACATTTTCTTCCTTCGCCATTTTGAAGTTCTCGTATTCGCTGCTTAGCATTGCAAGGCGAGATTCTTTGACTTGAGATGTTCCTTCGTGAGTCACTTCTAGTATGTGCCATATTTCCTGCGCAGTTAGACAATGTGAGACACGATTAAATTCAAATTGATCCAATGAACAGATAATAGAATTCATAGCTTTGGCATTAGTATTCTGTAATTTATTTTCTAGTTCTGTCCATTGTTCCTTTGGTTTCTCTATTTCCTGATTATCTACAGTTATAGTTGGTATAGTATAACCTGTTTCAACAATATTCCAAGCGTCAATGGTTTTCAGAAAAATTTGCATTCTATTTTTCCAGTAAGCATATTCACCATTGAACATTGGTGGTCTAACTATGGATTGCCCTTCTGCAAAAGCATTATTAAAAGAAGCCATTAAAAATTCAAATTTTTAAAACAAAAACCGATTTTTGAAACACGAATTTTTAAAACAAAAATTGATTTTTGAAACACGAGTTTTTAAACGAAAATTGGTTTTTGTAAAATCAAAATTTTAAAAACAAAAATGGCTTTTGAACCTAGCTCTGATACCACTTGTAGGATCGATTTCACCCTAGAGGGGGGGTGAATAGGGTGATAGTGTAAATTATAAAAATTAATCGCGGAAGCTTATGAGTTAAATTCAATTCAGATCACAGAATAGCAGCACAAATATTGCAGAATATAAATAACAGAACAACACAGAATTTACCCAGCTTCGGCAAAACCCTGCCTACGTGCTGCCCCCAAGGTTTCTACTAGAAATTAGATAGTCCCTCGCTTACACACGTAAACTCGCTATACCCGCTATTGACTAATCTAACTCTACGCTCAAAACCCTGACCACAACTCAACCACCGAGTTGCGAATTCCCAAACTACACACCGTAGTTTGTACCCTAGTCACACGACTAGAAAATTAAAAATGGTTTAAAAAAATACAAATTAAAAAACAATTAAAATAACCCTAATTTAAAACCCTTATTATAATTTTTTTAAAAACCCCTTTTAACATTAACAAGGCCGGCCCCCTTCACTATATGTTAGCCCGTTCCTTTATCTCCTTGTGAAAAATGGCGGCCGTTCTTCTCTTTCGTTCCTCTCAGTTCTGAATTTAGGGCTTCGTCCCTAATTTCCAAATTAGGGTTTGTGCCAATTGAAGTCGCCGCTTGATACAGATAGTTGTAGGCTTTGTTTCTCTTCTATTAGCTTACGGCTCTTCGAATTGGATCGAGTTCGTATGTGAATTTCTGGTATGTGTTTTATTCCTTTTTTTTTGCTCTGCTGATTTTGGCTTTTTCGAACTCTATTTCATATGCCGATGATGATTTTGGGAATTTATAGGGTTCGATCCCCTGAGTTTTCGTTCTTATATTCGTGTTTGAATTTTTCATTGAATCACTTCGGCCACTTGATGATGCTTGAATGAATGAGATTGATTCTGACTTTTTCATACGCGTATAATTTCATTTCTTGCGTCCCACGGCTTTGAATCAATTTCGTGATGACCACGGTTTTCATTCCTTTTTCTGTTGACTTGTTAAAACACACGGCTTTGATAAATTTAGCTTTGTATCTGCAGTTTGGATATTGATGATTCCCTCTGATGCTTTGACTTTGGTCACTTGTTTTGAAAACTACAGCTTGATGCTTGCAGCCCTCTTGTTGTTCACAGCCAATACATCCTTACTGCCATGTGTTGATGTCACTGATTTGTTTAGTCTCGGCATTGACTGGTTTCATGCTTGTGTTGGTTCATTGGTTTACTGGTGCATATATGTTGCTTGTGTATACTTGTGTGGTGGTGCACTTGCCTTGTGATTCTGTTCATTCCTAGTTGCCTTGAGTAGCAGTGCTTCATGTTGTATTCATTTTTGAGGCAGTTTGCATTAGAGTGTACTTCGAGTTATGTTGAACTCCGTTGTGATTTCAGATCTCTCTGTGTTGCTATATTTCTGACGCACTCGTATCACTGGTATTTGCAGTTTGTAGTGTTTTGTATCACTTGTGTCACTAGAGTTAGTTGTCATGCTAGGTGTGATTATATGCTTAATTACTGATGCATTTGCCACTGTTTGGTTTGGATTGAAGTTGCAGGCTTGTGAACTATGACTTCATGTTTGCATACTGTACTGTGTGGTCTTGAGCAGTTAATGGTTGCTGTGCACTTTGTGCTTGCATTTTGATGCAGTCTTCATTAGCATGCTACTGATTGGTGTTTGCATACATTTCATGTAGTCTTCAGTTTGTACTTCTGGAGCTTGTATAATTTGAGTTGTAGCTTGATGGTTTTGTGGTTATAACTGGACATTTGAGTTTGTTGCATTTGCTGGCTTGTACTGTCCACTGCCCTGATCTTGTTTGTTCGATCACTTTGCTGTTCCATGGTCTATTTGGTGTTTTGTTTATTTGAGACATCTTAGCTATGTTGCATTCATGCTGGTTTAGTCTTGCACTTGCTTGAGTTTCACTGAACTTGATATCCTGGTGTATCATTGCACTTTGCACTATCCATACTTCAGTCTGGGTTCACTTGTTCATACCACTGTTTCATGCGTGCTCTACTAGTTGCTGTGTTGATCACTTTCACTGCTGTTGCATGCATTTGTCTGGTTCTCGGCCTATTGCATTTGACCACTGAACTTGACTGTTTAGTTTCATATTCATGTGTACTTTTGATTTGCGCTTGAGTTGAATCCAGTTACAAAAACTCGGATTTGACCTTGTGCTCGTGTCGTATTCTTGAATTTATTGCACCTGAGTTGAACCTGTCCGTATATTTGGGTTTGACCTTGTGCTCACCTGTCCCTGTAGCATTATCAAGTGTATATATCGGCGTGCACGGCCTTGTGGCATATACAGTAATACACTGTGTATGTCACAAGTTGTTCGTGTATGATGAATTCAAATTTAAATTTTGACGAACAACCCAAATAACTGAGGCAAATCATATATTCAAAAATTATCTTCTATTTTTGAATTGCAAAAATATTTCTTTTTCAATTTTACTGCATTAGTTTATATTTTTGCAGATTGCTCAGATGCTGGATTCAAACTGGAATGAAGTGGAAGATAAATACGAGTGTGAGTGATATGTAGTGAGGTGAATTGTAAATGTGAAATGTGATGTAATTGTAATCAAAGTTGTATAGTTATAGTGAGAGCTTGAAATTGTATACTATTCAAAATTGTAATAAATATTTGTTTGAATAAAATATTCGTTTGAATTCAAATTCCGTACTATTCAAAATTGTAATAAATATTTGTTTGAATAAAATATTCGTTTGAATTCAAATTCCGTGTTATTTATTTTATTCAGCAAATATTTATTTAATCTGTGAAAAATAAAATAGTATATTATCAAATACATTTAAACGAATGTATATATGTTTATTATCATCAAACAAAAATCATATAAGCGCATATTCGACATGGGATCCATTCTCTAATACGAGCCTTTACAGTTTTGTTTGTAGAGCCTAGTACACCGGAATTAAATAATGAAACAATTTCGGCTATTTGAGTAAGTATTTGTATTTAGACACTATTATAGTATCACTGGATTTTCTATAAAATGTTTTGGTTATCGTAAGGGAAAACACATCATGTTTATATGTGATGCGATCTTACAAGATACCTTCGTTTTTCAAAGGATTTTGATAACTCTAATAATTCAAATTGAGTGTAATTTCTCATGCTGGTTTTCTAGACTGACTTGGGTGTTATTTTATTATAATACTCGGGTTAGGCCGAGTATTACAGATTCAGGATAGGATGCTATGGAGCTAAGGAGACGAGCTAGATGACAGAGACGTATTTCCATACTTGACTTATATATCCACTGTACGAGGACAAGTTATTATAACTGTACAGATTGATGTATTGATTATTGTACTCTTTTGATTGTAAGTATAAAACAGTTCAGATTCTTTTGTACAAAAATCTGTTATTATATATTAGACTTTGTTCCGCTGTGATTGTGAGACTTTATGTTGTTGTTCTATTTTCTTATATCTCTTTCTTCTTCTCCACCCAAGTTATTCGCTCTTTCATACAATTTGGGTTAAACAAGAGTGAATTATTATCAACTCAAAGGGTACAGAACGGCGAGTCGTTACATTTACGGGTTTCGACATCTCCTATCCGGTGTTTAACATGCGTGCAATAACTTAAGAGATGTTCGGGATTTCCATCTCCTAAGGATCCATTAAACTATCTACATACACAATACAATACGCTATTATAATAGTGTCTACAGTAAAGTAAAGTACTAAAATAGCGTTAAGGCATTACCCATATCGCCCATAACGCATTTTATATGATGTCATAGTCTATACAGAACTGTAAACTCCACCGTAAATTGGTTGGCTATCAGAGAGCACTCCATAGGTACGACACAAACCAAACTTGTAGAAGGCACGATAATACATGTGATAAGGCACGCGAGACAATGCCCATGGTAGGATACTACCATTTTATGGATCCAGACTAGTGGTAATGCATAGCGGCTACTACCGCGTACCTAGGAACACACTCCCATAATCAAAATCGAAGGTTGGCCACTAAATCAATCAAAAATTCATAATATGGTATCGAAGAAATGTGCCCGATAGGAGGAGCGACCTCGCTTGGACCGGCATGGCTCATGTTTTAGCCACATCAAGCTGACTCGTGGGAGTCAGGGCTACGTTAATACCTTATACAGAATCGCCCACCAAACCATCCTACTTCATTCTGGAATCTCCACCATGTAATAGTTGTTTCATTATTGGCAGAGAGTATGACAATATCTGATTCCTGTCTCTTTAACAACCAAATGCTTATTTCACACCAAATGGTTCTTTTACATTTCCAAAAATAAATTCATACTTGGTATCAAAATATCATATTCAGTTCTAACCAAATCACTTTCAAAATCATATTCACTTTCAAAATCATATCGATAAGAGAGGTTAATTAAATTTTTATTTCAAAATCATCATATTTACTCAAATATGTCATTTCACTAGCAAATGTCATTTCAAATCTCAACTTAAGTTATAACATCAGTTAACCATATTTGCTTTAAAATCAAGGATTTAAATATAAACACTTCCACTTTACACAGCCGAAAATTTAGAAGATAATTTAGATAGTTATGAATAGTTTAGCACAGTTTAAAATAAATTTAAAAATAGTCAAAATACTCAAAAATAGTTTAAAAAATAGATTAAAATTGTTTAGATGGATTAAAGATAGTTTTAACTAGATTTAAGATAGTTTAAATAGATTTAAAATAGATTAAATAGATTTAAATTAGATTTAATAGATTTAAAATAAATTCAAATAGTTTAATTTGATTAAAATAGTTTAAAATAGATTAAAATAGTTTAACAATTTGAAAATCTTCATAATCAGGATTTTTTATAATAAATCTTTAAACAGTTTGTAATAAAATAATTAATTTGAAATTGATATCAAAAGTTAAGCTATGTCTTTCGTTTCAACAAATCTGGACCATGTTCAGCTTTCAAATCAATAAACTAAATTGTCTTTCAATTCAGATTTTCATTTAAAACCATTTAATTAATATCGATTCCAAATCCATGTTCTAACATAAATTTAAACTATTTCAAATTTTGTAGATCTTAAAGTTTAAATATTTTAATAATTCAATCTCGATAAATTTCCTTTTATACTTCAAATCCAACTTTAAGATTTCAATTTATGCTTTAAACAATTCATTTAAACCATCCCTAGTTCCAACATTTAAAGCTTGGATTTTCAAAAATAATTCAATTTATATAAATCAATTTTCTTCAAAATATCATTTAACTAAATTCATGATTTAAGGGATTTAAAATCGTTTAACCAATCCGGTGTCCGTATATAATTTTCTACCCTATGGTGAAGTGATACGGACATATATCATTTCAATCCGCAATAATTTTAATTTACGGGTATATATCATTTCAACCCGCAATCTCGAATTCACATTCAAAATCCATAAATCGCTCGGGTCTATCTTTTCAACCCATAATGATTTTTCCCTAATCTATAAATCGTTCGGGTATGTATCATTTCAACCCATAGTGATTTTCCTAGCAATAATCAAGGGAACTTGCACTGTTATAATAATATAAATATAACATACTGTTATCCAATATTAACCATCAAACATCCATCACAATCATCATTCAAATCAACCAATAAACATCAATGGAAAAATGATTATCATTAACAAGTATAAACTGGCAAATTAAAATTTGATATTAAATTAAATGGCAATTATATTTAATAAATTCAAATTTAACTAGAATGACGATTTAGATATATCAAATAGCAGTCAATCAACTTTTAATCATATCATAAATTTGATTTAACTAACATAAGAAAATCTGGTAGTCGTGAGTGAGTCAAAACACACACCTTTGATTTCAAATCGAATTGAAATCCAAGATTAGCCTAAAAATTTAACAGTCTCAGAATGCAGCCAAACCTATTCCAAAATGCCCAGAGTTTTGATTCGATCGCAATGGAGAAAACTGCTCGTGAATCCGAGCTCGTATGCAAAAGTTATTAACTTTAGAAGATTGGAAAATTTTGATTTCGAGTCTTACTTCGGTCCGCCGCCTCAATTACCCGGTGCTCGCTCTGACTTTTTGCCAAAACGACCAGAGACCTAAGTCATTTGGCTCCTGACCCGAAGTTGGTGTAGGTTTTTTGCCTCTAGAACCCCAAGCACGACTAGATCCGCCTTGTTTGGCATGGAACTCTCTCTGACCCGAAGTCGTTGCAGGCTTTTCACCTCTAGAACCCGAAGCGAACCTCTTCCTGACTCGAAGTAAACCAAGAGCAACCAATTTTTTTTCGAAATTAGGTTTTGGAATTTGGGAATTAGGTCTGATGTTCTATCGTTTGAGAAGGAGAAAGAAGATGTACGTATAGAAATAATAAAATGAGAAACAACTAGGGTATATAATAGCCTATATATAGGCAGGGTTGGATCGAAACGATAACAACGACCCAAAAAGCTCGTTTCGTTTCCGAAATGAAAATAGGTCATCCGATATATCAAAATATAGGTTTTCGATATTTTTAGACTCAATGGAACAAGTTTCAAGTACTAATTCCATTGTATGCAGAAGTTATCTTTTAAAATCAGGTTATTTAAATTGATTTCATTAAATTGATTTCTACGTGTTTCGAGCCTGCACGATCAAATGGCAGGTCCAATCGCTATGAAACTTGAAATCCTGCAATAACTCACTGTTATGGATCCGATGAAACAAGTTTTGTCGAAATCCGAGACAATGGCCAAAATGGCTATTTTCACGTTAATTGAATAAATTATTATTAAATTCAATTTATCACTTTTCGAATTCAAATTTTATAACTAACAAATTTTTATCTCTTTTGATTAACTAGTAATTACAATCTTTTAAAACAAATTTTTCATGTCAAATTCAACTATTAATATTGCGCTAATTACCGCGTTCCAATTGCAATAAATTCATTAGTTATAATTTAAAACCCAATAAATTGATTCATTTTGATTTCAATCTTTTTTTCCAATCAATCATTACTTTATGGACATAGTTAACATTGGTTTACCATTTACTACATCAATATAGTACAGTTACCATCTTATTTCACATTAACTCCAATATTCAAATAGATTGATTGCAATTGATTTCCAATAAAATTTCAACGAATTAAATAGTGAAACGATAATTAAACAATTGTTACAGCTTATGATTTAAAACACATTTCTATGTTTATCATTAACAAACAAAACTAATAAATTCACATGCTGATTAATTGTTCAACACTAACCAATTTCAATTTATTACGTAGAGTTTCACCATTAAATACAACATTTGGTTTATTTCCTTATTTACAATTCATAACCAATTTTAACTTTTAATCATTCAAATTAAATTGAGATTGAATTAAAATAGTTATCAGTTGTCTTAAATTAACATTATTAACATTACATTCTGGTTATTTTTCTTATTAATAAATCACAAATTTTTATTTCTTCCAATATTAACACCAACATCTTATTAAATTAAATAACTTTTTATTATTGAAAATTATGGTTCGTTACAAGACAGTTATAATAACTTGTCCTCACAAGTGCTGAATACACAGCATACACACACAACGGATTATAATCAAGTACGAGTAATACGCCTGTAACTCCACCAGCTTGTCTCCTGAGCTCCATAGCATCCTAACCTGAATCTGTAATACTCGGTCTGACTTAAGCATTATAATAAAAGAACACTCGAGTCAGTCTGGAAAACCATCGTGAGAAAACACACTCAATTTGAATTATTACTATTTTCAAATCCTTTTGAAACAATGGTATCTCGTAAGACTATGTCATACATAAACATGACGGGTTTTTACCTTACGATAACCAAAACATTTTTATATCAAAATCATCTGATGCTATAATAGTGTCTATAGAAAATAAATTAGAAAATAGCTAAAATGCTTGCATCTCACGTTTTAGCATAGTTAGGCACAATCAGAACCCTACGGGCTCATAGTTGATATTGGATTCCATACAGTGAATGGGCTACTGGGGTACCACTCATCACAGTACATCTCTAGAAATATGTATCGAGATCGTACCTAACGATCCCTACCAATATAGGACAGGCCTACCCTTTACTGCATAGTACCGAATATGTTATCACCCCGGGTGTTCCCACCCTAATCGAGCGCTCTCTTCTCCGTGCGCAACCATATCCATAATTTATAATACATATCCGAGGGTATCCAGAAGAGTGATAACATACTCTACTTGGGTGCGGGTCACTTATCCCTGTTGCATCTCCCATTTTTTAGTCATTCACAGTTGATGAGGCTGAGGCTACGTTTTATCTTATGGATAGCATTCATACAGACTGCTAACACTGCCTTCTAGGCAACAATACAACGATAGCATTCATCCGTACTAGTTGTTCTGGGTCTGAACAAATCGTATCTCCTTCAAGATCATCGTCTCCACTATCTTCACTATACCATAATTCGTAACGCACAAATCAGATCGAAGTGGTTTTCGGATAATTAAATCTGATCCCAGTCTCTTCGAAATGATCGACGAATTTGGCCTTATTTGATAGTCGGTTATTTAACTATCAATTTGGCCTTATTTGATAGTCGATTATTTAACTATCAATTCATATCTTATCTCATAAATCTTCGGAATATATATTAATTCCTTTTGCATTTACCAAAATCGATAATACTCACTTATAACCTCGTCTATCCATTTATAACTTCTTTATGAATTCAAATTCAATCTCAAAGTTCTTGTTTCTAACATTTCAAAAGTTTCCTTAAGTTTCCATAATTTCATTTTAAGGTTTTTTCTTATAAAATCACATCTATTAAATAAACCTCGTTTACAAATCTCGAGAAAATTTATAAATAAATTCAGATCAATCAACATCCCTCTCTCTATATATAATAAGTATACTTAAAGAACAATAAATATTTTTTTAAACAAGTTTAAGTAATTATTTAAAATATTAAAACACTTTAAATAAATATCGATAACTCATTTGCAATTATCGATTTAAAAAAAAATTAATATAAAAATTAAAATATATTTTAACTAATATTAGATATTTAAAAAAATCCACTTCTCGAAATATTTCAATACTAAACAGCTGTTATATAGTTTAATAAATAAAAATCCCATTTTAAAAACGAACTAATTTCTTGACAAAAACTATATTTCTCTTAAAATTTCAATAACCAATTCCAATTTATAAATACCTCTCAATTCACCACATATCAATTTCATTCCGATTTCCTAACCACTTCCCTATTCAAAAATAGAATCCGTTATTTTTCCAAAATCCTGATTTCCATATCCCAAAATAAATTCACACTACGAATTTATGTTTCAATTTAGCAACTGATATCATTTTTCCTTATTTATAAACATCATTTATAAATTTATAAACTCCTTTGGGTTTTACTTGTTTGTAAAAATAATCTCATTTATAAAATTCCATTTTATAAATCCATTTCTTTATAAATTCCATTTATCTTTCAAATCTATTTTAAATATCGATTTTAACTTCTTTTCCATATAATTTTCAAAAATATCCTTCAAAAATCCGTTGTTAAGAATCCTCTATATAAATTATTTAAAAATCTCTATTTAAAATATTTTTAGGAATAGTTAAGTACAACCCAAAATCAGTTACCGCTTTATTCAAATTAAATTCTTTTAAAATAATCCAAAATTTCAATATAAATATTTTTATATTCAAAATCTTCTTTTAATTTCTTCAAATTCAAAATAATATTTATGATATTTAAAAATACCAAATTCAAGGCTTGTACTACAATAACATCCAATAAATCTAAATCGCAACATAATCTATATCACATTTTTCACGCATATCACGTATCGCTATATGTCAAATGAAATCAACATTTTTGAGGAATCCAGTTGGATCCCTCCAACCTCTTTCCCTGCATTCTCAGATGTTATATAACATAAAATACAAATCCCGCTTCAAGGCGGGATACCGTGGTAATATAGGGTCATCCGTTATTATGCTGGGCGCATAGGGTCTCATCCGCTCCAATGGGCGGACATATATCCAACTACTAAATATACTACTATATATAAAATAACATCCAACATATAATAATTTATAAATTCATCCAATCAACCAATAATTAATTTTTAATATTTTCATTTAAAAACAAGTAATCCAAATGAGTGAGATTTACTCACCTTGATTTAATTTGCAACTCGTTCCAATTCTAAATTAAATTAACTAAGCATTCGATTTAATTTAAAATTCCAGCTGACTCCAAAAAATCTCCAACCCAATTTTATTTCGTAGCCTATGTCATCACGAATCCAACGCAAAAATCCACACTTGAATTCAACCTCGTATGAATTTAATATGGTGTTAATAAGATTTTCAAAATAATAAATAAATTAACTAATCTCTAACACATCATTAAATTAATAATTACCTAGATTAACCATTAACCCGTCTTCCCAAATTAAGCTCGCCACAGTCCAGGTTGATCACACACGACTTTTCCTTTTTTTCACTCGTGAATCATCGTGCCTCCCACGAGGATCCACCACCTACGATGAGCTTCGACCCTCTATCTTCAATCGTGCAAGCCCTAGATCGGAATTGCCAATTACGAACGCACCTTATTGCTTCGAAAACAACCTTCATCTCACGCGGCCATCAAGTCAAGCCGCCATCAAACACCAACCTTTCCCCTGGTCGATGACTCCAGCAACCATGTGCAGTCCTTTTTTCCCCAATCGCGATTCGTCTTTGTTCACCTTTTTCCCTTTTTTATTTTAATAACGAACTGATTTCCTTCGAGAGGAAAAAGGAGACGCGTGTTTTGAAAGAGAAGGAGGCATCTGTAGTGCATAACTAGGCTGGCCTGCAAAATTAGGGTTGCTCTCTGTTTTGATTTTGATTCCGTTTAATTTAATATTAAAAATATCTCGTAAATGGCATCTTAAAATCCCAAACCCCTATTGAGGTGCGCCCCCTCATGTTCCTAAAGTTATACCAATATTCTGAACCCAATGGAACAAAATTTGGAACCTAATTCGATCGTATGGAGAAGATGGCTTTTTGAACTCAATTATAATATCAAATTTTCAATATTAATTTCAATTCGATTCTATTTCGTATGACCAAACGGTAACTCCAAAGCTATGAAATTTAAAATCCGATAATAATATGATATTACGGATCCAATGGAATTGGTTTTGTCGAATTTCGAGACTATGCCCCGGATCGCTATTTTAACGCATCAACTAAACCGACAATTTCAAAATTTACGAATTCACTTGAAATTTTAGTTTTAAAAACTTACTAACTCAATTCTAGTCCTAAAAGAATTTATATCAACATTAGTAATTATTTCGATTCAAATTCAACTAAAATTTCAATTATTCACCATTTCTGTATTATTATAAATCATTATATTTGAAATTTAAATTTATTCTATAATTACAATCAAAATCTTCATATTCAAGATCAATTTATATTCCAACTTCAATATTTAAAATTCTCGGAACCCATTACTCTTTCAAAACCCACTTATTGAAAGTTCGATATTTCACTTTTCTAATCTAATGGTTCCAACCAAATCAATTAGTTTTCCATTTCTAAACCAAACCCCTTTATCTCAATTACAATTAAAAACAAGTAATCCGGTTGGAGAATATTTCCAATTGGAGAATATTTTTAATTAAAAACAAGTAATCCAGATGAGTGAGATTTACTCACCTTGATTTAATTTGCAAACCCGTTCCAATACTAAATTAAATTGAATGGACGTTCAATTTTATTTAAAATTCTAGCTAACTCCAAAAAATTCTCCAACCCAATTTTATTTCATAGCCTACGTCATCACAAATCCAACGCAAAAATCCACACACGAATTCGACCTCGTATGAATTTAATATGCCGTTAATAAGATTTTCAAAATAATAAATTATTTACCTAATCTCGAACGCATCATGTGACGCCCCACCTCTATATCCACGTTAGCCAAGGACACTACGGGGTAATGCCGTCAACTAACGCGGAGAATAAGGCTGGTTAGGAGCGACCATCTATAGCCTTGCTCTAACTATCTATTGAGTACATCGACAATTGTCATACCAAGCAGATCGACATATCCAATGAATACTTAAAACAAAACCATAGGTGGTTGGAGGGTCTATCAGAATAGAATATAACAACTCAATTGCAATATACATCACAGAACAGTAGATCATCATATACACATATACAGATACATAACAGAGTACACAAACTGATACACGTCAAGTGGTATAGCAAACCACAATATACTGAGAGTCAAAAGAATATATATATCAGAGTTACAACAGAAAGGACTACACACACAAAAACTTTAACAAAAAAAAGCTGGCGAAGTAGTCCATGCGGAAGCAAAATAGGCTAAGTCCAAAAGCACCTAACCTGAAACATCTCGGTCTGACCCGAGTATAAATACACGGGTCAGTCTAACTAAACATATCAGTTAGATAAACTGAACAACAATAACCTGCGAGGTCATAAAGTATAACAAATGTCTCTAAAAGAGATAACACAATCATCCAACAAAAGGTGAATCATAACAGAACAAGCCTCGTATCATCGGCAACACAATAAACAAAGGATATGAATATCCCAAAATAAGCCAAAAACGCAAATAACAAATACCAATGAAGGTAACACAAGTTCCACAAGGTAACGGCTATATATCTTGCGGCTCAAAAAGACCAACACCGAAGGGCGATACCTAGGGATTATACATATCAATGAAACAACAGAAAATTTTGCACGTGCTCAGTACTATATAAACAAGGATCCATGAGCTCGAAGGCTCCAAACCCAATATCACCCGAGCGGTGACGAATGACCAACTCCAAAAGTGACACAATAGGGCAACAAACCCGAAGGCAACAAACCCGAAGGCACAAACCCGAAGGTACAAACCCGAAGGCAACATACCCGAAGGCAACAAACCTGAAGGAGACAGTCTGAAGACACTATCCCAAAGGCAACAAACTGTAGTGGTGAAGCTCCGGAGGCCCAGTACTGGACACCACTAACTGGCAGAATGTGTCACAACTCTCGAAAAGGAATCCGAAAAGTGGTAACGTGAGTCCCATAACCACCCGTTCGCACTAAACGGTTTACTATCCGTTAGTTAATTTCACACTCAAAGCAGTATAAAGTTTACCTCATCTCATTGGTAAACCAGACCAAAAGGTCAAAACAATCAATCGAATAGGTCGGGGATTAATCGGAAAGATAAACGCACGGATTCATGGTTCGTTTTTTACTTAACCATTTAATCTCTTTTCCACTCCGCTCGAAGTGCGAAATTGTGTGTATGCGTTTTAAATAGAATTTATAAATTTGAGAAACGAGCTTTTAATACAATTTAAAAGATTATTTTATAAAAAACCGTGTATGAAGTCAAAAAGGAATCATCATGGTCAAATATGCATAAACAACTAATTGGAATCAACATGAACCGATAAAAATTGGAATCACAAACAAATAGGCAAAATAAACCAAAACAAGCAGGTCAGTTGACTGGTTCACTGAGAACAGTCAACTGATGCAGAAACATGAAAATCCCATTTCCTGCAGTGAGTCGACTGGTTGGAATGTCCAGTCGACTGATTACAGGAAACATAGACTTCTTGTCTCTGTTAACGGCCTTGATACGCCAATTGGCTACCGCTAGTCGACTGACTGCAGAAGGTAAGTCGACTGACTGAGCCTTGAGGCTGTACATTAGCCTATCCAATGAAGGGAAAACTCCTCTAAAATGCAATCGATCGAGCAATGACGCTAGGGATTTATGTTAATCGATAACCCAGCCCCATTGGCACTCCGATTCACCACCAAAATCATGTTCAACATCAAAGCTATGATTTTTAGAGTTTTTGACTTCCAAACGCCAAAAATTGCAATGTTCACAAAACCAATCTGAATCAAATGCAATTACACATGAATAAGTATTAGGAATTCATACATAACATCAATGATATCAAGAGAAGTAGATGTGAGTTCAAAACTCACCCTTTTTAACTCAAAAACAAAGAGGGAAAGCCCAATTGCAAAGAAAAGGCCAACCACTCCCCACTTCAACTCTACAAGCTTCACTCTAAGATCAAGACAAGTATTTTCTAAGTTAGGTTTAGGAAACTTCTGAAATTGAAGAGGACATGAGTCGGAGAAGATGAAGAGCAGGCTTACCAATAGCTTCACTTTGATTTTGGAGCAAGAATTCAAGTTTGCAAAGTAAACTAGAGCTTGGAATTTCTATTTCCCATTCTCTTCCCCCATTTTCAGTTGTGCTTGAGTTTAGAAGTGAAAATGAGTGAATGGGGAAGAGAAGGACTGAGTTAGGTATTAAGCTAGCAAGTGGGCTGAACCCAAACCAAAACCCAATAGAAAAAGCAGCAAAATTCGACCTACTCCAAACATATCCAAGTTTATACTCAAAAAGATCGCAAACGCCATTTCGAACTCAACGGAAGTGGTTTCGAGTCCTAATTTGGCCATTTGCAAAAAGTAACATTTCGGACCAAAATCCGACTAACGACGCTATATTTAAATAAAACGTTTAAATATATAATCGTTAAATATGCGGGTTGTTATAGATCTCCCCTCCTTACAAAATTGCGTCCTCGCAATTCCTAGAGACGATACTTGTAACAACTACTTACAACAATTCCCTAAAAAGAAAAGGAAATAAGCTTGAGATGAAAAGATATTCTCACCGTTGCAAAGGAAAGATAGAAAACCCGGATAGGACCGCTCGATAAACTCTCTGGTTTCCCAAGTACAGTCATTGGGATTACCAGACCATTGAACTTTAATGAGCAGCGCATCCTTGTTTCGAAGGCGTCGCACCTCCGTGGCAAGCACGCGGATAGGTTGCTGTACAATAGATAAGTACGGTGAGATCACAAGCTCTTGCAAATCAGGACAACCGATAACAGAATCCGACTCTCGAAGACACTTCCGAATTTGGGAGACGTGAAACACGTCGTGAATGCCAGATAAATGAGCAGGAAGTGAAACTCTATAAGCCACAGGGGCAATACGTTCAGTAATAGAAAATGGTCCTATAAAATGAGGAGCCAATTTTCCAGTCGTACTAAAGCGCATCACCCTTTGTAGAGGAGAAACACGAATAAAGACAAGATCACCAATCGAGAATTCGAGAGGTTTCCTACGGTTGTCGGCGTAGGACTTCTGGCGGCTCTGTGCCTCTTTCATTCTCAAACGAATCAAATCAATCTTCTTGGAAGAATCACGAACAAAATCTGGGCCAAGAGTAAGCTTCTTCCCAGATTCCAACCAACAAGAAGGTGATCGACATGGCCTTTCGTATAAGGCTACGAAAGGAGCCATACCGATACTAGACTGAAAACTATTATTGTAGGAGAACTCTACAAGAGGTAGGTGATCTTCCCAACTACTACCAAAATCAAAAATACAAATACGGAGGAGATCTTCCAAGATACGATTCACCCATTCAGTCTGTCCGTCAAACTGCGGATGATAAGCTGTGCTAAAATTAAGCTTTGTTCCCAAAGCTTGCTAAAGATCTGCCAAAAATGACTCGTGAACAAAGGATCATGGTCACTCACAATAGAACTAGGATCACCGTGAAGTCTCACGATTTCCTTTATATATAACTTAGCCAAATGCGAAGTAGACCTATTAGACTTAATAGGAATAAAATGAGCAGACTTGGTGAGGCGATCAATAATAACCCAGATGCTAGAATGGCCCGATCTCGAACGAGATAGGCCGTCGATGAAATCCATAGAAATCTGATCCCATTTCCATAATGGAATCTCAAGAGGTTGAAGAAGACCCGAAGGATGCTGATGTTCGGCCTTAATTCGCTGACAAGTTTTGCAATTACTCACATAACTCGCCACATCGCGCTTTATGCCTTCCCAATAATAAACACGATTCATATCGGCATACATCTTACTACTACCAGGATGAATGGTATACTTAGAACGGTGACAGTCATCAAGAATGTCATGCCTAAGTGCAAAATCAGAAGGCACAAAAAGACGGTTCTTCTGGCGAAGACACCCATGAGAATCAATGCTGAAATCCCGCAACGCCTCATCACAGGTTTCAGACTTACAAAGCTGAATAAGATGCAACAAATCAGGATCACGCCGCTGAGCATCGGCAATACGATCCAATAAAAATGGTCGAGCTCCCAAACTAAATAATAGAATAGGAGAATCAGAAGATGAACCTCGATCACGAATTTCACAAAAAGATAGAGTCTCAAGAATATCCCATTCGGCAAGCATCATAGAAACTACAGCCGAATGTTTGCGACTAAGCGCATCAGTAACACGATTACCCTTTCCAAGGGATACTAGATATCAAAGTCATAGGAAGCAAGAAACTCGAGCCAATGCTGTTGTCTCATATTTAGTTCCTTCTAAGTAAACAAATACTTCAAGGATTTATGATCGGTATAGAGAATGAAGCGCTCGCCCAATAAATAGTGTCGCCAAATCTTCAAGGCAAAGACAATGGCGGCTAACTCAAGATCATGAGTGGCATAGCGAACTTCATTCGGACGTAGTTGCCTAGAAGCATAAGAAACTACCCGATCCTTCTGCATAAGAACAGCACCGAGACCACTACCACAAGCATCGGTGTAGAAAACAAGATCATGATTCCCTTCGGGAACCACAAGAATATGGGCATTAGTGAGAAGTTCCTTTAATGTCTGAAAGGAAGCTTCACACTTATCGGACCAAACATATCAAATGTCTTTCCGAGTAAGGCTGGTGAGAGGAAGCACAACACGGGAAAAATCCTTAATGAACCGACGGTAATACCCCGTCAATCCAAGGAAATTACAAATCTCATGCACATTCTCAGGCCTCTTCCAATTCTGGATGGCTTCGATCTTTGAGGGATCGACTGAAATGCCGTCGGAAGATACAACATGGCCAAAGAACCTAACTTTATTCTCCCAAAAATGGCACTTGGAGAATTTGGCTCTCAACTGATGATGACGGAGAGTACCCAAGACAATTCTCAAGTGATTAGCATGTTCAGCTTCAGACTTAGAATAAATAAGGATATCATCAATGAACACAAGGACGAACTTATCGAGACATTCCCGGAATACTCGATTCATGAGATCGACAAAGAAAGAAGGAGCGTTCGTCAAACCAAACGGCATAACGAGCCACTCAAAAGAACCATAACGAGTACGGAAAGCTGTAAGAGGTATGCTATCCTCCGCGACTCGTAACTGATGAAAACCTGTGGCAAGGTCGAGTTGAGAAAAGACCTTAGCACCAGTCAGTAAATCGAACATATCATTGATTCTAGGCAATGGATACTTATTCTTGATGGTTAATTCGTTAATCTTGTGATAGTCAATGCAAAGCCTAAGAGTTCCATCAGACTTCTTCACGAAGACGATCGCGGATCCCCACGGGGAAAAACTGGACCGAATCAACTGCTGGACTCAAGCTCTAAAAGCTGCTTCTTGAGTTCCTCATTTTCCTTTGTAGACATCCTCGTAGGAGGATGACTAACTGGCTACGTGCCTAAAATGAGAAAAATGCAGAACTCAATTTCCCGCTTGGGTGGCAAACCCGAAACAGGCTTAAAAACATCAGAAAAGTCACAAGCAATAGGAATACGAGATATATCCACATCATCTCGCAAGTCAAGAGAATGTAAAGCCATTTCAGAAGTATCCACATTTCGAAGAACAAGTGATAGCTGAGTAGGCGAATCTGGATGTCGAATATATAATAACCTCTCTGAACAAATAATCCTGGCATCATATCTCACTAGCCAGTCCATACCCAAAATCATGTCAAATCCCAGACAAGAAATAACGTGCAAATTCGCACGAAAGGAAAAGCCGTATAAAACAATCTCAACATCATCACAAAGCATGCTAAGGATCCCCCAATAGGATTCGCAATCCTTAAAGAAGTAACCAAACAAGAGATATCCAAAGATAAATCAACGACGAGCTTTTTCGATACGAAAGAATGTGAAGCACACGTATCGAAAAACTCGAATACTATGGTCATGAAAATAGAACCTTCCAAAATAGATAGAGATATACCTTTGGGCTGAGAAGAACCTTCCGAAGCCTTAGCAGCATAAAGCTTGCTAGACTTGGCACTAGCAGGAACAGTAGGGCAGGTGGAAACATGATGATCTTCCTTCTTGCAATAGCGGCAGAAGAGAAGCTTAGGACAAGCTCGAATCATATGATCTGGAGAACCACAATTGAAACACTTTCGAATGAAAGGTGTTCCAGAAGACTGAGTCTGAGAGCTAGAACCATCAGTCTTCTTCTTCTTGGAAGGAAAAGACTTGGACTTCGGAAATGGAAACTGCTTCTTGTTGGGGTTCTTGGAAACCTCAACATCATCACCACTATCACACTCCCTCTCGATGGCGTTGAGATGAAGCGCAGAATCTACCAACTCCTCAAAAGAAAGCTTAAGTTGGAGCAACAAAGACTTCTTAAGATATTTCTTAAGACCAGAGACAAACTTCAGATTCTTCTTATAAGAAGTACTAATGAATTCAAGACCATACTTAGATAAAGCCTCGAATGATGCAACATACTCAGAAACAGAAGACTTCCCTTGCTTCAACTCATGGAAGCGACGGGTCAATAAAACTTTTTCAGATTCAGGAACAAACTTGAGTTCGAATCGTCCCCAAAACCGAGTCCAAGAAAGAGTAGACTCATCAATTTCGGCTATAAGAAGCTCGTACCATGTAACGACCCAGAATTTTTAGAAATTAAAATATGAATATTTAATTAATTTTAAATATTAATAAGTGAATTTATAAGTCGAATAAATTTTTATTTGAATTATTGGATTTATTTGAATTATTAAATCGATAATTTAATATGTTAAATTATGGAAATAATTGAAAATTGGGTTAAATATGATTGAAAATGATTTGTAAAATTTTATTTTATCATATTGAAGTTAGAATGATATTTTAGAACTTTTAAAATCGATTTAAAAGTTAATTTGTGAAAATTGAATATTTTAATATTTAAATCGACTAGTAAAAATAGCCAATTTTTGAACAGTCTCAGAATTGAACGAAACCAGTTCCATTGGATCAGTAATAGTTAGTTATTACCGGATTTCAAATTTCGTGTCAATCGGAGTTATCGTTTGATCGTGGCAGCTCGAAACGCATCGATTTATTTTTAATTTAAATTTGACGAGTGAAAATAGCCATTTTTCAAAAAGTCTCGGATTTCGACGAAACCAGTTTCATCGGATCCGTAATGTGATATTATTGTAAGGTTTCAAATTTCAAGTCAATTGGATTTACCGTTTGTCCGGTACAAATTAAAACGCCTAGAAAATCGTTTAAATGGGTTTAATTCAAATTGAGCGTTTATAGCCATAACTCGCACATACTTCCGAATTAGCTTTCGAAACCTATTCCATTGTGTCCGAAACGCGGGGTAAACCCTAGAAACACTGGTTACGGCGCCTAAATCGGAGTTCGGAATTTCCGGATGAATAGTGTTTCGGTTTTCTCTATAAATAGCCCTCACACCAATTAAAAATAAATAAATAAATAAATAAATAAAACAAATCAAAACCCTAGCCGCCAGGTGCTTAAATCAATGGCCGAAAACTAGCTATCTTCCTCCACCAATCTCTCTTCATCCATTCACTTTTAGCAAATGTCTTCAACTACAACATTGAAGCTCGTCTTGAGTTTTATAAGATCAACGGTGGTGATGTTAAACGGAGCTGTAAATCGTGATATTTTTGGCCGAGATGAAGGCCGTTCATTCTCGATTTGCGTGCGTATAGGGCGACCGAGTGGGCGCGCGTTCTGACCGTGGGTGGAGTGGGGACGTGCGCACAAAATGAAGGTGGTTGATCGAGGTGGAGGGGCTCGTAGTTGATCGCGTTATTAGGGTTTGTGGGTTCATTGTTTCGGCTGTAACATGAACGAGAGGGAGGGAGCTATTCGCGTGATGTAGGAGAAGAGCAACGTTCGGCTCTGATACCAAATGTAACATTTCGGTTTTTCGGCAACGAAAAAATCGAAACGTTACATTTGGTATCTGAGCTTATGGTTAAGCGACAACCATGGTTCTGTTGGGTATGACTCATTAGAGATAGAGTCAGTAGTACTCTAGATTGAGTTTGAGTGTAATAATAGCTAAGAGAGCGTATTTGTTAGTGTATATAAAATTGTTTTATATTGTGATGATTGGTTTATTGAGTGGCATATGAACCTTCGTCGGCGCAGCCTCGAAACTGAATCGAAGGGGTTTCTAAACACTTGAATAGAACAATTCGGCACAGTATTGTTTTAAATTGGGTGAATGAAATAATTTTACCTTGATTATATTTTTATATAAAAAGAAATAATTTTTCAGAATTATTAAAGTGTATATAAGTTGATTGTTTAGGTTGTTTGAATAATCTAAATAAAGGAATTGTATAAGTGAAAAGAATTATAAGAGTTAAATTATAATTAAAGTGATTTACAATTGTGAAATAAACTTATTTATATGAGAAGTGAAACTATATGAATATATATTTATGAATATGAATTGTAAATAAAAATGAATGTGAACTAAAGTTATGTAAATGAAATTCAACTTTTGTAATTGAATTGAATTAATTGGATTGAATGTAATCAATTAAATGTAAATTTAAGTTGATATGAAATAATGAATATAAGTGTTAATTCATTAAAATCTAATGTTATTAGAAAGATGAATATTGATTTGTTATGGATTATAGTTGATTGTATATAATTCATTAAGTATTAATGAAAGTGAATTAGTGAAATTTAAAGCTATGTAATTGAATTCAAATTAGAAGTAAATAAATTTGAATAGAATTGAATTTGACTTGGAAGTGAACCAACTTGAATATGAATTAGTGAATATGAACTAATTAAAAATAAATGTTAGTAAACATCCACTGTTAAAGAATCAAATGTGATTAAATTGAAAACCTGATTCATTAAATATTAATGAGAATATGAATGAATATATATATTGGTTATGAATGATAGTTGGTTGATGTTTGCATTTGTTGCTTTTGTTTCAATTGCTATATTGACATATATAGTTATTATGTTATTATATGTTGTATATTGAGATTATTTTCATATATGCATGTTCTCATGTTGTTTGTTGAGTGATTAGTAGGTGCGGATCGCGTTTGCTTCGCATTTGGAGCTCGCTTTCGCGCTATATTAGCCGTATATGCTTGCTAATAAAATATAAGGTACATATCTCGGATTAAATATCGTACTTTTACACTTTTTTCCCTTCGGGATGCCTCATTACTTGATGAGATGTATATTTGTGATATATATACTGTCATTTTTTTTTCGGATCGAGCCGTGCAAAGGAGACTATGGCGAATTTTTCCGGAAATTTAAGGCGTTAGAAAAAATTTGAGAAAATTGGAAAATTTTGAAAACTTTAACTTTGATTTTGGAATTGAAAGTTAAATGATATAGTTGTTTTTGAAAAGATAACTAAGTATGATTTGAAACTTAGTAAAGTATTATAAGAAGTATTAACTATGGATTTTATGGAAAGTTAATAAATTCTGTAACTTTTCTTACTTGTTAATTTCGAGGACGAAATTCTTTTAAGGGGGGAAGATTGTAACGACCCAGAATTTTTAGAAATTAAAATATGAATATTTAATTAATTTTAAATATTAATAAGTGAATTTATAAGTCGAATAAATTTTTATTTGAATTATTGGATTTATTTGAATTATTAAATCGATAATTTAATATGTTAAATTATGGAAATAATTGAAAATTGGGTTAAATATGATTGAAAATGATTTGTAAAATTTTATTTTATCATATTGAAGTTAGAATGATATTTTAGAACTTTTAAAATCGATTTAAAAGTTAATTTGTGAAAAATTGAATATTTTAATATTTAAATCGACTAGTAAAAATAGCCAATTTTTGAACAGTCTCAGAATTGAATGAAACCAGTTCCATTGGATCCGTAATAGTTAGTTATTACCTGATTTCAAATTTCGTGTCAATCGGAGTTATCGTTTGATCGTGGCAGCTCGAAACGCATCGATTTATTTTTAATTTAAATTTGACGAGTGAAAATAGCCATTTTTCAAAAAGTCTCGGATTTCAACGAAACCAGTTTCATCGGATCCGTAATGTGATATTATTGTAAGGTTTCAAATTTCAAGTCAATTGGATTTACCGTTTATCCGGTACAAATTAAAATGCCTAGAAAATCGTTTAAATCGGTTTAATTCAAATTGAGCGTTTATAGCCATAACTCGCACATACTTCCGAATTAGCTTTCGATACCTGTTCCATTGTGTCCGGAACACGGGGTAAACCCTAGGAACGCTGGTTACGGTGCCTAAATCGGAGTTCGGAATTTCCGGATGAATAGTGTTTCGGTTTTCTCTATAAATAGCCCTCACACCAATTAAAAAAAATAAAAATAAAAATAAAACAAATCAAAACCCTAGCCGCCAGGTGCTTAAATCAATGGCCGAAAACTAGCTATCTTCCTCCACCAATCTCTCTTCATCCATTCACTTTTAGCAAATGTCTTCAACTACAACATTGAAGCTCGTCTTGAGTTCTATAAGATCAACGGTGGTGATGTTAAACAGAGCTGTAAATCGTGATATTTTTGGCCGAGATGAAGGCCGTTCATTCTCGATTTGCGTGCGTATAGGGCGACCGAGTGGGCGCGCGTTCTGACCGTGGGTGGAGTGGGGACGTGCGCACAAAATGAAGGTGGTTGATCGAGGTGGAGGGGCTCGTAGTTGATCGCGTTATTAGGGTTTGTGGGTTCATTGTTTCGGCTGTAACATGAACGAGAGGGAGGGAGCTATTCGCGTGATGTAGGAGAAGAGCAACGTTCGGCTCTGATACCAAATGTAACATTTCGGTTTTTCGGCAACGAAAAAATCGAAACGTTACATACCAATCAAGAGCACGCTCTTGCAATAAACTAGAAGTTACAAGAACTCTATCATGATCAGAAGGATCCATGCGAGAGAAAATACACTCACACGTGTGAAGCCAAGCTTGGACTTCAAGAACAGACTCGGAGCCTTTAAACGTCTTTCCTCCAAGATGAGAAAAATCACTGCACAAACGTGCAAAGGCAGACTTGCAAGGTGGAGATACTCGAGGAGGAACTGGAGGTTGAGTGCTCCTAAACAATTCTAAAAACTAATCAGCAGACATGTAAACGCCATTCGGATGTGAGCCACTGGATTGCACGGCATCCGAACGTCGTCCCCTGCCTCTTCCAGCCATACGCTGAAAGTAAGAAAAGAACAAGGTTATTCACAAGGTAGATATCATTAATTCAAGTGTAATACTACAGAACAAAATGCATTCCTGGATGTATTCCCACATTTTCTCTACCATCAAGGCACAGAAGGAATATAGAGGCACGATGGTTCAAAGATTTGTAACACTTATACACTTTGATGTACCGGAATATGTGCTTCTATTCTGTGTTTATCATATTTTGTTCTGAACCTCTCTCGGATAGCAAGCTGTGATGCGCCACCTCTATACCCACGTTCACCAAGGACACTACGGGATAATCCTGTCAACTAACGCAGAGAATAAGACTGGTTAGGAGCGACCATCGATTGCCTTGCTCTAACTATCTATTTAATACATCGACAATTGTCATACCAAGCAGATCGACATATAAAACAAAACCATAGGTCGTTGGAGGATCTATCAGAACAGAATATAACAACTCAAATGTAATATACATCACAGAACAGTAGATCATCATATACAGATACATAACAGAGTATACAAACTGATACATGTCAAGTGGTATAGCAAACCACAATATACTGACGAGTCAAAAGAATATATGAATCAGAGTTACAACAAAAAGGACTACACAAAAAAAACTTTAACAAAAAGAAGCTGGGGAAGTAGTCCATGTAAAAGCAAAATAGGCTAAGTCGAAAAGCACCTAACCTGAAACATCTCGGTCTAACCGGAGTATAAATACACGGCTCGGTCTAGCTAAACATATCAATTAGATAAACTGAACAATAAAAACATGCGAGGTCATAAAGTATAACAAATATCTCTAAAAGATATAACACAATCATCTAACAAAAGATGAATCATAATAGAACAAGCCTCATATCATCGGCAACACAATAAACAAAGGATATGAATATCCCAAAACAAGCCAAAAAGGCAAATAACAAATACCAATGAAGGTAACACAAGTTCCACAAGGTAACGGCTGTATATCGTGCGGCTCAAAAAGACCAACACCGAAGGGCGATACCTAGAGAATATACATATCAATGAAACAATAGAAAATTTTGCACGTGCTCAGTACTGTATAAACAAGGATCCATGAGCCCGAAGGCTCCAAACCCAATATCACTCGAGCGGTGATGAATGACCAACTCCAAAAGCGATACAGTAGGGCAACAAACATGAAGGCACAAACCCGAAGGTATAAACCCGAATGCAACATACCTGAAGGCAACATACCCGAATGCAACAAACCTAAAGGAGACAGTCCGAAGACACTATCCCAAAGGCAACAAACCGTAGTGGTGAAAGTCTGGAGGCCCAGTACTGGACACCACTAACTGGCAGAATGTGTCATAACTCTCGAAAAGGAACCGAAAAGTGGTAACAAGAGTCCCATAACCACCCGTTCGCACTAAACGGTTTACTATACGTTAGTTAATTTCACACTCAAAGCAGTACAAAGTTTACCTCATCTCATTGGTAAACCAGACCAAAAGGTCAAAACAATCAATCGAATAGGTCGGGGATTAATCGGAAAGATAAACGCACGGATTCATGGTCCGTATTTTACTTAACCATCTAATCTCCTTTCCACTCCGCTCGAAGTGCGAAACTGTGTGTGTGCATTTTAAATAGAATTTATAAATTGGAGAAATGAGCTTTTAATAAATTTTAAAAGATTATTTTATAAAAATCCGTTTATGAAGTCAAAAAGGAATCATGAAGATCACATATGCATAAAAAAACTAGTTGGAATCAACATGAACCGACAAAAGTTGGAATCACAAACAAATAGGCAAAATAGACCAAAACAAGCAGGTCAGTCGACTGGTTCACTAAGAACAGTCGACTGATGCAGAATCTTGAATATCCCATTTCCTACAGTCAGTCGACTGGTTGGAATGGCCAGTCGACTGATTACAGGAAACAGAGACTTCTTGTCTCTATTAACGGCCTTGATACGCCACTTGGCTACAGCCAGTCGACTGACTGTAGAAGGTCAGTCGACTGACTGAGCCTTGAGGCTGTACATCAGCCTATCAAATGAAGGGAAAATTCCTCTAAAATGCAATCGATCGAGCAATGACGCTAGGGATTTATGCCAATCGATAACCAAGCCCCATTGGCACTCCGATTCACCACCAAAAACATGTTCAACATCAAAGCTATGATTTTTAGAGTTTTTGACTTCCAAACACCAAAAATTGCAATGTTCACAAAACCAATCCGAACCAAAAGCAATTACACATGAATAAGTGTTAGGAATTCATACCTAACATCAATGATATCAAGAGAAGTAGATGTGAGTTCAAAACTCTCCCGTTTTAACTCAAAAACAAAGACGGAAAGCCCAATTGCAAAGAAAAGGCCAACCACTCCCCACTTCAACTCTACAAGCTTCAATCTAAGATCAAGACAAGTATTTCCTTAGTTAGGTTTAGGAAACTTCTGAAATTGAAGAGGAAAAGAGTCGGAGAAGATGAAGAGGAGGCTTACCAATAGCTTCACTTTGATTTTGGAGCAAGAATTCAAGTTTGCAAAAGTAAACTAGGGCTTGCAAAGTTTGAAATGATAATCTGAAAGTTTGAAACGTAAATTATGGAAATTGATTTAGGAAGACAAATGAAATGTTGATTTACAAATTCTAATTGAAATTGAATTTGATTTGGTTTGAAATTTATTAAATGACCAATCGGTTTAATAATTACCAAAGTTATTAAAGAGACCGGAATCGGTTATGGACATACATTCTGTCTAAACCGAAAACCACTTAATAACTATACACGGAGTGTGACCAGAATGAAGTGGTTGGAATGACGTACGCGGTGACTGAAGAAAGAGAATGATAATGGATAGCCTTGACACTTATGTCAAATTGGAAATGACTAAAACATGAGCCGTGCTGGGCCAAATGGGGTAAGCCACCTCGAACGAACACACTTCTTCGTAAACTACTCATTACTTGTTATTGATTGGTGTGCCCACGTAATTTTGGGAGTGTTGTTTCACGGTGTTGCGATCGTTGCGATGATGCATTTCCACCAGTCCGAATCAGGCAAACGGTAGTCTCACTACCTTGGGTATTGCCTCATGTGCCTTGTCATACTTGTATCCCTATATATGTGACCACTACGAATTTGTTTTGTGTTATACCTATGGAGTACTCCCTGATATCCCACCAGTTTACTATGGAGTACTCCCTGATATCCCACCAGTTTACGGTGGAATTTACAGTGCTGCATAGACTATAATGCTTATATAAAATGTGTCAAGGGGGATAATGGTAACGCTTTAACACTATTTTGATATTTTATATTACTGATAGACATTATCTATTTAGCGTATATTACTACATAGTAATAGTTTAACGGATCCTTAGAGGACGGTTATTCCAACGTCCTTTAAGTTACTTGTATTTCAGTTGTTATTTCACTTGAGTTGGATTTATAAATATAAGAATGTTAATCCTGACTCGAGTGTTTTGTGTTTTGCTTCCCGCTCGGGTCAGACTGAGTGTACCAGTATTCGAGACTCACCTTTGGAGTTGGAGCTTCGCTTGGAGATCCAGCTATCTATCCAGCTTTCATATATTCAATTGATTCTAAAAATGTATTCTGATATTGTATTCGACTATTGTATTCGAGACTTCTGTTGTAATTTATTTAACTCTTATATATATACAGTAGCTTCATGAACTACTATCTTTTGCTTCCGCTATATATTATTACTCCGTGTCTCTGATTCTGTGATTATTTATTTGTTGTATATATTCAGATTTGCCAAATTTAAATTAACAATTCGGTATTTTGAATTATTCAAGTCCGACATGTGCAGATGCGAATAGTCCTAAATAGCGGGTCGTTATAGTTGGTATCAGAGCTTTGGTAACTCTAGGAAAAACTCAGCATATAGGGTAAATGTATTTACATAATCACTCTCATTCGAGTTTCAATTTCATCCTTTTGACTCAATTCCTTTGAATTTTGGAACGCTCCCAGCGGTTCCAAAATTCATTCGTATCCCTCACTATTCATCTTCTTTCAATCCTGGGGCACCCCATAACTCCACTTCGAATGACACTCATAATGAATCGGCGGTCTCGCCAAACTTCGAATTATTAATGGGTGAAATTCCTTTATAACAGACATTGATTTACCGGAGATTTCTATATTCTCGGTTTACGATGCTATATATTCCCTGTTATACCTGAATTCTATTTCTTGAGGTCGAATGTCGATTTGCCTCAGAATTCTGCATCAATCTTATTCTTGAAGTCACAGTCGACCGATTAAGGTTGCCCGCGTTTTATATAAGTTATCCATCTCCCGATTTGTTATTTAAATCATCTTACTTTTGTTTTGAACCTACCTTCGAATCAAAATTCTCTTTAATTTGAGTCCATCAAATTTGAATCTCTGTCATTACTTTGAAAATCCATTCTTGTATCGTCGAGCGAGGAATTATAGTTGTAAATTAATGTTAAAAATGTTTTATATATTGTGTTGTTTGTGTTGCTGATGTTGATTTGGGTTTTCGATCAATTCGTCTGATCAACGCTATCGATAGAATTTCTAAAACACTTGAGCAGAGCAAACTGACACAATATTGTTTTCAAATTTAGTAAATTAAATAATACTGAATGATTTTATTATATATAAGTATAGATTTTTCTAAAATTAAAATATAATGAATTTGTTGTCAGAAATGATAATGATCGATTTTCATTTATTGTTTGTAAACCATTGACTATTGCATAATATAAATAAATGAATTTATAAAATTTAGTTATAATTTGATTTGGAATTTGAAATGAATGTAAATCAAGAATTTGAGAATTTAATTTCCGGTGATTTCAAACTTTGATTTTTAAATAAAGTGTGTGCTATTCAAAGTATTTTCAAATTAAAAAAATTTCAAGAAATTTAAATGATTAAACTAGAATTCTTCTCTTCGTAGCTGGAAAACAATCTCGGTGATGGCGGCCGCATCAGCGACATTTATATTCGAGTTTCGAAGTGGAGAGACCATTCTGTAGCTTCGCTATAGTTTTGCTTTGAAGAATTTAATTAATTTGGATTTCTAAAGTATGTTTTGATTTATAAAATATATTGATATATGGTTTAAATTGATTTGATATCTATAGTGTATATATCTGTTATCGCTAAATTGTTTGAAGTTAACCGGAAATTTAATTCTAAAAATATTGGGTAAAAGATGATTTTCAATTATAAATGAAACCAAATTCTTTTATAAATACATAATTTGAAATAACTGAATTGTAAAAAATTATTTGGATAATACTCAATTGCATTATATATAACTTACCTAAATTTTCAAAAGTTAACTATGTAATTGAATATTATACAGTATAAAATGATGTTAAAAGAATTTATAAATAAATTTGAGTAGTTTTAAATATTGTAAATATACTTAATATATGTGATAAGATATATTATGTGGAATAAATTTAATAATAATTTGGAATAAAAGAAATAAATTTATCGAATAAAATATGATTATAATAAATGACTATTCAAATTTATGATCTTTGAAATTGTTAATTTAGGATAATTGGATAATATATAATATATTTGTCTTATAAATATAATGTGAGTGCGTATAAAATGTTATTCACTTAAATTTTAAAATTATAAAATGTTAGTGAAGATAAATAGAGAAATAAGTTAATTGAATAATAGATTTGATTAATAAAATAAAAATTTTGTTTGAAATTTAATAAATTGAAGTTAAATCAACTTAATGAAATATCTTGAATTAACTGAATATAAATTGAATTTGTTTGAAAGAAACCTTTTGTATCCAACATTCATAAATGTGAAATTAAGTCAATTTGGTGGAAACCTTGAATTCAAAAACAAATTGTTGAATATAAATTAATTTTAACTGAAATCTGTATGGTTTAAATTAATTGAATATTATGTAATTCAAGTCTATTTTCTTTTGATTGTTTCTATTCTCCTACCTCCTTCCTTTTCGGGGATGAAAAGTTTTGAGTGGGAGAGAGTGTAACAACCCGTAAATTTAACCGGTTTTAGTAACGTATTTATTTGAAATCTTGTGAAATTTTAAACGATAAAATTTTGAAATATAAATTTGATACTTGGAATGCGTCTAGTTAAACATAGCAACTGGTAAATTTTCGTCCAAAAATAATTAAGTTTACTTCATTCTAAATTTACCTCAATTTAATCAGTTAAAAATCGATGAAAATAAAACGTTTTCGAAACCTAAATATTTTTATATAGGAAAATTCTTAATCGTCTTCTGAGCAAGACGTCATTTTACGTTTTTTCAAATTCGGACATCTTTAGCTCCGTCGATCTTATTTTTCTACACTTTTGCTGCATTTTTCAACATTAGAAAATTCGAATTTTTTTCAATCGTACCATAATTATCTGCGCCTCGTCGCCCTGACCAAAACGGTATATTCATTTGTGTAAATCGAAGTCCAACGTAAACCGTCGCGATAATTTAACTGTTCCAGACGGACCGGTTAAACCAGACTTAGCCCAAAACAAACATTCTGTATCCATTCAAAAATTTAAAAATAAAATTTGGCTGAGTTGTATTAAATGTGGTGGTTGGAAGCTAGAGGTTAGCTTGGAATAGGTGTGACGTTCCAGTATTCTAAGGAAAAAAATTGAAATTGTTGGCACCCATGAAAAGAAAATTAAAAAGCGATAGTAGTCTACACTGTTCATTCACGCACTATTAATTTTTTAAAAACAAGTTGCTATCCAAATGTAGTGCGTTTATCAATCATCTTCTTCCCTGAACCATCTATTCCCACGCAATCCACCCCATCTTCCTCCGACCTGAGCTCGCAACACCCGACCCCAAAACCCCATGTGTTTCCTCCTCCCCATCCCCTCACGTGAAACCCAACACCCAACAACCTCCTCATAACACCATTAATGCAGCTGACCCATCGCCTCAAAGCTGCCTTGTCACGGCCACCGAACCACCTCGCTCAACCATCATCCACGTCGCATCCCTCTTCCATAAAACACGAATCACTGATCGCCATTTCTCCTAGCCGTGCTCCACCATCTCACCTACTCCAACCGATCGAACCTCCTCCGTGTGAATGCAACCGCCTTGGCCAAGATCACAACAGCCCACGCAGCCATCAGCAAGTGCCGCAAACCCTCCTCCTCCACGCCTTGTCGACCCACGCACCAACCATGCAAACCCATTCCACCTCTCCTTAGTTCAGGCATGTTCACTGAGTTGCATATCTGGATTTATATAAAGTAAGATTATATATATATATATATATATATATATATATATAAGTTTAGTTTATATTATTATTATTATTGTTATTGCTGTATTACTTGTACAGTTAGGTTGTGCATGTCCAGCCTTAGTGCCTTGTCATGTTCTGAGGTATATTAGTTGTAGAAATTTGTGTTTATAATAACTAAAGTCGATAATATAATATGTATATTTTCAGCATACTCTTTATATTCTGCGTGTATAATATATATAGTATATTGTGTACGGTTATATGATAGTTTGTATGTAATAGGTTGATATATATAGGTGTGTGTGTTTTGTACAAAATGCTTTATTTGTTTATAAAGTATATAAGTGTAATGCATATGTTTGAGGTTATTGTGATTTATATTTTGCCTATAAAGTGGTTGCACGAAGCCTATTTTAATACTAAATAAATGTATTTGCAGAAACGTGTTTTGATATTATATTAGTAATATGTTTGTAGTTTTAAGATTTTAGTTATGAATCAAATATTGAATTTTGGTTTATGTAAATCTAGTTATTTTATGTTGTATAGCATATATAAAAATGTGCATATATAAAAATGTTGATAACATGAGTTATGTTCATATATGTTACGTCATTTTAATGAATGTACTATGTAAACTTGGTACATGTTTATATGAATGGAAGGTTATATTTATATTTATATATATATATATATATTAGTTCTAGGTATTAGTCTATATAAAGTATTGCTTTCAATTTTAATAACGTGACATGTTTTGATGTGTTTGATAACTAATGTATAATAACATGACGTGTTTAAGTGCTTTATGCATGTTATATTAATTATATGTTATGGTGTCTGCATTTTTGAATTGGTTTTAAGTATGGTTTTATAAAAATAATGCATGAATTTCAAATGGTTTGAACTAAAGTGATTTTTGTTATCATAAGTATGTATTTATTTTATTATTTTACTTTATATTTTATTTTATTTTTGCTTCAAATCAAAATATTTTTTTTATGAAATAACAAATATTCTTTATATATATCAAACTGATTCTGATTCAGTTCATCAATCTATGTTATCAGCTTTGTTCGTCGAATGGGTATGCATCTAACTTTGCTTTGAAATTTGTGCCTGGATCCGTAGCTCAAATTTCACTGTCCGTATCATTGTGCGTATCCATGTCATCTCCTATTCTCTCTAGCCTCGAAAGGTGAGTAATCATTCATGATTAATGTTCTTTTATATATTAAATTTGATTTCAATTGTAACGACAACTGAAATATGCTACTGTTGGTTATTTACACTGTTATATATGTTATTACCTGTACCAGTTCACCTGTGACATCTGACACCCTTATCTGTTATTTATGCAATGATAATCCAGTTTGATTGATAATTGATTGATTGTGAATGTTTACACTGGACGTTAAATTGTTAATTGTTTAAAGTGATAAATAATATGCAATTAAATTTGATATAGGAAAGTAATAATTTAAATTGATATACGTGATGAATTTGACTAGTTAAATTTGTATAATATAACCCCTTTAAATGTTAAAATAATTGACATGTAGAAATTGGTTAATTACACCTTGAACCATTGAATGTATGTTGTATAATCGATGTAGTATGAAATTGAATGATAGACATCAAGTGAAGAACCATATAAATATTAGTGTAATAATCTTTAATCTACATGAAATGATAGTGTAGATTCTAGAAATAATTATATTAATTTGCGCAAACAACCATGTGAACTAATGCGATTATTTCGGGATTATTTGAATTAATTATTGGATTGTTATTGATGGTTGCTATTGCTTGTTTATTTACTTTGACACAATCCCATTTATCACACTGCAAGTTCCCTTTACTATCCTTTGATTTTTGAATTGTAATGGAATCGGGTTGAAATGATTAGAATAGAGAATTAAATAAAACCCGATTAGTCAATAATTTGATAAAAATAAAGATTTATTTAAATAAATAAGAAGATTTGAAATGAAGTTGGAATTTGAATATAATGAAAGGAAAATGTTAATATAAAGAAAATATGAAACAAAAATATTAACATAGTAGTTATTAAAAGAACGTTATTTTAAAATAAATTAATTGACAATAAAATTTTGAATTATTCATTGAATTAAGTTTGAAATGATTTAATAATTAAGTTTGAATTTATAATTAAGTTTGAAATTATTAAGTTTTGGAATTATTTAATAATTAAGTTTGAATTTATTTAATTAAGATATGAAATTATTTAATGCAACGATCCAAGTTTTAATGACGAATTTAAATTTGTAGTTTAATTAAATTTTTGGATTAAATTATGGATTTGTTTGAATTTTTCAAAGATAATAAGAAAAGTATACTTATTTATTTTTGAATTTGTACTTGAAACTCAAAATGTATATTTTAAGTTGAATTGAACTATAAATAAAAAGTATAAGAATAAAAACTACTTATCAACATTGAATATAAGTATATAGAATAAAATATACGTTATAAATTTAATGCTTACGTTAGAAAATTTTAACAACATATTAATTTTAGAATGTCATTTAAATTACAAAGTAAAACTATAACAAAAGAAATACAAATAGAATTCAAAAACAAACAACAGTTTCAAGCTGGAAATTTAGTTCCAGGATTTAGTTTGAAAATCAAAAGAGAAAAAAAATATCTATTTTTCAAGGGTAGCCTGGAAGCTATCAAACCTGAAGTAGTAGATACAAATCTAGTATCAGGTCAGAGAAAATCAGATTCAAGCAAGTCCAAAATAAATTAAAATCCAAATCAAATATTTCAAGTATAGATCAACAGCCTGGAAACCAAAGTATCTAAGTATCAAAATACAAAACAAAACTGTACATGGATAATAAAATAACATAAGTTGTAAACAAAATAGGACATAGGCATTTAATGTTTTCTTCTCAAGCACACATGAATATCATCTCAACCGAAATGTATCACTTCATCTCAGTTTATAAAATAACATCTTTAGTCAAACCAGAGAAACAAAAAAAATTTACATGTACAAACATTTTTCTTCTACATATATGTGTGCATTATCTTATACCAGTTCGTTCAAATAAAACTATAAAAGAAAATAGCAAACCAGAGAAAATATAAGCATCATCATCTATAAACTCAAAATATCATTCAATTCAAAGTCAAGAAAAGTAAAACAGGATTCAAGAAAAATACTGCAGATTCAAAACACAGAGTTGCCCTTTGTTCTTCAAGTTAAAGTGAGCAAACTCTTTTTTTTAATTTGACTTCTTTGTTTTTACCTGTGAGTAAACAAACTGATTTTAAAATTTAACTTTTGTATTTGTTTTTTTTTTTGAATGATATATGCTTACTATAGTTTAAACTAATTACTCTATGTATATTCTGTTTGCACTAGGAATCTGTATATGATTTGTTATTCTATACATTTGGTTACAGAGTAAAGAAATGCAGAGAAAACAAATACTTCTTCATTTAAACCAAATTAAACTTAGAAATTTAAGCTAATTAAGTTGTTTAGCTAAATTTATAAGCCTGGAAATTTATTTTGAGCATAACTGTATAATATAGATACTGTTTCTTCAAGTTACAGTATAAAGAAATCAATAAGTCAAAATTTAAATGTTTTAATTTGTAAATTTGATCTCATATCTTGATTTAACACACAAAATTAAGATTTTTAATATAAAAGTGTTGATTTTTCAGTAAGAAAATAAGGTGCAATTTTCAAAGGAACCGAAAATGCTTATTTGAGATTATCCGATGATTCAACTGATTCTAGACGTTGAAATTCATGTTGAAGCTTGCTTGATAGTTGTTGATGATAGGAAAAATGCTAAAGAATTTTTCTAATGCAAAGATTTTTAAGTTGAATCGAATATAGGGTTTTGGGTTAAAAAATTACTGTGCTCTGTAAATTTTGGTTTTCGTCGCTGTCGCTTGATCGTGTGATTCGATATTTTGGATGAAGGTCGAGGAGAGTATGGTCATGGCGTGGCCGAAGTGGCTTTGCCTCTGGTGGTCAGTATTGGGAGAACGTGGCGTTTTACTGTCGAGTGTTCGAGCGTTTGGTTCGAGTTTCAAGCCTTTTTTCGATTTCGTGAATTTCGCGACGAACTGGAGATTGCTCTCGAGTGTGAGGTCTTTACGTGACTTGTTGGAGGCATCATGGGTTGCCATAGGGGAGACGAACCACCGTGCACGTGCACGGTGGCGTATGTGTCAGTTAAGTCCATTTTTTTGGTCATCGCAAGTTATTGCTTGAGAATGTGGGATGGTTACTTCGAGTAGAGCTTAGGTGCATGCGTGAGTGTATTTGTTAACTGCAGTTTATATTTTAGCTTAAGAAAAAAAATAGAAGAAGAAGAAAAGTAGGAGGAGAAGAAGAGAGGGGGAACTGGGAAAAGAAGGAGAGGGACTCGAGTTTACTCGAGTAACAGAGAGTGAAGGTTTCATTTTTACAATGGATTAACTTAATAAATTTTTAAGTCATTTTGTTAAACAAAGCCTAGTATTTGTTAAGTAAACATTGTTGACAAGTCTTAAACTAAGATTTGATTTAAAATCTACTAAGAAAGGTTTTCTAATGTAAGATGAAGTTTTATCGGGTTTGATGGGGTTTTAACTCAAGTGACACTCGAGAATTTGGGAAGCTTGCTTCGGGTTTCACTGGACCACGCGAATAAATTTCATGTTGCCTTAGTGTGAAAACTTAAGTAAACTAAAAATTTAAAGAAAAAGAAAAAAAGAGGAAGAAGAAGAACGAATGAGAGGGAGAGAAGAGGTCACGGGTAATATGGGGGCTTAGCTCGAAGTAACACTCGAGTTCATTTGGGTGTTTTCTCGGGTTTGTTTCAATTGGCAGCAATGTATTTAAAAGTAAGATTAAGTGACAGTTTTTCATCAAAATTTGAACTCTGTAAAACTTATTAAGGTTTAACAGTTTTAAGTTAAAAACTTAATACAAGTTTAATTATCTTAGTTAATACATAACAATGTTTTAACAATTAATTATTATTACTTTAATTAAGTAATTACTTCAAGATAAGTATTTAATTTATTAATATTTAAGTTTGTAGTTAGTAATACATTGATTTTCACCAAGTTAAAGAAGACTTTTAAATGTTAATTAAGATGAATAATTAACATTAAGTAATTATTTTAGAAGGAAATTAAGAATAATTTCATTTTAATTGTAATTAGAGTTTGAATTAATTAAGGTTTAAGTGATAAGTAGTTAATGGTAAATAAATGGATAATTAAAGTTATTAATTTATAATTAAAGTTATTAATTAATGATTAAAGGATAGTTAATCAAGGTTAAATAAATTGATTATGAAGTAATTAATTAAATAGTGTGAATAAAGTAATTAAGTAATTAAGACTTAATAATTGATTAAGAATTGATTTGTTAATTAACTAATTTGAAATGAAATAACGAATCAATTGATAATTAATGATAAATTAAACAGGGTTAAGAAATTAATTCTCAAGAAATAAATTTTAAATTGAATTAGTTACAATAAGAACTAAAGATGGTTGTTTATGGATTGTGTATGTAGGATATCTGATTTGTTGTATAACGAATTGATACTTCTGTTTGTGAATTGTGATGCTATGTGATGTGAATTACTCTGTGCTGGATTATGATTGATGATTTTTTCTGTATGTCTATGTGAAAACCCATTTACCCGTAAAACAGCATTTGAATTTCGATGCGACAGGGAGTCGGATTATGGTTAGTTATCCGAAACCAATGTAACGACCCGAAAATCCGTACTTCTTTGAGCTGGCAACATTCCACAACAATCCAGCCAAAGAGGAACAAACCTACGAGTCTTTAGGGTTAAAGAAAAAGAAAGTGGTAGAAGAAGAAAGAAAGAAGCAACAGAACAATATCAGAATCTCACAATCGCAGCGGAACAACATATAATAGATAAATGAATAATCTTTAAACAGAAGAACTATATCAGTTATTACATTACATTACATTACATCATCAGAGTATACAACAACAAACAATAACAAACAGCGGAAAAGAAATACTATATACTAGTGAATACGGCATGCCATCCAGCTTGCCTTCAGCAACTCCTGAATTCCAGAATATCCTGATAACCTAACTCTAGACTGCCCGTGTGGAAATTGGTGGGCACCCAGAGTTTAGAAAGGAAAACAATAAACTCCGAGTCAGTCATGGGACTGGTGTGAGAACTTAAAATAGTTTATCTTTAAAACAAAGAACAGGATAATTTTAAAATAGATTCGGAATGCTTTTTTAGAAAATGAGACTACCATAAGGCCTCCTGCACGCTGCAAACGCAGAATCGTAGGAGATTTCTCCGTATGATAGTCAAAGATGCTTGATACGCATTAAAAGAAACATTTGATATTATTACTAGTGCATAGTGTAGGAAAAATCATTTCGAAAGTAAAGATATAAATCTTAGCCAGCATAGGCATTTCGCACTTATGCCTACTATAGCTACCATGTTCAATAGCATGTTACTGCAACATCCCAGGCAGGTTATACAACTAAAACCGTATAAGATCGTATTGTTTCGTTGGATTTCCAACAAATGGTCAGGCCAAGGAACTTCCCATTTCCACGTGGGTACGCCTCTGGAAAGACGACCCGAGAACCTAACCGGATCTCTGCCAACACAAGGCCAGGTTACCCTTCAAACTGGGTAACTACTGACACGAATATGTCATTCCTCGATCGTAACCGATCTATATCTGAGGATCCTCGATTCCAACAACCACAAAGTAATAAATTTGCAGCAACAACATAGGTTAAGTATCTGGGCTCCATTCTATGATACCACCTCTATCCAGAAGGAATGACATACACTAAAGGGGCGTTACCCCCTAATAACCTTGTCACATCCTTCTTGTTTTGACCATTTCCGGGGTGTGAGGTCCGACGAAGTCTCGTCCACAAAGCCACGCTTTATACAAAAGCTGTGCTTTTACCATCAAATGCTCAACAACACTTCGTATGCCACATTACCAATTTGGTAATGTATCACTAGTAACCATCAACTACATAACCTCTAAGGGTGTTAAGCTAAGAGAATAAATTCTCCGCCACCAACGGAAATATATTTGATAGAAACCAGTTTACATCTCAAATTGTAACGTCAGACACACATCCATACAAGTCCGTTCTGGGATCGAACGGAACCGAAGGCACTTCCAAAAATGCCCTTGCAATCCGGATATTCATTAATCACGACCGGACTTCCCATCACAAAGGGTAATAAATTTCTATATCGGAGATCAGCCGATGCAGAAACATTCAACGGTAATCGTTTTCATAAATATCCGGTCTTCAACAACGGTCATCAAATGCAATCCATAACGACGTATCACATATTCAGAATGGGTTGTACGACCCCAAGGTCCTTTCCCGGCTAACCCGAATAGTGAGCACTTATTTTGAAAATAAGCGTGGCATTCAAATTCAAGCAAATCACAACAAATACCCATTCAAAGGTAAATATTGATAGTCGGTTATTTAACTATCAATAGGTATGCACAACATCACCAGATTCCAAATAATTTCCTAAATTATTTATTTTCCAAATTATCTTTACTAGATATATAATTTCCACACTTCAACCATTTGAAACAAATTTCAAATCACTTTTCACCTTTACCACTTTTGAAAACAAATTTCAATCATTTTCCTTACGCGGAAATACTTTCATTTCAAAATGGTTCATTTAAACCAATTAAATAAATCCTTACCGATTTACTTTATATTTACGTTCCAAATCCATAAATTTATTCCCACACTTCAAAAATAAATCAACATTTATTTTTAAACAAATTTCACTTTCTTTTATAAATTCCATAGTGAATTTACAATTCCAAAATATCTACGAATATACGATTTCAAATCGATTTCTAATATTCATTTTCAATTTATCTTTAAAATATGAAATCTCAAAATATTCGCTTCATATTGGAAAAACATTTCCATACTTATTTAAAAATAAGAAATTCACAAATCCATTTATTTTCAACACTTGGAAAATATTCAATATACTTAAATCAAAATTAAGTATATATTTCATTCTTTAAAGAAAACGTGCGCTTAAACACATTTATTTGAGTCAAAACGAATGTTGCGTAAAACATCGTTACGACCACTCAAAATCACTAGTATAGGGATTCGAAATTAAGATTGATATATAAATCCCAATACTATATAAAACCTTCCCTTTCGGAAATCATTTACGATAACAACAGTGTTATAGTCCACCATTTTCTTATTTCTCGAAAACGTCTATTTCAACAATAAATGTTGAAATCTATGGTTTCGATAGTAAATACAGTTTAAAACATCTTTAAAACAATTAACTTCATTTTATGATATCACTTCCCCAAAAACATATCCATTTTCTTTAATAATATATCCACTGTCCAAAATCGTGAACATAACTCCCAACCAACTCCTTATTATTACACATATTATATAAAGGATAATTCGCTATCCAAAATCGCGAATATATCTCCTTTACTAAACTTCTATATTTAATTTATCAAATTCAATTAATTTTGGATTTATAAAACAATGTTTATAAATTCCATTTCTATTTATAAAAATTTCGATTTACAAATCTCCTTTATTTACCAATTCAATTTATAACTCAATTTTATCCCCAAAATCTAATTTATAAGTTAATTACTTATAAATCTTTTATTTTACAAAAAATCTAATCATTGTATAATTTCACAATTTATACAACTGTGAATTTCATTCACTTATGAAATCCAATCATTCTTCATTTTAACACTTACAAAAACTCGTTTTATAATTTCTATATTTTTAATTTATAAATATTAGTTTTATAAATCTTTTATATAAACCGTTTATAATAATTCAAAAATCTCAATTAACACCATTTTATAAATTAATTGACTATTTATTTCAAAAATACATTTCGATTATATTTCTCAAAAATCATAACTTTTATAACTTTAAATTTTATAATGTTAATTTATTTAAAATGAATCAATTCAAAAATTTAATAAAACGTATACTTTCAAAAATCACTTTAAAACCCTTTTTAAATTTGAAAATCATCGCTTTAAAATCTTTTTACAATTCCAAAGTTGGCCCAATGATCCAACACACCAAATAGTCAATCACGACATCCAAATATCATATATCGATATGATAATCAACAAACATCACAATATCTGTAATCAAATAAATATTGGTGAGGAATCCAGTTGGATCCCTCCAACCTGTTTCCCTGCATCCACAGACATTAGCACAATACCAATTCCGTTCCAGTACGGAATATCGCGGTATATGGGATTTATAAAATATTATCCGCTATCATACGGCGCAATAGGGTCTCATCCGCTATATAATGCGGGAAATCAACTCCAAGTAAATATATAATACCAATTCCATACAAGTTGGAATTATCGCGGTATATGTTTTTAGTAAATAACTTCCGCTTAATATACGGCGTATAATGTCTATTCAACACAATAGATAACAAATTATCATTCAATCAAACAATCAAAAAATTTAAATCTAACTATTTAAAATTTAAATCGAAACAATTTCGATTGAGTGAGAAGTTCTCACCTTGATTCAAATAACGGTTGCAGCGTTTTATTTCGAATAAAATTAAACGCGTGTTTAATTTTACCTGAAATTCAAACTAGCTCCAAATGACTCCAAACAAACTCCATTGCGTAGTGCTCGACAAAACGAAGCCAAGCAATTCGTTTCGTCGAAATTCGACCTCGTATGAGAAAGTTATAGCGTTTTAAAGAATTGAACGAATTTAATTATAATAATTTACAAAATTATTTATTTTTCACACCCTAATTGTTCTGGCCGTTGATTTCGTTGATGAGAATCTGGGCCGTGCCCCTTTCCCTTTCTCCCTCTTCCAGTTTCCGTCGCTCAAAAACCAAACCCATGCCGCCATTGTTCCCTCAATTTTCGAAGCCACCACGAACACTTCCACCTCGATCAACTTGCGCCATTCAATTCGCCATGACGTGCTGCCCCTACACCGTGATTATAGGCGAACTCGGCCTCCCCCTAACCTCGTTTTTCATGCACGAACCGAGCACACACACGGCCAAAAAATCCACCTATGGTCGACGATTCGTCGACCCACCGTATGGATTTGAAGCTCTACCCTAGATCTACAACTTTGTAGTTGATCACTTTTTGAATTAACGTGTGGATTTGAAGAAAATTAGAGGAGAAGGAAGTGAGTTTTCGGCCATTAATAAAGTAAACGGCGGCTGCACGTTTTCAAACCCTAGGTTTGTTTTTCTCTGCAAAAGTGAAGTATTTCGTCCTTTTATAGAAAATTCGCCAAACACTATTCACCCGAAATTTTCCGAACTCCAAACGAAGCGTGCCGGTTGGCGTTTCTAAGGTTTACCCCGCGTTCCGAACACAATGGAACATGTTTCGGAGGCTAATTCGATCAAATTTGAAAGATACGATTTCAAATCGAATTATTTAAATTCAAAATTCACTCGAATCGATTTCTACGCGTTTTAGCTTGCCCCGGACAAACCGTAAATCCGATTGACATGAAATTTTAAACGATACAATAATATAACATTACGGATCCGATGAAACTAGTTTCGTTGAAATCCGAGACTGTTTGAAAAATGGCTATTTTAACTCGTCAATTAAATATTAAAATATTCAATTTTCACAAATTAACTTTAAATTCAATTTTAAAAGTTCTATAACATCATTCTAACTCTAATATGATAAAATAAAATTTTACAAATCATTTTCAATCATATTAAACCCAATTTTCAGTTATTTCTGTAATCTCAACTATTAAATTATCGATTTAATTACCCAATTAAATCCAATCATTCGAAATAAAATTTATTCAACTTATAAATTTCACTTATTAATATTTAAAATTAATTAAATATACAAATTTTATTTGACATAAATTCTGGGTCGTTACAGAAACCTACATCGAATCATAATGATGAATCTTTGTGATTGATAAATTTATTTATCCAGGAATCTGTGAATAAAGATAAGCGTTATGGATTATATCGCTTATCGATATTGATATCTCTGTAATAATGGATGTTGTGCACTATTGTGTAAAACCCTTGGACCACACTATACACACACAAATATGGATTTCACGTGGAAATCGGTTAAGTCACATATTTTTGAATAAGTTTTGAATTTGAATTTTAAATTCAAATAGTTTTGGAAATAAATTAAGTTTAATGTGAAAGGAATAGTTTTGGAAATAAATTAAGTTTAATGTGAAAGGCTTTTGAAAAAGTAATTTTTTTTTTAAATGAAAGTTGTTTTGAATAACCTAATAGAGGTTTGGAATTTGAATAATTCAATTTAAATTTGAATTCAATATCTGAAATTGAATTCTATATTCAGTATTTATGATTAAAAAAGGACTTTACAAGTTATACGTGTTTAAACCGTTTTTAAAGCGTTGTTTTGGGAATTTGAATTAACCTAAAGATTTTAACTTGTATAAATGAAATTGGATTTTTTCAAAACGAAAACTGTTTGTTTTCAAATAATAAAAGCTTTCGAATAAGAAATAAATTTCCTATTTATATTAAAAGGGATTTCAATTAAACAGAAGATAGTTTTCCAAGTTATGAATGAAACTTGGAAACAGTTTGAAAGCTATGAGATAAATCTTGATTTTAAGATTTAAATGAGTTAATCTAATTGAAACGGAAATTTTTTTGAAATCCGTGAATGGATCTTTGTGAAAACTGAGTGAACTTTGTGAAATAAATCTTTTTGTTTAAAAGATTTGAAATGGTAATTGGTTTAAAGCATTTGAAAGAAAATTTGGAATTATTAAGTTGTGATTTAATTGAAATCCCATATCCATATATTTTTAAATATTATGCTCATTATTAGGTTTAGACGGGAGAGGACCAAATAATGATACGTCGTTATGGATAGCATTTGAAGACCGGTGGTGAAGACCGGGTATTTGCGAGAACGATAGGATGACCTATCGATTGTCTCTGCACCGAGTAGCTACGGTATAGAGATTCCCTAAGTGATGGGAAGTTCGATCGGGATTGTGAATACCCGGATTGCAAGGGCTTCTTTGGAAGTGCCTTCGGTTCTGTTCGAACCCAAGACGGACTTGTATGGTTGTATGTCTGACACTACGCTTTGAGATATAAAGCAGATTTCTTTCAAATACATATCTATTGGTGGCGGAGAATTTATTCTCTTAGCTTAACACCCTTCTCTGAGACGTACGAGCTCAGAAGTTATGTAATTGAAGATTATCAGCGATATACTCCCAATTTGGTAGTGTGGCATGCTAAGTGCTGCTGTGTATTGATGATCATTGGTTGATCATTGGTGATCAAAGCATGGCTTTCGTGTAAAGCATAGCTTTGTGGACGAAACCTCGTCGAGCCTCACAAACTGGTAATGGTCGAAACAGTAATGACGCGGAAAGGTTTCTGGGGTAGCTCCCCTAGGGTGTGACCATTCCTTCTGGAAAAGGATAGTATCATGGTATGGAGCCCAGATACTTACTCGTGTGGGAACAGTAGTATATTTATTACTGTGTGATGTTTTTGGTGTTGAGAGCTCTCGGATAAAGGTCCCAAAGGACCGGGAATGGCATATCTATAGGTATTACTCCCGGGCAGGGAGGAACCCGGCCTTGTGTTGGCAGAGAGCCGGGTAGGTTCTCGGGGCGTCTCGCCAAAGGCGTTCCCATGTGGCAGTAGGAAGTTCCTTAGCCTGACCATTTGTTGGAAATCCAAAAAAACAATACGCGCCCTGTGCGTTTTAGTTGTAGAACCTGCCATTTAAAATGGTAGCTATAGCTGGCATAATATAATGGTACCTATGCTGGCTAAGATTAATATTATACTTTCAAAATGTTTTCCACTATGCACAAGTAATAATATCAAAGAATTTTGCGTAGTAAGCATATTTGACTATCATAAGGAGAAATCTCCTCCAATTCTGCGTTTGCATTGTGTGTGTGGCGGGAGGCCTTATAGTAGTTCCATTTTCGAAAAGCATTGTGATTATCAAATTTAAATCTTTTGATTTTTTTTAAAGACAAACCATTTTTTTTGCTCATACTATTCCCATGACTGACCTTGAGTTTATTGTTCTTTTCCTAAACTCTGGGTGCCCACAATTTTCCACACGGACGGTCTAGAGTTTGGTTTTTTAGATAGTTAGGTTCAGTAGATTATCTGGAGCTAGTTCAGTCTTTGGATGCACACCAGCCTTGCTTATCTAGGTGAAATTTTGATGGGGGATCGAGCTAGGAGCTTTGGAGCTTTTTGGATCAGAGTTGTAGAATTGGATTCTGTGAAGACTTATCTCATATTGTATCATGTTCCACTGTATTCTGTGTTGTATATTCTATAATGTTGATGATTATCATTGTATCAAATTGATGTATCGTATATTGCATTCATATTATATCAGCGATATCATCTTTTATTTTTCTGCTGTGTTATTATCATCTAATGGTGTTGCAAGCTCCCGCGATACGAAATTGATGTTGTTGTCGGACATCGAGTTCGGGTCGTGACATTTAATAATTAAATAAAATTGAATTATTTGATAATTAAATAAAAATTTGAATTCTTTGATAAGAAAACTGAACTTTTGAATAAGTGAATTTGAACTTCGTTAATAAATAAAATTGGGTTTCTTTATTTATTAAGTTTGGAAAATTATTTAAGTAAGTTAATAAGTGAAATTGAACTTCTTGAATAAGTGGAATTAAGTTCTTTATTAATTAAGTTTTGAAATTTGTAATGAAGAAAATGAATAAGTGAAATTGGATTTCTATAACAAGAAATAAAAAAAGATTTACTGAAAATAATGTAAGACTTGTAATTTAAAGAACCTGATTTGACGAATCTAATTTAATTCAATTCGTAAGTTTTGATGCAATAGATTGAACTTAGGTAATTGATTTAATGAACTGGAAATTATATGGAAATTGTTTTGAATGATAAATTAACTTAACGAATATTGAATGAAATCGATCAATGAATTTAAAATTGATTTGAATGTTAAATTAAATAAATTTAAATGATTATGGGATGAAACGTATATATGAACTTTAATCAATATTTGAATTGTTTAAATAAAAATTGAAATTGAATTATAAGATCTTGAAATGATAATCTGAAAGTTTGAAACGTAAATTATGGAAATTGATTTAGGAAGACAAATGAAATGTTGATTTACAATTTCTAATTGAAATTGAATTTGATTTGGTTTGAAATTTATTAAACGACCAATCAGTTTAATAATTACAAAAATTATTAAAGAGACCAGAATCGGTTATGGACATACTCCCTGTCTAAACCGAAAACCACTTAATAACTCTACGTGGAGTGTGATCCAGAATGAAGTGGTTGGAATGACGTACGTGATGACTGAAGAAAAGAGAACGATGATGGATAGCCTTGACATTTGTGTCAAATTGGAAATGACTAAAACAGGAGCCGTGCCGGGCCAAATGGGGTTAGCCACCTCGAGCGAACACACTTCTTCGTAAACTACTCATTACTTGTTATTGATTGGTGCACCCTCGTAATTTTGGGAGTGTTGTTTCGTGGTGTTGCGATCGTTGCGGCGATGCGTTTTCACCAGTCTGGATCAGGAAAACGGTAGTTTCACTACCTTGGGTATTGCCTCATGTGCCTCGTCATGCTTGTATCCCTATATACGCGGCCACTACGAATTTGTTTTGTGTTATACCTATGGAGTACACCCTGATATCCCACCAGTTTACGGTGGAGTTCACAGTGCTGTATAGACTATAATGCTTGTATAAAATGTGTTAAGAGGGGTAATGGTAACTCCTTAACACTATTTTGATATTTTATATTACTAATAGACATTATCTATTTAGCGCATATTACTACATAGTAGATAGTTTAACGGATCCTTAGAGGACGGTTATTCCAACGTCCTTTAAGTTACTTGTATTTCAGTTGTTATTTCACTTGAGTTGGATTTATAAATATAAGAATGTCAATCCTGACTCGAGTGTTTTGTGTTTTGCTTCACGCTCGGGTCGGACTGAGTATACCAGTATTCGAGACTCACCTTTGGAGTTGGAGCTTCGCTTGGAGATCCAACTATCTATCCAGCTTCTAGATATTCAGTTGATTCTAGAAATGTATTCCGATATTGTATTCGACTATTGTATTCGAGACTTTTGTTGTAATTTTTAACTCTTATATATATACGGTAGCTTCATGAACTACTATCTTTTGCTTCCGCTGCATATTATTACTCTGTGTATGTGATCCTGTGATTATTTATTTGCTGTATATGTTCAGATTTGCCAAATTTAAATTAACAATTCGGTATTTTGAATTATTCAAGTCCGACATGTGCGGATGCGAATAGTCTAAAATAGCGGTCGTTATAAAACAAATCTGCAGTAAAACTACTCCGAAACTCGAAAATGAATGTCGATGATGCGTGCACTCATCACCGAAATTATTTTCTAGCGACAGAGAGGGGAGTACAGAACTTATTTCTTTTCCAAAGTTTCTTTAAAACAAACCTTTCAAATTATATTGAAATATATATTAGAAAATACTTCTAACAATATTACTATTATATTTTCAAAATCGCTAAAAAGAAATATTTAAAACCCCGGAATTTACGTTCAAAATTCCCAATTTCCTTTTTATTTTATTTTCAATCTCATTTCAACTATTATTTATAAATTTTCATTAACTAACAACCAATATATTGAAACCAAATATAACCTTTATAAAAATTTATCTTATATAGAAAATATAGTAGGAAAAATTATTTCATTCACCTATATTCAAAACAAATATTGTGTCGATCTGTCCTATTAAGTGTTTAGAAATCCTATTGATGTCATAGCATCCCATGCACCAACCAGAATTTATAAATACAAAACGGAACAAATTAACACAATAACAAAACCTTTCTATAACACTAACAAGTACCCTCTCTCATATATATACACTCAGCGACTCCTACAAGATATTACTACCCTATTCATGAAGAGTCAAACCCCACAAAGAAAAGGTTTAACACTAAACCAAAGCTCTGATACTAGATGTAACATCCGCCATTTCACACGCTTTAAATCGACACACGTGCCAATTCAAACCATACAAAATGGCGGATTGTTATGGGGTAAATAAGAAAATGAGAAAGAAATATAAAAAAACAGAATCTCACAGCGGAAGGATAAAATATAATAATCAAATATACAGTTTATGAAGTTGTTCACAAAATATTTGATTTTATTTATATAATACATATCAGAGTTACACATACCAGAGAAATCAACTAATAATGCAGCGGAATAATTGTGATGCAGTGGACTAATGTAATATATAATAGTAATAAATCTTCCTCTTCGTCCTCCAGAAGTAAGATCTTCAAATCCTGAAATGCTCAGGCTGATCCGAGCGAATTGAAAAGACAAAACACTCGAGTCAGAACTAAAAGATATTATGTAAGTTAAATCAACAGAAATAAATATGAGTGCAGTAACTTACGAGATGCTCGGGATTCACATCTCCTATGGATCCGTTAAACTATTTACTATGTAGTAATATTTCGCTATTATAATAGTGTCTAATAGTAAAATAAACTTACTTTTTTCTTAGCATTAAGGGGTTACCCATATAGCCCTTAACACGTAATAATCCCAGTGATCCATCCAATATCATAGTCCCTCCTGATCGAGAAGCCACCAGAGGATACCACACGGGCTATGGGAGAAAACCAAACTCGTACAAGGCGCGATAGGGTAGGTGACACGGCACAACTAGACAATGCCAGGGTAGATATACCAATTGCTATCCGGGCTGGTGGTAACGCATGGCCGCAGCTACCGCCCACCTCGAGCCACACCCCCAAATAAAAATAAATCAAAAGTGGCCACCAAATCAAATCCAAAAGTCAGTATAATATCGAAGGGATGTGTCAGATCAAAGGTGCTACCTCATTGGCCCGAGAATCGCTCCTGTTTTAGCCACCTTAAGCCAACTCACGGGATTCGGGTCCACGTATTTACCTCGAAGAAAACGCCGCCGCCATCCTACTTCATTCTGGAATCTCCACTGTATACACGGTTGTTAAAGTGGTTTTCGGAGTTGGCAGCGAGTATGAAAACTTTCGATCCCAGTCTCTTTAACAACCAAACGTTATTATAACACCGCGGTCATTTCAAAAATAATTTATACTTCAAAACCAGGATATAATATTTATTTCAAAACCATATGAATACGACATCATTTCAAATTTAAAAACAAAATCAGTATGATATCATTTTCAAATATATCCTTTTCTAAACCCAAAACATTTCAAAGTTGTAATATTTCGAAACCAAATGCTTGAAATATAGCCTTTCAAAACTTAAACCTTTGAATTTTATAACATTGAAATATAACTACACCACTTAAATGGTTTAAATATTAAATTGCTTAATAAAATAAAATAGCTTCTTCACCTTCCCAAATCAATTCCAAATATGGGTTTAAATCCCCAAATAAACAAATAAAATTTCCATATATTTCAAAGCTTAAATATTCCACCATTTCAAAACTAAATCTTGATAATTTCATATATATCAATTTCAATTACTATTATTTAGATTTGAAATGTTTACTTAAAAAAATCAAATATCATTTAAGTAAAACTTCTAAACTTCAAATAACAGGATATTCTTTCAATTTAATTAACTTGATAATATTCATTTAAAATCGACTTGATATTATTTTAAGTCCTCTAAACCAAAATCAAGTTATAAAAATCATAACTTTTAAAATCTCAAATTTATTTAAATTTCAAATAAATTTTATTCGAGGGTAAATTCTTAAATACATTAATTCAAATCAAATTCATATCTATCTTCCAACATTAATTTTATTTAAGACATTATAAACCCTATAAATAAAATTTTAAAAAAATACTTAACTGTATTATACCTTAATAAAATCAACATCTATTATTACCCTTCTTTTATACTTTAAACCAATTTTATACATAGCTTAAAACCAAGAAATTAATTATATATAAAATACATTTATACAATACCAAATCCATACCTCATAAAATGTATATTTCTTTACTAACCATAGAAAATCATTTCAAAATATTTTAACACATAGGCCGCGGTGCCTGTGTGTAATTTTCGATCCTATGGTCAAATGATACGGATATTTATCATTTCAATCCGTAATTTAAAATAAAATTGCAGTTATATATCATTTCAAACCGCAATCCGAATGAAATGAAAATGCATAATAACTTGCAGTTTATGCAATATAAAATACAGCATCCATTCACCCAATATCAACCATCAGCCATTTATCACAATCATCATCCAATTCAAACAATAGCATCAATATAGAACAGATAATAAACAACAGGTATTAACTAGCAGTTTATATTCAATGATAAATTAAATAACTGTTTAACTGGTAGTTTATATGCAATAATAAATAAATAACAATCTAATTAAATAAATGTAATTTAACTGAGAGGATGATTAAAATACGCCAACAATCATAGATAAATTTTATATCACATCAAAAATTAATTTAACAAACATAAGAAATCTTAGAAGTTGTGAGTGGGTTAAAACACTCATCTTTGATTTTAGCCCATAAAAATCCAAACAGAAGCGCAAAACTCAACAATCTCCAAATTCAACTAAATCAATTTCATGTTGTCCGAAATATAAATTTGAATCCAACAGAAGAAATCGTGCGTGAATCAAAGTTTATATGCAAAAGATATTCATGTTACAAGAAATATTATTAAAATAAAATTTAGTACGCGTTAAAAATATATATAAATAAACAAATTTTAATACTTACATTTTCTCAAGATAAGGCTTGAGGAAAGGATTGAAGAACAACTAAGATGAGGACAGGAAGTGTACGAAAATGAAAAAAATCATTTTTATAAAAGAATGCTTTTGGATTTGCAAGAATAAGAACTTTTGAATATGAGGTGTTAGGAGAAACAAAATGTAAAAGAAGAAATAAGATGTAGGTTATTTATAATTAGAAAATGAATGTGGAGGGACAAAAATAAATGTCACGTTTTATTATTAAAGCTTCAGTCATTAATAATACGTACGGAAATGTACGTAGGAATGGAAAAGTTTGCAAACGAAAGTAGAATTTTAAATACGTGAAAATAAGGTGGCAAGAATTAAATACAACCAAAAAATCGAGGCTCATGTATTAAACAGAAGGAGAATAAACGGATCAAGTATTAATAATAAGGTAACTATTTTAAAACGTTCATGAACAATTAATAATAAAAGAAATGAGGGACCATGTACGTCACACAACCTTTTGAAATACAATTTTTTTTTGAAACGTAACCGAATTAACTTTATTAACTCGAATAATATTCAAATTTGTACGCATTTAGGTTTTTATCTACGCATAATAAAATATTTATACTTACCTTAAAAATGAAAACATTTGATTTGTTTTTCCCAAAATGATCTCTTATTACCATTAAAACACCCTTTTTGTTTAACACAAAACGTGCATTTTTTATTAAATCTATTAATTGCAATCACGGTTTTCTTTCCTTTTAATTGAAACATTTGAACTACATTAATTGCAATCACTTACAAAGTTAAATTTAAAAACTGACAACTAAAATGCATGGAAAAAAATAGAAAAATTGTTTATACACAAGAGTAATAAATAACTTACTGAAATATATTATTTTCCTATTCTTGAAATCAGTCTGTAAGCTAAAACACGGTTCAAATACACATATGTTTCTTTCTTTAAAATCAATCATTCTATTCTATATTTTAATGAAATTAAACCTACATTCATAAATGAAACATTCATTTTATTTGATGTAAATGTTCTTTTTATTAAATCAAACTTTCCTTATATTTTCACAAAACATAAGCTGCTTTTAATTACACCTATTAATTTACCATTAGTATTCTCTCTCCTATTAATTGAAAATATTCAATTACATTAATTTCAGTTGATTAAGTTTCAAAATGGGCTAAATGAATGTAATGAGAAGTACAACAATTACTTCCTATCAATTAAATATATTAAGATTAAATTAATTAATCACCTTTTTATTCAATATTTATAAACTAACCAATTCATCTTTTTTAATCACTTAGACTTTTACAATGACTCAATACAAGTTAATATGTGTAACAACCCGCATATTTATCGATTTTTATATTTAAATATTTTATTTAAATATTTTATCGATACTCAAAATTTGGTCCGAAAAACTACTTTTTGCATACGGTCGAATTAGGACTCGGGACCACTCCCATTGAGTTTAAAATGCCGTTTGCGACCTTTTTGAGTGTAAGCTTCGATATGTTTGGAGTTAGTCAAGTTTTGCTACTTTTTCACTTTGGTTTGGGTTCAGCCCTATGTTTAACTTATACTCAAATCTGAAACACTCCTCCCCATTCATTCTCACTTCCTCCTCTATTCAGTTTTAATACATCAATGGTGGGAGAGATGGGAAATTAAAACTCCAAACCCTAGTTTTCTTTTGCAAATCAAACTCTAGCTCCAAGCTAATAGAAGAACCCATTGGTAAGCTTCTCTTCTTCTTCTCCAACTCATTTTCTTATCAATTTCAGAAATTCCTAAACCTAAATTTGGGAATGTTCTTCTTTTAAAGCTTAGAATCAAGCTTCTTGAGTTGGGTTTGAAGAGTGGTTGATTCTCCTTTGCTTTCAAGCTTCTTCTTCAATCGTTTGGGTACAAAGGTGAGATTTTTATCTCACATCTTTTTCTATATCTACCATTGTTGTTAGATATAAATTCCTAACATATGTGCATATTCATTTGCTTTCAATTTGAATTGATTTGTTGAATTTTCCAAATTTTTGTGTTTTGGTCCAATTTTATGAAAAACCTTTTATGGACATTTGGACATTGATATTCGGGGTGTATCGAAGAGCTTTTAAGGCCGGGTTGTCGCTTGGCGTAAATCCTTAGTCGATATTGCTCGTCTGATCGCTTCCGATACGTTTTGGCCCCCAGACCAGATGACCAGACGTCTGGTGACCAAGTCCAGGCGTCTGGTTTGGACCTGGAAAGAAAAATGTATGCGCGCATATTATAAAAAAATTCCAGAGAACAAAACCAGACGTCTGGATTCAAAACCAGACGTCTGGCCATGGCTCAGACGTCTGTTTTGGCTATTTCAGATGTAACATCCCGCCTTTTCGCACGATTTAAACAGACACACATGTCGATTCAAACCATACGGAAGGGCGATTGTTATGGGGTAAATAAGAAAAACAGAGAAGAAGAAAAACAAAATAGAATCTCACAGCGGAAGGATAAAATATAATAATAAAATATACAGTTTATAAAACTGTTTACAAGACATTTGATTCTTCTTTATATAATTAAATATCAGAGTTCACATACCAATAATATCAATGCAGCGGAATTAAATGGTGTAGTGGAATAATATAGTAGATACTAGTAATACTACAAATCTTCGTCTTCGTCCTCCAGAGCTAAAACTTCAAATCCTGAAACGCTCGGACAGACCCGAGCGAATTGAAAAGACAAAACACTCGAGTTAGAGCTAAAAGATCTTATGTAAGTTAAATTAACTGAGATAAATATGAGTGTAGTAACTCAAGAGATGCTCGGGATTTACATCTCCTAAGGATCCGTTAAACTATTTACTATGTAGTATGTTGCGCTATTATAATAGTGTCTAATTGTAAAATAAACTTACTTTTTAATAGCGTTAAGGGGTTACCCATATAGCCCTTAACACAGAATATATTCCCATAGTCTATACAGTACCTTAATCTCCCCTGTACTGGACGTCGTCAGAGGTCACTCCATTGGTATGGTACAAAACACAACTCGTAGTAAAGGCTCGGTATGGTAGGTGACACGGCACAACTAGGCAATGCCAGAGTAGATATACCAATTGCTATCCGGGTTGGTGGAAACGCGTAGCCGCAGTTACCGCCCACCTCGAACAAACTCCCCCAAAATCAAAAATAGAAGTGGCCACTGAATCAATCCAAAGTCAAAGTATAATATCGAAGAGGAGCGTCCGATCAGAGGCATGACCTCATTGGCCCGAGAATCACTCCTGTTTTAGCCACCTTATGCCAACTCACGGGAGTCGGGTCCACGTATTTACCTTACAGGAAGCGTCGCCACCACCTACTTCATTCTGGAATCTCCACCGCGTACACGGTTAGTCAAAGTGGTTTTCGGTATCGACAGAGAGTATGTCCATATCCGATCCCGGTCTCTTTGCCAACCCATCGTTATTATAACACCGTGGTCATTTAAAAATAGTTTATACTTTAAAACCATAATAAAATTTTCCATTTCAAAACTATGAATACGATATCAATTTAAACCCAAAACAATATGATATCATTTTATCTCAAATATAATTCTTTTCCAAAATCATGCTGGTTTAAAATTTAAAATATCTGGAAACCAAATATTTGAAATATACTTTCAAAGCATAATATTTCGAAATTCAAAAGTTTAAAACCATAACTTCTAAAACTTGAATGGTTTGGATATTCAACGAATGTAAAATAAATGGTTTAACTTTAAAGTTACTTTGTAAAGAAAAATAATTTCCATGGCTTTTCAAATATATTTCTTTATTTAAAGTTTAAACCATAATTTAAATATCACTTCAAGTTCCAAAAACCCCTTCAATTTCTATATATATATATCCATTTGGAGTATTAATATTTCAAAACTAAATTTGGATTTTCTTCTTTCAACAATTAATATTCTATTATTTAGTCTTGAATATTCATATAAATTCCATAAATAAAACTCCAATTTCTAGCAATTAAATATTTTCTCAAATTTACTTTATACTAGAATTTTCATTTTTAATTCATCTTGGAAAATCCAGTTATAAATATCATACCTTAAAATTTCCAAACTTAAACATATAAGATAAATTTCCAAATTTCATTTTCTCAATTTTTCATTTTTATTCAACAGGTTTATACACAACTTAATTTTCAAATTTTTAACTTCATATGTATATATATCGAAGAATAATATTTTATAAAATATCAAAGTCAAATTTTTATAAACCGTATCCCATCCAAACCATAGAAATCACTTTAAAATAATTTATATATAGACCACGGTGCCTGTATAAAATTTTCTATCCTATGGTCAAGTGATACGGATATTTATCATTTCAATCCGCAATTTAAAAATAAAATTTTGCGGTTGTATATCATTTCAAACCACAATCCCGAATGAAATGAAAAATGCATGATAACTTGCAGTTTAATGATATAAAATAAAACATCCATTCATCAACATCATCCATCATCCAAATCACAATCATCATCCAATAATAATTCAATATCAATATATATCTGATAATATATATCAGGTAATAACTGGCGGTTATATTCAAAAATAAATTTAATCAACTATTAAACTAACAGTTTATATTTAGTAATAAATTTTATAACTGTTTACTAGCAGTTCCTATGCAAATAAATAAATTCTAACTGTCAATTAATATGCAATAAATAAAATAAATTAACAGTTAAATTAAATAACGCGATTTAGCAAATATGATGAACAAAACATGCCAAACAGTTATAAATAAATTTCAACTCATATCTAAAATGAATTTAACAAACATAAAAACTTTTAGAAGTTGTGAGTGGGTTAAAACACTCACCTTTGGGATTTAAATTGAATTCAAATCCAATTTAAACCCAAAAATTCGACGGTCTCCAAATCTGTCCAAACCAGCGTCAGCAGATCCGGAATTTAATTACGATCCTAACAAAAGAAATTTCGCATGAAACGGAGATCGTATGAAAAAGATATTCAATTTAAACGATCTGAAAACAAAATTAAATTTTAAAACAAACCTACTCTGCCACGTTACCAAAACCTTTCCTCCAGACCGCGTTCTTCCCTGTACCACGCACGCACACGATCGCGTTTACACCAGTGACATCGATTTTTGACCGAGCTTTGACCTCCATAGCTGCCGCCTAACTCGCCGCCGCTGGCTAGGCCGTCGCCTCTGCGACCCCCCCTAGGCATGCCGACCCCACACCCTGAGTCGCGACACCCCAAACGCCACCGGCCGCCACCATGAACTAAACCCTAATCGAATTATATCCGAGGCGATCCACCCGTTAAAACGACGAATGAATTACACCGATGCGAAGCACGCTCGACTCTCTCCAAAACCCAGAATACAATTTCCGATCCGTCGAGTTTTGTCGCTGTGATGATGCACGGCCGTAACTTGTTCCTCAATTTCTGGCTAAATCACAACTCGAATCGAAAAACTAATCACACCAGCAGATTACGCATATCGAAAACTTCAACATGTAATTTTTTTGGAATTTTTCTGGAGAGTTTGAATTTTCATTGAAATTTTGAATTGAAGTAGATCTAGGTTTTGCAACCATTGAGGAAGAGAAAGAGATGAAGAAAATGAACGTACAGACAAATGATAGAAGATGGAGGCTAGGGTTTAACATAGCATATATATAGACAAATTGTAGAGGGCTAGGTGGGCACGAATTACGAACATGCTACACGGTAGTTGGCCCAAAAAGCCCGTTCTGATCCCGAAACGAAATTTATTAAACCCACATATCCAAATAGGTATTTTAAAATATTCTGAACGCGATGGAAAAAGTTTCACGTCCAAATTCGATCGTATGAAGAAGTTATGTTGAAAACAAAATTTCCAAATTGATTTCAATTTGATTTTAATTAAATCGATTTCAAGGCATTTCGCGTCTGTACGATCAAACGACAGGTCCGATCGATACGAAACTTGAAACCCTACAATAATTCATCGATACGGATCCGATGAAACTGGTTTCGTTGAAATCCGAGTCCGTGGCCAAAATGGCTATTTTTATATTCATTAAATAAATTAAAATAAATCATAAAATCCAATTTTATATTTAAATTCTAAAATTTGACCAAATTTTATCGCTTTTATATTTCTTAATCAATTTAAATGGTTTAACAAGTTTAGGTGTGAATTATAAGTTGATAAGTTTATCAATTGCAGTGTTAATTTCTCCACTTCCTTATATTTAGGAATTATAAATTAAATTCTCAAAACCCATTTATTAGATTTTCAACTTTTATATTCTCACCTTTTATCCAAAATAAGAATACCACTAACATTGGTTCATGATTTCACATCATTATCCTCAACGTCCATTTAAATTTCAATAACAAAAAATTTAACCGTTAAATTCCTTTTTATTATGAAATAAATGCAATGGTTGAATTTGATACTCTAATTAAGTTTATAAATCCTGCTTCCTATCTTTAAAACAACCCATGGTCCTATTATAAATAGAATTAGCATAAATTTTGTCTTATAAAATTAACCCTCTACAAATACAAACAAAAATCTACGCTAACTGCACCATTTAAATCAATTAATTGTAATTGAGTCTACATTAAATGTTATAAATTATAAATTGGAACCTCAATAAATTCGTTTATTGATTTAAAATCTTTCTATTCAGTACATAGACATTTTATGGGTATAAATAACATTTGAATTATAATACACTTCATTAGTGCAGGCTTCATTTCTTATAAATTCCCTTTTATTACTAGAACATATTAACAAAACAAAATAAATAAATTTAGATTTATTTCAATCTATTTCCATTCTTAACTTAATATACTTAATGAATGGTTAACCTAAATAATTGTTACCCATTTACATTCAAAATCACTTACAACCATTAATAACAAAAATGTTGCCATAGATTTAGATTCAATTAAATAAATTAGATGAATGGGTAAAACTTTGTAATTATCCCAAATGCCAAATATATTTATGCATTAATTACTACTTATTATTATGAATTTATTTATTAATTTACTAGTTGCCTTTGTCATCTTATTTCCTATTTACTACCAAACTTCCTACTTAGTTATAGTCTATCAATATATACATACCTAGGCAAATCAAGTTCTTGTCCTTTCTGTTATTTCAATTAAATCGGGTATGCACAAATAAATTGTTAATTAACTTATTCCTACAAAATTATTTACATACATTCAGTTCCAAATTTTATAGAATTAAATTCTAATTATTTACCACTTAATCCAACAATTATATATTCTATCCAACATGCATTTAAATCTTTTTATTTTAAATAAATTTATTCAATGTTGACATCCACTAAATAAAATTTTCTTTCATTTATATAGTTGCAATTCAATTCAGTTATTATTTCATTAATACTATTTCCGCTTTATATCTTCCAGTATTAATCAACAAATTATAACTTATGACCACAAACGCCAATTTACGTTATTTCAATCTATTGCCATATAAACATTTAAATTGTTAACCTTTAATTACAATTACTATATCTAATTCCTACATTTACTCAAATAAAATATTAAGACTTTCATTTCATTCTAAATTAGATTAGAAATCATGTTAAATTAACTCATTCAATATCATCGAATTTAACGGGTCATTACACTCTCCCCCACTCAAAACTTTTCGTCCCCGAAAAGGAAAAAGGAAAATAGAAGGAAGAAAATAATAAACAGTACATCTTATTTCAAATATTAACTTATAAACCATAATTTACTAAATTAATTTCCTTAAATAAAATATACCCGTTTTATAATCATTATATCATTTTATACTTAAATAATTAGAGTTTGGAAAACAATTTCAACATAATTCTAAGTCCAAAATTTACGGAAATTTTGGCAGAGTCTCCTTTGTATGGGAAGGCTCAGGAGAAAATATAATATTAAATATAACAAAATATCATATATAATATTCAAAATAATATATCCCAACACGGGAAAAAATATACAAAATAACGCTACAAAACGTAATCCGGAAACGTACCTATTTGTCGGGCAATTTACGATTATTATTATGGAACCAAAAGCAGTAGCAATTGCTTCCATAACCTGCATTTCACTTATAAAATCCAAAGGGTTAACTATTTATATAAAGTGAAATATTTTCATGGTTTCAACTACTAACGACACTAAATATACAATCATAAATTTCAACAAACAGCATACACAACAAAACAAAACAACCATTCAGTCAAACAAGCAAATAGTTGTTCGGGTTCAAAACTTGAAATGGTACGGAATGAAAAGTAACTATCCAGTGCATCATTTACTCAACAGTCTTAGATGGGACAGAATTAGATTATTTATTCATCCAACAACTTCAAATTTCCTTACCCAGCCAACCATAAATCAAACAATAACAATTCAAACCAACAAATCAAATTAACTCATAATAATATTTTTTTCATACATTAGCTGTTTGATCTTTTCATTCATATAACAGTTTATCTTTTATTTTCATTTTTTTTTCTTTCATACCACATAAATTATCCCTTTTATAATTTACATTTATATCTAGCAACCTTAAATTTTATTTACTCATCAGTGGTTGTTTCCTTTATTTTTACTTATTACTTATAGTTATTCATTTATATCTATTCAGGTTATGTAAGTTTCTGTTATTTGTATTACATTTAATGCACTTCTCAATTTCAATCATTCATTAAATGCTTACATTCTATTATATTTAATTACAGTAACCCTTTTTAATTACACTACATTCTTAACCTTATAACATTCATTCTTATAAGTAAAGGATTTTATTAATTTATTACCTAAGGTTTACAGTCATTTATTTATATTACCTACTTTCCATTTTATTCAACTAGTAGCATTTAAATCATACTAAATTTTATAACCATACACATCAATCCTTATTTATTAAAGAGTTTCGTTTTATTTACTTAAGTTTAAAATCACCTATTTATAATACTTACCTTTAATTTTAGTAAAATTTCAATTATAACTTAAGTTTATACCATTTAATTCTTATTTATAATAGCAATTCATTGAATACTTCATTATTTCCAAAATTTCTACTTGTATAATATTCTATTTCAATCTCTTATTTAACATTTCAACTTTTCATATTTGGTAAGTTATATATGTTAAAGAAAATGCAAAAGAACTTATACAAATTTTATCTCATCTTTTAATTAAATTTAATGTTCAATGATATTACTCTTTGTCTCATATGTTAAAAATTTCAAATTTTCCTTTATAACTTTGCATTAATTTCTTGCCTAATTTAGAGATTTCGATTCATTTATTACTTACCTTTTATTTCACTAAAATAATTTAAACAATTAATTAATGGAAATTTAAGAATTAAATACCGGGTCAAATTTCAAATATTTTTTTTTATTAGACAAATAATTTCTTACAACTTTTATATCTCTGATTATATTTAGAACAATTAAAATTTTAGATAATTTCAAAATAAATCTGCAGTAGAATTTACTACAGTGGCCTTTCCCCTTCGAAACTCGAAAATGAAAGTCGATGATGCGGCCGCCATCACCGAAATTATTTTCCAGCGACAGAGAGGAAAGTACAAAAATTATTTTCTCCAAAATCTTCTTTAAAACCATTCTTCCGAATTATACTAAATATTTATATAAGAAATACTTATAAACAAAATTATTATATTTCATAAATCCTTTGAAAGCAAATTTTCAAAAATCCCGGACTTAAGTTCTAAACTTTACAAATTTCATTGATTCTAATTTCAATCTTATTTTACCTATTATTTATAAATTTTATTCCTAACAACCAATCTATTGCAACCAAATATAGATATCATTTGAAAATTTTATTTTATATATAGAAAATATAATAGGCAAAGTATTTCACCTATATTAAAATAGATATTATGTCGGTCTGTCCTATTAAGTGTTTAGAAATCCCTATTGATGTCATAGCGTCCCATGAACCAACCAGAATTTATAAATACAAAACGGTACAGATTAACACAATATCAAAATCTTTTTATAACACTAACAAATACGCTCTCTCATATATATATACTCGGCGACTCCCATAGGGTATTACTACCCTATTAACAAAGAGTCAATCCCCACAAAGCCAAGGTTTATCGCTAAACCAAAGCTCTGATACCAACTGTAACATCCCGACTTTTCGCATGATTTAAAGAGACACACATGTCGATTCAAACCATACGGAAGGGCGGATTGTTATGGGGTAAATAAGAAAAGCAGAGAAGAAAAAAAACAAAATAGAATCTCACAGTGGAAGGCTAAAATATAATAATAAAATATACAGTTTATAAAACTGTTTACAAAACATTTGATTCTTCTTTATATAATTAAATATCAGAGTTCACATACCAATAATATCAATGCAGCGGAATTAAATGGTGTAGTGGAATAATATAGTAGATACTAGTAATGCTACAAATCTTCGTCTTCGTCCTCCAGAGCTAAAACTTCAAATCCTGAAACGCTCGGACTGACCCGAGCGAATTGAAAAGACAAAACACTCGAGTCAGAACTAAAAGATCTTATGTAAGTTAAATTAACTGAGATAAATATGAGTGTAGTAACTCAAGAGATGCTCGGGATTTACATCTCCTAAGGATCCGTTAAACTATTAACTGTGTAGTATATTGCGCTATTATAATAGTGTCTAATTGTAAAATAAACTTACTTTTTAATAGCGTTAAGGGGTTACCCATATAGCCCTTAACACAGAATATATTCCCATAGTCTATACAGTACCGTAATCTCCCCCGTACTGGGCGTCGTCAGAGGGCACTCCATAGGTATGGTACAAAAAAAAAACTCGTAGTAAAGGCTCGGTATGGTAGGTGACACGGCACAACTAGGCAATGCCAGGGTAGATATACCAATTGCTATCCGGGCTGGTGGAAACGCGTAGCCGCAGTTACTGCCCACCTCGAACAAACTCCCCCAAAATCAAAAATAGAAGTGGCCACTGAATCAATCCAAAGTCAAAGTATAATATCGAAGAGGAGCGTCCGATCAGAGGTATGACCTCATTGGCCCGAGAATCACTCCTGTTTTAGCCACCTTATGCCAACTCACGGGAGTCGGGTCCACGTATTTACCTTACAGGAAGCGTCGCCACCACCTACTTCATTCTGGAATCTCCACCGCGTACACGGTTAGTCAAAGTGGTTTTCGGTATCGACAGAGAGTATGTCCATATCCGATCCAGGTCACTTTGCAAACCCATCGTTATTATAACACCGCGGTCATTTAAAAATAGTTTATACTTTAAAACCAGAATAAAATTTTCCATTTCAAAACTATGAATACGATATCAATTTAAACCCAAAACAATATGATATCATTTTATCTCAAATATAATTCTTTTCCAAAATCATGGTGGTTTAAAATTTAAAATATCTGGAAACCAAATATTTGAAATATACTTTCAAAGCATAATATTTCGAAATTCAAAATTTTAAAACCATAACTTCTAAAACTTGAATGGTTTGGATATTCAACGAATGTAAAATAAATGGTTTAACTTTGAAGTTACTTTGTAAAGAAAAATAATTTCCATGGCTTTTCAAATATATTTCTTTATTCAAAGTTTAAACCATAATTTAAATATCACTTCAAGTTCCAAAAACCCCTTCAATTTCTATATATATATATATATATATATATATATATCCATTTGGAGTATTAATATTTCAAAATTAAAGTTGGATTTTCTTCTTTCAACAATTAATATTCTATTATTTAGTCTTGAATATTCATATAAATTCCATAAATAAAACTCCAATTTCTAGCAATTAAATATTTTCTCAAATTTACTTTATTCTAGAATTTTCATTTTTAATTCATCTTGGAAAATCCAGTTATAAATATCATACCTTAAAATTTCCAAACTTAAACATATAAGATAAATTTCCAAATTTCATTTTCTCAATTTTTCATTTTTATTCAACAGGTTTATACACAACTTAATTTTCAAATTTTTAACTTCATATGTATATATATCGAAGAATAATATTTTATAAAATATCAAAATCAAATTTTTATAAACCGTATCCCATCCAAACCATAGAAATCACTTTAAAATAATTTATATATAGACCACGGTGCCTGTATAAAATTTCTATCCTATGGTCAAGTGATACGGATATTTATCATTTCAATCCGCAATTTAAAAATAAAATTTTGCGGTTGTATATCATTTCAAACCACAATCCCGAATGAAACGAAAAATGCATGATAACTTGCAGTTTATTGATATAAAATAAAACATCCATTCATCAACATCATCCATCATCCAAATCACAATCATCATCCAATAATAATTCAATATCAATATATATCTGATAATATATATCAGGTAATAACTGGCGGTTATATTCAAAAATAAATTTAATCGACTATTAAACTAACAGTTTATATTTAGTAATAAATTTTATAACTGTTTACTAGCAGTTCCTATGCAAATAAATAAATTCTAACTGTCAATTAATATGCAATAAATAAAATAAATTAACAATTAAATTAAATAACGCGATTTAGCAAATATGATGAACAAAACATGCCAAACGGTTATAAATAAATTTCTACTCATATCTAAAATAAATTTAACAAACATAAAAACTTTTAGAAGTTGTGAGTGGGTTAAAACACTCACCTTTGGTATTTAAATTGAATTCAAATCCGATTTAAACCCAAAAATTCGACGGTCTCCAAATCTGTCCAAACCAGCGTCAACAGATCCGGAATTTAATTACAATCCTAACAAAAGAAATTTCGCGTGAAACGGAGATCGTATGAAAAAGATATTCAATTTAAACGATCTGAAAACAAAATTAAATTTTAAAACAAACCTACTCTGCCACGTTACCAAAACCTTTCCTCCAGACCGCGTTCTTCCCTGTACCACGCACGCACACGATCGCGTTTACACCAGTGACATCGATTTTTGACCGAGCTTTGACCTCCATAACTGCCGCCTAACTCGCCGCCGCTGGCTAGGCCGTCGCCTCTGCGACCTCCCCTAGGCATGCCGACCCCACACCCTGAGTCGCGACACCCCAAACGCCACCGGCCGCCACCATGAACTAAACCCTAATCGATTTATCCGAGGCGATCCAGCCGTTAAAACGACGAACCAATTACACCGATGCGAAGCACGCTCGACTCTCTCCAAAACCCAGAAACCAATTTCCGATCCGTCGAGTTTTATCGCTGTGATGATGCACGGCTGTAACTTGTTCCTCAATTCTGGCTAAACCACAACTCGCATCGAAAAACTAATCACACCAGCAGATTACGCATATTGAAAACTTCAACATGTAATTTTTTTGGAATTTTTCTGGAGAGTTTGAATTTTCATTGAAATTTTGAATTGAAGTAGATCTAGGTTTTGCAACCATTGAGGAAGAGAAAGAGATGAAGAAAATGAACGTACAGACAAATGATAGAAGATGGAGGCTAGGGTTTAACACAGCATATATATAGACAAATTGTAGAAGGCTAGGTGGGCACGAATTACGAACGTGCTACACGGTAGTTAGCCGAAAAAGGCCGTTCTGACCCCAGAACGAAATTTATTAAACCCATATATCCAAATAGGTATTTTAAAATATTCTAAACGCGATGGAAAAAGTTTCACGTCCAAATTCGATCGTATGAAGAAGTTATGCTGAAAACAAAATTTCCAAATTGATTTCAAATTGATTTTAATTAAATCGATTTCAAGGCGTTTCGCGTCCGTACGATCAAACGACAGGTCCGATCGATACGAAACTTGAAACCCTACAATAATTCACCGATACGGATCCGATGAAATTGGTTTCGTCGAAATCCGAGTCCGTGGCCAAAATGGCTATTTTTATGTTCATTAAATAAATTAAAATAAATCATAAAATCCAATTTTATATTTAAATTCTAAAATTTGACCAAATTTTATCGCTTTTATATTTCTTAATCAATTTAAATGGTTTAACAAGTTTAGGTATGAATTATAAGTTGATAAGTTTATCAATTGCAGTGTTAATTTCTCCACTTTCTTATATTTAGGAATTATAAATTAAATTCTCAAAACCCATTTATTAGATTTTCAACTTTTATATTCTCACCTTTTATCCAAAATAAGGATACCACTAACATTGGTTCATGATTTCACATCATTATCCTCAAAGTCCATTTAAATTTCAATAACGAAAAATTTAACCGTTAAATTCCTTTTTATTATGAAATAAATGCAATGGTTGAATTTGATACTCTAATTAAGTTTATAAATCCTGCTTCCTATCTTTAAAACAACCCATGGTCCTATTATAAATAGAATTAGCATAAATTTTGTCTTATAAAATTAACCCTCTACAAATACAAACAAAAATCTACGCTAACTGCACCATTTAAATCAATTAATTGTAATTGAGTCTACATTAAATGTTATAAATTATAAATTGGAACCTCAATAAATTTGTTTATTGATTTAAAATCTTTCTATTCAGTAAATAGACATTTTATGGGTATAAATAACATTTGAATTATAATACACTTCATTAGTGCAGGCTTCATTTCTTATAAATTCCCTTTTATTACTAGAACATATTAACAAAACAAAATAAATAAATTTAGATTTATTTCAATCTATTTCCATTCTTAACTTAATATACTTAATGAATGGTTAACCTAAATAATTGTTACCCTTTTACATTCAAAATCACTTACAACCATTAATAACAAAAATGTTGCCATAGATTTAGATTCAATTAAATAAATTAGATGAATGGGTAAACTTTGTAATTATCCCAAATGCCAAATATATTTATGCATTAATTACTACTTATTATTATGAATTTATTTATTAATTTACTAGTTGCCTTTGTCATCTTATTTCCTATTTACTACCAAACTTCCTACTTAGTTATAGTTTATCAATATATACATACCTAGGCAAATCAAGGTCTTGTCCTTTCTATTATTTCAATTAAATTGGGTATGCACAAATAAATTGTTAATTAACTTATTCCTACAAAATTATTTACATACATTCAGTTTCAAATTTTATAGAATTAAATTCTAATTACTTACCACTTAATCCAACAATTATATATTCTATCCAACATGCATTTAAATCTTTTTATTTTAAATAAATTTATTCAATGTTGACATCCACTAAATAAAATTTTCTTTCAGTATATAGTTGCAATTCAATTCGGTTATTATTTCATTAATACTATTTCCGCTTTATATCTTCCAGTATTAATCAACAAATTATAACTTATAACCACAAACGCCAATTTACGTTATTTCAATCTATTGCCATATAAACATTTAAATTGTTAACCTTTAATTACAGTTACTATATCTAATTCCTACATTTACTCAAATAAAATCTTAAGACTTTTATTTCATTCTAAATTAGATCAGAAATCATGTTAAATTAAATCATTCAATATCATCGAATTTAATGGGTCTTACACCAGACGTCTGGGTAGCTTTCTGAACTATTTTTCAGAAAACAAATCCAGACGTCTGGATTCCAAATCAGACGTCTGGAGATGTTTATTTTTGCCTATTCAGGCTGTTTTGTGTGAATTTCCATTATTTATCAATTTTAGCGATCCTATTAGTCGTTATCACTTATTATTGACTTTGATGACATCTTTTTATGGATTTTTGGAAATATCCATTTCTATGGATTTGGTATCGATTTCTGTAGATTTTATTCACGTCTTCGGATGTGAATTTTGGTGATTGATTGTTCTACAATCATTTTTGTCATTTGTCACTTTAAAAATATAAAGATTTCAATACTAGTATTAAATATCAAAACCTCTTCATCAAAACGATTTCAACTATATTTTCAATATCAAACTCGTTTATAAAACCGTTTTCCAATCTACTAGTATACACAAACCTTTACTTCACTCGTATGAGAAATCTAGTTAAACGGCTTAGTAAAACAAGTGGTATGAAACGCTTGCGTTTACTTCGCCGGTTAATTCTTGGACTTGTTCGGTTGAAACTCTTATGACAATTTTCTAGTGGAGATATACAATTTGTTCGTAAATATTTAAGTTAAGCTAGTGGTTATGGGACATGAAGCTAAGCTCGTATATTTACTAGCTTATTGTAATTGACACTTCTTGATGATCATGACGATCATTTTTGTGATTTAGACTAGCAATTGTGCGATGTCTCTTTGTCCACGTGGAGGACAGTAACTCATTTTATTGAGCTTCATCTCATTTCTATGTGGGGTAGCTCCCCATGGTCTTTGGGCCATTCGTGTGTCAAAAATTAATGTCTAGCTACCATGAGATAGCTTCTCGTTCGTGTGATACATATGTTGGTGAGCTTTAATGCTCCCGTTTGTATGATAGGCCTCCCCCCCTTTCTTGTGATTTCTGGATTTCGTGTGTTGAATTCTGGAATTTGTGTTTCACTAATTTTCGTGATTTCCATTGATAAGCTTTATCAATATTTGTGCATTGATGAATTTGTGTGTCATTGACTTTTGTGATTGGCATTGATATAATCGTCAATATTTATGGTTTGGTGAACGAAATAAGGAGTATGACATTTCTTTGATTCTTGTGTAGATTCTGTGATATTGATTAATTTCTTATTGATTTTCAATTACTTATATATTTCACAGCTTGGCATTGTGAATATTATGTGTTTAGTCATATCTCTTATTCTATATCGTATCATCTGATATTTATAGTTAGACTGATCCGTTTATTATTTTCTTATTAAATAATACTCGGGTCAGATCGAGATGTTTCAGGTGCTTCAGCTTGACTTCTCACTTGGGATTGATTTCTCTGACTTTTGGCTAACTACTTAGATTAGTAGTTTATTTAGTTGTATACACTTGAGATATGGACTCATAGTTGTATTCTTTTGTATAGCACATGTTGCTATTCTTTTGTATTATTGTGGATCTTTTTGACCACTACTCTGATATACACTTCCAAGTGTTAGTTATATATATTCATATCTTCTTCCGCCTTTGTGATATGAATTGTCTGTGACTGATTTATGTTATGTTTATTTCTATATTTGTTTCCGAAGATATTATAGCCACTTTGTAGCAGCTTTGATTTTTTGTCGGTATGTCGGATTTCCCTCTTGATAAAGAAATGCATGTTATTCTATCTGACATATCGATGCTCGCGCAAAGAAATTACACGGATGGTCGCTCCTCAACAGCCTTATTCTCCGTGCTAGTTGACAGCATTCACCGTAATGTTCTTGGCTAGCGTGGGTATAGAGGTGGGGCGTTACAGCTTGGTATCAGAGCCAAACTTCGGAACAATATGGAATATTATAACAAGGATCATCGTCCTAAGTCTTTCTTAGGAGTCGTGCTTTAGGATTTAATTGGAGTCTTCGTACCGATTCATCCTATTTTCTTTATGATTTCTTGTTTTGTCTATCAAGATTGCTTGATATTCATTTGGTGAATAACCTTTTTCTTCTTCTTTACTTCTTTCTAAAGGAAGAGAAATGGTTAGACCTGGCCGTTCCAGCGCCGGTCAATCTAGGGTTACTCCCCAAGATGGAGTTTTTATGACTACCCAGCAACTTCTTGACCTTGTCACGAATGCTCAAGCAGCTGGTCCTAATCCGGAACCTACTCACCCTAAATCTGGGTTTGCACGTTTGTGCAATGATTACACCAACCTGGGTGGGAAGCCATTTAAAGGTTCTGAAACTATTATTGAAGTCCAGGCTTGGTTAAGGACATGCGATCGAATCTTTTCTCGCATGAACCTCATTGATCTTCACCGAGTTCAGGTGGCTTCTAGTATGCTCCAAGAAAGAGCATTGGACTGGTACGAACTTCTTATTTCTGAGATTAATGAAGCGGATCTCACCTGGGAGAAATTCCGAGAGTGCTTCGAGTTAAAATTCGTACCAAAAGCTGAGAAAGTGACATTGGCTCGACGATTTATGGACCTTGTTCAAGGTGATTCTTCCGTGACTGATTATGTCGCCTCCTTCGAGTCGCTTTCCAAATATGGGGTTGAATACATCAACACCCCTTTAAAGAAGAACCAGAGGTTCGTCTATGGCTTAAAAAAAATCTCAAGAAGCCATTACTTCTAAAATTAGAAGTTCCCTTCGACCAACTCATTGATACCGCTGTTCGTCTTGAAAAGGCGGATAGGGAAAGTGAGGTTGAAGTGGTGGGTTCCAAACCAAACTTCAACAACAAGAAGACGCCAAACAAATTCAAAGGTCCTTATCCCGATAAGAAAGGGAGGCAAGCAACTCCTGCTGCAAAGACCTTTTCCTCTACTGAAGGGAAATGCTTTAACTGTGGTTCCAGAGACCATTTTGCGAACAAGTGTTCAAAGCCTCGTACTTGTCGCTATTGCAAAAGTCCGGATCATTATTTATCTTCTTGCCCCAAGCTTCAGGGCAGGAAGGAGGGAAAGTTAAATGTTTCTCAAGCCCCTGGCAACACATCTCGTGGCCAAGGTATATCTCATTCTATCCTTGATGGCATTATTTTATTTCGTGATCATCCTATTCGGGTTCTTTTTGATACGGGCGCATCCCATTCTTTTATATCAAAAGAGCTTGTTGATACTTTTTCTTTAAGCGTTGTTGCTTTAATGACTTCTTTGAGAATTGCGAATCCGGTTGGTGGATCCGCAACAATCAGTTTATTGTGTAAAGATGTCGAGATTATTTTGTGTGATTTTTCTTTCCTAGCCGATTTGCATGTCATGCGTTATTTAGGCTTTGGAATGATTTAGGGAATGGATTGGCTTAACCGTTATGAAGCTCATATCCTATGTCCTGAGCGGACTATTCATCTTCGACATCCTCAATCTGTTAAGCAGATTTCTATTAATCTTGAAGATTCGGATTCCAGCTTGGCTGCACCTTTATATTCTTTAAATCCTCGTGATGACGATAATGATGATGAGGAAGATATTATTTCTCTTATTCACGTTGTTCATGAATTTTTCCGACATATTTGAGCCCGTTTTAGGATTACCACCTAAGCGAGCAATTGAGTTCAGAATTAATCTCATTCCTGGAGCTCAACCTATCACTCGTCCTCTTTATCGTATGTCCAATAAAGAAAATGAAGAGATGCGTAAACAATTATCTGAATTGGAGACGAAGCAATTTATTCGCTCTAGTTCCTCGCCTTGGGTAGCTTCAGCTATTTTTGTGAAGTAATCCGATGGTACACTTAGGCTTTGCGTTGACTACCGCAAGCTTAATGATCTTACTATCAAAAATAAATATCCTTTACCTCGGATTGATGATCTATTCGATCGGCTTAGTGGTGCTAGAGTCTTTTCACAGTTGGACTTAGCTATTGGTTTTCATCAGCTTCGTATTGCTGAGGATAGTATTCCTTTGACATTGTTCCGTACTCGTTATGTGTTAATCCCGTTTCACCAACGAGTTAAAGAGCCCACAAGGTAAGATCTATGAGTTGAGGAGCCTGCGACCCAAGAACTACGACTCAGGAAGCTTACGACCTACGACTTAAGGCAGCAAACAGTTCTAGAAGGACTTACGAGTTAAGCAGTCTCCGACTTAAGGCCTCCACGGTTTAAGGCTTTTACGAGTTAAGGAACCTTACGAGTTAAGGATGGCACGACTTAAGGAGATGAACGACCTACGACCTAAAACATGTTGCGACCTAACAATGGCTACGGTTGAACGGCCTAAGGAAAGCTATGCGACCTAAAGGAGTAACGACTCAAAACATTGGAAGGAAGGGTCAACAACACATAAGTCGTTGACGACTTACGACTTATGATGAGTCGTGTACGACTCATGCTAGAACGAAGGAAGTCATGTTTGGTTAACTCGGGAACGACTTATCACTTGTATCGTTCATTCGAACAGGAGCATAACATTAAACCAAGCCGAGAGTCAAATCCAGTAGGTCGGCCGCGACCTACCATGAACCGCCGACAAGCCCGCGACTTATCATATGAGACAATTCACCATGACTCGTCCACGACCTAAGGTCACTAAGTCGTAGTCCACTGCTATGATGTCCATACTAAAAAAGGATGACTCGTGAACGGGTTAGAACTTGTGCTATATTCAGAAGACCGAAGGCGAGTTTGAGCTCAACATGGTGAGTCGTCCACGACCCAACATGACTCGGCCACGAGTAACCCATGAGTCGGGTACGACTCATGACTTAAGACCGGAAACCCCTATAAATACACGACCATTTCCAACATGAAGGGGACTTTTGGTCGATCAATTTCAAGCGCCATTACTCTGCCGAATACCAGATTACTTCAACACTTAAAGCTTTTGAGATTCAGAGAACGTCTAAAAGAACTTCATAAAGAAATCATCTACATCCACCATGGATTTGAAGATTTTTGTCAACATCGAAGTTTGAGCTACTTGTTCTAAGTCTTTTGTAATTCAAAGTGTGTTGTACTTAAAAAGATTTGTATCAATTTATAACGTGATCATCAATAAAAGTACTTAAAGTGGACGTAGGCTATACCCATAAGCCGAACCACTATAAAACTGCTGTTGTTTACCGCTTTTCCGCTATTACTTGCTTATAATTCTTTCCCGATCTATCGGGTGGTGCTTTCACAACTACACTTCACACACCGGGGTGTTAGCGTTCAAATTTAAGCGTTAACATTTTTGGTGCTTTCACTGAGAATTGAACTCAGGACAGCTGTCATCATTGCTTCGCAGAGATTAGAAGAAAGAATTTCTTTAAAAACCAGAAGTATATCTGAGATTATGGCTCCTGGAAGAAAAAGTAGATCTATCAGATCTGGGAATATTCAAGAGGGAACCTCCGCTTCCCCTGTGCCTAATCTACCCACTCCGTCTGTTGGAGTTACAAAAGCGGAATTGGATGCTGTGATTCTAGGGCTAAACCAGCAGATCAACGCCCAAAATGCACAACTAGAGGCTCAAAGTGCCCAGAATGCTCTGATTCTGAATAAATTGAACGACTTACTTGGGGCAAACAATCAACCGGCTGGTAATGAAGGGAACTATGCTGGCAACATTCATGATGTTAATGAAAGGAATGCTCATGAAAGGCCTACTAGTCCCTTTGAGCAGGCAGTACCTGACGCCGGTGGATCTAGAACTCGGCATGATGAGGAATATCTTTCTGGAATGGTCCGGCAAATCATGAAAGAAAGTATGCAAAGGGTTGAAGATGAGAAGGAATGGGGTTTCGCTCCAAGTAAAACTCCGTTTACTGAAAAAATCTTGAAGGCGGAATTTCCAAGGAAGTTTGTCCCTCCAACTATTCCAGCTTACAAAGGGACAAGTGATCCGAATGAGTTCTTGTATAAATATGATTGGCACATGACAGGTGCCAGGGCCTCCGACGAAATAAAGTGCCGATATTTCCCCGTATACCTGGAAGGCGTGGCTTTGCTGTGGTTCACCAAGTTGCCAGTTCGATCTATCGATCAGTTTTCAGACTTGACCAGAAAATTTAAGGAGCCAACCTCTCTCGAGAAGTTCTACAAAAAAGCGGACGAATTCATTCGCTTGGAAAGTCGTCCTTTGCCAGTAAAGGCAGTGTTGGAAAAAGCTGAAGACAATACTGTCGCTCCACGGAAGAATGAGTCGGTGGGGCAGAAAAGGGAGAATAATAATGGAAGGAAACAGGGTAATCTGAAAAAGCCCCGGTCCTTCAAGCCATCAGAATATACTCCATTATCACATACGCCGGAGCACATCTACCTTGCCACCAAAGATTCCGTCGATTTCCCTAAACCTATCCCTTTGAGAACTGGGAGAAAAGCCATACAAAGTGGGAAATTTTGCCGCTTCCACAATCAACCAGGTCATGAAACTGATGAATGCCGCCAGCTGAAGAATCTGATTGAAGAGTTGCTAAGAGAAAACAAGTTGCAGCAATTTGTGAAAAAGAATAGCAACAATCCTGCATCATCGAGTCAGGGGCAGCGGGCTCCTGTTCATCAGCCTGGGGCAGGTGAGAAAGCTACGGGGCATGAATCTGGAAGGCCCGTTATCAATGTCATTTCCGGAGGACCTCACCCAGCTGGCAAGAGTTGGGGTGAGATGGAGAGATATTCCAGGGCTTTGAAATATGCTCCAGCCGAAGAAAACGTCTTTGTTCAAGAAGACACTACGCCCCTTAAACAACAAAAAACTTTCAGTGATGATATTATTTTCAGAGCCAGAGATTCTACAGGTATTGAAGCTCCTACTTTAGATCCCTTGGTCATCTCGGCTGGTATTGGACCAGCCATTGTCAGAAGAGTCCTCATTGACTGCGGAGCATCATGTAATATCCTCTTCAAAAAGACATTTGACCAGATGAAAATCCCTATGATCGATGTGCAAGCCTCATCACAGAAAATCGTGGGCTTCACAGGGGAGCCAAAGCAACCAGTAGGAACCATCGATTTGTTTGTAGAACTTGGGGAAGGAGAAAGGAAAGTGGTCCGAAAGCAAACATTTGTGATTGTCGATGAGTTTTCTGCCTATAATGCTTTTCTTGGCCGCCCAACACTCGCAGCATTCAAAGCTATCCTAGCCCCGTGGTGCCTCACTATTAAATTCCCTACTGACAATGGAGTAGGAGTTATAAAAGGGGATCAGAATGCTGCGCGAGAGTGCTATTTGACAGAGCTGCGAGAGTCAAGAAAAAGAGAAATGGGAAAGGGTGCGGCAACCCCAGTCCGCATCAAGGAGCCAGCCTTGTAGCAATTACAGAGCGGACCCTGCACTGGCGAGCACAGCGGGGCACGGAAAGAAATGGATCCCAGAAAAGCCAGTACAGGGGAGAATAGAGTAGTACCGGTGGAAACGACAGTTCCGGTACCTGTTGACCCAAAAGATCCAAATAAGGTGTTGAATGTGGGTTCACAGCTTAATGTGTCAATTCAGAACATCTTGATATCTTTCCTGAAGGCAAATCTGGATGTCTTTGCTTGGACTCATGCCGATATGTGTGGGATATCTCCAGAAGTTGCAGTACACGCTCTGAATATTGATCCAAAATTTACGCCAGTTAAACAGAAAAGGAGAACCCAAGGTCCAGAAAGGTCAGCAGCATTAAAAGAAGAAGTTGATCGACTCATGGAAAATAACTTCATCAGAGAATCTACATATCCGAATTGGGTTTCGAATCCTGTGTTGGTCAAGAAAGCTAATGGAAAATGGAGAGTGTGCATCGATTTTTCTGATCTAAACAAGGCTTGCCCCAAAGATTGCTTCCCATTACCCAGGATCGATCAACTGGTAGACGGAACTGCGGGACATGAATTGTTATCCTTCATGGATGCCTACTCCGGTTATAACCAAATCATGATGCATGAGCCAGACCAGGAGGATACAAGCTTTATCACGGGTGTTGGACTTTATTGCTACAGAGTTATGCCCTTCGGATTGAAAAACGCAGGGGCAACCTACCAAAGACTTGTTAATGCTATGTTCAAACCGCAATTGGGAAAAACTATGGAAGTCTACGTCGACGACATGTTAGTGAAGTCCAGGAAAGCAGTGGATCACATTGAACACTTAGCAGAAATGTTCGCAGTCCTCCGGAAATACAGAATGAAACTTAACCCTCTGAAATGTACGTTTGGGGTCGAATCCGGAAAGTTCTTAGGTTTTATCGTCAGTGCTAGGGGCATTGAGGCCAGTCCAGCTCAAATTACCGCCTTAAAAGAAGTTAAAGCTCCTAGAACGAAGAAGGAATTGCAAAGTCTCAACGGAAAGGTCGCCGCTTTGAGTCGGTTCATTTCCAAAGCTACTGATAAATGCATCCCATTCTTCGATGCCCTGAAAAAAGGAAAGAAGAACTTTGAATGGACTCCCGAATGCCAAGAAGCCTTTGAAGAGTTGATCCGTCATATGGAAACGCCTCCGATACTTTCTAGGCCAGGCAATGGTGAGGATCTTCTTATATACTTGGCAGTATCATCTCATGCTCTAAGTGCAGCGCTGATACGGGAAGACAAAAGGATTCAACATCCAGTTTACTATATCAGCAAAAGACTCACTGGGGCAGAGCTGAATTACTCCAAGTTGGAAAAACTCGCCTATTGCCTACTAGTTGCATCGAGGAAACTGAGGCAATATTTCCAAGCTCATCCTATCAAAGTACTCACTGATCAGCCTCTAAAGCAAGTCCTGTTTCGCCCTGAAACTTCGGGTCGTCTTCTAAAATGGAACATTGAACTTAGTCAATATGACATTACCTATCACCCCCGAAAAGCAATCAACGGACAAGCTTTAGCTGATTTCATTGCAGAATTCACAGAGAAAGATAATGGTGAGGAAAAAGCGATCAATGATTCTCCAATCCAGTGGAAGATGTATGTTGATGGCGCAAGAAATGACTACTGTTCAGGAGCCGGAGTGATACTTGAAACTCCTGAAGGTCGATCATTATGTTATGCACTAAGACTGGAATTTCCTTCAACAAACAATGAAGCAGAATATGAAGCTCTTATTGCAGGTCTGAAAATCGCTAAAGAGCTAAACATTCGAGCATTACAAATTTTCAGTGATTCTCAGCTTATTGTATGCCAAGTCAAGAAGGAATTTCAAGCGAAAGGTGGAAACCTGCCTTCCTACTTGTCAAAGGCTTGGGAACTCCTATATGAACTCGATCACTATTCAATAAGCCACATTCCTCGGGAAGAGAATATGAAGGCAGATTCCCTCGCAAAGTATTCAAGTTCTGGTGAAGCTCAACTATTGGGATTGGTCCCTGTAGAAGTCCTTTCAGCGCCAAGTATAGACGAGATGGATATAGACTGGATCATGAATGTATCTCAAGAACAAGAGTCATGGATGGCTCCAATACTGGATTACCTACTCAGGGGTTCTCTGCCAGAAAATTCGATAGAAAGACGAAAGCTTCTAAGGAAGGCCTCTCGCTATGTAATTCAGGACGGTCGATTGTACAGACGGGGATTCTCAATGCCATTGCTTCGATGTGTATCCCGGGAAGAGTCCAAAACAATCCTAGCTGAAGTGCATGGAGGAGAATGCGGTGATCATTCAGGTGGTCAAACACTAGCAAAGAAAATTCTCCGATACGGATATTTTTGGCCAGAAATTAATCGGGACGCTGCGGATTACTCCCGAAAATGTGACAAGTGCCAAAGATATGCCAAAATTCCTAGAGCACCTTCTACCGAACTCACACAGATGGTCAGTCCATGGCCATTTGCAATTTGGGGAATGGATCTCATTGGGCCGCTACCAACTGCTAAATCAGGGATTAAATATGCTATTGTTGCAGTTGATTATTTTACTAAGTGGGCTGAAGCTGAACCATTGGCTACTATCACTTCTAAGAAAGTGATAAGCTTCGTGACCAAGAATATCATTTGCAGATACGGTGTGCCTCAGAAAATAATCACAGACAATGGTACTCAGTTTGAGAGCGAGGAATTCCAGGATTTTTGCAAGCGATTCAAAATCCAGAAAAGCTTTTCGGCAGTAGCTCATCCGCAGGCAAACGGGCAAGTGGAAGCAGTGAACAAGATCATCAAATCAACCATCAAAAAGCAACTCGAAAGAGCAAAAGGTGGTTGGGTCGATAAACTACCACTTGCACTATGGGCATACAGAACTACTCACAAAACTGCAACTGGGCATACTCCTTTTTCGTTAGCATACGGATCGGAAGCAATGATCCCGGTTGAAACAGAGGTCCCTTCACACAGAAGAATTCATTTCAATCAAGCAGAAAATGAAAAGTTGCAACTTGAAGCGCTGGATCTCCTTGATGAAAAAAGAGATGAAGCTAACCTCAGAGTTGCAGCTCATCAGCAAAGGATAGCCAGACATTTCAATTCCAAAGTTCGTCAACGCAGCTTTGAAATTGGAGATCTAGTCCTGAAAAGAATTATGACCGCGACAGGTGTGTTTGGGCCAAATTGGGAAGGACCATATGTAATAGGTCAGAAGCTTCTTGACGGCACATTCAAGCTCACCACCGTTGATGGAGATCAAATTCCAAGGGCATGGAACAGCAACCACTTGCGTCCATACTTTACTTGAAAATTTTGTTGAAAAATTGTAAAAAGAATTATGAATGTATGATTCTTGTAATTGAAAGCAATTGTGAAACTGATGCAAATAAATAATGAAAGAATATAAAGTGGATGTAGGCCCAATTTCATGGCCGAACCACTATAAATCTTGTGTTCCTTATTATCATTATATGTTTGCTTTGTTTTCGATATAAAAATACATAAAATGTATTGCTAAAATGTCGATTTAAATTTTTGCAGACAATGGAAATAAAACTTGCGCATAATAAGACCGAGCGATTCTCACCATCATTCAACAAACAAATTTCAAGTCACAAAGACCCCGAATTCAAATCCTAGATAGGAAATACTTCAATTGAACGGCTAATGATTTCGATAGAAACGAGCCCTTGCTGATAAATTGAGATTGTTTGAACAAACAAACATCCAATTAGGAAGCTAGTGCCCGTTCTCACGAACTTGCCTGGCAATGAAGTACACTTCCTTGGATTAAACAAGCCACTTGTGAGAGAAAGGGGAATGAAAACTTGAAAAGAGAAAAAAAAAAAAAAAAAAAAAAGGATCGCTGAAAAGGCATAAGCAAGTGAACAGAGGAACAACCAAAGCTACCATCAGCGGCACAAGTCCTCTTCGGAGGCGCAACTCTTCGAAGGATAAAAGACCTCTAATGGGTCATACGCCACAAAAAAGAAAGTTCTCTACTCAACAAAAAAGATTGGAGGAGTCATGACCCTCCAACCATGAGAGAGTGACTTCCAGGCGATGAAAACCCTCTCTGAGGCACATTTCACCAGGAGTTGAAGTGTTATAACCGCTCTTCGGGATTTCACTTCACCAGAGTTGAAATGCAAACAAAATAAAAGCCCTCTTCGGAGGCCCATTTCACCAGGAGTTGAAGTGTTGTGACCGCTCTTCGGAATTTCACTTCACCAGAGTTGAAATGCAAACAAAATAAAAGCCCTCTTCGGAGGCCCATTTCACCAGGAGTTGAAGTGTTGTGACCGCTCTTCGGAATTTCACTTCACCAGAGTTGAAATGTAAACAAAATAAAAGCCCTCTTCGGAGGCACATTTCGCCAGGAGTTGAAGTGTAACAACCGCTCTTCGGGATTTCACTTCACCAAAGTTGAAATGCAAAAGCAAAGACCTTCTTGAAAGCACACGTTTCACCGAGATTGAAATAAAACTTCCAAGTGTTGAAACGTGAAAAGGCTTTCTTCGAAGGCACAACTCTTTGGGGGTACACGTTTCACCGAGATTGAAATAAAACTTCCAAGTGTTGAAACGTGAAAAATCCCTCCTCAGAGGTACAATTTTGTATAAAAAAAAAAAAAAAAAAAAAATTCCTCATCAAAAAGCGTACTTTAACTTTCAAATGGAAAATGATTGTAAAAAGAAAAGAAGTTAAAGTACCCTTCAGAGGTCCGCTTTACCACATAGAGGAATCCACTTGGTGAAATATGCACATAAGCAAAAGAGAAAAGTGATTTCTTCAAACGACAAAGCGTAAAAACTTATACGTAGGGAGTTGTACTCTATAAAAATTTTCTTTAAAGAATAAAATAATTATTCTTTAGCAAATAAGAGTGCCAGTCCCCTCGAAGTATAAAATATTGCAGCAAGCTTAAGGTATGGGGGCAACATGGTGTAGTGGTATGGCTGCATCAGTAAAGTACTACTCAAACAACATACCATAAGCCCGCTGTAATATTATAAAAATAAACTTGTGCAAAAATAAATAGTAAATGCATTATCAAATTCAAACAGAAGTTTGTACAAACGAAGAATCATTTTATTCAACTATAATGCAGATACAGGTTTTCAAAATAAAAGCGGGCGCCGATACCCGCACAACTCTCGGCCAGTTCATACAAAAGGCAAAAAACTAAAATCTTCACTTCTTCTTCCCTCCTTTGGACCCTTTACTCGGTCGAATAACCAGCTTTTCAGGTCGGCCAGTGGGTATAAGGGAAGTAGGAGAGGCAGGTGTAACCGGTTCAACTTCCGGCTCCTCTTCAGTGGCGGTGATTTTCTTCCCCCTCCTCTTTGATGTCCCACGCTTCTCTCTCCTTTGTGAGGAAGACTCACTCCCCGGAGTGACAAGTTTTGATAGAACAATGTCGTCAGAAGGAGTCCGTTCCGGGGAAATGTCACCTCCCTCAGGTCTCTCATCTTTCTGCTCTTGCGAAGTGATGGGATCATCCAAGCCGTGAAGAGCCTCTATTTGTTCCTCCTGTGATCCAGGTTGCGAGGCAGAAGGAGGCACCGCCTGAAGAGATGAAGGAAGGATGACCGGAGGAGTAGAAGTTTGAGCAGTGCTTGGTACTTTCTCTACAGAAGAAAAAAGGTTAAAGTCAGTAAAAAGAGGAGATGAGGGTTCACCAATGAAGTCAGTAAAGAGAGGAGATGAAGGCTCGTCAAGGTTGAGAAAATAGCCTAGGAGCTCGTGAAACTCATGCGAAATAAACGAGTAACCAGCTTGAGCAGAATTGACAGTAGCGAGATTAACAGTGAAGTTACCTGGAGAAGCCGGTTTCCTGATATCGACTTCATAAGCTTGCGCATCAGCGCTCTCTTCACCCTCGTCTCCACCTTGTGTGCTTGTAATATCAGCGGTAACTTTGGTGGGAGATGCGAGATGGGAACTGGAACCAATAATGTCGACTTCAGACGAAGAAGGTGGCTGGACTAGAGTAGTTGAAGTGGTTTTCCCCAGCTGGTCCCCTTCCGTCACTTCGGTTCTTAGTTTGGCAAGTTGTTCCTTTCCCCTGGCGAGAGCAGCGCGAGCGTCTTCATCAGAATAATGCCTTTCCAGGGCTGGCTCGTCATAACCAGCACCTTCAGCACCAAGCATATCGAGGGCGGCCTCCCACACTTCAGCTAAAGTGATCTCATACTTGGGACCAAGAAAGGCGAGGCTTCCACGCCCCAAGACGCTATGCAAGTAAAAGTCGAATAATGTTGAGCCGAAGCTGTTTTTGGTCGCCTCATGAGATTCTTCGGCTGCGATTTTGCCGGCGACAGCCTCATCGCGCTCCCTTTCAGTTCTGGCAAGCTGAAGCTTAAGCATTTGTATCTCCGCCTCCTGGGAGTTGTTTTTCTTTTGAAGCTCAGCAATATCAGATACATAGCCTTCATTGATTCTTTTTTGTACCTCGAGCCTGTCTTCGGCGTCCCTCTGACTAGCATGAGCATCTCTAACTTGTCTGAGAAGCACTTCTTCTTTTTGAGAATATGAAGTAGAGGAAGCAGCAAGCTCATCTTTCAACTTCTCAACCTTTGCTTCGAGCTCCTCGTTGTAGGAAGTAATGCTCCTCATTTCGTTGTCATGCTGCTCAAGGACCTTTTGCCACTCAGCCTTATCATTTTCCATGGTGAGCATAGCCTCTAAGTTGGCGCGGTTGACTCGTTGAAGCTCATCAACAAGCTTCTGCCAGTTTGACATCCTCTCGATATCAAGTTTAACGGCGTCAAGATTTCGTAGCATAGCAGGCTTGTCAATAGGGACTAGGTCGAGATCGAACCTCACACCCTTTAAACACCACTGCGGAAAACGACTTTGTAAAGTGGCAGGGCCCGGTCCCACTTGAAATTTGGGCCTGCTTATTATTGTCTGGATGTCCTCCTTCCCAAGAGCAGGAGAGTCGGAAGTAATGTCAAGAGGGGCAGGGACAGTAGGCTTTTCGGGAATAGTGGAAGCGTGTCTCTCACCATATCGGGCTCGTTTGCCTGAATCTTCAACTACATGACCTTTTCCCCGGTCGTCGTGAGATTTCCTTTTGTGAGAATCATCACTTCTCTGCAGAGAATCATGGTGCTCATCCCTATCCCTTCTGTCATAACGCTCTTCTGCATCCCTCCTTTCACGAGCCTTTCGAGCAGCCCTCTCTTCGTCAGACTCTCTATAGGAAGGAAAGTAACGCCGATAGTCATATTGGCCACGCCCCCCGTAGCGTTGGAAATCCTGATAATATGACCCGCCGCGTGTCATTGAAGAATCTGAAATAAGGAAAGATAAGCTTTAGAAATCTTTAAAGTATAAGAAGATAAGTGCATAAATGTGCTGGAAAATCCTTAGTTGTGTGTGAAGAGCAAGCTACTCGCGTTGGACTAACGAACCACTCCTCTGTTGGGGGGAAGTGATAGATTTCACTGTTGATGACAATTCTTGAGATGAAGGAGTTAGAGTCTGTTGGAGGGCAGATGTTACTTCAATCGTCGGAGGTATAGCTTTACCATGAGCAGGGTCTTCTTTAAAGAGCTCTTGTGAAGTAATAATTATGTCACTTAAATCCCCAAAGACGTCATCACCGGCATGCCCAACCTGATTCCCTCCATCATCTCCTTTGTCAGCACTCTCCCTGGTTTGGGAAAGGGGCTCCTCTTCTTCTTCAATAATGGGAGCAAGTGCAGGCTTTTCGGAGGGTCCCGTATCGTCTCTGGGAGTAGAGCACTTTACTAATAAGGTTTCTGCAGAAATTTCTCCTCGTATGTGCTCTTTAGTGGAGATCGGAAGATCAGGAGTTTTCACCGGAGAGTCAGGAACCTCCGTTGGAGCTTCACGAGGCCGAGTAAAGCGAGAGAGATGGAGGAGTCCGTATTGATGTAAAAGTTCATCGTTTAGCAGAAACTTTATGCTCCTCTCTTCTACCGGCACGGCATTTATTCTTTCAAAAATTTGCTTGAGACTTGGGTCCCTAGCAGGGGGTGGTAGTGCTAAAAACAGAAAAAGAATGAAATTAGCAGCTGAGAGTTCAGATCTCGAGAAAGTTTCAAAACGGAAAAAGTAGAGACAGGAAATCTTACTTCCCACTCTCCAGATGGCATAAAACCCTGGAGGGCAGCGAACGAAGAAAAACTGATTCAAAAATCCGTGAGCGCTTTCGGAGAGATCAGTAATAAGTTTGCGATTTCGAGCGCTTCTTACAACCACGATGGAGGGATGGTCTTTAGTTTTCGTGAATGAGCAAAAATAGCAGATCTCCTCGAAGCTTGGTAACCGATCCAAAACTCTCCTGAATAGAACACATAACCCCATCAAAATGGCGTAGCCATTGGGGTGTAATTGGAATGGAGAGATAGACAACCGAAGCAGAAGCTGTTGGAGAAAGTCGTTAAAAGGAGGAATCGCCCCACTTAGGCACATTTGGCGATTGACTGCAACAAAGCCGTAGGGAGGATTGTCAGCAGTGTCATTTGGCCCCGGAAATAAGGTGTCAGCATCATCAATGCCAAACTGGATGCGCAGTTGGTTAAACACCCGCTGATTCAAAGTTGTGGGTGTTCTCTCCGGAGGGTTGTCTATAGGGATGGCTACTGGAAAGACATCTTCAGCCTGACCCATCGGCTCTTCTTGATGAGAGGTCATTCTACACAAGCAACTGGATGTTCAAATGCGAAGGTGCACGTTTCCTAAAAAGTGTGAAGTGTCGTGCAAAGCTAATAAAAATAATAATAATAACAAGTAAAGATAACTGGAATTAAACTGGTTGACGATTGATTGACTATAGTAATTTCGGAACTTGTTATTTAAAGCTCAAGCATAATATTAATGCGGGCTGGTCAGTTTCAATTGACTAATCCAGTGCTGCTTTAATATTCCACTTGAAATTGGTAGCACTTCGTTCACACGATTTATTTAAGTTAATTATATATCATTAACTAATCTGTCGTTCGATGTGGACAATCAATGACAGTATATTCGTCCCAGTTTTCTGTGAATGTTGTATTAACAGATTATTAGCTTACAAGTTGAAGTAATCTGTAAAAGAATGCAGCAGTATAGCAGTTCAGAGTCCATGCAATAATTCGGAGTTCAAACAAAATTTACAAGTACTAAGTCGTAAACGACTCAAGGATTCTTTGTACGGGTTAAGCTAAGTCGTTGGCTATTTAGGTGACTCGACTACGACCTAAGGAAAGTGAGGCGGGTTAAGTTAGGTTACTCCAACTCTAAACCGCTGATGTTATAAGTCGGCAGCACTATGAGTCGTAAGTCAAAGAACAGGAGGAAGGCTCCAGATCAAAGCAATAAGAAACCTTCTAAGTTCTAACCCGGTTACGACTCATGGATTTTGTCGTAAAATTTGCTAAGTCGGATTAAAGTCGATAGTAAAAGCTACTGGGTCGCATGGAAGCCACTGAGTCGTACACGGCTTATGGTTTAAGTCGTGCACGGTTTAAAGGATAAGTCACGGGAAAGTAGCAAGTACAGAGTCGTTGACAGCTCATGGTTTGAGTCATTCACGGCCCATGGTTTAAGTCGTTCACGACTTATAGCTTGAGTCGTTTGTGGTTTATGGCTAAAAGCATTAAGTCGTGTACGGTTGTGATTGCAAGGTATTTCAGAATCAGTGGCCGAAAAGCAAAACCAACTAAGTCGTGAGATCCTAAGTCGTTTCCTCAACCGGTCAACCTCTTTCTAACCCGTTAACCCGTTAAGAACTTCCTCATCTCCTCCGAACCCACGGGCCAGTCAAATCAAGACATTGTAATTCATCATCTTCTCCTCACATCACCAGAAAGCACCCAAAAACCAATTCGAATCGCTTCAAGTGTACGGCGAATCAAGCGCAATGTTATAATCTAAAGGATCACAACAACAACGTAGCCAACAATGGTCAGAGTCGTTCACAACTCAATTCAAAGCCCGAGTACGACATACGGCGGTGATTTGGGAACAGGAAGCAAAAATTTATGCCTTAGCAATGGTCGTGGTTGGATTGGAGTTCAAAATGACTTACGCGATGTGGAAGAAAGGATGGATTAATGATCAGTAAGCTTGGAGAGTCTCTAATGGCGGATGCGTCTGTGAGATAAGAAGTGGGAGAGGAGAAACGACTCAAGCGTTCTTATATCTGGAGACATTGGAACTTGAATCGGCACGGGTTATGATGAGTCGAAGCGCACGACTTACGACTTAAGACGTGTGCTTCGAGGGGCAAGTGTTAATCCCGTTTCACCAACGAGTTAAAGAGCCCACAAGGTAAGATCTATGAGTTGAGGAGCCTGCGACCCAAGAACTACGACTCAGGAAGCTTACGACCTACGACTTAAGGCAGCAAACAGTTCTAGAAGGACTTACGAGTTAAGCAGTCTCCGACTTAAGGCCTCCACGGTTTAAGGCTTTTACGAGTTAAGGAACCTTACGAGTTAAGGATGGCACGACTTAAGGAGATGAACGACCTACGACCTAAAACATGTTGCGACCTAACAATGGCTACGGTTGAACGGCCTAAGGAAAGCTATGCGACCTAAAGGAGTAACGACTCAAAACATTGGAAGGAAGGGTCAACAACACATAAGTCGTTGACGACTTACGACTTATGATGAGTCGTGTACGACTCATGCTAGAACGAAGGAAGTCATGTTTGGTTAACTCGGGAACGACTTATCACTTGTATCGTTCATTCGAACAGGAGCATAACATTAAACCAAGCCGAGAGTCAAATCCAGTAGGTCGGCCGCGACCTACCATGAACCGCCGACAAGCCCGCGACTTATCATATGAGACAATTCACCATGACTCGTCCACGACCTAAGGTCACTAAGTCGTAGTCCACTGCTATGATGTCCATACTAAAAAAGGATGACTCGTGAACGGGTTAGAACTTGTGCTATATTCAGAAGACCGAAGGCGAGTTTGAGCTCAACATGGTGAGTCGTCCACGACCCAACATGACTCGGCCACGAGTAACCCATGAGTCGGGTACGACTCACGACTTAAGACCGGAAACCCCTATAAATACACGACCATTTCCAACATGAAGGGGACTTTTGGTCGATCAATTTCAAGCGCCATTACTCTGCCGAATACCAGATTACTTCAACACTTAAAGCTTTTGAGATTCAGAGAACGTCTAAAAGAACTTCATAAAGAAATCATCTACATCCACCATGGATTTGAAGATTTTTGTCAACATCGAAGTTTGAGCTACTTGTTCTAAGTCTTTTGTAATTCAAAGTGTGTTGTACTTAAAAAGATTTGTATCAATTTATAACGTGATCATCAATAAAAGTACTTAAAGTGGACGTAGGCTATACCCATAAGCCGAACCACTATAAAACTGCTGTTGTTTACCGCTTTTCCGCTATTACTTGCTTATAATTCTTTCCCGATCTATCGGGTGGTGCTTTCACAACTACACTTCACACACCGGGGTGTTAGCGTTCAAATTTAAGCGTTAACATTATGGATCTTATGAATGGCTTGTTATGCCATTTGGGTTGACGAATGCCCTAGCTTGTTTCGTTGACCTTATGAATAGAGTTTTCAAAGACTTCCTCGACCGGTTTGTTCTCATCTTTATTGATGATATTCTTGTGTATTCAAAAACCGAGGAGGAGCATGAAAAGCATCTTCGGATTATATTGGAAACTCTTAGGAGTAATCAATTAAAAGCAAAGTTTTCTAAATGCCACTTTTGGCAATCTCGTGTGAAGTTTCTCGATCATATTATTTCCGAATCCGGAATTTTCGTGGATCCTTCAAAGATTGAAGCGATTCAAGATTGGAAGAGACCGGAGAGTGTGACGGAGATTCGTAATTTTCTTGGATTGGCGGGTTATTACCGTCGTTTTATTAAAGACTTTTCTAAGATTGTCGTGCCTCTTACTAGTTTAACGAAGAAAGGTGTTAAATACATTTGGTCGGACAAATGTGAAACTTCTTTTCAGAAATTAAATGAACTCCTTTATGATGCTCCTATTCTTGTTATTCCCGAGAGGAATCAAGATTTCGTTGTTTATACCGATGCCAGTCGCGTTGGTTTGGGTGCCGTTCTTATGCAAAAAGAGCGTGTTATTGCTTATGCTTCAAGGCAATTAAAGCCTGCCGAGACTAGATATGCCACACATGATTTAGAACTCGCGGCTATTATTTTCGCCCTTCGAATTTGGCGTCATTATCTTTTGGGAGAGAAATTTATTCTTTATACCGATCATAAGTCCTTGAAGTATTTATTCTCTCAAAAGGAACTTAATTTACGTCAACAACGTTGGCTCGAGTTTCTTGCTCCTTATGATCTTGATATTCTTTACACCCCCGGTAAGGGTAATCGTGTCACCGATGCTCTTAGCCGTAAACAACAAGCTGTTATTTCTATGATGATATCCGAATGGAACGATCTCGAGATCTTATCCACTTGTGAGATTCGAGACCGCGTATCTGATTTATGCTCATCATTTATTTTATGTAGCCTTGAGGCTCATCCTTCTCTTTTAGACCGCATTCTTGAAGTTCAAGAGCTAGATCCTGAATTGGCTCTTCTTGGCCAAAATTTTAAGGATAAAATTGATATTGAAGGTTTAAAAGACTTTGATATCGATTCTCGTGGCGGCATTTGGAAATTTGGTAGACTTATCGTACCAAATATTAGTGATCTTCGAAAAGATATTTTAGAAGATTCCCATCGTTCTAAATTTACCATTCATCCCGGTAGCAGTAAAATGTACGCGGATATGAAGCGACTTTATTATTGGGAGGGAATGAAATTTGACATCACTAACTTCGTTAAGCGTTGCATGACTTTCCAACTCGTTAAGGACGAGCATCAAAGGCCCGGTGGGTTATTGCAACCTTTAGAAATTCCAATTTGGAAGTGGGACCAAATTTCCATGGATTTTACAGATGGCCTTCCCCGTTCTCGTTCGGGTCATGATAGCTTATGGGTGATAGTGGATAGACTTACTAAATCCGCCCATTTTATTCCCGTTCGGTCTAACTGGACCGTTCCTCTTTTGGCGAAACTCTTTGTTAAAGAAATTGTTAAATTGCATGGAGTTTCTACTTCTATTGTTAGTGATCGTGATCCATTGTTTACTAGTGGATTTTGGAAGAGTCTTCAAAAAGCTTTGGGAACGAATCTTAATTTTAGCACCGCTTATCACCCCCAGTCCGATGGACAAACCGAGCGTGTGAATCAAACTGTTGAAGGTCTTCTTCGTGCTTATGTGCTTGATTTCGGTGGAAGCTGGGAAGATCATATTCCTCTTGTTGAATTTTCCTATAATAATAGCTTCCAATCTAGTATTGTTATGGCACCTTTTGAGGCACTCTACGGAAGGCCATGCCGATCTCCTTCTTGTTGGCTTGAGGCCGGTGAGAAGCTAGTTTTAGGTCCAGATTTTGTTCGGGATTCCACAAAGAAAATTGACCTTATTCGACATAGGATGAAAGAAGCCCAGAGTAGACAAAAATCCTATGCCGATAATCGAAGAAGGAGATTAGAATTTTCTGTGGGAGATCTTGTGTTCGTTCGTTTTTCACCCATGAAAGGTGTTGTACGTTTCAGTCGATCGGGAAAATTAGCGCCTCGATATATTGGGCCAATTCCTATCACCGAACGTATTGGTTCCGTGGCTTATCGCCTTCTATTACCGGCTCAATTTTCTGCTATCCATGACGTGTTTCACGTTTCTCAACTTCGAAAATGTCTTCGAGATTCCGATTCTATTCTTGAGCCCGGTGTTGTGGAAGAAATGGAAGTTTCGCCTAATTTAACTTATGAGCAGCATCCTATTCGTATTATTGCTTCGGAAGTCAAACGACTTCGAAATAAGGATGTTCCGCTTGTGAAAGTTCAATGGTCTTCAAATCCTAAGGATTGTTCTTGGGAATCTAGAGAGTTCATCGAGCGATCACATCCGGACTTGCTTTCCCGTTCTCTTTAAGGTGAACCTTTTATTTCAAATTTCTTTTGTGTTGAATATGCTTTTATGGTTGTTACTTTATATTTTCTTCTTAAATATTGCGAGGATGCAATTTCTTTAAGGAGGGGAGTCTGTAACAACCCGCATATTTATCGATTTTTATATTTAAATATTTTATCGATACTCGGAATTTGGTCTGAAAAGCTACTTTTCGCATACGGTCGAATTAGGACTCGGGACCACTCCCATTGAGTTTAAAATGCCATTTGCGACCTTATTGAGTGTAAGCTTCGATATGTTTGGAGTTAATCAAGTTTTGCTACTTTTTCACTTTGGGGTTGGGTTTGGGTTCAGCCCTATGTTTAACTTATACTCAAATCTGAACCACTCCTCCCCATAAACTCTCACTTCCTCCTCTATTCAATTCTAAAGCATCAATGGTGGGAGAGATGGGAAATTAAAACTCCAAACCCTAGTTTTCTTTTGCAAATCAAACTCTAGCTCCAAACTAATAGAAGAACCCATTGGTAAGCTTCTCTTCTTCTTCTCCAACTCATTTTCTTATCAATTTTAGAAATTCCTAAACCTAACTTTGGGAATGTTCTTCTTTTAAAGCTTAGAATCAAGCTTCTTGAGTTGGGTTTGAAGAGTGGTTGATTATCCTTTTCTTTCAAGCTTCTTCTTCAATCGTTTGGGTTCAAAGGTGAGATTTTTATCTCACATCTTTTTCTATATCTACATTGTTGTTAGGTATGAATTCCTAACATATGTGCATATTCATTTGCTTTCAATTTGAATTGATTTGGTGAATTTTCCAAATTTTTGTGTTTTGGTCCAATTTTATGAAAATCCTTTTATGGACATTTGGATATTGATATTCGGGGTGTATCGAAGAGCTTTAAAGGCCGGGTTGTCGCTTGGCGTAAATCCTTAGTCGATATTGCTCGTCTGATCGCTTCCGATACGTTTTGGCCACTTTGGCCTAGGCAAATTGTTGCCCAGACCAGGTGACCAGACGTCTGGTGACCAAGTCCAGACGTCTGGTTTGGACCTGGAAAGAAAAATGTATGCACGCATATTATAAAAAAATTCCAGAGAACAAAACCAGACGTCTGGATTCAAAACCAGACGTCTGGCCATGGCTCAGACGTCTGTTTTGGCTATTCCAGACGTCTGGGTAGCTTTCTGAATATTTTTCAGAAAACAAATCCAGACGTCTGGATTCCAAATCAGACGTCTGGAGATGTTTATTTTTGCCTATTCAGGCTGTTTTGTGTGAATTTCCATTATTTATCGATTTTAGCGATCCTATTAGTCGTTATAACTTATTACTGAGTTTGATGACTTCTTTTTATGGATTTTTGGAAATATCCATTTCTATGGATTTGGTATCGATTTCTGTGGATTTTATTCACGTCTTCGGATGTGAATTTTGGTGATTGATTGTTCTACAATCATTTTTGTGATTTGTCACTTTAAAAATATAAAGGTTTCAATACTAGTATTAAATATCAAAACCTCTTCATCAAAACGATTTCGACTATATTTTCAATATCAAACTCGTTTATAAAATCGTTTTCCAATCTACTAGTATACACAAACCTTTACTTCACTCGTATGAGAAATCTAATTAAACGGCTTAGTAAAACAAGTGGTATGAAACGCTTGCGTTTACTTCGCCGGTTAATTCTTGGACTTGTTCGGTTGAAACTCTTGTGACAATTTTCTAGTGGAGATATACAATTTGTTCGTAAATATTTAAGTTAAGCTAGTGGTTATGGGACATGAAGCTAAGCTCGTATATTTACTAGCTTACTGTAATTGACACTTCTTGATGATCATGACGATCATTTTTGTGATTTAGACTAGCAATTGTGCGATGTCTTTTTGTCCATGTGGAGGACAGTAACTCATTTTATTGAGCTTCGTCTCATTTCTATGTGGGGTAGCTCCCCATGGTCTTCGGGCCATTTGTGTGTCAAAAATTAATGGCTAGCTACCATGAGATAGCTTCTCGTTCGTGTGATACATATGTTGGTGAGCTTTAATGCTCCCGTTCGTGTGATGGGCCTCCCCCCTTTCTTGTGATTTCTGGATTTCGTGTGTTGAATTCTGGAATTTGTGTTTCACCAATTTTCGTGATTTCCATTGATTAGTTTTATCAATATTTGTGCATTGATGAATTTGTGTGTCATTGACTTTTGTGATTGGCATTGATATAATCGTCAATATTTATGGTTTGGTGAACGAAATAAGGAGTATGACATTTCTTTGATTCTTGTGTAGATTTTGTGATATTGATTAATCTCTTGTTGATTTTCAATTACTTATATATTTCACAGCTTGGCATTGTGAATATTATGTGTTTAGTCATATCTCTTATTCTATATTTTTTCATCTGATATTTATAGTTAGACTGATCCATTTATTATTTTCTTATTAAATAATACTCGGGTCAGACTGAGATGTTTCAGGTGCTTCAGCTTGACTTCTCACTTGGGATTGATTTCTCTGACTTTTGGCTAACTACTTAGATTAGTAGTTTATTTAGTTGTATACACTTGAGATATGGACTCATAGTTGTATTCTTTTGTATAGCACATGTTGTTATTCTTTTGTATTATTGTGGATCTTTTTGACCACTACTCTGATATACACTTCCAAGTGTTAGTTATATATATTCATATCTTCTTCCGCCTTTGTGATATGAATTGTCTGTGACTGATTTATGTTATGTTTATTTCTATATTTGTTTCCGAAGATATTATAGCCACTGTGTAGTAGCTTTGGGTTTGTGTCGGTATGTCGGATTTCCCTCTTGATAAAGAAATGCATGTTATTCTATCTAACATATCGATGCTCACGCAAAGCAATTACACGGATGATCGCTCCTCAACAGCCTATTCTCCGTGCTAGTTGACAGCATTCACCGTAATGTTCTTGGATAGCGTGGGTATAGAGGTGGGGCGTTACAATATGACAATTCAATGTTGGTTATAACACTTATTACAGTGTTCAATTTCCCTATAATCAAATCCATATTCTTAACCCATCTAGTTATTCATCTGATTTCATTTTACGATATAATTATCATGGTTTATACCATAGTGCATTAATATCCTTATTTTATCTTAATTTCAAATAATGTAGTAATTAATTTCATTCACAATAAATTCAATTAATTATAATTTGTTTCAATAAATTAGCTTGATTTAACTCCAAATCCTTTTTATCTAATCAATTATTATTCAATAAACCAAGATAACATTTGTTTTACCCTTTATTACATTAGTAATTTCAAATTTCCATCTTTCCTTTGTATATTAACTATCCTATTTCCATTTTATAATATTTTTTCCAGTATACACGCTAATTGCGATTAACATTCTAAACAAATTCATTTACTTGGGTCCATACTTTCCATTATATCGATTACTACACTATGAATAAATTTACAATCCTATTCATTTCATTATTACATTAACCCTTTCCGTTACAAATCTTAAATACTTTTGCTTTTATTTAATTACCATTAACTGCATTATTATTGTTCCATTAGCTAATTAAGTAATTACATATTTCTCGCTAAATAATAGTTACTCATCTCTACAATCAATCTTTCAGTTAACAAACATTTCAAATAAATAAACATATGTTTACTCTTTTACAAAACTTATTCATTTATATTCTTATATTTTGATTTACACTCCTTACTATTAAAGAAATCATTACATTATGAATATAATTAACATTTCTATTTCTTTTTATTACGTTCACACTACAATTATGGTCTCATTCCACATTAATGTAACATTTTGTTGACTTCCATTTGAAATTGATCGGTTAAATTGGTATCAACACCAATTGTCACCATTATACATTGTTTTCTTAATAAATCAACCTTTAAATTATTAATTGCTTTTTAAATCCTACTATAAATCAATGCACACATTTATTAAAATTTACACTCCTAATTTATTTATTCATCTTGATTTCCTTATTTTTATTAAATCCATTAGTACTCTATGAATAAAATTTACATTATTACCGCATATTACCTAATTTGCATTAACGTAATACCTAAATTTAAATTTACATTATTACCACATATTACCTAAATTTACATTATTTCCATATATTACCTAAATTTACATTATTTCCACATATTACCTAAATTTACATTAGCGTAATACCTAAATTTAAATTTACATTAACAAAATCATTAAATTTGGCTTTATTGTAATTGATTACCAAAGTTTATTTACACATTAAGTAAATAACAACCTATATTAATTGCTGCCTATTTTCTTTCCATTGCCTTTATAAATTTGTTACTTATCAACCCAGATTATTACTCCATATATACACTAATATATTCCACTATGATATCCATTCCATTACATACTTCAATATTTCATACCTTTATTACATCAATTACTACCTTATAAATAAATCTATGTTCCTATTTAATTTACATTTATTAAAAATTTATTTCAAATTTCAATTAACAATAGGTAACATACAATAAACATTATTGTCACCCTTTAATCACATAAATAAGCCTTTATTACTTGCACATCAATGTTGCCATTTATTTTCATACTACTAATTACGTTCACTTATTATTCACTCTTTCCGTTATTTCATATATCATCATAAAGTAACAGTTCATTACTTTTCTTTAAATTAGAAATTCATAAATTTTTATTTTCTTCAATTTTAAATTTTCAAAATCTCATTAAATTAACAATTTCAATTATTGAAAATTTACGAGTCGTTACACCGACTATTCCATGCTCATTGAAAAAAATTCAAGAGAGAATGGAAAATTGGTCGTGTAAACTTTTATGAATTGTAGATACAATGGAACTTATCAAAACTGTTATATATGCGATTATTTTGTATTGGTTACAAACATATCATATTCTAGCTACATCAATTAGAAAAATAGAAAGTGGATGTGCTGACTTTTTATGGAGGGGAAGATATCATAAAATCAGTTGGGATAAGGTTTGCAGGCCTAAAAAAGAAGAAGGTTTTGACATAAGAAGCATGAATGATTTCAGTTTAACTTGTCATTTGAAGGTATTTTGAAGATTTATTAGTGCAAAATCACTGTAGGCCAATTGGATGAGATGTAAATATCTTTAAAATGGTAATTTTTGGAATATATGGCCAAAAACAATCAATACTATGTTTGGAAACAAATTTTAATATGTAGAGAAATTGGCAAATCATTACTTGAAAGAAATTTAAACTTGGTGAAAAAACTAGTTTATAGTTTGATCCCTGATTTAAAAATGAATCTTTTATAAATAAAGTAGGGTTGGACAATTTAGTCATCTATGGTGGTTCAAATGCAACTGTGGAAATGTTCATTAAAGATAATCAGTGGAAGCCACATTTACATCCTATTACTAACCCACATAAGTATGATATTTGCATAATTCCTCCAGATATATTGCTGACAGCGACAATTGGGAATGGATAGCTAGCAACAAAGAAAATTTATCTTTTAAAAAACATGGAAGGTTATTAGAAATAAACAATCCAATGTTGATTGGTCTAAGTGCATTTGGAATAAAATGAATAATCCCAAGATGACATTCTGTACATATTTTTCTATTGATAACAGACTGCCAACTTGGAACAGAATTAATAAATGGAGTAATAAAACAAATTCACTTTGTTTCTTATGCAAATTTGTGAATGAAAGTGCGAATCATCTTATTTTTTAGTGCAGTTATTCTTATAAAATTGGGAATCGCATTCAATCTATTTTTGATGATTTACATTTGGAATCGCATTCAATCTTGTGACGCCCCACCTTTATAACCACGCTAGCCAAGGACATTACGGGGTAATGCCGTCAACTAGCGCGGAGAATAAGGCTATTGAGGAGCGACCATTCGTATAATTGCTTTGTGCGAGCACCGATATGCCAGATAAAATATAACATGCAATTCATCTCAAGAGGAAATCCGACATACCGACACAAACTCAAAGCTACTACACAGTGGCTATATATGATCTTCGAAAACAAATATAGAAATAAACATAACATAAATCAGTCACAGATAATTCATACCACTAAGGCGGAAACAGATATGAATATAACACATGAAAGTGTAAATCAGAGTAGTGGTCAAATAAGATCCACGATATCACAAAAGAATAGATACAAGTGCTAGACAAAAGAATATGTATACATCAAGGAGTCTATATCTCAATGTATACAACAAAAACTACTAGACTAAAGTAGTTAAGCAAAAGTCAAAAGATGGTTCCAGATAGGAACTCATGAGGAAACACCTGCAATATCTTAGTCTGACCCGAGTACTATTTAAGAAGAAAATAATAAACGGATCAGTCTAGCTGTAATTATCAGACAAAATGAGATATAAGAAGAGATGTAATAAAAACGTATGATAACCAAAAATGTAATACTGCGACAAGTATACATAGAAAATCAACTAAATCATACAAATATCTCAAGAATCTCATAGCATCAAAAAGAATATCACATTCTTTATTTACTTCACCAAGCCACAATAAATGACATACATATCAATGCCAATCGTAAAAGTTGGTGAAACACAAATTCTAGAAATCATCAATTAGAAATCCAGAAATCACAAGAAAAAGACGATGGCCAATCCCGTAAAATGGACATCGACGCACCTAGAAAGACACGCCCCATGCATAGTCGACCATCAACGCACCTAGAAAGATACGCCTCATGCATAAATAAACATCGATGCAGCTAGAAAGATACACCCCATGTAAAGACGAACATCTACGCACCTAGAAAGGTACGCCCCATGATCTAGCATCGACGCACCTAGAAAGATACGCCCCATGCATAAATAAACATCGATGCACCTAGAAAGATACACCCCATGTAATGACGAACATCGACGCACCTAGAAAGGTATGCCCCATGCTCTAGCATCGACGCACCTAGAAAGATACGCCTTATGCATAAATAAACATAGATGCACCTTGAAAGATACACCCCATGTAATGACGAACATCGACGCACCTAGAAAGGTACGCCCCATGCTTTAGCATCGACGCACCTAGAAAGATACGCCTCATGCATAAATAAACATCGATGCACCTAGAAAGATACACCCCATGTAATGTCTAACATCGATGCACCTAGAAAGATACACCCCATGCAAAGTCGAACATCGACGCACCTAGAAAGATACGCCGCATGCATAGACGAACATCGACGCACCTAGAAAGATACGCCCCATGTCCCGACTTATTGAGCCGATTGCTCCACGAAGTAAACAAACATCGACGCACCTAAATAGGTACGACCCATGAAATGAGATGTAGCTCTATAAAATAAAGTACAGTCCTCCACGTGGACAAAGAGACATCGCACATTGCTAGTCTAAACCATAAAATGATCATCATCGATCATCAAGAAGTGTCAATTACACTAAGCTAGTAAATATATGAGTTTAGCTTCATGTCCCATAACCACTAGCTTAACTTAAATATTTACGAACAAATTGTAGAATTCCACTCAAGAATTGTCACAAGTGATTCAATCGAACAAGTCCAAGAATTAACCGACGAAGTAAATGCAAGCGTTTCATACCACTTGTCTTACTAAGTCGTTTAATTAGATTTCTCATACGAGTGAGGTAAAGGTTTGTATATACTAGTAGGTTGGAAAACGGTTTTATAAACGAGTTTGATATTGAAAATAGAGTTTAAATAATCTTTGATAATGAGTTTGAATATTTACTACTAGTATAGAAACCTTTGTATTTTAAAGTGACAAACCATAAAAATGATTGTAGAAACGATCAATCATTAAAATCCACATACGAAGACGTGAATCAAATCCAAAGAAACCGATAAAGAATCCATTGAAATGGATGTTGAAAAATCCCTAAAAAGGAGTCATCAAAGTCATAATAAATGATAACAACAAATAGGATCATCACGTATCAATTCAAATTGGAAATTCAATCCCAAAAGGCAAAGTGGGCTAAAACAGCAAATTCAGTTGACTGAACAGAGATTTCAGTGGACTGAATCATGCCTGGAAACCTTATGTTTCTAGGTTCAGTCGACTGAACAGATATTTCAGTCGACTGAATCATGCCTGAAAACTTTATGTTTCCAGGTTCAGTCGACTGAACAGAGATTTCAATCGACTGAATCATCATGCATGGAAACTTTCTGTTTCCAGGTTCAGTCGACTGACTCAGAGATTTCAGTCGACTGAACTGGAATTTTCAGTATTTTCAGCCTAAAAATGAAGAGGCAATCTCTTCGCAAATGCAACCGGACGAGCAATGGGCGCTAGGGGTTTTTGCCAAACGACGACCCGGCCCTACAAGCTCTTTGATGCATCACCAAAAACATGTTCAAAGATCGAAGTTAGGATTTTTAAAGATTTGAACTCAAAACACTAAAAATTGGAATATTCACATAGCCAATCCGAATCAAGAGCAAATGCACATGAAGAGGTGTTAGGAATTCATACCTAACAACCAAAGATAATTATAGTCACAGATGTGAGATAAAAATCTCACCTTTGAACCCAAAAACAATGAATGAGAAGCTTGAAGACAAGGGAAGATCAACCACACTTCAATCTCAACACAAGAAGCTTGAATCTAAGCTCAAAAAGAGAAACAATTCCCAAATTAGGTTTAGGATTTTTCTGAAATCAAAGAGAGGATGAGTTGGAGAAGAAGGAGATGATACTTACCAATGCTTCTCTTTGAATTTGGAGCTAGAACTTGATTTGCAAATGGAAACTAGGGCTTCGGATTTTAATTCTTTTTCTTTTCCACCATTATTCTTTTTAGAACTGAAAAGATAAGGAAGAGGGAATGAATGAAGAGAAGTGGTTCAGTTTGGGGTATTAAGTTGGCTAGTTGGTTGAATCCAAACCCAAACCCAAAGTGAAAAAGGTCAAATTTTTAGCTAGCTCCAAACATATCAATGTTTATACTCAAAAAGGTTGCAAACGGCATTTTGAACTCAATGGAAGGGGTCTCGAGTCCCAATTCGATTGTTTGCTAAAAGTAGGTTTTCGGACTAAAATCCAACGAATGATGAAATATTTAAATAAAATATTTAAATATACAATCGATAAATATGCGGGTTGTTACAGACTCCCCTCCTTAAAGAAATTGTGTCCTCGCAATACTTAAGAAGAAAATAAAGAGTAACAACCATAAAAGCATATCAACACAAAAGAAAATTGAAATAGGAAGTTCACCATAAAGAGCATGAAAGAGTAAGGCTGAACGGGATCGCTCGATGAATTCCCAGGATTCCCAAGAGAAATCCTTAGGATCTGAGAACCATTGAACTTTCACAAGAAGAACATCTTTATTCTGAAGGCGCTCAACCTCCGAAGCAATGATGCGAATGGAATGTTGCTCATAAGTCAAACTTGGTGAAACTTCAATTTCCTCGGTAACATCGGGCTCAAGAATAAAAATCGGAATCCCTAAGGCATTTCCGTAATAGAAAGACGTGAGAAAACGTCATGAATAACAGAAAATTGAGCCGGTGCAACGATGTAGTATAACAACAGTATGCCCGAGAAACTAGAAACTCAAACAATTTGGAACAACGGCGTAGTACAATGATGGTATGCCTGATGAACAGAAGCTCAAATAATTCGGAATATCGACGCAGTACAAAAACGGTACGTCCAATGAACCGAAGCTCAAATAATTCGGAACACCGACGCAGTACAAAAACAGTGCGTCCAATGAACCGAACAACATAAAAGAACATCGGACGCAAGCCCATAAAAGAAATGAGACGAAGCTCAATAAAACAAGGTACATCGAAACGTCCGATGAACGTGGTAAAAGATCATTCCATTCGGACATCATCAAAAAGACAACCACTTGTTGCTTACGACTAAGGGCATTGGCAACATGATTTCCCTTCCGGGAGTATACAAAGAATATTAAGACCAAAAGATGCAAGGAACTCTAGCCAACATTAAGTTCCTTATGAGAAAATAAATATTCCAAAGACTTATGATCGGGGTAGAGAATAAATTTCTCATCCAAAAATGATGATGCCAAATTCTAAAAGTGAAATCAATAGCCGCAAGCACTAGATCGTGAGTGGCATATCTAGTCTCGATAGTCTTTAATGATTTAGATACATAAATGATAGCATGTTCTCTTTTGCAAGAGAACGACATTCTAACCAATACGATAAGCATCGGTACAAAAGATAAAGTCTTGGTTTCCTTCGGGAATCACAAGAATAAGAGTATCGAAAAAGAGTTCTTTTAAATAATCTTCTTTCCCAAAAAGCTAAAACTTTCAAAATTACAATTATCTCAATGTAAAAATCTGTAACATCCCGCCTTTTCACATGATTTAAATCAACACACATGCCAATTCAAACCATACGGAATGGCGGATTGTTATGGGGTAAATAAGAAAACAGAGAAAGAAACAGAATCTCACAGCGGAAGGATAAAATATAATAATAAAATATACAGTTTATAAATTTGTTTACAAAACATTCATATAATACATATCAGAGTTACACATACCAACAACAATGCAGCGGAACAGTGTGTAGTGCACTAGTATAAATAATAATAATATACATCTTCGTCTTCGTCCTCCAGAGCTAAAACTTCAATCCTGAAACGCTCGGACTGACCCGAGCGAATTGAAAAGACAAAATACTCGAGTCAGAACTAAAAGATCTTATGTGAGTTAAATTTTTAGAAATAAATATGAGTGCAGTAACTCAAGAGATGCTCGGGATTTACATCTCCTAAGGATCCGTTAAACTATTTACTATGTAGTATATTTCGCTATTATAATAGTGTCTAATTGTAAAATAAACTTACTTTTAAATAGCGTTAAGGCTTTACATTTTCCACCTTAACACATTTTATATTCCCATAGTCTATACAGTACCGTAATCTCCCCCGTACTGGGCGTCGTCAGAGGGCACTCCATAGGTACGATACAAAACAAAATCGTATAAGGCGCGCTTGGGTAGGTGACACGGCACAACTAGGCAATGCCAGGGTAGATATACTAATTGCTATCCGGGCTGATAGAAACGCGTAGCCGCAGCTACCGCCCACCTCGAACAAACTCCCCCAAAAATCAAAGTAAAAGTGGCCACTGAATCAATCCAAAGACAAAGTATAATATCGAAGAGGAGTGTCCGATCAGAGGAATGACCTCATTGGCCCGAAAATCGCTCTTGTTTTAGCCACCTTATGCCAACTCACGGGAGTCGGGTCCCCGTATTTACCTTGCAGGAAACGCCTCCACCAACCTACTTCATTCTGGAATCTACACCGCGTACACGGTTGTTAAAGTGGTTTTCGGAGTTGGCAGAGAGTATGACAACTTTCGATCCCGGTCTCTTCAACAACCAAACGTTATTATATCACCGCGGTCATTTAAAATAATTATACTTTAAAACCAGAATAAAATATCCATTTTAAACCCATATAAATACGATATCGTTTATATTTTTAAAACCCCAAACCAATACGATATCATTTAGGCCCAAACCAACATAATGTCATTTTATTTTCCAATATATATTCTTTCCAAACTCATAGGGTTTTCAAAGTAAAATATTTAGAAATAAAAAACTCTAGAATATAATATTTGTAGATTATACTACCTTGAAAATCATAACTTTGAAACAAATTTCCATCTCTCAAATGGTTAAATATTAAATTTCTTTTATAAAACAAATAGCTTCTTTACATTTCACAAATCAATTCCAAATATCGATTTAAACTTTCAAATACCATTTTTAATTCTTATGTTTCAAAGCTTTAAATATTTCACCATTTCAAAAAAAAAAAAACTCATTTGACAAATCCATATGTATCAAATTCAATTACTTCTTATTTAGACTAGAAATGTTTACTTAATGAATTCAATATAATTGAAGTAAAACCTTTAACTTCACATAGCTGGATAATCTTTCAATTTATCAAACTTGATATATTCATTTAAATCACTCTACACAAAAATCAAGTTATAAAAATCATACCCTTTAAAAATTAATAACCTTTTTATTTAATTCCAAATTTTACTCAATATTCATCTTCCGACCTTATTCTCATTTAAGTAAATAAAACTCCCGAACTTAAATTTTAAGTAAATGCTTAGTCGTATTTGATCTAAAAAATCAAACTTTATTTTATACTTCAAAACAATTTATACAAAGCTTAAAACCGAAAATTACTATATATAAATAACCTTTATTAATAACCAAATCAAAAACCCATTAACCATATATATATAGATTTGCAAAAACCATAGAAAAACATTTCAAAAAAAAAATAATTTTATATATATACCGCGGTGCCTGTATAAAATTTTCTACCCTATGGTCAAATGATACGGATGTTTATCATTTCAATCCGCAATTTAAAATAAAATGCGGTTGTATATTATTTCAAACCGCAATCCCGAATGAATGAAATGCATAGCAACTTGCAATTAATAAAATAAATCATCCATTCATCCATCAAATCATACATCCATTTATAACAGTCATCATCCAATTTCAAACAATCATCAATATACAACAGGCGATAAATAATGGTATCAATTATCAGTTTTTACTCAAAATAAATTTAATAACTGTTAATTGGCAGTTTATATGCAAAAATAAACGTAAACTTAACTGGCAGTTAATATGAAATAAAATTTATTCTAACTGTCAAATTTATATGCAATAAATAGATAAATTTACAGTTATATTAAATAAATGCGTTTAAACAGAAATAGTGAATAAAACATGCCAAACAGTCATAAAAAATTTCTACCCATATCTAAAATTAATTTAACAAACACAAGAAATTTTAGAAATTGTGAGTGGGTTAAAACACTCACCTTTTTAATTTAAATTGGATTTAAATCCAATTTAAACCCAAAATTTCGCAGTCTCCAAATTCATCCAAACCAGCGTCAACAGATCTGAAATTTCAATACGATCCTAACAAAAATAATCTCGCGTGAATCGGACACGGTATGTGAAAATTACACAAGTTAAACGTTAAAGAAATTGTATTGAAAATCAAATAAACTAAAATAAAGAATACCTCTCTTCGAGAACTATGACATATAAATTTTTTCTGGAATTTTTAGAGGAGTTTGAATTTTTATTTATATTTTGGACTGTAATTGGATCTAGAATTTTGCAGCCATTGGAAAAGAAGAAGTTGAAGAAAAGAACACACAGAGAAATGAAGATAGATGGAGGCTAGGGTTTACACAGCCTATTTATAGACAAAGTGAAAACGAATAGGTATGCACGAATTATAAACGTGCCAAACGGTTTTTGGCCCACCAGAATCTTTCATATTAATTGGATACGTTACGGATTAGTAAATAAATAAATTTCTTCCTCAAACATTTACATTGAATTTTAAACGTATTTAAAAATATAAATTTAGACGCTTTATTTAAGTTTCAATATAATTTCATTAAATTTCAAATTCATAAATAATTTCCATTTTTAACTAAATTTCAAATTACCGTAATAATTATCTTAGATTCTTATTCATTCCCAATAGATTTAACTATTGTAAATCGACTAAGTTTACATACTATAAAATCCACATTCCTATGTATATATAGTTTTGAATTCCATACTATAAATATTTTATTAACATTTCGCAAATACATAAATTGGTATTGCACTGTTACTTAAATAAATAGCCTACACCAATCACTAATTAAATGGGTTACCAAATTTTGGATTGGTTAATAATTATTAATTATTGCTTCATTTCTTAATTATACACTTGCATGGGTTATGCTTGTCTAATTATATTCCCATATTAATTAATGTTTCCAACAAACAATAACCTTTCCTTAGTCCCACCCTTTTTACCAAATATTTCCCTGCAAATAATTCATTTTCCCATACATACTTCCATTTACACCTAAACTTATTATACCTCTTTATTTTCTCAAACAAATTACAATGATTAAACAAATTTAAATGAAAATTTGAGTTGATAGATTCATAGATTCAAATGTTTACTTTATTTCAATATCTACTAAACTTTGAAATTATAACATAGACTCCAAAATAAAATCCTCCACTCTAGTCATACAAGTCTTATTGAAATAAAATGTATCTACCCTATTTTAGGTCTTGGTTCCTAATATCCACCCGTTTTGACATAATTTAAAATAGCGTACAAATTACATAACCTTTAATTGCAATAAATCCTATCATTGCCATTTATATTCCAAATGAATAAATTATTAATAGGTTAATTGAATCAGATTTACAACTCAACTTTAAATATTTGCAAATTTTGTCAGTTTGGATTACTTGGTAAATTTAGAATCCCTTAAACAACTTCCTACATAAATTTATTATAGAATAATTCAAAATTAACGTACAATTCCAATTTATGCAGCGATTACAATTTAAATTTCAAGGAATTTATTTATTTAGGTTTAAATCTTATTATTCACTAAAATTGTCATCCCATGTATACAATCCACATTGGTTTGTATTTATTCCATTTACCTCTTTAGTCATAGCGTAAATTTCTCATTAATACACATTAAAGTCCACTAAATTTCAACTGCCTCTTAATTTCCATTTATAAGTCTTAACACCCTAAATTTGACCACTTCTAACATGGTATTACTTCTCATATTAATTGTAACTTTTATTTAGCGTATTAACATTTATTTCTATTTAAATTTCATCAACCAAATTAAACATGCAACTTATAACTATTTCTTACAATCCAAATTATTACACCCATTGTCATATTCTGAATGGAGCCAGCATTTAATTACACAATTTATCTAAATTACATTAGGACAATATTTAATTCTCTTTGATAATATTAAATCCCCAATTTATTAAATGGAATCAATATATCTTTCTTTATATACTGTACGTCTAAATATCTTTAATTATCAAATTTCAACTTATCCCTCAACCCCCAAATAACGTTATCAACAATCTTCATACTATAATTAATACTAACCTTTATTTCATCTTATAGAATCAACTATCTTTATTGACAAATTAACCTACCTTACTGCACAACTTAAGAAAATTAATTGCAAATATGATCTCACATTAGACTTCATAAATTATCAGTTGAAATCTTCATAAAACCATTTATTTAATTAAAACCTTGCTATTATACATATTGACTCTTTACATGGAATTAGATTACATTCCTTAATTTCATTAAAACTTTATTTCTCACCTAAATCGCAAAATAGTAAGTTTCAATTACTATAGAAATTTTATTTAAGGTGAATTTGAATCCCAGTCAATTGTTATTGCACTCCTTATTACATTAAATTACATTCAGTTTACACATTTTAGAATTAAATTCAAATTATCTACAAATCTTATTTTATTCATAAATGCCATCATTTACCACATTATTGCATGGTTTCATTTAATTATATTCATGCTATTCATGTTTCTATTAAACTTGCATACATACTTCCGTTATTATTTAATCAATTATTAAACATTATGACCAAATCATCTAACAAAATTGTATAATTTTCCATTTATTAACATTCAGTTACTATTCAACATGTTTAATTCATTAGATAAATCAAATAATTACGCTTGCTTTTCTCATTTGATTTTATAACCTAATATACCATTCATATTAAACCTATTTCATTCAATTCATACAAATTCAGCTAGATTCACTTTACTGTCTAGACTTTCATGCAGTTACTTCTAATAAATCGAATATTGCATTGGATAATTTTACTGCTTACCTTTCATATATTAAAAAAAAAATTCAAAGTGTACGCTCTCACTACTACCTTTATTAGGATTTATTCCCTATACTAATATTTAGTTTTATTTACCCTTTATATTTCATCTCTTTTTAAATTAAATTACAAAATCTTAATTAAATAAACCAACTTAAATTGTCGAAATTTACGGGTCGTTACATTCTCCCCCACTCAAAACTTTTCGTCCCCGAAAAGGAAAAAGAAGGGAAAAGAAGGATTTAGAATCTACATATCTTATTCAAACATTACCTTATAAACAATTAAATTTACAGTATCTGTTACTTTTCTTAAAATATACAAATTTACAACATTATCTTTTTATACTTAAATTTATTAGAGTTTGGGGAACATTTCAAAATATTTCTAAGTCCAAAATTTAAATATCTAAGTAGTTCCAATCACTAATCATCCAAATTAATACAACAACCATCAATTTCCTCGAACAGCATACATACAATTTCAAAACAACCATACAATCACACAAATCAAATAGTTGTTTGGGTTCAAACTTGAAATTGTACGGAATGAAAAATAACTATCAAGTGCATCATTTGCTCAACAATCTTAGATGGAATAAATTATTTATTCATCCCACAATTTCAAATTTCCTTACCCAACCAAACATAAATCAAACAATAACCATTCAACCCAACAATCAATTTAACTTATTATAAATCTTTATTTCATACTTTAGTTGTTTGATTTCCTTTCTTTCATTAATGAGTGATTACCTCATTTATTTTCATTTATTACTTACAATATTCGTCTTCCATTTTAAATGTCATGTAAGTTTCTTTTTGTTGCATTCCATTTATGTATTTCTAAATTTTATTTATTTATTTCTCACAGTTTCATTTATTATAGAATTTCATTCTATTTACTTAAGTTTTAAAATCATCTAATTATAATACTTACCTTTAATTATGGTAAAATTTAAATTTACAACTTAAGTTTATAACAATAAATTCCCATTTATAACAGCAAATTCATTGAATACTTTCATTATCTCAAGCTTTACTTGTATGATTTCCCCCTTACATTTTCTTACTAACACTGTAACTTTTATTATATGGCAAGTTATATATATGCTTTAAGAATGTAAGTGAAAATTTATACAAGTTTCTTCTCGATTCCTTTTATTTTTTTAGTGGTTCATTAATTATATATTCGTTTTATAAGTTACAATTTCAACTTACTTTTACTTTCTTTCATTTATTTAATGCTAATATTTAATAATACTAACATTTTAATTACACCTAATTTGTAACCTTATAACATCAATTCTAATAAATAAAGAATTTCCTTTATCCATTTACTAAGGTTTACAACCGTTTATTTACATTACTTCTCTTCCTATTGTATTTTTTTTTTACTTAAAGGTTCAAATTTGCTACACTTAATTGTACTATTAATAAATCTGGAACTTAAGAACCAAATACCGGGTTAAATTTTAAATCATTTAAAATAATAGATAGATATCTGCACTTAACAAAAATTTACATTTTACAAGTCAATATATCGTGTCTGATTGTCTAATCAAAGCGTTTAGGAAATTCCTATCGATAACGTTGATCAAGCGCATCGACCAGAATTCTTAAAGCACTCAACGGGCAATACAATCACAAAAATCATCTTCTATATGATGAAAATATCTCTTAAAAGTTTTGAGAATATCCTTTGCTCGTTGGAGATCAAAATCATATTGTACTTATAAATCAATCTTATGAAAAAGATTTGCAAAATTTTAAATTTTTATTTTCATCCAAAATCAATAAATACAAGAATGGAATTATCGAGATATTCATAGAATACTCTATTTATAAAATGGATGAAACAAGATGTGCAAACTGAATGACATAATAAGTCATTCATAAGAATCATAACGAGTGCGGAATGCGGTAAGTGGAATGCTAACTGCCGCAACTCGTAGCAAATGAAAACCGGTGGCAAGGTCGAGCTTAAAAGACCTTAACACCACACAAGATATTTCTTAGGTGATGATCCTAAGAAAAACTCCAAAAATACCGAAAAATTCTCAAACTACATGAATGAGAGAAATAACACTTTTCTCATGATGAAGGCATAAAGAATAAAATGATGCCATCAAATTCGAATCAAAAATCACAAAGAAAAATAGAAATCTGCTTAACAGATTAAAAATGTCGAAGATGAATAGTCCACTCGAGACATAGGATATGCCTTCATAATAATTAAGCCAATCCGTACAAAAGTCAATTCCGAAGCATAAGTAAAAATCGACTCGGAAAGAAAAATCACATAAAATAATTTCGACATCAATACAAGAAACCAACTGAGCATTGCGGATCCACCAACAGGATTCGCCATTGTCAAAGGAGTCAACAAGCCCAAAAATGTTTAAAGAAAAGGAATCAACTAGTTCTTTTGATATAAAATAGTGAGATGAAACCCATATCAAAAAGAACTCGAAAAGGAAAATCATAAAACAAATGTCATCAAGGATAGAATGGCTACCTTGACTAAGACAAGAGTTGCTAGGGGCTTGCACAATATTTAGCTTTCTCATGTCCTTGTTCAAAAGTTTAGGACATGCAGATAAAAGATGACCTGGTGTTTTGCAATAGCGACAGGAATGGGGTTTCGGACACATATTTGCATAGTGTTCCTTAGAATTACAATTGTAGTATCCTCCATGATTAGGGATTGGAGTCTTTGCTACAAAAGTAGTTTGCTTCACCCTCTTATTGGGATTAAGGCTCTTGAGCTTAATATGCCTCTTCTTGAAAATCCCAATAGCACTAACACTTCCTTTACCAACCTCTTCATATCGAAGAGTGATATCCACAAGCTGATTGAAAGGAACTTCAAGTTTCAAAGGTAAAATCTTTTTGGGGTTCTTATCCAAAGCACAGATAAACCTATGACTCTTTACAAGATCCGAAAGTTGTTGGGCAGACATGAATGCCCATCCAGAGAAGGGCTATTGGATTGACCAGCGCTAGGACTGCCAGATCCAACCATTTCTTCTTCTTAAAGAAAGAAAGAAAGAAGAAGAAAAAAGTTATTCACAAAATGAATTTCAATCAAACTTGATTGATAAAACAAGGAATCATTAAAGATAATAGGAATAGACGGTACGAAGACTCGAATAAATCATAAGGTATCCTAAGAAAGACTTAGGACGATGATCCTTGCTAGATTATTCTACACTGTTCCGAAGTTTGGCTCTGATACCAAGCTGTGATGCCCCACATCTATACCCACGCTAGCCATGGACACTACAGGTTAATGCCGTCAACTAGCGCGGAGAATAAGGCTATTGAGGAGCGACCATCCGTGTAATTGCTTTATGCGAGCACCGATATGCCAGATAAAATATAACATGCATTTCATTTTAAGAGGAAATCCGACATACCGACACAAACTCAAAGCTACTACACGGTGGCTATATATAATCTTCGGAAACAAATATAGAAATAAACATAACATAAATCAGTCACAGATAATTCATATCACTAAGGCGGAAACAGATGTGAATATAACACATGAAAGTGTAAATCAAAGTAGTGGTCACATAAGATCCACAATGTCACAAAAGAATAGATACAAGTGCTGGACAAAAGAATATGTATACATCAAGGAGTCTATATCTCAAATGTATACAACAAAAACTACTAGACTAAAGTAGTTAAGCAAAAGTCAGAAGATGGTTCCAGATAGGAAGTCATGAGGAAGCACCTGCAAAATCTCAGTCTGATCCGAGTATTATTTAAGAAGAAAATAATAAACGGATCAGTTTAGCTATAATTATCAGATAAAATGAGATATAAGAAGAGATGTAATAAAAACGTATGATAACCAAAAATGTCATACTACGACAAGTATACATAGAAAATCAACTAAATCATACAAATATCTCAAGAATCTCATAGCATCAAAAAGAATATCATATTCTTTATTTACTTCACCAAGCCACAATAAATGACATACATATCAATGCAAATCGTAAAACTTGGTGAAACATAAATTCCAGAAATCATCATTTAGAAATCCAGAAATCACAAGAAAAAGAGGAAGGCCAATCCCATAAACTGGACATCGACACACGTAGAAAGACATGCCCCATGCACAGTCGAACATCGACGCACCTAGAAAGATACGCCCCATGCATAAATAAACATCGATGCACCTAGAAAGATACACCCCATGTAAAGACGAACATCGACGCACCTAGAAAGGTACGCCCCATGCTCTAGCATCGACGCACCTAGAAAGATACGCCCCATGCATAAATAAACATCGATGCACCTAGAAAGGTACACTCCATGTAATGACGAACATCGACGCACCTAGAAAGGTACGCCCCATGCTCTAGCATCGACACACCTAGAAAGATACGCCCCATGCATAAATAAACATCGATGCACCTAGAAAGATACACCCCATGTAATGACGAACATCGACGCATCTAGAAAGGTATGCCTCATGCTCTAGCATCGACGCACCTAGAAAGATACGCCCCATGCATAAATAAACATCGATGCACCTAGAAAGATACACCACATGTAATGTCTAACATCGATGCACCTAGAAAGATACACCCCATGCAAAGTCGAACATCGACGCACCTAGAAAGATACGCCCCATGCATAGACGAACATCGATGCACCTAGAAAGATACGCCACATGTCCCGACTTATTGAGCCAATTGCTCCATGAAGTAAACAAACATCGACGCACCTAAATAGGTACGACCCATGCGAGAAATGAGACGAAGCTCAATAAAATAAAGTACAGTCCTCCACGTGGACAAAGAGACATCGCACATTGCTAGTCTAAACCATAAAATGATCATCATCGATCTTCAAGAAGTGTCAATTACACTAAGCTAGTAAATATATGAGTTTAGCTTCATGTCGCATAACCACTAGCTTAACTTAAATATTTACGAACAAATTGTAGGATTCCACTCAAGAATTGTCACAAGAGATTCAATCGAACAAGTCCAAGAATTAACTGACGAAGTAAACGCAAGCGTTTCATACCACTTGTCTTACTAAGTCGTTTAATTAGATTTCTCATACGAGTTAGGTAAAGGTTTGTATATACTAGTAGGTTGGAAAACGGTTTTATAAACGAGTTTGATATTGAAAATAGAGTTTAAATAATCTTTGATAAAGAGTTTGAATATTTACTACTAGTATAGAAACCTTTGTATTTTAAAGTGACAAACCATAAAAATGATTGTAGAAACGATCAACCATTAAAATCCACATACGAAGACATGAATCAAAACCAAAGAAACCGATAAAGAATCCATAGAAATGGATATTCAAAAATCCCTAAAAATGAGTCATCAAACTCATAATAAATGATAACAACAAATAGGATCATTACAAATCGATTCAAATTGGAAATTCAATCCCAAAAGGCAAAGTGGACTGAAACAGCAAATTCAGTTGACTGAACAGAGATTTCAGTGGACTGAATCATGCCTGGAAACCATCTGTTTGCAGGTTCAGTCGACTGAACAGAGATTTCAGTCGACTAAAACATGTCTGGAAACTTTCTGTTTCCAGGTTCAGTCGACTGATCAGAGATTTCGGTCGACTGAATCATGCTTGGAAACTTTCGGTTTGCAGGTTTAGTCGACTGGCTAAGAGATTTCAGTCGAATGAACTGGAATTTCCAGCATTTTCAGCCTAAAAATGAAGAGGCAATCTCTTCGCAAATGCAACCGGACGAGCAATGGGCGCTAGGGGTTTTTGCCAAACGACGACCCGGCCCTACAAGCTCTTTGATGCATCACCAAAAACATGTTCAAAGATCGAAGTTAGGATTTTTAAAGATTTGAACTCAAAACACTAAAAATTGGAATATTCACAAAACCAATCCGAATCAAGAGCAAATGCACATGAAGAGTTGTTAGGAATTCATACCTAACAACCAAAGATAATTATAGTCATAGATGTGAGATAAAAATCGCACCTTTGAACTCAAAAACAATGAATGAGAAGCTTGAGGACGAGGGAAGATAAACCACACTTCAATCTCAACACAAGAAGCTTGAATCTAAGCTTAAAAGAGAAACATTTCTCAAATTAGGTTTAGGAATTTTCTGAAATCAAAGAGAGAATGAGTTGGAGAAGAAGGAGATGATACTTACTAATGATTCTCTTTGAATTTGGAGCTAGAACTTGATTGCAAATGGAAACTAGGGCTTATGATTTTAATTCTTTTTCTTTTCCCCCATTATTCTCTTTAGAACTGAAAAGATAAGAAAGAGGGAATGAATGAAGAGAAGTGGTGCAGTTTGGGGTATTAAGTTGGCTAGTAGGCTGAATCCAAACCCAAACCCAAAGTGAAAAAGGTCAAATTTTTAGCTAGCTCCAAACATATCAATGTTTATACTCAAAAAGGTTGCAAACGGCATCTCAATAAAAGGGGTCTCGAGTCCCAATTCGACTGTTTGCTAAAAGTAGGTTTTCGGACTAAAATCCGACGAACGATGAAATATTTAAATAAAATATTTAAATATACAATCGATAAATATGCGGGTTGTTACAAATCTATTCTGGATATTTTACATATGGAATCGCATTCAATCTATTCTGGATATTTCGAGCAATGGATACATGGATCTCAAGCAAGCAATACTACATATAAACAACAAATTTAAGTCAAAATCACTTGAAAGTGACTATGCTCATATCTTGATTACTACTGCAGTATTCCATATATAGAAGGTAAAAATTACCGAACTCATAACAAAGCTAGCTTAAATAAAGAACAAAGATGATTACTTATCGAGACTGATAGCGGAATTATCCTCCAAAAGTCCAGAAAAAAATTTAAGATCAAACCAAGTTTGCATATTTAGCCGATGACTGGAGCAGAGAAGCTGGTAGCAAGCATGTGGAGCATTTTTTATACCATCCAAAAAGCCTCCAGCTTAATCAGCAAGGCATTGAATTAAGAGCGGTATATCGCGAGCCATATTACCACTATGCTACTGTACATGAGAAGGAATTAACAGATCTGAGTAGCGATGATCTCAGATCTGCTAATTCTTTTTCCTTTTCTTTTTCTTATTCTTAGAAGAATAATGAATATAATGGAAAATTTGAAGGGATGAAAAGAAGGATCATTTATCGTATTGGGAAAGAGGTGAAGTGAGCGAAGTAAAGGAATAAGGCAGTAACTTGAAGAAGCAAAATCGTCTTTCTGTCATTAACAAGTTTTTGAAGTTAGAGAGTAAGTGTGTGTTTCTGTCGGCGCAAAGTAACTCTAACTTGGGTTATGAGATTTGTAACGGATGTGTTGTGTTTTTACCCGTTTGCTTGGACGTATTTACCCGCCTGCACCCACTTGCGTAGGCCTGTCAATAAACATCTAAAATACTTGAAATCCGTCCACATCCGTATCCGAAAAGCGAATAAATATTCGATATCCAAAAAAGGATATAGTTGCGGATACAAAGATATCCGCATTCGAAAATTATTCATCCGATTTTTATCAAGATTATAGCTAATATTTTATGTATTTTAGTACAACGATAAATATGTGTTTACTGTTATTATTAATCTAATAGTTTGTATTATATGAAATTAATGCATATTAATTGCTCAAAACTATTTATTATCGTTCTATTTGTTTATTTTTCACATTTTTAAAATCAATGGAATATAAAAGAAATTGATAAACCAAAATGTTCAATTTATGTTTCTTCATTATCGATTGTTAACGGATAGAATAATTATCCGATATCCGTCCGTATTCGCGGACACGATATCTGAAAATGATTTCGAATGCGAATATGGCACTATTTATATCTTAAAGTATCCGTTTATAGACCTACTCTTGCATCCATGTCATCAACAAGGGTCTCTCAACAACATATCCACTCATTAAAGTACCACGAAATTTTGAACAAGCCAACAAAAGAAAGAAATTATAATGGGCAAGTACTAAACATCCCCACGATCTGTTCTGGTCTCAATAAGCAAGCCGAGGCTGAAAATTTAGCAAATGAGACATGCTAGAAAAAACCTAATAAAATACCTTCAAAAACTTTTGTCGTAAATATTTAAAACACATCCATAAAATATATTCATTCAGCCGAAGCAATTTTAACTACATTTTGCTTCCACATTTTCAAACCACTGCAATAGATATTAAGCAAAACTTTTGTAGCACTCTGAACATTATTTGGAAAATAATCTGGCATGCATAACATTGGACTGTAATGTTTTAACTTATAAAAATATTATTTTAATTTGATCTCCCTAACAACCTTAATTGCTCTGAAGACAGAAAAAGTACCCAAATTCATCAAGTTTGACATACCAATTTAAGAAAAACGTAATAATAATTAAAAGAAAACATTGAATTCTGATCAATCCCTTTATCATCCAGATTCTTGAACAGTTTCATAATTGAATAGATAGTTGACCTCTTGGGTATAAAAAGAAGAAACAAATATTGCATCTGAAGCTGCTGAAGGATTAAGATCCGATGGATGATGGTATCTACAATTGTGGCCGAACTTGCAGCAGCCATGACGCTTAAAATGAGTACATACGGGTTGATCCTGGGTATAAAAAAATGAAGACCTAGTATTAGCACATATGAAGAGTATGTTCATAAAAGTTGAAAATGTAAGCAGTTGATTCATACAGACAAGCAATCCCAGTCCCCAACTGCAATAAACGTTTTAAAATTCAAATTTTGTGCACTAACACCGCTAACACCGTTAATTGCTGTAATATAGTATTATATATACTATGCAGAGATAACAAACATATCAAAGACCTAGACATAGCTAAAATATGTACTAACAGTTATTTTTTTGTTCTTTCATAGTACTAAACTAAGAGCCCATTTCCGAACAATTTATTTGGTAACTTAGAATGGGGTTTTCAATATTAATTTTAAGTAGTTCCAAAAGAATAGTACAGTGTAAAAGTTTTCGGTAAATAAGTCGAAAATGCAATAAGATCTGTTTGTAAAAGCTAAAATAAAAATACACCAAAAAATACACCATTTTTTACCCTACCTTGAATATACCACATCTTTTTGAATATCCTCTTATTGATACCCTATATACACCACACTCCTTATTAACCTTAATTCGAAGAAGAAAAGAAACATTGTAAAAATTATTGTGACTCGATAATGAAAAAGAATCAAATGATCATATTATACTATAGAAATCTATATCCGTCTTCACTACGCTATAAACGGGAGTCTAAACCCATCTCGACTTTCAATTATCAAAAAATTTAAATTCTCGACAACAAAATCAGTCAATTCTTTGATGATTACGTTTTGTAGTAAGAATAATGACCTCGTGAAATTAACAATATAGTAAAGTTTGTTAAAAGAAACATAATATATTTAAATTTTCGTAAAAATTAAACCCTGATCAATTTTAAATAATGATTCAAAAAATCAAAATCCATTATTAAAGAGAATCTGGATTGTTTTAACCAATTTTAATTGTGTGAATTTGATTGAGTGAATTATACGTGTTATTACCGATGGAAGAAGAGGAAGAGATAACCGGTTCAGATTGTTGGCAACGGTAGTATTTTTAAGTGTGGAAAAAAAATAGAGTACGATTTTTTCGAATATTAACCCGTACTTAATTTGGTGTGTTTAGCAACACTCAAAATAAATCATAAGCAAGTATATGTTGCTTATGACTTATCAACTTCTAAGCATCCAGTTATAACTTCTTGCAAACATACAGACAGTGGCAACTTATAAATTGTTTAACTATTTACACGTAGATGCCAAACATGCTTTAAAAGAAGTTTCTGTTAATATTGAGTATTCTCTGAAACCAAATATTTTACAAAGTTGATGAAATAGAAAACATACAGGTCGAAGAGGGAGGCCAGCTGGGCTTAGAATAGCTTCAGTTTTCTTCAACTGGCGACTTTTAGGATGATGATATTTACATGCTGCTTTGAATTTGCAGTCTCCAGTTTTCATGAAAAACTGACATTCAGGTTGACCAGGTCTCTCAGGGTATACGCAATCAAATCCCATCATTGGAGCAGTACGCGAAACACCATTTATCATATAAGCTGGAGGCTGTGGCTTGTTCATTTCTACAGGATGCATATGGTTGTTTGGAGCCTATCATATTAAATAGCCATTCATATATTAGTCATTTATGTTACTAGAGTTGGGTACGTTATTCTCCCCATGGTAGCCAGTCAAATAATGGCTGCGCACTTCAATCAAAAAAGCATCAAGATAGGAAGAAAAAAGGGTGAAGTAACTACTTATTTAAATCTCCTTAAAGGGGTTGTGAATAGTAACTTCTAAGTAGTTTTGATTGAGTGGTAATAAGTAAAATTGTACAGATATAATTTAACATCGAGGTTTAAAAAGTTAATTCCGATATTTTGCAGTTATGATTGGACATATATCCATGTACAAAGTTAATGAATATATTAAATAGTGACATTTGCTTGTAAATTATTTCAAGTCACTTACGAGTTTTGAATAGTTTCAGCTACTTGTAACAAGTTGCCAAACATGCTCTAACATTTTGAGCAAACATGTTAAAAGCTAAATATCAACAAAATGTCTTTTGTAAGAATAATTGATTCTTAAAGAGATAACATCAGTATCGATGGTCCACATATTAGGCATCAAACTGTAATCATGTTTATTAAGTTTTACTGTAACCATTATCTCGTTTAGCACAGCACGAAAAAAAAATTAACCAAATTATTGAACATGTATGATTAATCATTAAATGTGAACTAAAACTTAATCTAATCCAAAGCCAACAAATTGCTTGTTTATAAGGCGGACGCACAACGTAGAATTTGATCACAAACACTAAAGAAAACTGGTGTAATAAGCCATCTAAATATTACCTGATAGCCACTCCATTCTCCATTAGATTGAACACATTGCGGAGGCAAATAGCACTCAGTACCAGATGTACGAAAAGGTGATGAATTATCATAATTAACTGCCTCGTTTACATTTCTATGTGCCGGCCATGGAGCCATAGCCATTTGTGCAGGTGGATCATAAGGATGCTGAACCCCGCCATTATGATTGGTTGGTAAAGCATAAGGTTGTTGGACGCCGCCATTTTGATGAACAGGTGAAGCATATGACTGTTGGGACCCACTTTGTTGAATAGCTGGCAAAGAATATGGTCCATGGGACCAACCATTTCGATTGGCCGGATAAGAATATGATTGGGTATTTCTGTCATTTTGAATTCCTAATGGATTCTGCCCATTTGCAGCAATGGGATCAGGATGATGAAACCTGCAGTTTACTGAGTATTTACAACTTCCCGTGGCCATGTAATATGCACACTCTTTCTCCCCCTGCAAATTATACAAGGAACTTTAACTGGGGGCAATGATATTATCTAGCAGGATAGGCTAAATATAACTGGCATCAGGTCAGGATATAGGGCTTTTGCATCAATTCACATGTATACTTGCAAAATAGTATATGTTGTGCAAAGTGGTATAGATGTCATGGATGAACACTGAATGCGTACTAAGAAGCTAACACTGTTCAAACAGATAAGTTATCCCAATTCATTCTAGAATTCTTATTTAAAACTTACATGTCGCACTGGAAGCCCAAGAAAGTTAAGAGCAGTTGAAGCGTCAGTTTTTTCTTCGTGAAAAAATCTGCACGCTCTCCCATACTTGCAACCTCTTGGAGTTGAATAATACTGAAATATAGATATCAGCACTTGGGAACGAGTTTATTTTTCATAATAAGAATGAATAAATGTTTAACCAGTTTAAAATTTTCATGTCTCTCTGATTGTATAAATGTCCTGAAGCAGAATAGCCCGGCTATCTGTTATATCAAATGCACAGTTGCAAACAGAACAGACACATGTTACACATAATGACATTGATGTCTTGCTTATATCTGGACAACATATTACTTTAGACTTTTCTCTTCCATATGAGGTCATCTGTTCAGCATCATGGTACTCAAGTCATCTAGATTACTAATAAGGCTTTGCAAATGAATATCGAGGGAAAACATACTTAAAAATAACTTTATACATAGTGGAAATGGCACTATTTTGGAGAGAAACTCTTTTTTTATCAAATGACAATGGTAAGCAACAGAAACAAATGGGTATGATGCTATATTGTTATGAAGTATGAATAGAGCAAAGCATTAAGCGCCGTAGTTTTGATCTAAGTAGTTAATATCACTTTCGGCAAAATTTCAGTCAATAACCCAAAAGCACGACCACCAAAGGTAAGGCAGCACACCATCTTTATACAATCGGGTGCGCCAAGCTTTAAACAGAGCTTAGGTGGAGTCAAAATGAAGCCCGGTAAGGCCTTGACAACATCTGTAAAAGTTTTGATCATCAATTGGGAGGGCTAGCAGAGATTCAATGCATCTCTAACATTCTTATTTTGATATCACTAAAAGGAAAGTTTGCAGAAATATAAATAAAAGGTATACATAAATACTAGGTTCAATACAATCCAACCATGTAGCACCTCATTCGCATCTTAATCTATTCCATTTGATTGAATCAATGATCTGCTGATGTGACAACAATTGATAATGAAAATTGATGAAGTAGTTAGCACTAATTATAACAATTAATTGCATAAATCGGTGTAATATACCAAAACGCAGATGGAATGCTAAATTCAAAGTTGTTATCAAACCTATTTGTATGTGTATACACATGTATGTGAGTATACATATGCACGAGTGCACGCAGTGTGTGTGTATGTATACATATGTATGTACATACATGCATACATATGTATATAAGTACATATACACATTACATATATATGTATGTATATGTATGTGTGTATGTGTGTGTATACAAATCAAATGAAGAACAGCTTTATATGTTGATTTGAAGCTTAGCTAACACGGTACAAGAAGAATAATGCAACTAAAATAAATGACACCAAAATATAGACATTATGTCTTTTAGAAACGTTGAATTATCAAGGATCAATTGATAAGATATTCAATTTTTGTAGCAGAGCCAAACCTTGCAATCAATTTGTCCATTGCTTTCAGACTGACCTCCCCATTTATTTTCTTTGTAAAAAATCTGTAAACAGCAAACATCAAAGGCATTAAAATAATAGAAAATTCCAACTATGAGAAGAAAGTTTAAGAAAAGAATATTCAGACCTCAGCATTTGTGCGCCTGAACATTACTGGAGAAGCTCCATTGATATTCCAGTTGCCAGACTTTAATATAAACGTTAATACTATTATAATGGGGAATTGGAAACAAACTAAACATGTAATGTTTGTTTAGCAACCAATATAATTATCAACTCAAAAGGTTGGCATGATGCATACTTGTAGCAATCAATATAATGTCTTTGTTTATCAATGACTAAAAATTACTTCCATAGCAATGGTCATTGTACTTATCATTATCATGGAAGCGAATATTTTACTGCGTTTATTAAAATAGTAATGCAATACTTCGTACATTCACTAAATGACATACATGCAAGATAACAGTTCACTTCAACAAGCAACAAGCTTACAACTACAAATTTAATATTACATAAACAAAAAATAACAAACATCAGCACAAAACTACAGAAACATACAAACTTTTACCTAAAAACTCGCTTGCTCACTTTTGTAATTCACCTAGAGTACAACAATAAAATGAAATATCTAATCATCATAAAAATAGCTGAACCTTTTCCATCGGTCAAAACTCAATATACCTCATTATTGATGACATTAGCAGGATGATTATACCTACAGTTCGATCCAAACTTACAACTCCCAGTTTTCAAATAAAACGCACAATCAGGCTGGCCATTTCTTACTGGAAACGTGCATTCATTCCCTTCCTCGACCTTCTGACTATCTTCAACCCAACCGTAATTCTCGCCGCCTATTTCATTATAGCCGTTGTTTTCTGCAGATTTTGCATCGGTTTCATCCAAATCCCATCCACAACTATGAGTAGTTGGTGCTCTGGAATCATTAAGAGTAAGATTGTTCATATTGGAAGCTAGGGTTTTGTCAATTTGGGTAGAATCGTTACTCAATTCTACATCTTGATTAGCCATTTTTATTTTTAACTTACATCCGAATTTTACAGCAAAACGCTAGAAATCCCTGTTAGTTAAAATAAAAAGGAAACCTGAAATATTGTTGGTGTTTTGGACTCGTATGTCAGCCAAATTGGACATCCACAAAAGCAAATTCGATTTCATTTTATTGGGCTCAAATTCATCATCATCGCATAATTTGAATTTCAAATAAGCAACTGGGATTATGATATTTAACAGCTCTTATCCTATCTTTTTCAATTTGTACTGTCATTTGTAAGTGTGGGACCCATGTATTAATTTTTAAAACATGGTATTTACTAGTGTGCAACCCGTGCATTACACATGGTAATATTGTTAAAAAATAGTATTTTTATTTTAATTATCGCTAAAAATATAATTTTTTATACAATATATTATATGATAAATTTGTTGATATATGATTATAAGCTAAAATGGCATGACATTTCGATCTAAGGTTGTGGGTTCAATCCTCGAAATCTGTAATAACTCTGGATTTTGAGAAACGCTTAATTTTAATTTATAATTGAGAATTAATTACTTAAAATGGAAATAATATATTATAATTGGATTGTGTATTAATTGACATATATCTTGATTTTGGAATACGTATATGATTGGTTGTATATTGATTTCATATACTGTGGGAAATTAATTGAATGGACCGACAATTAATTGAGCATTAATTGACGTATATCCTAATTTTTTAATTTACGTATATAATATGAATGTGCATTGATTTCATGTGTTATGGAAAACTAGCAAATATGGTTATAGGCATCAAATTCTATATTTAGAGTTTTCACTTGTGGGCCTAATATGTATATACATATTTAGTGTAAAAATATACATATTTTTATATTTTCTATATCTTAGTTATGGAATTTTATTCAAAATTTGAAATTTGAATGTATATTTATTGTTTGTACCAAAATTGGACGCAACACTTTTCAGATGTGCTTGAAGAGATAAAATGAAGAGAATAAATGTAAAATGATGCAGATCTAACAAACACGCCAATAAACATACAAGAAAATGCACAGAAACACAGAGTTTTAGAGTGGTTCGGCGTATGGCCTACGTCCACTATGAAATTGATGATTTTATTGATGTTTTCTTGCTGATTACAACAGATTACAGCGAACTACAGTGGTAAATTTCGAGTGCAACAGTAGTCTTGGAGTGCAAAAATGGATTCGACAGAGTCTAGACGTAGGAGAGCTAAAAAATCTCTTTTTGTAGGCTCCGGGGTGCTATTTATAGGCGTAGGATGCAAATATCTCGCTCAAATCGTGGGAGACATCTTTTGGCACGTGAGTGGGCCCACGCGATCGATCCCACGCGATTTCAACTCGATCCGTGATCGATATGAACGAATTTCGTATCGATCAAGATTTGACTCAATCGAGTCGAAACTTGGCATGAACATTCTTTATGTCGTATGTAAGCTCCAGTGAAAATTTCATAGTATTTGAACTTGTAGATCATGAGATATGATCGATGCAAATTGGAGTTTTTCGGTCCGTGAGCGATATGATCGATGCAAATTGGAGTTTTTCGGTCCGTGAGCGATACGAACGAATTTCTTATCGATCAAGATTTGACCCAATCGAGTCGAAACTTGGCATAAACATTTCTTAGATTGTACGTCAGCTCCTGTGAAATTTTGGTGGCATTTGGACTTGTAGATCTCGAGTTATGATCGATGCATGTTTGGATTTCTCAACCGTGATCGATCAATATCTTGAGCATACGAACTCCGATTGACTTAAAATTTGGAACGTTGGCTTTCCTAGTTTTACTGGTCTTGTCTTATAAATTGTAGCTCGATCCGAACTCGAACAAAATTTACCCGTATCCATAGTAGACCTATGTATTAACAATCTCCATGACGAACTATCCTTGATTTCTAGTCAAGTTCTTGGTGTCACGGCCTTGCCAAAAGGCGGGATAACATTTATTTACTACAATAAACGTTGCGGAAAATTAATTTTTTGGGTATCAATTAATTTTACATTAATTAGAATTGGTGGAAGTTATCCGATTTTGACCCTAGCTATTGGAAATAAAATGGAAGGTGTAACGACCCGTAATTTTCACTCCTTTGATTTGCGAATATTTTAATTAATTTTAAATATTCAATATATAATAAACTCTTTTAAATGATAAATAATGATGGTAAAATAGTGTAGCGATCCACCGTTTCGTACCATTTGCGTTGATAATAATTTACTTTTATTTAACCCAAATTGTGCGAAAGAGCGAATAACTAGGGTGAAGAAGAAGAAAGAGATAGAACATAATAGAACAACAACGTGGAATCTCACAAACGTAGTGGAATAAAATATTATATATAATAACAGATCTTTATACAAAGAAACTGTAACCGTTTTATACTTACAATCATCAGAGCACAACAATCAATACTTCAACCTAGACAGTTATAATAACTTGTCCTGATATACATAACTCACACAGCGGAAATAACCATGTTTGCGCCAAAATTGGTCACAAACACCCAATACCGCGAAAGCACCCGTTTACGTACTCAAATTAATAATAATCAACACAGTTCTCAGCAACAATCAATATAGAATTCAGATCTAAGCAACTAATCGCAATAATTCACAGACAATAATCACAAACACAGGATTTATAGTGGTTCGGCGTTCGTGCCTACGTCCACTTTGAAGGTTTTCTCTTTATTGCTTCACTTGATGATCTTATTCAATTACAATGGGTTGTAGCTTTGAACTTGATAATCTTAATTGATTACAACGGATTATAGCTTTGAACTCTGAACTCAACAGCAATAGTGACGAATAGGATTGAATTCAGTAGAGTCTGGACTTGCTTTCTCTCTTCTGAATCTCCTTCTCTTTTCTGAATGACCAGGGGCTCTATTTATAGGCGTGGAAGGCCAAAATCCCGCCCAAAACCTGGAGAGGCTGCTTGGCACGTGACGGGGGGCCCACAGGCCCGCGTTCTTGGACTGCGTGCCCAGTTTGGCATCGATTCGAAGTGAACTTCGAATCGATCAAAAAATTGTCCAATTGCGATGAAACTTGGCGTGGACGTTCTTCATCATGTAATCAAGCTTCTGTGAAAATTTCATGGCATTTGGATCAAGGGATTGAGAGATATGATCGATTCAAGGTGATGCATTTCGGTACGCTGGCAACTTCGAACCGATCCTATGGGTCGTTCGAACCCATATGTTTCGAATCCATATGGTTCGAACCCATAGGTTCGAATCTATATGGTTTGAATCCATACGGTTCGAAACCATAGGTTCGAATCGAACCTGTTGCATGAGGGGGCAGCGGCGCTTCGAATCGATGGCTCTGGATCGATTCGAAGTTGTTTTTAACGTGTAGGGTTCGAAGACAGCATGGACTCGAAGCTTGTGATGGGTTCGAAGCTTGAGGTGGACACGAAGTGGTGATGGATACGAAGTTGATGGACGGATTCGAAGTGGTGATGGATACGAAGTTGATGGACGGATTCGAAGTGGTGATGTATACGAAGTTGATGGATGGATTCGAAGTGGTGATGGATACGAAGTTGATGGACGGATTCGAAGTGGTGATGGATACGAAGTTGATGGACGGATTCGAAGTGGTGATGGATTCGAAGTAGTGATGGAGTCGAAGCATGAATTGGCTTGATGGATTCGAAGGGAGACGTTGGCTGATGGATTCGAACGTCGCCTCTTCCTATGGGTTCGAATATGATGGGTTCGAACATGATGGGTTCGAACCGAGCAATGTGTACCTTCTTAACTTGAATCCATCATAACTTGAGCATATGACCTCGGATTGACTTGAAATTTGAAATGCTGGCTTCTATGGTCTTTCTTGTCATGCCTTATTAATTGTGGCCCGATCCGGGCTCGGACAGAATTCATCGATATCCATAGTGAGGTGAAATACGACCAATCTCTGAGGCGAACTATTTTCTGTTTTTGACCAATCTTTTGGTATCACGGCTTTTGCCCAAAAAGCGGGATAACATTTTTCCCCCCAAAACATGCCTTGCGGTAGCAAGGTGTGTTTTGCAATGCCTTGAGCTGGATGTTCATATCCTGTCGTCAACCTGTAAAGAACTTGATAGTTTTATATGTCCTCAAATGACGATCGTTCGTGATCGAGTTTATTCGGGATGGAGCGCGGCCGTTCATGGTCAAGCGCCTAACTTCAGATGACGATCGTTCGTGATCGAGTCATTTGAGGGGAAGTGCGACCCTGCGCGGTCAAGCGCGTAAATCCGTCCATCGATCATTCGGGATCGAGTCATCTGCGGTGAAATATGACCGTTCAAGGTCAAGCGCCTAATTTCAAATGACGACCGTTCGCGATCGAGTCATCCGAGGTAAGGTGCGACAGTGCGCGGTCAAGTGGTGGACCTCAAATGACGACCGTTCGCGATCGAGCCATTTGAGGTAAGGTGTAGCAGTCAGCGATCAGGTGGTGGACCTCCAATGACGACCGTTCGCGATCGAGTCATTTGAGGTACAGTGAGTTGTGCCGTTACAGTGAGTTGTGCCATTCGAGGCGGGCCTCAAATGACGACCGTTCGCGATCGAGCCATTTGAGGTAAAGTGAGTTGTGCCGTTCGAGGCGGACCCCAAATGACGACCGTTCGTGATCGAGCCATTTGAGATGAAGTGAGTTGTGACCGTTCGCGATCGTGTGCCGTTCGAGGCGAGTTTGTGACTGTTCAAAGTCGGGTGCCGTTCGAGGCGAGTTGTGACCGTTCGCGGTCGGGTGCCGTTCGAGGCGAGAAAACGCGCCCGGGAGGGCTTGATGTTTTGAATGCCAGGGTCACGTTCGGGTGAGTTCCTGGATTGTTTGTGTGCCTATTGAAGGCGAATCAGTGTACCCGGAGGGGCTTGATATTGTTGATACCAGGTTCACATTCGCGTGGGTCCCTGGATCATTTGTTTAGGTATATCACTATCTCAGAGCATGCCTAAGGACCGTTCGCGACCCCGTACATGTGCAAGTAGCCTAGCCATTTCAGAGTTATCAGAATCAAATATCTATTCAACGGGTGAGCTTTTAAAAATAGAAATGTCCAAACAAACCAAGTTCAAATGTCCAAATCAACATGAAATAAAAACAAAGCAAAGATGTCAAAGTCCAAATCAACATGAAATAAAAACAAAGCAAAGATGTCAAAGTGTAAGTTCCCACTACGAAACATTCAATGATCATTCAGAGCATGCCTGGAGAACGTTCGCGATCTCGTACATGTGTAAATGATTCGATTGCGTTAGTGGGAGCTTGCGACTCGTTCATCGTTATTTTAACTAATTGATAACCAAACGGCGTCCTGGTTCAGGGTTGCCCCTGGTTGATGTAGACGGTGGCCGCTCTGGCTCCTCCGCTGAAGCTCGCCTCCTCACATACTGAAGGAGCATGCCGTTCCTGATGTGTCCTTCCACCTCGTCCTTCAGATGCCTACAATCATTAGTGTTATGACCGTTTAATTCATGAAATATGCAAAACTTATCTGATTTTCTTTCGCTTGAGGTTGGATCCCTCCGCATTGGTCTGCAATACGGAATCTGCTCCTTGGTATCCTGATAAATGCGTTCCAAACTCTCAGTCAGCTCGGTGTAAGTAGTGAACCGCGGCTCTCTCCGCTGCCGTTTTGACCTGTTATCATAATCCTCAGTCCTTCGTTTTCCTTTATCCTTGTCTGAGTCCTTTTCGATAGGCTTTTTGTCTTTAAGCATATAAACTTCTATTCCCTCTCCTTCTTCTCTTTCTGCATTTGCGTCCTCTAAACGTAAAAACTTTTCTGCCTCGTTGTAGAATTCCTCTAGATCCACGGGTGGATCTTTAGTCAATGAATTCTTGAATTCTGTGCCGTCAGCTACTCCGGACACAGCTGCCATTACCACCATGGACGGATCCGCTCGGTCCACTGACGCTGCTGCTGCATTGAATCGTGCTAGATAACTTCTCAAGGTCTCTCCGGCTTTCTGCTTTAAGGTTGCCAAAGTCATCACATTCTTGGGTCTCGTAATGTGAACCCTGAATTGCCTCATAAATCTCTCAATTAAACCATTCCACGTTCCGATGGATCCATTCTCTAATTGCCTAAACCACAATGCTGCAATATCTGTCAAGTATAATGGAAAGCACCGGGCCATAACCTCCTCTGGTGCCCCCAGCACTTCCATATGCCTCATATACTTTGTTAGATGAACCGTGGGGTCCGTTCTTCCGTCATACGTGTCCAACGATGGTAACTTGAAATCCGGTGGGTTTCTAGCTTGTCTAATTGCCGAAGTGAAAGGACTCCTATTAACATCCTCCAAATCCTTGTTTACCAAACCGCTTCTCATAGCTCTTCTAACCATCTCCGCCAATCTGTCGTTGTCACCGAGGTGCAATCTTCGTTCATTACTTTCAACCTGCCCCCCGAGTTCACGAGGGAATTCTGGAATCTGCCCCCTTGACTGAGCGTTCATTCCTCTGTTGCCTCCAGGTTGCGTGGGCACTCCTCTCTCTCCCTCCGGGACTAGATCTTCGTGCTCCAAGTGTGCGCCTCCTGATCCAGGTGCTATTCCGGATGGTCCTGCTCCGTTCTGAACTCCATCGGTTTCTCTATTCTGTGCTCCAAGTTGTCCAATTTGTTGGAATAAGCTCTGAATCAACTCCTCCTGCCTCTTCATCATTGTCTCCATTTCGTCCCTAGTGATGTAGATTGATGCTTGATTCCCTCCTGAGGAGGCCTCTTGACTTCCTTGTGGTTCACTTCTCTCAGGCCTTGGCCTTCTACTCGATTGTCTTGTCATAATTTCTAGATCTGAACTCCTGGATTTTCAAATTCAACTTCTTCCTGAATTAGCCTTCTCAGTGACAGCACCAAAATGTTTGCGCCAAAATTGGTCACAAACACCCAATACCGCGAAAGCACCCGTTTACGTACTCAAATTAATAATAATCAACACAGTTCTCAGCAACAATCAATATAGAATTCAGATCTAAGCAACTAATCGCAATTATTCACAGACAATAATCACAAACACAGGATTTATAGTGGTTCGGCGTTCGTGCCTACGTCCACTTTGAAGGTTTTCTCTTTATTGCTTCACTTGATGATCTTATTCAATTACAACGGGTTGTAGCTTTGAACTTGATAATCTTAATTGATTACAACGGATTATAGCTTTGAACTCTGAACTCAACAGCAATAGTGACGAATAGGATTGAATTCAGCAGAGTCTGGACTTGCTTTCTCTCTTCTGAATCTCCTCCTCTTTTCTGAATGACCAGGGGCTCTATTTATAGGCGTGGAAGGCCAAAATCCCGCCCAAAACCTGGAGAGGTTGCTTGGCACGTGACGGGGGGCCCACATGCCCGCGTTCTTGGACTGCGTGCCCAGTTTGGCATCGATTCGAAGTGAACTTCGAATCGATCAAAAAATTGTCCAATTGCGATGAAACTTGGCGTGGACGTTCTTCATCATGTAATCAAGCTTCTGTGAAAATTTCATGGCATTTGGATCAAGGGATTGAGAGATATGATCGATTCAAGGTGATGCATTTCGGTACGCTGGCAACTTCGAACCGATCCTATGGGTCGTTCGAACCCATATGTTTCGAATCCATATGGTTCGAACCCATAGGTTCGAATCCATATGGTTTGAATCCATACGGTTCGAAACCATAGGTTCGAATCGAACCTGTTGCATGAGGGGGCAGCGGCGCTTCGAATCGATGGCTCTGGATCGATTCGAAGTTGTTTTTAACGTGTAGGGTTCGAAGACAGCATGGACTCGAAGCTTGTGATGGATTCGAAGCTTGAGGTGGACACGAAGTGGTGATGGATACGAAGTTGATGGACGGATTAGAAGTGGTGATGGATACGAAGTTGATGGACGGATTCGAAGTAGTGATGTATACGAAGTTGATGGATGGATTCGAAGTGGTGATGGATACGAAGTTGATGGATGGATTCGAAGTGGTGATGGATACGAAGTTGATGGACGGATTCGAAGTGGTGATGGATTCGAAGTAGTGATGGAGTCGAAGCATGAATTGGCTTGATGGATTCGAAGGGAGACGTTGGCTGATGGATTCGAACGTCGCCTCTTCCTATGGGTTAGAATATGATGGGTTCGAACATGATGGGTTCGAACCGAGCAATGTGTACCTTCTTAACTTGAATCCATCATAACTTGAGCATATGACCTCGGATTGACTTGAAATTTGAAATGCTGGCTTCTATGGTCTTTCTTGTCATGTCTTATTAATTGTAGCCCGATCCGGGCTCGGACAGAATTCATCGATATCCATAGTGAGGTGAAATACGACCAATCTCTGAGGCGAACTATTTTCTGTTTTTGACCAATCTTTTGGTATCACGGCTTTTGCCCAAAAAGCGGGATAACAAACCAAGTACGTGATATACACCTGAAATCCTTCAGCTTGTCTCCTGAGCTCCACAGCATTCTAACCTGAATCTGTAATACTTGGTTTGACCTAAGCATTGTAATCAAATAACACCCGAGTCAGTCTGAAAAACCAGCATGAGAGAACACACTCAATTTAAATTATTACTATTTTCAAAATCCTTTGAAAAACAAAGGTATCTTGTAAGACCACGTCACACATAAACACGACGGGTTTTTATCTTACGATAACTAGTTTTTTTTATAAAATCACCTGATATTATAATAGTGTCTAAACAAAGTAAATAGAAAATAGTTGAAATGCATGCATCTCACGTTTCAGCATAGTTGGGCACAATCAAAACCGTACAGCGCTTATTGGAGAATGGATTCCATACAATGACTAGGCACTTGGTACCACCTATCACAATACACTTCTAGAAAAATGTACCGAGGACCTCGTCGGGATCCCTACAACCAAGACCGGCCCTATCCTTAACCTGAATAAAACCGAATATGTTATCACCCCGGGTGTTCTCACCCTTATTGAGAGCTCCTTTTCATGCACCACAGTATCCTTAATTTATAATATATCTAAGGGTATCTAGAAAGGTGATAACATACCCTAATTCGGTGCGACCCACTTAGCCTTGTTGTATCTCCTATAATTGACAGTCATTCCAGTTGATGAGGCTTGAGACTATGATTACCTTTCAAGAAAAATTTCACTTAGAATCTCTGTCGTCCTCAAATGACAATGTTTTGATAGCATTCATCCATACAAGTTGTCTTGGGTCTGGACAAATCGAATCACCATCTTCACTATCTTCACGATATCCATTCATAACGCTCAAATCGGATCGAAGTGGTTTTCGAATAATTAAATCTGATCTCAGTCTCTTTGAAACGATTAAAGAAATTTACCAATAATTGATAGTCGGTTATTTAACTATCAATAAACATCCATAAGTAGACATTAGGCCTTATTATAAATTTTCCAAAATTTAACTTATATACCAAATTTCTTTCAATGTTTCAATGTTTGGAAACAAAATCAAATACTTAACTCCGTAACAGGATATTTTCAAACCATCCCAACACTTATAAATATTTCCAAATTTCCGTTATAATACTTCGAAAAATATTATAAGTCTTATTTTCCAAAATCATTTCAAATATCAACACTTAAGAGAATATTTCGCAGCTTATCTCATAAGTCTCCGAAGTCATTAATAAATTCCCTTTTACAATTTCCAAAACCAGTATACTTATTTATAACCCCATTCAACAATTTATAACTTCTTTTATGAATTTAGATTTCATTTTCGAAGTTCCCATATTCAACATTTTTAAATTCCATTTCCTTCAAAATCCCTTATAAAATTCCTCTCGTCAAAACCATATCCATTTATAGGCCCATTTACAATCTCGAGAGAATTTATAAATAAATTTTTCAATCACTTCAAAACTCTATATATATATATAATAAGTATATAAAGAAAAATTAATTTATTTTAAAAACAAGTTTAAGTGGTCATTTAAAAATATCGAACCCTTTACATAAACATCAATAACTCATATTTCTTTTTTTTATAAGCAAGTCAATTTCAAAGCTGATTTTTAATTTATTAAAATAAATATTAAGTATTTGAAAAATCCACTTTAAGATGTATTTTAATTCTACTAGTTCAAAATTTCATAGTTTGATATATAACATTTTCCTTTTAAAAACCAACTTAAATCTTAGAATTAAAGATATATTTTTAAAATTCCAATAACCAATTCAATTATAAATCCTTTTAATTTACAACCCATTGATTCCATTCCAACATCCTATCCATTTCCACTTTTCAAAAATAGTATCCACTATTTTTTTCCAACCCTATTTCTATATTCTGATATAAATTCACCATGTGAATTTTATATTCCCAAATCTTCATCTGTTATCGATTTTCTTTATTTATAAACATCATTTATAAATTTATGACTTCTCTAAGTTTCGCTTTTTATAAAAATAATTTCATTTACAAAATTCCATTTTATAAATTCTACTCATTTTTGTCAATCTATTTTTAATATCAATTTCAACTTCTTTTCATATTTCGCAGAAATATCGTTCAAAAATCCATCATTTAAAAATCCTTTATATAAATTATTTTAAAAATCTCTATTTAAAATATTTTTACGAATAGTTAAATAGAAACCAAAATCAATTATTTTTCTATCCAAATCAATTTCTTAAAAATAATACAAATTTCGACATAAATATTTTTACACTCAAAATCTCCTTTTAAATCCTTTAAAATTCCAAAAATAATACTTATGGTATTTAAAATACCAAATGTTAGGCCAATGCTACTATAGCATCCAATAATTCACATCACAACCATAATTTGTAACAGATTATTCTTACACATCATATATTATTATATATGAAAATCAATCAATATAAATTCGAGGAATCCAGTTGGATCCCTCCAACCTTTTTCCCTACATCCAAATATGTTAATATAACATAAAATACCAATCCCACTTCGAAGAGTATATCGCGTTATATAGGGCCATCCGCTATTATGCAGGGCGCATAGAGACTCATCCGCTCCAATCGGCGGGAAATATATTCAAATACTAATATATATATAACATCCAAATTGATAATAATTTATAAATTCATCCAATCAACCAATAATTTAAATTCAACATTTTTAAATTATAACTAGCAATCCAGATGAGTGAGATTTTACTCACCTTGATTTTTAATTAGTCGAATATCCAAAATTTTAAATTATTTAAATTTCTAACCGACTCCAAAAAATCTCCAAATAATTTTTATTTCGTAGACCTCACAGCTACGAACCAAATATGACTTGTTTCATCGGTTTCGGACCTCGTATGAATTTAAATGATACAATTTTAAGCAACTCGAATTTAAACAAAATAAGATTGTTTAAATTAATTAAAATTATTAACATTAATTACCCTTTTTACAAATCTCGACACTGTTCCCTCCTTGGCCAAGTTGAATGCGACAAGCCCTAGCCCCCACTTCGATCGACAGTCGCTCTCCAAAATTCCCTACCTAACAGTCCCGATTTGCTCGATCATGCCTTGAGCTCCAGACCCCCGTCTTCTTCCATCAATCGCCGCGTCAAACTCAAACTCCCAGCCTCACGCCTTCCACTCGGCCAGCAACCTAAACCCTAGCTCACTTCGAGTTCACAATTCCCCCTCCATCGCACGTGAGATTGCTGATACACGATTTTATCGCGTTATTGAATTTTTTTTAATGAACAAAATGATTTTCATTTGAGAATGAGTTAATTATTATTAATTAAGAATAAGTTAATTATTTAAATAAATCAATTATTTAAATTATTTTAATTAATTAAGGCTTTAATTATTAAAGGTTTAATTTATTATTTAAGTTTTAATTAAAATATTATTTAATTAATTGAGATTAATTAATATTTAATTATTAATGAAGTTTTTAAATTTTCGTTTAATAATTAATAAAGAATTAATTAATCGTTTAATTTATAAATAAATTATTTATTAAAGGTTTAATTAATTATTAATGTATAATTAAATTAAGTTCAAATCTAATAAATTTTGATTATTATTTAATAAGAGTTTATTTTGTAATTAATTATTTTAAAGGGAGTCTTAAGTTTTAAATTCTTATTTTCCAAGAATCAAGTTATTAAAGATACTTCTTTTTCAATGATGGCTTTGAACACAAGGGGTTCAAATGCCGATACCATTAAGTAGGTAAACAATTGTGAAAGTGTTATGCAAATGTTTTGAATATGTGTTAGCAGAATAAATCCCCTTCTGCTATAATGTAATTGAGTTGATTGTTGTTAGCATAAATTAGCAGAATAAACCTTCGTTCTTTATAGATTGGCATTTGAATGTATGGACATATTTATTAGGAGGATAAATCCTTATTCTGCTATAGGTTAATTATTTTATTGTTAGACATTTATTTAGCATGAAAATCACCATCTTGTTATTGTGTTATTTGGACATGTATGTGCTAATTAGTATATATTGACATATTATTTCATGATTTGGATATGAAGTGTATTTACATATATGTAGACTTATGCAAATAAATTGTTGAACGACTTGAAAATGGAATTGAACTAAATGGTAACTGAAATTAGTACTATTAGGATTGCTAAGCCTCTTTTGAATTTATGAAGTATGATTTTGAATTAACTTCAATTCTTTATTCAGTCTGGGTTTTAAAGTTTATAAATGAATTTCAAGTTATATAACTATTTTATAAAAGTACTTATAAATAATAACTTGTTTAAATAAAAGGGTTTCACTAAATAAAAGGGTTTATTTAAGGTGATTTAAAATGAGATTTTGTAAATGATATTTTGTAATGTCAAAGATATTTTATAAAGGAAATTTTATAAAGAGTGTTATACATGGAAAGAAATTTTATAAATCATTTTAATTTTTTTTTTAAAAAGAAGCTTAAATCTAGTTTGAAGATTTATAAGGAGGTTTGAAATATGAAGTGAACTTATAAAAAGAATTTTTATAAGGGATAAGTGAATGGGTTTTATAGAGCAAATGGGTTTTATGTAAGTGATGGTTTGAAAAGGGAATTTCTTGGCCATTTAATATGGAATTTGAGAAGAGGAAATTTTTCAATGTTTTCGGTAAATACTTATATTTTAAGATAAGTAAAAATGTTTTCCAAGTATAAAAGGGATGTAAAGAGTTTTGGGAATAGTGTTTTAAACAGATCTTTTGATCAAGTTTTGCAAAGTGTTTTAACTAATGAAAGATTAATTAATAAAGGCTTAGTGGATCCTATATGGAATCAAATCAATGTTGAATGATTGTTTATTTGAGAGTTAAATAATCGACTATCAAAACTGGACCTTTTGGAAATATCTAGGAGAAACTTGCGAGTTGTATGACACAGTCATTCCCAATAATGTTGTACTGTACGTATAAACCTCATTTTATTCTTCTAAGATAAATGATAAGGAAATCCATCAAAAAAGGTTAAGAGAGAACTCTGCTCTTATCTTTTAGCTGCTTATTTCCTAAAAACCGGGGTGGAGTTTACTGAAAATTATCAAAAGTTGTTTCGAAGAGACCGGGATCGGGTATGTTATCCGAAAACCACTTCGATCCAACTCAAACGTTTCAGACTGAAGACATCTTGAAGAATATGGAATCGAAGTCAGAGCAATAAAGTGCAAGGGCCGCTTGCTACTGGTCCTGAGGGTAATTCCAAAACGGATGTAGTAGAAGTAGTCCTTTGGTTTTTCCTTATCCTGGACAACTTGTATGGATGAGTGCTGGCACTGAATTACTGCTTGGAAGGTAGTGTTGGCATTCCAAGTTGGATTGCTATTCAAAAGGTAAGTGTAGCCTCAAGCATCATCAACGCAGAATGACTAAAATCACGGAAGATGTAGCAAGGCTAAGTGGGTCGCTCCCATTAGGATGTGTCATCACCTTTCTTGATACATCTACATATTTATGGATTGGTTGTGCATGAGATCTCAAATAAAATGGGTTGCAAAGCAACCGGGGTGATGATATATTCGGTACTATCTAGTCAGGGGTAGACCGGTCTTGTGTTGGCAGGGGATCCCGACGAGGTCCTCGGTACATTTTCTAGATGTGTACCGTGATAGGTGGTACCCTGATGCCTTGTTATAGTATGGAATCCATTCTCCAATAAGCGCCTTACAGTTTTGATTGTGCCCAACTTTGTTGAAATGTGGGATGCAAGCATTTCAACTATTTTCATATTTTATTTTGACCTATAGACGTTATTATAATATTATTGGATTTTCTATAGAAAGTGTTTCGGTTATCGTAAGGTAAAAACCCATCTGTGTTTATGTACAACATGGTCTTACGAGATACCTTTGATTTTAAAAGGATTTTAAATACATTAATTCAGTTGTTTTAGTTTATTCAACAAGACCTAGGTCTGCCCTAGAGTTTTTCTTTCCCTAAAACTCTTGGGTGCTCAAATTTTTACAAGCAGCCAAGTAGTTTAGGTTTTTCCACGGATGCATTTTGGAGGAGCTAGAAGCAGGAGGTTACGTTGATAGCTAGTTATTATCTTGTTTTTGCTGTATTAAATGTATCTTGTATCAATTAGATAGGGAAAGCTTGTTATAACTATCCAAGGTTAGAATTTGTATTAGTATGACTCTGATGTATCATTTTTGAAATGACTCTGTAAAGTATTATGTTAATTAATATATGTTATTCCGTTGCATTGTGAGATTCTATGATTGCTTAGTTTCTTCTATCTTCCTTCCTCTTTATTTCCCCTAACAATCTATCTTTCCAACACTTAGTTGTTCGACACGTGAATATCGTGGATGTATTAGTGTCGACTTCTAGGGTTCGAAAAGGCAGGTTGTTACAACGTGGTATCAGAGCGTAAGGTTAAGCAAGAACCTTGGCTTTGGTGAGGCAACTCATTAAGAGTTAAGGTAGTGGAATGCCTTATTATGAGTTTGAGTGTGTATATATATAAGAATGTGTGTTTGTTAGTGATATAAAATTATTTTATATTGTGTTGATTGACCTGTTGAGTGGCTTATGGATTCTGGTCAATACGAGTAGCTAACGTTATTGATAGGAATCTCTTAACACTTGAGCATGGCCATTCGACGTAGTATTATTGTTTTGAAATTGGGTAAATGAAATAATTTTACCTAGGATATATTTTAGGGACAGTTTGGCGCAGGTCCCTAGCAAGTTTCAAAATACACAAAAACCTCAGTAAAAAAAGTTTGTAAATTAGGTCCCTAGAATTAAGTTATTGAATAATGACATACCCTTATGCAATTATTCAATGAATAATTGCAAACATTTATGCAATTATATCAAAAAATTGCAGACATTTCTGTAATCATTCACTGATATATTGCGGAAAATTCCGCAATTTTTTGAAAAATTGCGGAAAATTCCGCAATTATTCACTAAAAATTGCAGAAATTTCCGCAATTATTCACCAAAAAAATTACATAAATTTATGCAACTTTTGGATATAATAGCATAAATGTCTATAATTATTCAGTGAATAATTGCATGACTATATGCAATTACTTAGTAACTTAATTCTAGGGACCTAATTTACATACTTTTTTACTGGGGTTTTTGTGTATTTTGAAACTTATTAGGACCTGAACCTAATATTCACTATATTTTATATATAAAGAATGATTTTCAACATAATGTAGTATTTTCAGATGTTGTTTGCTAGAAGATAATAATATTTTATTATTATCATATAAGGTTTGTTTAGTCATGCTCATCCAATTTGAGCATTGACTATTGTTAGTGTGTATAGGTAGCTTTCCTTTTTAAGATTTGGATTAGGTAAATAGAAATGCAGAAAACATTGAAATGAACACTTTGTAAATTAAGTTTCACAATTTGACTATATGGCCCTTGATGTAAATGTTGGGGTAAAAAATTGATTTAATGAAAGGCGTTTATTTAAAAGCTAGAATATTTGAAATAAATATTTGGAAAATGTTTTGCAAAAGTTGATCTTATAAAATAAATTTATAAGAAGGTGTTTTTTATTAAAAATGATTTTAAGTTGAAACTTGAGGACTAAAATCCTGAGATTTTGAAAAATGTATTTCAAGGATTGGAAAAATAACAATAGTATTATTTGAAAACATTTTTGGTTTAAGTATAAGGTTTTGGGAATGAAAAGTTTAAGTAAAAAGTGTTTCCTTTGGATTAGTTTGGGAGAATGAGTCTTGATTGTTTTGCGATGATCTGAATAATCTTCTAAGTTACGATCAGATGTTTTCCTAGGCGAATGTTTTGGGGTACTTGGTAAATTATTCTCTTTATCAATTGTACAGTCGAAACAAGTTCAAATCCGAACGGAACCAAAGGAGTTGGGGATAAATGTTTTGTTGGAAAATGTAAAGTGCCGTTTCAAAAATGGGATTTTGAAACAAGAGAGATATTTTCAAGTTAACTAGTTCGATTGGCTCGAAAATAACTTAAAATTGGGGAAGGGATGTGTTCGAGTGGTATGCACTTCTCTTGAGTATTACCCTCCTTAGTAAGGGAGTGTATGATACTGTTTGGTAGTACCCAATCCCTTAAAATCATTTTGGAGTTACTCAAGCTATGTGTATATATATATTCTATGATTAATATATATAGGTTTCATTTCAAAAAGTTATTGAAATAAGACCGGGTATTTGTCCCTTGTGTTTTCTTAGGAAAATGAATGTAAAATGGAATACTTGAATCAAATATGGGTATATACTCTTAGGATGTAGTGGAGTATCATATAAGTTGAATCTAAGTTTAGTTTTTATGAAATGTTTTCATAAATAATTTAATGGAAATAGAGTTGGTATTAGTGAGAACCAATTCAATAAGTGCGTAGGTTAGACGTAGATCATTTCTCCTTCCATATAGTCTTGATCTAAGATTTGAGTACATGACTTTGAAATGGTTCACACCATTCTGAATTAGGATCTATTATTTGATTTTTTACAAGAACACTTGTTAAGGGTTTTTGATATGGGACAAATGTTTTCTATCGTAGTTACTGCTATGTAAGGAGAACAAAGGTTCTTAATCAAGGAACTAGCTGATCGGAGTCCGCACTAGAAAATCGGGTGAGCGATACTAGTTCGAAAGTGAAGTTATATATTTGAGTAATGATCGAATCATATTTTTGTATAAGAATAATCTATGTACATCATTCGAATTGGTATATTGTGTTAAGTGTTTTCAAGGAAAGGTTAAGGTGTAATTTCGAGGATGAAGTTTGTAACGACTTACCTTTTTAGATAGTTTAAATCGACGATAAGCCACACACATCAGACTCAAACCATCAAAAAGAGCAGATTATTATGGGGTAAACAATAAAAAGGCAAGGAAAGAAAGAAAACAAATACAGAATCTCGCAGCGGAATGAAAAAAATATAATAATCAAATAAACAGTTCATGAAGCTGTTTACAAATAATCTTTGATTATACTATTACAATACAGATCAGAGTTACATACAACAAGAATAAATAATAAATAAATGCAACAGAACCGCATGATGCAGTGGAATAAATATAATAAATAATAATAGTATAAAATCTTCGTCTTCATCCTCCAGAAAGAAGCCTTCGATAAACTGAAAAGCTCAGACTGACCCGAGCAAATTGAAAAGACAAAACACTCGAGTCAGAACTAAAAGATCTTATGTAAGTTAAATCAATAGTAAATAAATATGAGCGTAACGGCGTCAAAGATGTTTACAGGGTTTGACATCTCCTATCTAGTGTCAACGTGAGTGCAATAACTTAAAAGATGTTCGGGATTTCCATCTCCTAAGGATCCATTAAACTATCTACATACATAGTACAATACGCTATTATAAGATGTCTATAGTAAAGTAGTGTATTAAAATAGCGTTAAGGCATTACCCATATCACCCTTAACACATTTTATTTATTCCCATAGTCTATACAGTACTGCAATCTCCTCCGTGAGGTTTACCCAAAGAGCACTCCGTAGGTATGGTACAAAACAAACTTGTAGAAGGCACGATAGGGCATGATAACACGGCACTTGAGGCAATGCCAAGGTAGATATACCAATTGCACTCCCGGATTGGTGGTAACGCTTAGCTACTACTGCCGCCTATCTCGGACACACTTCCATAATCAAAATCAAGAGGTGGCCACCAAATCAATCACAAAGTAATAGTATGGTATCGAAGAAATGTGCCAAATCGGAGATGCGACCTCACTTGGCCTGGTATAGCTCCTGTTTTAGTTACATCTAAGCTGACCTGTGCATTCCGATGTTGGCCGCCGCTGCCACCCTTCCTTGAATTTTCTGGCGATCTTCGCTTCACTTCCGACCACAACAAACCCATGGATGCACCCTACTCGCCGACCTCTACAAGCCTATACCCTCTGATCGTCCTAAAGTTGAAGATCCGCTGTTAAAATGAAAACCCTAGAAATGGACGGTTGGAATTGACCACCAATTTCTAGGCAAATGCTGATTCGATGGAAAAAATGAATTGCAGATTTGGGCTACACTCGTCGAGAGCTTTGAAATAGTATATAATTTGATATGGTTAGAGGAGTTTGATTTTTGGATTTGGTTTCGAAATTGAATTTGGGTTTGGATCTACAGCCATTGGAAAGAAGAAGGAACTGATAGATGGAATAGACACATACAGAAATGAGAAATAAAAAGGATGCTAGGATTTAGAAAGGTCTATATATATATAGACAAGGCACGATAAGAAAATAAACACGTATCGAATTGATTTGGAACGACAATAGCGACCCGAAAAGCTCGTTCTGACCCGGAAACGAAAGTAGGTCACCCCATATATCAAAATAGATGTTCTCGATATATCTAAACTCAATGGAACAAGTTTGAAGTCCTACTTCCATCGTATGAAGAAGTTTAGTTTTTTAAAATTAGCTTATTTCAAATTTATTTCAATTGAATTTAATTAAATTGATTTTTGCGCGTTTCGAGTCTGTACGATCAAACGACACGTCCAATTGCTACAAAACTTGAAACCTTACAATAACTCACCGTTACGGATCCGATGAAACTGGTTTCATCGAAATCCAAGACAGTGGCCAAAATGGCTATTTTTACGTTAATTAAATAAATTATTATTAAGTGAATATTAGGCTCAGGTCCCTAATAAGTTTCAAAATACACAAAAACTCCAGTAAAAAAAATTATGTAAATTAGGTCCCTAGAATTAAGTTACTAAGTAATTTCATATAGTTATGCAATTATTCACTGAATAATTGCAGACATTTATGCAATTATATCCAAAAGTTGCATAAATTTGTGCAATTTTTTCAATGAATAATTGCGGAATTTTCCGCAATTTTTTGAAAAAATTGCGGAAATTTCCAAATTTTTTTTGGTAATGGCGTAAATTTCCGTAATTTTTTGAAAATGTTGCGGAAATTTCTGCAATTTTTCCGTAAATAATTATGGAAATATCTGCAATTTTTGATATAATTGCATAAATGTCTACGACTATTTACTGAATAAATGTATAATGTGACGACCCAGAAATTTTAACAATGTAAAATGGAATAATTAATTGATTTTAAATATTCAGAAGTTAATTTTAAACTTGAATTCCAAATATCAATATTTACTTGATAATTAAATCATTGAATTATATAGTTTAAATATTGAATTTAATAAATTGAAATTGGGTAAATTATTGAATCATAAATTTCTAAGCCTGTTTAAAATAATACGAAGGCTTATAAAATTTATAATGATGATACTGAAGATAATAGAAGGGTTGAAATTTAATTTAAAGGTAATTTGTTCAATTTTAAAAATATATAGTTCAAATTGAATTTAAAAATAGCCTTCCGAGGCACAGTCTCGAAATTCGACGACACCAGTTCCATTGGATCCGTAATAGTTAGTTATTATCGGATTTAAATTTTCGAAGCAATCAGAGTTGTCGTTTGACCCTGGCAGCTCAAAACGCTTAGAACTATTTTAATCAATTTAATTTAAAACCGATCGTTTTCTTTTGTAACTCGCGCTTATGATCAAATTAGCCTCCGAAACAAGTTCATTTGTGTTTGGAATGAGGGTAAAACTTTATAATTGCCTGTCGGCATGTCTGATTCGGGGTTCGAGATTTCGTGTTATGCTTAACTAGACATTTGGTAATTTAATAATTTTAAAATCTAAAAAAAAATATCAAAATCAACCAGCCACCGTTCTTTCATTTCAGCCATTTTTTTAGAGCAAGCCGACATACTCTCTGCAGAGGTCATGTACCTCTTGTCTTCCTTCAGAAGCCAAAACCAAATCAAGGGCGACAATCGTTCGCTCGAATTCGGATTCATGTCGCTTCCATTTATTTAGTTCCTCGCCCTTCAAATTCATCTAACTCAAAAAAAAGGGCCGAAGCTGACCCTGCCTAATTTCCCAAATCATTGCGTCTTTGTTTAATTAAAAAAAATGGCGGACGCGAATCACCAAGGGAGGAGTGTCGCGAGTGGAAGTCGCGTGAGAAGGCGGCAACGACGTCATCACGACCCAGGATAGGGTTTCAATTTTCTGGGAGCTAGTCGCGATCGAATGTGGGGATGCGGCGCGAGTTATGGAATCGCGTGCGCAAATGGGAATTGATGGCCGTGGTCGAAGTCATCTTGAGTGTGACTACGATGGGTAAGTGCAAGCATCTGGGTTGTTGATGGGATTGAGGTCGAACTTGACCTCTAGATGCGCAAGGCTAAGGAATGTGCTCGGTGGACGGTCGGAGCACGCGATTGGGGTGAGATTTTATGTTTGTTTATCGTTTGTTCTATTTAAATAGTTAATTATATTTTTATATATCTGTAGAACAAATTATATGTAAGGATAAAAAAAAGAAGAAAAAAGGGAATTAATTTAGGAAAATTTAACTATTTGTTTAATAAAGATTTAGTTAAATTTAATTTATAAAATGGAAATCAATTTATTTAGTTAACTTATATAATTATTCGATAACTAGAACGTATTTTGTAAACAGAAAATTAGTTTGAAACTTACTTATTAGGTAAAATGAAATTTATTAAATAGAAATTGAACTTGTTCGAATATTAATAAGATCTTATAACTGTTTATACAAGGTTTAAATCTGAAGGAAACAAATCGAGGTCGGATTTACATTGCAGAATCAAGGGTGAGTAATCTCACGCTCTGAATTTTATTTAAATTTAAATGGAAATTTAAATAATTGGATGAATGATTGAATTGTTTGGATGTGTACTAGTAATTTAGTGATTTTAGATTTGGTTGTTTCTCGAGTTAATTGTGGTTTGACTCGAGGTATTTGGATTTTAAATGGTTTTGAACTTAAATCATAAATAAGAAAATGGTTCTGTTTAAATTCAATAAAGATTTAATGATTAGTGATTCAGTAAATAGGTAGGGTAACTTAAATGGATATTTAATTAATTCAATAAATTAATGATTTGGGTTAATTAATTAAGTTCAATTAAATTAGAATGATCATTGGGTGATTAAATAAGTAATTACTTATTCTAATTAATAAAATATAATTATTTTGTGTGTAACGTTTGCGACTTTTCGACGCTCGAAAACCAACATCAATACGTCCACCGTATCAACTATCGAGCAATCGAATGCCGGAAAACCGTACCGTTATGGTTAAAGAAGAGGTAGAAGATAGAAGAAGAGAGAAAAAGATAGAACAGAACGGAAAGAAATAACAGAACAATATCAGAATCTCACAATCGTCAGCGGAATAACATATAATAGATAAATGAATAATCTTTAAACAAAGAACTATATCAGTTATTTCATTACATCATATTACATTACATTACATCATCAGAGTGTACATCAACAAACAACAACAAACAGCGGAAAAGAAATACTATATACTAGTTGATACGCTATGCCATCCAGCTTGCCTCCAGCAACTCCTGAATTCCAGGATATCCTGATAAACCAGACTCTAGACTGCACGTGTGGAAATTGGTGGGCACCTAGAGTTTAGGAAGGAAAACAATAAACTCTGAGTGAGTCAGGGGACTGGTGTGAGAACTAAAACAGTTTATTTTTAAAACAAAGTACAGGATAATTTTAAAATAGATTCGCAATGCTTTTTAGAAAATGAGACTACCATAAGGCCTCCCGCACGCACACACAATGCAAACGCAGAATCAGAGGAGATTTCTCCTTATGATAGTCAAAGATGCTTGATACGCATTAAAAAGAAACATTTGATATTATTACTAGTGCATAGTGTAGGAAAAATCATTTCGAAAGTAAAGATATAAATCTTAGCCAACAGACGACCATTATCGTATGCCTACTATAGCTACCATCCAAATAGTGGGGCGCCACCATAAGTGAATGATGGGTTCTACAACTAAAACCATACAAGATCATATTGTTTCTTTGGATTTCCAACAAATGGTCAGGCCAATGAACTTCCCATTGCCACATGGGTGCGCCTCTGGAAAGACGACCCGAGAACCTAACCGGATCTCTGCCAACACAAGGCCGGGTTACCCCTAACTGGGTAACTACTGACACGAATATGTCATTCCCCGATCGTAACCGATCTATATCCGAGGATCCTCGATTTCAAACAACCACAAAGCAATAAATTTGCAGCAACAACATAGGTTAAGTATCTGGGCTCCATACCATGATACAACCTCTATCCAGAAGGAATGACATACACTAAAGGGGCGCTACCCCCTAATAACCTTGCCGCATCCTTCCTGTTTTGACCATTTCCGGGGTGTGAGGTCCGACGAAGTCTCGTCCACAAAGCCACGCTTGATACAAAAGCTGTGCTTTGTTCAACAAATGCTCAACAACACTTCGTATGCCACATTACCAATTTGGGAATGTATCACTAGTAACCATCAACTACATAACCTCTAGGGTGTTAAGCTAAGAGAATAAATTCTCCGCCACCAACGGGAACATATTTGATAGAAACAAGCTTTACGTCTCAAATTGTAACGCCAGACACACATCCATACAAGTCTGTTCCGGGATCGAACGGAACCGAAGGCACTTACAAAGAAGTCCTTGCAATCCGGATATGCACTAATCACGACCGGACTTCCCATCACAAAGGGTAATAAATTTCTATACTGGAGATCAATCGATGCAGAAACATTCGATGGTAATCCTTCCGTTTTCACAAATATCCGGTCTTCAACAACGGTCATCAAATGCAATCCATAACGACGTATCACATATTCAGAATGGATTATACGACCCCAAGGTCCTTTCCCAGCTAACCCGAATAGTGAGCGCTTATTTCAAAAATAAGCGTGGCATTCAAATTCAAGCAAATCACAACAAATACACATTCAAAGGTAAATATTGATAGTCGGTTATTTAACTATCAATAGGCATGCTCAACATCACCAGATTCCAAATAATTTTCCAAATTATTTATTTTTCAAAATATCTTTACTAGATATATAATCTCCACACTTCAACCATTTGAAAACAATTTTCAAATCATTTTTCACCTTTACCACTTTTGAAAACAAATTTCAATCATTTTCCTTACACGGAAATACTTTCATTTCAACATGGTTCATTTAAACCAATTAAATAAATCCTTACCGATTTACTTTATATTTAGGTTCCAAATCCGTAAATTTATTCTCACACTTCAAAAATAAATCAACGTTTATTTTTTAAAAAAATTTCCTTTCTTTTGTAAATTCCATAGTGAATTTACAATCCCAAAATATCTACGAATATACGATTTCCAAATCGATTTCTAATATTCATTTTCAATTTATCTTTAAAAGATAAAATCTCAAAACATTCATTTCATATTGGAAAACATTTCCATACTTATTAAATAATAATAAGTAATTCACAAATCTATTCATTTTCAACAATTGAAAAATATTCAATATACTTAAATCACAGTTAAGTATAGATTTCATTCTTTAAGGAAAACATTCTCTTAAACACATTTATTTGGGTCAAAAGGAATGTTACGTAAAACAACGTTACGACAACCAAAAATCACTAGTATAGGGATTCGAAATTAAAATAGATATACAAATCCCAATACTATATAAAACATTTCCTTTCGGAAATCATTTACTATAACAACAGTATTATAGTCCACCATTTCCTTATTTCTCAAAAACGTCTATTTTCAACAATGAATGTTGAAATCTATGGTTTCGATGTTTAACACAATTTAATACATCGTTAAACAATTAACTCCATTTGATAATATTCAATTCTCCAAAACATATCCATTTTTATTTAATAATATATTCACTGTCCAAAATCATGAATATACTTCACTAACCAAATTCAATATTTTCTACACATTTTATTTCAAGAATAATTCGCTATCCGAAATCGCGAATATATCTGCTTTAATAACCTTCTATATTAAATTTATCAAATTCAATTGATTTCGGATTTATAAACAATGTTTATAAATTCCATTTCTATTTATAAAAACTTCGATTTATAAAAATCCCTTTTTATAAATCAATTCAATTTATAACTCAACTTTATACCCAAAATCCGATTTATAAGTTAATTATTTATAAATCTTTTATTTTACAAAAATCTATTCGCTTTATAACTTCACAATTTATAAATCGATAAATTTCATTTACTTAAGAAATCCAATCATTCTTCATTTTAACACTTACAAAAACTCGTTTTATAATTCCTATATTTTTAATTTATAAATATCAATTTTATAAATCTTTTATATAAACCATTTATAATAATTCAAAAATCTCAATTTAAATAAACCAATCCTTTTACTAATTTACAAAACGTTATTTAAAACTTATATAACTCCAAAATTATACTTAAATACTATTTTCCAAAAATATAACTTTTATAACGATAAAATTATAATAAAACGTATACTTTCAAAAATCACTTTAAAATTCTTTTTAAAAAATCAAAATCATTATTTTAAAACTTCAAAAATGGATCCGATGATGCAACAACACCAAATAGTCAATCACGACAACAAAGACATCATATATCAATATGATAATCAACAAATATCACAATATCTGTAAATTAATCAATATAATTGAGGAATCCAGTTGGATCCCTCCAACCTGTTTCCCTGCATCCAAAGATGTTAGCACAATACGAATTCCGTTCCAATACGGAATATCGCGGTATATGGGATTTATAAAATATTATCCGCTATTATGCGGCGCAATAGGGTCTCATCCGCTATATAATGCGGGAAATCAACTCCAAGTACATAAATAATACCAATTCCACTTTGTAGTGAAATATTCGCGGTATATGTTTTTAATAAATAACCTCCGCTTACTAACGGCGTAAAATGTCTATTTTAACAATCAATAGATAATAATTTATCATCCAGGCATACAATCAACAATTTTAAATCCAACTATTTAAATTATAAATCGAAACAGATTCGACTGAGTGAGAAGTTCTCACATTGATTTCAATTTCATTTTCAGCTTTTATTTCGAATAAAATTAAACATGCGTTTAATTTTACCCGAAATTCTCACTAGCTCCAAATGACTCCAATCCAATTCCATTGCGTAGTGCTCGTCAATACAAACCCGTTGCAATTTGTTTCGTAATTTTTCGACCTCGTATGAAAAAGATATGTATTTTTAAAGTTTAAACAATTTATAATATATAAATTAACTACAAATTTATTTTATTTTTCACCCTTTTGATCATGGCCGTTAATTTTGTTAGCATAGATCGTGACCGCGTAAAGCTTCCTTCCTCTTCTAGGTAATCCACGCGAAAAACAAATCCATCCCCCGTTTGCTTCCCCTCGAGGCCGATCACCCTACGTTCGTCGAGAAGTCGACCAGACAACGGCATATCGAAGCCCCACTCCATACACGCCACCGCCCTAAAGGACGTGACACTCGGCCCTCCACCGTGCTCGAAAAACGTGTACGAGGTTTGGCCCTTTAATCAGCAATTGCCGTTGATTCGTTAACTTGTTTTAGATCATAGCCGTTGGATATGACGTACTCACCACCCTCTACAAGTTTGTAGTTGAACATTTCTTGCATAGATTGATGGATTGAATGATAATAGAGGGAGAAGAAGAGTATATTTCAGCCATTGAATATTAGAGTGGCGGCTAGGCTGTTGAAACCCTAGGGTTTTATTTTTGTTTGCAAAATGAAATTAATATCGTGCTTATATAGAAATTCTGACGAACACTATTCATTCCGGATTTTCCGAACTCCAAATCTCACGCGGTGACCGACGTTTCTAGGGTTTACCCTGCGTTCCGGACACAATGGAACGTATTTCGGAGGCTAATTCGATCATCTATGCGAGTTACGGCAATAAACGAACGATTTTAAATTAAATCGATTTAAACTAATATTTATGCATTTTAGCTTGCCCCGGACAAACCGTAAATCTGATTGACATGACCATACAATAATATAACATTACGGATCCGATGAAACTGGTTTCGTCGAATTCCGAGACTGTTTGAAAAATGGCTATTTTAACTCGTCAATTAAATATTAAAATATTCAATTTTCACAAATTAACTTTAAATTCAATTTTAAAAGTTCTATAACATCATTCTAACTCTAATATGATAAAATAAAATTTTACAAATCATTTTCAATCATATTTAACCCAATTTCCAATTATTTCTGTAATTTTAACTATTAAATTATCAATTTAATTATCCAATTGAATCCAGATATTCGAGAAATAAATTATTTGGCTTATAAATTCCACTTATTAATATTGAAAATTAATTAAATATACAAATTTTTAATTAACAGAAATTCTGGGTCGTTACAAACTTCCCCCCTTAAAAGAATTTCGTCCCAGAAATTACCAAGTAAGAAAAAGTTACAGAACCATTAGCTTTCCAAAACAAACCATTCGAATTAGATTTTTACAAATCCTTAAGTGTATAACTTTTCCAAAATTCATAGTGTGACGGACGGATTTTGCCCGCTCGAAAATCGACATCCATACTTTACATCGTACTCGAATGCCGTAGATTTGACCGTTCAAATCCGATTCGCCGGAGCTTATAACAACATTAAGTAGACAACACAGCGGAATAAAAGAATAATACATTGATATACATCTTTGATACAATATCTGATACAACAGATGATCCAATAGATATCAATATACATCAGAGATATGATACAATAAATAGCAGCGGAAAAGAAAATAGATGACATCTAGCAGCGGCACAATATAACTCTAAGATCGTCTTCAAAAGAGAACTCCGAGAACTGCAACTCCATCTCCAAGAACCAATCCAGCAATAGCTCGAACTCCCAATAACCATGCACCAAGCTAAGCAAGACTGGTGTGATCCAAATACTGAACTAACTCTAGATAATCTACTAAACCCGACTATCTGAAAAACCCAAATTCTAGACTGCTCGTGTAGAAAATAATGAGCACCCAGAGTTTAGGAAAGAAATAATAAACTCCGGATCAGTCGTGGGACTGGTGTGAGCAACAAAAATAGTTTATCTTTAAAAACAAACCAAGAAGTATTCAAAAATCAATTCGCAATGCTTTTTGAAAATGTAACTACCATAAGACCTCTCGCCATACACACAATGCAAGCGCAGATTTGGAGGACATTTCTTCTTATGATAGTCAAAGATGCTTCGTACGCAATTTCTTTGATATTATTACTATAAGTGCAAAGTGCAGAAAACATTTCGAAAGTAGAATATAAATCTTAGCCAGCATAGGTACCATTATATTATGCCTACTATAGCTACCATATTAGATGGCAGGTTCTACAACTAATACCACACAAGGCTCGTATTGTCTTTTTGGATTTCCAACAAATGGTCAGGCCAAGGAACTTCCCATTGCCACATGAGAACGCCTCTGGAAGGACGTCCCCGAGAACCAAACCGGATCTCTGCCAACACAGAACTACACCTTTATTCCCAAACAAAAATTTATGACTTTATTGTTAAAAATCATGATATTGTTTATAGATTTGATCTATAAACCTGAACTAATAAATTACTAAATTTGAAGTTTTACTTACAAATGGTTTGCTCTGTTATTTTTAAATATCCAGTGAGATTTCAAATTCAATTAACTTAAACAAAATTTTAAAAACTTCTCCATGATAAAACAAACAAGTTTTGTTTGAAAATTAAATCCTAACATGGATTGGATCAAGAGATATAGATTTTTGAATTAAGCTTGAGCCTGGTAACACAAACAATAACACTGATATCCAACAGCATATACACACTTATAATCATTCATAGAAAATGCCAGAAAATTCATATCAACTTATTTGTCTCAAAGAATTTCCATGCACTAGATTTATTTAAGATAAAAAAAATGTTACTCAACCAAACATATTTGGTTTATATGTTTTGTTCTAACAATCAATAGGTTGAGCAAATATGATTTTTTTCTTGAAGTAACTCAGACTTCTGAGATTTATAATAGAGCAACATCCAGATAAAAATATGTGCAGGCTTTATCTCATCAAAATTCAATGAAATACATATATTTCCACACAACACAATTTCTGATATTCATCATACAACTAAATTTAAAACTTAGATTATTTTAAAATATGAAGTTACTCACAGTGTTTGGAAAATGCACAGAATTCTTTTATGTTGAGATAAGCAGTGAGTTTGCAAGCTGAAGCCCTCTCTCTTAAAGCTCTGGTTTTCAATGAGGTTGTATGTGTTGTCTTTGTTTTAGTTTGAAGTATTTGATCTCTAAGGCTTCAGGTTTGTTTGAGATGTTTACTTTAGTTGTTTCTCAACTTTGAATGGACGAACAAAAATGAAGAGTTTGATGTATAAAAAGAAACTTACAAGTGATATTACATTTTGTACAACAAGTCATGGCTGAGGATGCTTTCATTAAATGCATGACCTTTGTTCCCATGCTTGCCTTACTTCAGTACTTGTTTATTTGTTCAAAGATATTTTTTTATTTTTTTATTTTTTGTTTTTTTGTTTTGTTTATGTTCTTGCTTTGCTTGTTTTCTCGGCTAATATGATACATATCGTAGCTAGAGATATTGTATGTGCTTAGGGATGATACTTCGTACTTGCTTTACAAGCTTTTGCTTATGTACTTGATGTTTCTATACTTAAATATAAACTTGCTGTCCTACTTTGTCTACAGCCTCTATTTGTTTTGTACATGTACTTCTTTTGCAAGCCATTTCTATTATCTCTTATATTCATACTTAACCAATTTGTTTCAGCTGATAATACTATATTGTGCTAGTATCTATTTTTTTATCTATTTGTTTGTATTTTTACTTTGTTTTATATTTAAGTGTTGTTTTGAATTCCAACTATGTGTATTTATTTTATTTCTTTGTTTTATACATATTTCCTTTGCTTTGCAATTTACAAGTTCGTACTATTTTAATCGTATATGCAATTTTGTTTTCAACATTAATACTTGACTTGTATGTCAGTACAAATATATTTATTATTATTGTAGTACATTTGTTTGTATTATATTTTACTTCTCATATTTTATATAACTATAAATTCATTTAAAGTATTTGCTTAACATCAATACTCATTTTAATTCCTTTTAAAGTTTAATTATCTAATATCAAATTTAATCATATCCAAAATCCCGATTCAATTTTTCAATCTATTTTATAAACATGTTCATTTTCAAATATCCAAATTAATTCTCGATTATTTAAAATTTAACTAAAATTTTATATTAATTACCAATTATTTTCACAAATTTTATTCAAAAATAAAATTTAATTATCAATTTAAACTTAATAAAATTCGAGATCGTTACAAACTTCCCCCCTTAAAAGAATTTCGTCCTCGAAATTCGCCAGAGAGAGATAACGAAGATAGATAGAGAAATATCTTTTTAGATCGAACTGGATATCAATTCTACATTTGGCTTACCAAATCAGAATATCGACAATAGATACAAGAAATTATAATAGAATTTCAAATTTAGTTTTAAACGAAATCGTTTTATCGATGCTATTCAAATTATCCTTCATATTCTATTAATAAATTTTAACTCAATTTAAAATTTCCAATTTATTTAAATTTTCAATTTCAAATTTCCCATTTATATAGAATTTCCAATTTATTCAAAATTTCAATTCTAAATTTCAAATTCATTATAGTTTAAAACGAAAAACTGATAAGAAATTGATGAAGATACGAATAAAAATTTCCTACAACGATACGTAGGGCCATCATCACACCAAAACTACTTCTGGAGCTGTCACGAAGCAATCAAAAGAATTTAAAAACGAATCAAAGAAAATTTGATAAAGAAAGATTGTTTCCACTGTTACAAGGTATTGACCATTTATAGTCATATTTCCCTGTCCCCTATCTCATTCTCTTCTTGCACTCATACTCACTACCAGTGGATAGTAAGAGAATTTACTGAGACATTCAAACAGATATCTTAGGGATAGACTCATTCTAAGGATACTTCACCCTATCTCTAATGAGCTACTTAATGTGTTATACTCCTGAGCTAAAGTTTAACCTTAGCTCTGATACAAATGTGACGGACGGATTTTGCCCGCTCGAAAATCGACATCCATACTTTACATCGTACTCGAATGCCGTAGATTCGACCGTTCAAATTCGATTCGTCGGAGCTTATAACAACATTATGTAGACAACACAGTGGAATAAAAGAATAATACATTGATATACAGCTTTGATACAGTATCTGATACAACAGATGATCCAATAGATATCAATATACATCAGAGATATGATACAATAAATAGCAGCGGAAAAGAAAATAGATGACATCTAGCAGCGGAACAATATAACTCTAAGATAGTCTTCAAAAGAGAACTCCGAGAACTGCAACTCCATCTCCAAGAACCAATCCAGCAATAGCTCGAACTCCCAATAACCATGCACCAAGCTAAGCAAGACTGGTGTGATCCAAATACTGAACTAACTCTAGATAATCTACTAAACCCGACTATCTGAAAAACCCAAATTCTAGACTGCTCGTGTAGAAAATAATGAGCACCCAGAGTTTAGGAAAGAAACAATAAACTCCGGATCAGTCGTGGGACTGGTGTGAGCAACAAAAATAGTTTATCTTTAAAAACAAACCAAGAAGTATTCAAAAATCAATTCGCAATGCTTTTTGAAAATGTAACTACCATAAGACCTCCCGCCACACACACAATGGAAACGCAGATTTGGAAGAGATTTCTTCTTATGATAGTCAAAGATGCTTCGTACGCAATTTCTTTTATATTATTACTATAAGTGCAAAGTGCAGAAAACATTTCGAAAGTAGAATATAAATCTCAGCCAGCATAGGTACCATTATATTATGCCTACTATAACTACCATATTAGATGGCAGGTTCTACAACTAATACAATACAAGGCTCGTATTGTTTTTTTGGATTTCCAACAAATGGTCAGACCAAGGAACTTCCCATTGCCACATGAGAACGCCTCTGGAAGGACGTCCCCGAGAACCAAACCGGATCTCTGCCAACACAAGGCCGGGTTACCCCTAACTGGGTAACTACTGACACGAGTATGCCATCCCCCGGTCCTTTGGGACCTTTATCCGAGAGCTCTCTAACCAACATCACACAATGATAAATAAAGTGTTTCAACATGAGTAAGTATCTGGGCTCCATACCATGATACCACCCTTTTCCAGAAGGAAATGCACATACCCTAAAGGGAGCTACCCTTCATAACCTTGCCGCATCTTTCCTGTTTTGGCCATTCCGGGGTGTGAGGTTCGACGAAGTCACGTCCACAAAGCCACGCTTTATATAAAAGCTGTGCTTTGGGTCAACAAATGATCATAGAAATGATCACAAAGATAAGTGATCAAACAAATGATCATATCACAAATGATCAAACAATGATCATTTCACAGCAACACTCAGCATGTCACATTACCAAATTGGGAATATATCGCTGATAACCATCAACTACATAACCTCTGAGCTCGTACGTCTCAGAGAAGGGTGTTAAGCTAAAAGAATAAATTCTCCGCCACCAACAGAAATATATTTGAAAGAAATCAGCTTTATATCTCAATTTGTAATGTCAGACATACAATCCATTCAAGTCTGTTCCGGGTTCGAACAGAACCGAAGGTACTTCCAAAGAAGCCCTTGCAATCCGGATATTCACTAATCACGTTCGGACTTCCCATCACATATGGAGTCTCTATACCGGGGACCATTCGATGCAAAGACATTCGACGAGTTGTCCTTACGTTTTCGAAAATATCCGGTCTTCACCACCGGTCTTCAAATGCTATCCATAACGACATATCACACATTCAGAATGGGATATATGACACAAAGGTCCTCTCCCGGCTAAACCGAACAGTGAGCGCAGTATTTCAAAAACATATGGATATTGGGATTTCAATTAAGTCACAACTTAAAACCCCAAAACTTTCCTTTTCAAATGGTTTAAACCAATTACCATTTCAAATCTTTATACTACAAAAAGATTTATTTCACAAAGATCAATACATAGACTTCAAACAATTTCCATTCCAATTGGATTAACTCATTAAATCTTTAAATCAAAGATTTAACTCATAGCTTTCAAAATTCGATTAACTTGTTGAATCTTTAAATCAAGATTCAACTTATAGCTTTCAAATCGTTTTCATAACTTGGAATTTATCTTCATTTTCAAACTTGAAGTTCTTTTTAACATAAATTGGACGTTCATTTCTTATGTGAAAGCTTTTATTATTTGAAAACAATAGTTTTCGTTTCAGAAAAATCCAATTATATTCATACGAGTTAAAGCCCTTGAATTCTATTCACATCCCCAAATCAATACTTTTAAAATAGTTTAACCCATATATAACTGGTATACATTTTTAATCCCTAGTTTTAAATCATAGAATTCAATTTCAAATCTTGAATTTAAGTTCAAATCAAATTATTCAACTTCATATTTTATCGAGTTATTCAAAATAAATTTCATATATGAAATTCCATTTCAAAAGCTTTTCACTTTAAACCCAATCCATTTCCAAAACATTTGAATTCAAATATTCAAATTCGAAACTATTCTCAAAAATCTGTGACTTAATCGATTTCCTCGTGAAATCCATATTGATGTGTGTGTATAAGTGTGGTCCAGGGGTTTAACACACTAGTGCAACATCACTTCAATCATCACAGATAAAAACATAGAAATATAGTTGATAAGCGATATAAAACTATAACGCTCATCGTCCATTCACAGATTCACAGATAGTATACAAATGTAAATAAATATACACAGCTCAATCTACAGAACAAAATATCACAAATCAGATAGGATCATCAATTCAAGGCATTTCATACTATACAATCATTCATAAGCATTCAATAAACATTTTGTAAGCAGGAATAATTAATCGTTTAATCCTAATTAATTCAATTCATTTCCAATTTAATTAATTACTTATGAATTTATTATTCAATTCAGATTTAGTAATTCCAAATCATTTGATATATAAATTAATTTATCAAACACTTTAATTAATTAAATTATTCTTAATCAATCATATTAATTAAATTGACTCTTGGACCAATTATAAAATTAGTTAACTTCTTAATTAATTATTTCAAGAAATTTACTCTTTAATTACTTACCATTAAGCAATCATCTCATAATAACAAATCATGAATTACCAATTTATCTTTATCATTAATTTAATCAAAATATTCAAATTTAATTACAATTAGTAATTAACCCCTTAATTGCTTTTAAGTAATTAACAATTTACAATTGATTTAATTAATTAATCTAATTTGTTATCAAAATTTATCACATTACTTTTATTACTTAATAATTTCAATCATTTTAATTACCTTAATTATCTCTAAGATAATCCATTTCTTTATTAATGACTTACTTATCATTAACATATATATTTTAAACATTTTACTTTTGAACTTACAATTTAATTCCATTTTGAATTTAAGTTTAAATCAAATTATTTACATTCCAGCTTTAAAGATAAATTGGTTTATTTAACTAATAAATTTAAGTTAAACTAATTTATTAACTTTTCATCCAATTTTACTTTTAAATTTCATTTTTAAATTCAAAATGAAATTCCAGTTTATCTTTAATAAAGTCTACCACTAAATTTTTTTAAAACCTTTAAACTTGCATGCTAAATAATATTAGTCTTATAAAAGAATTTACAATGGTTTAAACCCAATTATTTAAATTCAAATTATTGTATAAAGTATACTTAAACATTTTAAAGTTGTTTGAATACTTTAAATTTTGTAAAACTTCATTTATTTCAAAAGTAAATTTGCATTCCATCTTTTAAATTCTGATTGTAAACTTATATTAAAATCTGTTTTAAATTCAATTTCTGTTTAAAATTAAAACAGACAGGTTTCAGGTTTTTAAAACCTGGAATAAACAGTGACCCGAGAAAACTTAAAACTGCTTCGAGACCACCCTCCTTCTTTCTCGAATGAAACCCGAGCAATATTCCAGTGCCTTCCTTCTTCAATTCATCAAAACCTCCCAAGCATGCAAGTGCACGGTGCATGTGCATCGGAGCTCCGACCCTCTTTGGTCAAGTACGCTCCCTTCGACAAGTCGACAACCTCACCACTGACCAACCCAAACCACCAGAACCTCACCTGCAACTCGAAATCAAATTCGAGCTCCCAAAGCAAAACCTGGCCAATCAAAAGAAAACAATTGCTCGAACCGGTCAACGCCGCTTCCTCGGAGCTCCGACCACCTGAACGTACAAAACTTCGGCCATCACTTCGTCTTTGACCAAGCTACCACCTCTTGAGACTACGTGCAGCTCGATGCACCGAGGAGAACGAGACGGTCAAAAATTCGAACCTATACTAAAACTAGGTTTACAGAACGAATCGAACAACCACGCTCACCACGGTGATCTTCCGCCACCTCCACCATTTTTCTTGTAGTCACTGACCACTCCACCATCACCCGAAAGAAATTCGGCTTCCCAATCCACTGAGATCATCAGAAAATCACAGATTCCCATTTTTAGTTCAAAACAGAACTACACCTTTATTCCCAAACAAAAATTTATGACTTTATTGTTAAAAATCATGATATTGTTTATAGATTTGATCTATAAACCTGAACTAATAAATTACTAAATTTGAAGTTTTACTTACAAATGGTTTGCTCTGTTATTTTTAAATATCCAGTGAGATTTCAAATTCAATTAACTTAAACAAAATTTTAAAAACTTCTCCATGATAAAACAAACAAGTTTTGTTTGATAATTAAATCCTAACATGGATTGGATCAAGAGATATAGATTTTTGAATTAAGCTTGAGCCTGGTAACACAAACAATAACACTGATATCCAACAGCATATACACACTTATAATCATTCATAGAAAATGCCAGAAAATTCATATCAACTTATTTGTCTCAAAGAATTTGCATGCACTAGATTTATTTAAGATAAAAAAAATGTTACTCAACCAAACATATTTGGTTTATATGTTTTGTTCTAACAATCAATAGGTTGAGCAAATATGATTTTTTTCTTGAAGTAACTCAGACTTCTGAGATTTATAACAGAGCAACATCCAGATAAAAATATGTGCAGGCTTTATCTCATCAAAATTCAATGAAATACATATATTTCCACACAACACAATTTCTGATATTCATCATACAACTAAATTTAAAACTTAGATTATTTTAAAATATGAAGTTACTCACAGTGTTTGGAAAATGCACAGAGTTCTTTTATGTTGAGATAAGCAGTGAGTTTGCAAGCTGAAGCCCTCTCTCTTAAAGCTCTGGTTTTCAATGAGGTTGTATGTGTTGTCTTTGTTTTAGTTTGAAGTATTTGATCTCTAAGGCTTCAGGTTTGTTTGAGATGTTTACTTTAGTTGTTTCTCAACTTTGAATGGACGAACAAAAATGAAGAGTTTGATGTATAAAAAGAAACTTACAAGTGATATTACATTTTGTACAACAAGTCATGGCTGAGGATGCTTTCATTAAATGCATGACCTTTGTTCCCATGCTTGCCTTACTTCAGTACTTGTTTATTTGTTCAAAGATATTTTTTTATTTTTTTATTTTTTGTTTTTTTGTTTTGTTTATGTTCTTGCTTTGCTTGTTTTCTCGGCTAATATGATACATATCGTAGCTAGAGATATTGTATGTGCTTAGGGATGATACTTCGTACTTGCTTTACAAGCTTTTGCTTATGTACTTGATGTTTCTATACTTAAATATAAACTTGCTGTCCTACTTTGTCTACAGCCTCTATTTGTTTTGTACATGTACTTCTTTTGCAAGCCATTTCTATTATCTCTTATATTCATACTTAACCAATTTGTTTCAGCTGATAATACTATATTGTGCTAGTATCTATTTTTTTATCTATTTGTTTGTATTTTTACTTTGTTTTATATTTAAGTGTTGTTTTGAATTCCAACTATGTGTATTTATTTTATTTCTTTGTTTTATACATATTTCCTTTGCTTTGCAATTTACAAGTTCGTACTATTTTAATCGTATATGCAATTTTGTTTTCAACATTAATACTTGACTTGTATGTCAGTACAAATATATTTATTATTATTGTAGTACATTTGTTTGTATTATATTTTACTTCTCATATTTTATATAACTATAAATTCATTTAAAGTATTTGCTTAACATCAATACTGTAACGACCCGTATTTTACGTGTCGATAAAACGTAGAATTTGCAGGTCGATAGTGTTGTTTGTGTGGCCTCTAGCTTGAGTCGTTTAGGAGTTGACCCGAGTGCAAGTGATGAGTCGTGACCGACTCATAGATAAGTCGTAGACGACTTAAGGGGATGGACCGAGTTAAGGGATAGAACGGCATAGTAGTTGCCGACTTAAGAAGAGAGGCGAAATAGGGGTCAAGTGATGAGTCGTGGCCGACTCATAGAGGGCCGACTCATAGGCATTGCCGAGTTAAGGGTTGAGTCGTGACCGACTCATAGGATAGGTCGTGTACAAGTTACGACTCATAGGATGGAAGGCTTGGGAGTTAGGTCGTTTGAAGGATAGGTCGTAGGTAGGGGTGAGCGACCTAAGGAGCTAACGGGTTAGGATGTTAATGTGTTGAGAGTTAGGTCGGTTGAGCGACCTAGGATAGAGGAACGACCTAAGAAAGTGACCGACCTAGTGGAGAGCGACCTAAGAGGGGGTAGCGACCTAAAGGAAATAGGTTGAGTCGTGAGTCGGCTATGTTGTTAGGTCGTAGCATGATAGGTCGGCAACGACCTAAGTTAGGTCGGAGGCTTTTGTATTGTGTGTTTGTTAGGTCGTTGGGGACATAGGTCGGCAGGGGTTTGAGTCGGCACTGGTATTAAGTCGTAAGTCGGCATGGTGGTTAAGTCGTCATACGACTTAGGACTTGGGATATGCGGCCTGTGTTTTAGGTTATGTCTGGGTTGTGTCGTAGGTCGTTAATGTTATAAGTCGTTAGGTCGGCCTTGGGCTTAAGTCGGCCTTGTTTGTTAGGTCGCAGGGGGTTTAGGTCGTGAGACCCTGTGTGTTTGGATAAGCCGTAGGTCGCTAGGGCGGGCTGGTTTTAGGTCGTAGGTCGTTGGAGTGTTAGGTCGGGGACGACCTAAAGGGCGACGACCTAAGGGTTGTTCAGCCTATAAATAGAGGGGTTTGGCTCACTTTTTGGCACCGGTTTTTGAAGCGACGAAGTGCTGCCATTTTGAAGACTCGACTACAACATTTCTTCATCTTCTTTTCTCTATTCCAATCTAGTTCTAACATCCATCCAAGATCGAAGATTTAGATTGAAGATCAAGATCAAAGATCAAGAGCCAAAGTTGAAGATTTTCATCCGAAGAAGCTAGATTTCACCGTTTCAAGTGAAATTTCTCCGGATCAAGCTCAAGTCCTTGCTGTCCAGATCTGAAGTTGATTGATTTTAGGTTGTTTTGGTGATTTGGTGAGTGGTAGTTATCTCTCACGCGGATCCAAAGGAGTATATTGGATTGGTGGCATGTTTGGGTGTTAAAGTTAGAGATTTCATGCATTTTTCCTAGATCTAAGCCTAGATCCATGGTTTTTGAAGATGTTTACTTATGCAAGTTTGTTTAATAAGCATTAGAGACAAAACCCATGTTTTATATTTGATAGATCTATGCTAAAAACCATGATTTCACATATGTTGGACTTTTGCTCGTTTATTTACGAAATTCCCATTATAGTTGATATTGCTTAAATTGCTTAATAGATCTTGTTTGAATGATTGATTATTTGAATGTATGATTGATTTGATTGTTTCCAAGTTAGCTAGTAGTTGATTTGGAACAAGATGATGAAAGAGGATTCAAAAGCTATGGAAGAAGGCTCTTGAATGGTGAAAGCTGCTTAAGGCATATGTAGCGGATGTTGAAGCTCATATGTATAGATTGGATGATGTTGAGATGGGACTTTGCCATGATTTGATGAGGCAAGCCATGTTGTTGAGTTGAGACTTTGCTTTGATGCGATGAAGCGAAGTATGATGTGAGTCTTGGCTTAATCCAAGCAGGGATCATTCCAAGCATGTTGATAACTTGAAGAGTAGTTCAAGTTGGTTGATAATGGATTGTTCAAGAGGTAGCTTGAGCTTGTATGAGGATAGTCGTCAAGAAGGATGGCTAGGAGGCTTGGATCTCGTCGTTGTTGAAGGTTCTAGCATGCTCAAAAGCAAGAGTACATGGGGCGCCCATAACGACTACAGGTAGGTAGTCGGGACACCCAAAAGACTACAGGTAGGTAGTTGAGTACTCTGGGCAAAGTAGATAAGTCCTAGGCACAAGGCAGTGTGCGGAGTTATGGTTAGAACCGGGGTTACCATTAGCCCTTGACAGATGGTCATTCAACTAACGGTGAAATCGAGGCAAGGATAACAGTGATAGCCAGAGTCATGGATGTTTGGTTGTATTATCATTCGGCTTCAAGAGCGGTGTTTTCTGGGTGCTTATCTGATCTTGGTTTAGGCCTTGGGGGTTTGTATTTGGAAAACATCGTCCTTGACTCGAGTGGTATTCGCTTTACCTTAATTGTCTATGTTGTTATGCTAGCTTCTCCTTAGTGTATGTCTGCGGCTATCACTGTAGAAAGAGGTGGAGTGGGATGGTTTGGTTCCTATTCCTTTTATCCTTTATGCTCTTTTGGTATGCTTGATAGTTGATTTACTGCTCACTAAGACTTTGTCTGACTCAAGGTTTTATGTCTCCTCTTATTACCTTGGGCTGTTCATCCATGTTGGGATGGGCAGACTAGGTAGCAGGTGACAGGTGCTGTGCTAGGAGTTCTACGATGAAGATGACGAAGACGAGCAGGAGGCTTTGCATATTAGTTTTCCTACTATATGTACTGGGTATCCGCTGCTGTATTTGGTTGAGTGATTTGTAGTGAGGCTTTCATGTATGGATTTGAGTAGATGATTGTATAAAACTACTGTGATGCTTATATGATGATGTTCTGTTCTATGGAGCTTCACTATATTATATTTCTCTATTGTATTTTATCCATGCGCTGTGAGTTGTACGATAGAGATTCTTTTGTTTTGTTTTACCCTGACTATCGTCCATGGCTGCCTGGCACGCCTTTCAGCGCATTATTTCCTTGTTTTGGTGCGGGAGTCATGGGCGGTCGTCACATTTGGTATCAGAGCTTTGGTTAATCGATTTTAGCCAACGCTCGCTGATGTAACTACGTAAGAGAGACGTAATTGTAATTTGATGGATGATTACTATATATAACATAGTAGTTTAGAAGGGTTTGAACTCCTTATGCAGTTGTTTCTTAAGGTGTTCTAATCATTCTTATTTACAGATATTAAGGATGAGTCGAAGTGAGAGACAAGCTGCGAGGGGTAGCCGTGATGCTAGGGAAGCTGTTGATTATGCTCCTATGTTTGAGGCCATGATGACTTCAATCATGAGGAGAATACCAGCTTCAGGATCATCTGTGGATGTGGGAGTTCAAGTCCAAGCTCCGAGACCGGTGGATTTTGCCAAGCTTTGCAAGGATTATACTGCTCTTGGAGGGAAAGTTTTCTTGGGGACGGAGTCGACTATTGAGGTGCAGAGATGGATTGATGCTTGCAAAAGAATCTTTGGTGACTTAGGGATTGAGGATGCAACTAAGAGGAAGCTTGCATCGAGACAGCTTCAGGGAAGAGCTGCTGATTGGTGGAATTCTATCACCATCGATACTCCAGAAGAAGAGATTACTTGGGAGCAATTCCAAGTTAGATTTGAAGCTAAGTTCATCTCTACTTCCCAGAAATCTGTCTTGTTTAAGAGGTTTGTGGAGCTCAAGCAAGGGGGAAGGCCTGTTCTTGAGTACATTTCTGAGTTTGAAGCTTTGTCTAAGTATGCCAGATCGTATATTGATTCTCCCTACCAGAAGAATGAAAAGTTTGTGACTGGTCTGGATGCTTATCTTGGGAGGCAGTTAGTGGATCATCTGGACGATCCATTTGAGAAGCTTGTGGAAAAAGCTCTTAGGCATGAGAGTTTGTTTCCTAGGGAAAGTTCTGTCGTTTCTGTAACCAGGGAAGGATCTAAACCACAGCAGAGTGGCAATAAGAAGAGGAAACAACAGCAACAGAGGGGTAGGGATGGCCAGAAGAAGCCGAAGAGTGAAGTGACTTGCTATAACTGCCAGCAGAAGGGCCATCTTTACAAAGATTGTAAGAATCCCAAAGTGCCGGGAAAGTGTTACAACTGTGATAAGCTGGGACATATCAAGAAGGATTGTCCAGAACCGAGGAAAGATAGGCAGGTTGTGCAAGCCTATGCTTTGGGGGCTGTTCCATCGTCTTCGAAAGCTCCTACTGCTGAAGAGAAGGGGAAGAGTGTGGTTGTTCAAGGTACTCTTTCTATTTGTGGTGTTCCAGTTAGAGTGTTGTTTGATACTGGAGCGTCGCATTCTTTTGTTTGTGATGATTTGGTAAGCCGGTTAGGTATGAAACCGGATATTGTTGATAGGCCATTGGTTGTGACTAATCCGGTAGGGGGTTCGTCATGTTTGTGTATGTTATGTCGTGGTCTAGTTGTGTCGAGTCATGATTGCTCGTTTGTTTGTGATTGCTTTGTTCTGAACTTTGCGGGGTTCGGAATTATTTTGGGTATGGACTGGCTTAGGAAGTATGCGGCTAGGATTGATTGTGAGAGGCTTGAGGTGACAGTCGGGAATGTGGAAGGGCGAAAGGTTGTGATACGATGTAAGCATGAAGAAGGCGTCTTCATGAGCTTCATGTATTCGCTAGTTGTTCCACGGGATGGACTGTCATCGGTGCCTATTGTGAATGAGTTTGAGAATGTCTTTGAGGAAGTCAAAGGGTTGCCGCCGCATAGGGAGATCGAGTTTCGTATCGATCTAGTTGAGGGAGCCAGACCTGTTGTGATGCCTCTTAGGCGGATGGCACCGAGGGAGCAGCAAGAGCTGAAGGTGCAAGTTGATGACCTTTTGCGGAAAGGATTCATTCGGAGAAGTGTGTCCGAATGGGGTGCGCCCGTTGTGTTCGCAACCAAAACGGATGGATCGTTGAGGTTGTGTGTTGATTATCGTGAGCTGAATAAGGTGACTAGGAAGAACAAGTATCCATTGCCGAGAATAGATGACTTGTTTGATCAGCTTCACGAGGCTAAGGTGTTTTCTCAGATGGATTTGGCAACGGGATTTCACCAGTTGAGAGTGGCGAAGGATAGTGTGCCGAAGACTGCTTTCAGGACACCATCCGGGTTTTATGAGTGGCTGGTAATGCCGTTTGGGTTGACTAACGCGCCAGCATATTTTGTGGATCTTATGAATAGAGTGTTCAGAGATCAGTTGAATAAGTTCGTGCTTGTGTTCGTGGATGATATTCTGATTTATTCCAGAACTGAGGGAGAGCACAAGACGCACTTGAGGATTGTTTTGGAAATTTTGCGGAAACATCAGCTGAAGGCTAAGTTTTCGAAGTGTCACTTCTGGAAGAGTGAAGTGAGGTTCTTAGGCCATGTTATCTCTGGAAATGGAATAGCGGTTGACCCCGCTAAGGTGGCAGCGATCCAGGATTGGGTTAGGCCTAAGAATGCATCTGATGTGAGAAGTTTTCTTGGATTAGCAGGATATTATCGACGGTTTATCAAAGACTTTTCCAAGATAGCTGCACCGTTAACAGGGTTGACGAAGAAGAACCAAGTGTTCAGATGGGATGATAAGTGTGAGCAAGCTTTCGTAATCCTGAAAGAACGACTGACAAGTGCTCCTGTTTTGACTATTCCGAGTGGGAATGATGAGATGGTGGTTTACACCGATGCATGTGGCACTGGACTAGGAGCGGTGCTAATGCAGAAGGATAAAGTTGTTGCGTATGCTAGTCGACAACTAAAGCCGCATGAAAGGAATTATCCGACTCATGATTTGGAGTTAGCGGCGATTGTGTTTGCTTTGAAGATGTGGAGACACCATCTATTGGGAGTTAGATTCGAGCTGTTTACAGATCATAAGTCGTTGAAGTATCTGTTCTCCCAAAAGGATTTGAATCTTCGACAGCAACGGTGGCTAGAGTTCCTAGCATCTTATGATTTTGGTATAGCCTATACTCCAGGAAAAGGTAACGTAGTGGCAGATGCGTTAAGTCGAAGACATGCAGGTTTGGGAGCCATGTTTTCGGAATGGAAGAGTCTTGAGTAGTTGGCTGAATTATATGTGAAGTGGATAGTTCGTTTCCATGGTGTTCCGAAGAGTATAGTGAGCGATCGAGATCCATTGTTCACTAGTAGATTTTGGAAGAGCTTCCAGGAAGTTTTGGGAACTGAGTTGTGTTTGAGTACAGCTTATCACCCTCAAACAGATGGTCAGACTGAGAGAGTCAACCGAGTTTTGGAAGATCTTTTTAGAGCATGTGTTTTGGACTTCGGAGGATCATGGGAAGATCACCTTCATTTGGTGGAGTTTGCTTATAATAACAGTTATCAGTCGAGTATCGGTATGGCACCATATGAGGCATTATATGGAAGACCGTGTAACTCTCCGACATGTTGGTTGGAAACTGGAGAAAAGCTGATACTTGGGCCAGAGATGATTCGACAGACTTCAGATTGTATAGAGATCATTCGGCAACGAATGAAGGCAGCCCAAGATCGTCAGAAAAGTTATGCCGATAATCGTCGTAAGGATTTGGAATTCGACGTAGGTGATATGGTTTTTGTGAAGATTTCTCCTCTGAAGAGTGTCATTAGATTCGGGAAGAAAGGAAAGTTAACTCCGAGATTTGTTGGGCCATTCCCGATTATCGAGCGTATTGGAAAGCTCGCTTATAGATTGGAGTTACCGGAAAAGATGGCGGGTGTGCACAGTGTTTTTCATGTATCTTATCTACGGAAGTATGTGCACGACCCAACTACGGTGGTTTCTGCTGATAGCTGTGAAGACTTGGAGGTTGATCCAGTTGTTTCGAGACCTCGTAAGCCGCTTCGTATTGTTGAAACCGATACGAAACAGCTTAGGAGGAAGACGATTACGTTGCTCAAGGTACAATGGAGTGATGATGTTAACGACTGTACGTGGGAGGAGGAAGAGAGGATGAAGGCAGCTCATCCCGAACTCTTCGAGGTATGGCCCTAAAGTGTCGTGACATCTCATGAATTTGTAGCTTGTTCTAAGTCTTAGAATTCTGCATGCTAGGTTAGAATTGGTTGCATGGATTGTTGATTGCCATGGATGATAGGCATGCGGAATAATTTTGATTGCTGTTGTTTGCTTGGAATTTCGGGGGCGAAATTCCTAAGGGGGAGAGAATGTAACGACCCGTATTTTACGTGTCGATAAAACGTAGAATTTGCAGGTCGATAGTGTTGTTTGTGTGGCCTCTAGCTTGAGTCGTTTAGGAGTTGACCCGAGTGCAAGTGATGAGTCGTGACCGACTCATAGATAAGTCGTAGACGACTTAAGGGGATGGACCGAGTTAAGGGATAGAACGGCATAGTAGTTGCCGACTTAAGAAGAGAGGCGAAATAGGGGTCAAGTGATGAGTCGTGGCCGACTCATAGAGGGCCGACTCATAGGCATTGCCGAGTTAAGGGTTGAGTCGTGACCGACTCATAGGATAGGTCGTGTACAAGTTACGACTCATAGGATGGAAGGCTTGGGAGTTAGGTCGTTTGAAGGATAGGTCGTAGGTAGGGGTGAGCGACCTAAGGAGCTAACGGGTTAGGATGTTAATGTGTTGAGAGTTAGGTCGGTTGAGCGACCTAGGATAGAGGAACGACCTAAGAAAGTGACCGACCTAGTGGAGAGCGACCTAAGAGGGGGTAGCGACCTAAAGGAAATAGGTTGAGTCGTGAGTCGGCTATGTTGTTAGGTCGTAGCATGATAGGTCGGCAACGACCTAAGTTAGGTCGGAGGCTTTTGTATTGTGTGTTTGTTAGGTCGTTGGGGACATAGGTCGGCAGGGGTTTGAGTCGGCACTGGTATTAAGTCGTAAGTCGGCATGGTGGTTAAGTCGTCATACGACTTAGGACTTGGGATATGCGGCCTGTGTTTTAGGTTATGTCTGGGTTGTGTCGTAGGTCGTTAATGTTATAAGTCGTTAGGTCGGCCTTGGGCTTAAGTCGGCCTTGTTTGTTAGGTCGCAGGGGGTTTAGGTCGTGAGACCCTGTGTGTTTGGATAAGCCGTAGGTCGCTAGGGCGGGCTGGTTTTAGGTCGTAGGTCGTTGGAGTGTTAGGTCGGGGACGACCTAAAGGGCGACGACCTAAGGGTTGTTCAGCCTATAAATAGAGGGGTTTGGCTCACTTTTTGGCACCGGTTTTTGAAGCGACGAAGTGCTGCCATTTTGAAGACTCGACTACAACATTTCTTCATCTTCTTTTCTCTATTCCAATCTAGTTCTAACATCCATCCAAGATCGAAGATTTAGATTGAAGATCAAGATCAAAGATCAAGAGCCAAAGTTGAAGATTTTCATCCGAAGAAGCTAGATTTCACCGTTTCAAGTGAAATTTCTCCGGATCAAGCTCAAGTCCTTGCTGTCCAGATCTGAAGTTGATTGATTTTAGGTTGTTTTGGTGATTTGGTGAGTGGTAGTTATCTCTCACGCGGATCCAAAGGAGTATATTGGATTGGTGGCATGTTTGGGTGTTAAAGTTAGAGATTTCATGCATTTTTCCTAGATCTAAGCCTAGATCCATGGTTTTTGAAGATGTTTACTTATGCAAGTTTGTTTAATAAGCATTAGAGACAAAACCCATGTTTTATATTTGATAGATCTATGCTAAAAACCATGATTTCACATATGTTGGACTTTTGCTCGTTTATTTACGAAATTCCCATTATAGTTGATATTGCTTAAATTGCTTAATAGATCTTGTTTGAATGATTGATTATTTGAATGTATGATTGATTTGATTGTTTCCAAGTTAGCTAGTAGTTGATTTGGAACAAGATGATGAAAGAGGATTCAAAAGCTATGGAAGAAGGCTCTTGAATGGTGAAAGCTGCTTAAGGCATATGTAGCGGATGTTGAAGCTCATATGTATAGATTGGATGATGTTGAGATGGGACTTTGCCATGATTTGATGAGGCAAGCCATGTTGTTGAGTTGAGACTTTGCTTTGATGCGATGAAGCGAAGTATGATGTGAGTCTTGGCTTAATCCAAGCAGGGATCATTCCAAGCATGTTGATAACTTGAAGAGTAGTTCAAGTTGGTTGATAATGGATTGTTCAAGAGGTAGCTTGAGCTTGTATGAGGATAGTCGTCAAGAAGGATGGCTAGGAGGCTTGGATCTCGTCGTTGTTGAAGGTTCTAGCATGCTCAAAAGCAAGAGTACATGGGGCGCCCATAACGACTACAGGTAGGTAGTCGGGACACCCAAAAGACTACAGGTAGGTAGTTGAGTACTCTGGGCAAAGTAGATAAGTCCTAGGCACAAGGCAGTGTGCGGAGTTATGGTTAGAACCGGGGTTACCATTAGCCCTTGACAGATGGTCATTCAACTAACGGTGAAATCGAGGCAAGGATAACAGTGATAGCCAGAGTCATGGATGTTTGGTTGTATTATCATTCGGCTTCAAGAGCGGTGTTTTCTGGGTGCTTATCTGATCTTGGTTTAGGCCTTGGGGGTTTGTATTTGGAAAACATCGTCCTTGACTCGAGTGGTATTCGCTTTACCTTAATTGTCTATGTTGTTATGCTAGCTTCTCCTTAGTGTATGTCTGCGGCTATCACTGTAGAAAGAGGTGGAGTGGGATGGTTTGGTTCCTATTCCTTTTATCCTTTATGCTCTTTTGGTATGCTTGATAGTTGATTTACTGCTCACTAAGACTTTGTCTGACTCAAGGTTTTATGTCTCCTCTTATTACCTTGGGCTGTTCATCCATGTTGGGATGGGCAGACTAGGTAGCAGGTGACAGGTGCTGTGCTAGGAGTTCTACGATGAAGATGACGAAGACGAGCAGGAGGCTTTGCATATTAGTTTTCCTACTATATGTACTGGGTATCCGCTGCTGTATTTGGTTGAGTGATTTGTAGTGAGGCTTTCATGTATGGATTTGAGTAGATGATTGTATAAAACTACTGTGATGCTTATATGATGATGTTCTGTTCTATGGAGCTTCACTATATTATATTTCTCTATTGTATTTTATCCATGCGCTGTGAGTTGTACGATAGAGATTCTTTTGTTTTGTTTTACCCTGACTATCGTCCATGGCTGCCTGGCACGCCTTTCAGCGCATTATTTCCTTGTTTTGGTGCGGGAGTCATGGGCGGTCGTCACAAATACTCATTTTAATTCCTTTTAAAGTTTAATTATCTAATATCAAATTTAATCATATCCAAAATCCCGATTCAATTTTTCAATCTATTTTATAAACATGTTCATTTTCAAATATCCAAATTAATTCTCGATTATTTAAAATTTAACTAAAATTTTATATTAATTACCAATTATTTTCACAAATTTTATTCAAAAATAAAATTTAATTATCAATTTAAACTTAATAAAATTCGAGATCGTTACAAACTTCCCCCCTTAAAAGAATTTCGTCCTCGAAATTCGCCAGAGAGAGATAACGAAGATAGATAGAGAAATATCTTTTTAGATCGAACTGGATATCAATTCTACATTTGGCTTACCAAATCAGAATATCGACAATAGATACAAGAAATTATAATAGAATTTCAAATTTAGTTTTAAACGAAATCGTTTTATCGATGCTATTCAAATTATCCTTCATATTCTATTAATAAATTTTAACTCAATTTAAAATTTCCAATTTATTTAAATTTTCAATTTCAAATTTCCCATTTATATAGAATTTCCAATTTATTCAAAATTTCAATTCTAAATTTCAAATTCATTATAGTTTAAAACGAAAAACTGATAAGAAATTGATGAAGATACGAATAAAAATTTCCTACAACGATACGTAGGGCCATCATCACACCAAAACTACTTCTGGAGCTGTCACGAAGCAATCAAAAGAATTTAAAAATGAATCAAAGAAAATTTGATAAAGAAAGATTGTTTCCACTGTTACAAGGTATTGACCATTTATAGTCATATTTCCCTGTCCCCTATCTCATTCTCTTCTTGCACTCATACTCACTACCAGTGGATAGTAAGAGAATTTACTGAGACATTCAAACAGATATCTTAGGGATAGACTCATTCTAAGGATACTTCACCCTATCTCTAATGAGCTACTTAATGTGTTATACTCCTGAGCTAAAGTTTAACCTTAGCTCTGATACCAAATGTGACGGACGGATTTTGCCCGCTCGAAAATCGACATCCATACTTTACATCGTACTCGAATGCCGTAGATTCGACCGTTCAAATCCGATTCGCCGGAGCTTATAACAACATTATGTAGACAACACAGTGGAATAAAAGAATAATACATTGATATACAGCTTTGATACAGTATCTGATACAACAGATGATCCAATAGATATCAATATACATCAGAGATATGATACAATAAATAGCAGCGGAAAAGAAAATAGATGACATCTAGCAGCGGAACAATATAACTCTAAGATAGTCTTCAAAAGAGAACTCCGAGAACTGCAACTCCATCTCCAAGAACCAATCCAGCAATAGCTCGAACTCCCAATAACCATGCACCAAGCTAAGCAAGACTGGTGTGATCCAAATACTGAACTAACTCTAGATAATCTACTAAACCCGACTATCTGAAAAACCCAAATTCTAGACTGCTCGTGTAGAAAATAATGAGCACCCAGAGTTTAGGAAAGAAACAATAAACTCCGGATCAGTCGTGGGACTGGTGTGAGCAACAAAAATAGTTTATCTTTAAAAACAAACCAAGAAGTATTCAAAAATCAATTCGCAATGCTTTTTGAAAATGTAACTACCATAAGACCTCCCGCCACACACACAATGCAAACGCAGATTTGGAAGAGATTTCTTCTTATGATAGTCAAAGATGCTTCGTACGCAATTTCTTTTATATTATTACTATAAGTGCAAAGTGCAGAAAACATTTCGAAAGTAGAATATAAATCTCAGCCAGCATAGGTACCATTATATTATGCCTACTATAACTACCATATTAGATGGCAGGTTCTACAACTAATACAATACAAGGCTCGTATTGTTTTTTTGGATTTCCAACAAATGGTCAGGCCAAGGAACTTCCCATTGCCACATGAGAACGCCTCTGGAAGGACGTCCCCGAGAACCAAACCGGATCTCTGCCAACACAAGGCCGGGTTACCCCTAACTGGGTAACTACTGACACGAGTATGCCATCCCCCGGTCCTTTGGGACCTTTATCCGAGAGCTCTCTAACCAACATCACACAATGATAAATAAAGTGTTTCAACATGAGTAAGTATCTGGGCTCCATACCATGATACCACCCTTTTCCAGAAGGAAATGCACATACCCTAAAGGGAGCTACCCTTCATAACCTTGCCGCATCTTTCCTGTTTTGACCATTCCGGGGTGTGAGGTTCGACGAAGTCACGTCCACAAAGCCACGCTTTATATAAAAGCTGTGCTTTGGGTCAACAAATGATCATAGAAATGATCACAAAGATAAGTGATCAAACAAATGATCATATCACAAATGATCAAACAATGATCATTTCACAGCAACACTCAGCATGTCACATTACCAAATTGGGAATATATCGCTGATAACCATCAACTACATAACCTCTGAGCTCGTACGTCTCAGAGAAGGGTGTTAAGCTAAAAGAATAAATTCTCCGCCACCAACAGAAATATATTTGAAAGAAATCAGCTTTATATCTCAATTTGTAATGTCAGACATACAATCCATTCAAGTCTGTTCCGGGTTCGAACAGAACCGAAGGTACTTCCAAAGAAGCCCTTGCAATCCGGATATTCACTAATCACGTTCGGACTTCCCATCACATATGGAGTCTCTATACCGGGGACCATTCGATGCAAAGACATTCGACGAGTTGTCCTTACGTTTTCGAAAATATCCGGTCTTCACCACCGGTCTTCAAATGCTATCCATAACGACATATCACACATTCAGAATGGGATATATGACACAAAGGTCCTCTCCCGGCTAAACCGAACAGTGAGCGCAGTATTTCAAAAACATATGGATATTGGGATTTCAATTAAGTCACAACTTAAAACCCCAAAACTTTCCTTTTCAAATGGTTTAAACCAATTACCATTTCAAATCTTTATACTACAAAAAGATTTATTTCACAAAGATCAATACATAGACTTCAAACAATTTCCATTCCAATTGGATTAACTCATTAAATCTTTAAATCAAAGATTTAACTCATAGCTTTCAAAATTCGATTAACTTGTTGAATCTTTAAATCAAGATTCAACTTATAGCTTTCAAATCGTTTTCATAACTTGGAATTTATCTTCATTTTCAAACTTGAAGTTCTTTTTAACATAAATTGGACGTTCATTTCTTATGTGAAAGCTTTTATTATTTGAAAACAACAGTTTTCGTTTCAGAAAAATCCAATTATATTCATACGAGTTAAAGCCCTTGAATTCTATTCACATCCCCAAATCAATACTTTTAAAATAGTTTAACCCATATATAACTGGTATACATTTTTAATCCCTAGTTTTAAATCATAGAATTCAATTTCAAATCTTGAATTTAAGTTCAAATCAAATTATTCAACTTCATATTTTATCGAGTTATTCAAAATAAATTTCATCTATGAAATTCCATTTCAAAAGCTTTTCACTTTAAACCCAATCCATTTCCAAAACATTTGAATTCAAATATTCAAATTCGAAACTATTCTCAAAAATCTGTGACTTAATCGATTTCCTCGTGAAATCCATATTGATGTGTGTGTATAAGTGTGGTCCAGGGGTTTAACACACTAGTGCAACATCACTTCAATCATCACAGATAAAAACATAGAAATATAGTTGATAAGCGATATAAAACTATAACGCTCATCGTCCATTCACAGATTCACAGATAGTATACAAATGTAAATAAATATACACAGCTCAATCTACAGACCAAAATATCACAAATCAGATAGGATCATCAATTCAAGGCATTTCATACTATACAATCATTCATAAGCATTCAATAAACATTTTGTAAGCAGGAATAATTAATCGTTTAATCCTAATTAATTCAATTCATTTCCAATTTAATTAATTACTTATGAATTTATTATTCAATTCAGATTTAGTAATTCCAAATCATTTGATATATAAATTAATTTATCAAACACTTTAATTAATTAAATTATTCTTAATCAATCATATTAATTAAATTGACTCTTGGACCAATTATAAAATTAGTTAACTTCTTAATTAATTATTTCAAGAAATTTACTCTTTAATTACTTACCATTAAGCAATCATCTCATAATAACAAATCATGAATTACCAATTTATCTTTATCATTAATTTAATCAAAATATTCAAATTTAATTACAATTAGTAATTAACCCCTTAATTGCTTTTAAGTAATTAACAATTTACAATTGATTTAATTAATTAATCTAATTTGTTATCAAAATTTATCACATTACTTTTATTACTTAATAATTTCAATCATTTTAATTACCTTAATTATCTCTAAGATAATCCATTTCTTTATTAATGACTTACTTATCATTAACATATATATTTTAAACATTTTACTTTTGAACTTACAATTTAATTCCATTTTGAATTTAAGTTTAAATCAAATTATTTACATTCCAGCTTTAAAGATAAATTGGTTTATTTAACTAATAAATTTAAGTTAAACTAATTTATTAACTTTTCATCCAATTTTACTTTTAAATTTCATTTTTAAATTCAAAATGAAATTCCAGTTTATCTTTAATAAAGTCTACCACTAAATTTTTTTAAAACCTTTAAACTTGCATGCTAAATAATATTAGTCTTATAAAAGAATTTACAAGGGTTTAAACCCAATTATTTAAATTCAAATTATTGTATAAAGTATACTTAAACATTTTAAAGTTGTTTGAATACTTTAAATTTTGTAAAACTTCATTTATTTCAAAAGTAAATTTGCATTCCATCTTTTAAATTCTGATTGTAAACTTATATTAAAATCTGTTTTAAATTCAATTTCTGTTTAAAATTAAAACAGACAGGTTTCAGGTTTTTAAAACCTGGAATAAACAGTGACCCGAGAAAACTTAAAACTGCTTCGAGACCACCCTCCTTCTTTCTCGAATGAAACCCGAGCAATATTCCAGTGCCTTCCTTCTTCAATTCATCAAAACCTCCCAAGCATGCAAGTGCACGGTGCATGTGCATCGGAGCTCCGACCCTCTTCGGTCAAGTACGCTCCCTTCGACAAGTCGACAACCTCACCACTGACCAACCCAAACCACCAGAACCTCACCTGCAACTCGAAATCAAATTCGAGCTCCCAAAGCAAAACCTGGCCAATCAAAAGAAAACAATTGCTCGAACCGGTCAACGCCGCTTCCTCGGAGCTCCGACCACCTGAACGTACAAAACTTCGGCCATCACTTCGTCTTTGACCAAGCTACCACCTCTTGAGACTACGTGCAGCTCGATGCACCGAGGAGAACGAGACGGTCAAAAATTCGAACCTATACTAAAACTAGGTTTACAGAACGAATCGAACAACCACGCTCACCACGGTGATCTTACGCCACCTCCACCATTTTTCTTGTAGTCACTGACCACTCCACCATCACCCGAAAGAAATTCGGCTTCCCAATCCACTGAGATCATCAGAAAATCACAGATTCCCATTTTTAGTTCAAAACAGAACTACACCTTTATTCCCAAACAAAAATTTATGACTTTATTGTTAAAAATCATGATATTGTTTATAGATTTGATCTATAAACCTGAACTAATAAATTACTAAATTTGAAGTTTTACTTACAAATGGTTTGCTCTGTTATTTTTAAATATCCAGTGAGATTTCAAATTCAATTAACTTAAACAAAATTTTAAAAACTTCTCCATGATAAAACAAACAAGTTTTGTTTGATAATTAAATCCTAACATGGATTGGATCAAGAGATATAGATTTTTGAATTAAGCTTGAGCCTGGTAACACAAACAATAACACTGATATCCAACAGCATATACACACTTATAATCATTCATAGAAAATGCCAGAAAATTCATATCAACTTATTTGTCTCAAAGAATTTGCATGCACTAGATTTATTTAAGATAAAAAAAATGTTACTCAACCAAACATATTTGGTTTATATGTTTTGTTCTAACAATCAATAGGTTGAGCAAATATGATTTTTTTCTTGAAGTAACTCAGACTTCTGAGATTTATAACAGAGCAACATCCAGATAAAAATATGTGCAGGCTTTATCTCATCAAAATTCAATGAAATACATATATTTCCACACAACACAATTTCTGATATTCATCATACAACTAAATTTAAAACTTAGATTATTTTAAAATATGAAGTTACTCACAGTGTTTGGAAAATGCACAGAGTTCTTTTATGTTGAGATAAGCAGTGAGTTTGCAAGCTGAAGCCCTCTCTCTTAAAGCTCTGGTTTTCAATGAGGTTGTATGTGTTGTCTTTGTTTTAGTTTGAAGTATTTGATCTCTAAGGCTTCAGGTTTGTTTGAGATGTTTACTTTAGTTGTTTCTCAACTTTGAATGGACGAACAAAAATGAAGAGTTTGATGTATAAAAAGAAACTTACAAGTGATATTACATTTTGTACAACAAGTCATGGCTGAGGATGCTTTCATTAAATGCATGACCTTTGTTCCCATGCTTGCCTTACTTCAGTACTTGTTTATTTGTTCAAAGATATTTTTTTATTTTTTTATTTTTTGTTTTTTTGTTTTGTTTATGTTCTTGCTTTGCTTGTTTTCTCGGCTAATATGATACATATCGTAGCTAGAGATATTGTATGTGCTTAGGGATGATACTTCGTACTTGCTTTATAAGCTTTTGCTTATGTACTTGATGTTTCTATACTTAAATATAAACTTGCTGTCCTACTTTGTCTACAGCCTCTATTTGTTTTGTACATGTACTTCTTTTGCAAGCCATTTCTATTATCTCTTATATTCATACTTAACCAATTTGTTTCAGCTGATAATACTATATTGTGCTAGTATCTATTTTTTTATCTATTTGTTTGTATTTTTACTTTGTTTTATATTTAAGTGTTGTTTTGAATTCCAACTATGTGTATTTATTTTATTTCTTTGTTTTATACATATTTCCTTTGCTTTGCAATTTACAAGTTCGTACTATTTTAATCGTATATGCAATTTTGTTTTCAACATTAATACTTGACTTGTATGTCAGTACAAATATATTTATTATTATTGTAGTACATTTGTTTGTATTATATTTTACTTCTCATATTTTATATAACTATAAATTCATTTAAAGTATTTGCTTAACATCAATACTCATTTTAATTCCTTTTAAAGTTTAATTATCTAATATCAAATTTAATCATATCCAAAATCCCGATTCAATTTTTCAATCTATTTTATAAACATGTTCATTTTCAAATATCCAAATTAATTCTCGATTATTTAAAATTTAACTATAATTTTATATTAATTACCAATTATTTTCACAAATTTTATTCAAAAATAAAATTTAATTATCAATTTAAACTTAATTAAATTCGAGATCGTTACAAACTTCCCCCCTTAAAAGAATTTCGTCCTCGAAATTCGCCAGAGAGAGATAACGAAGATAGATAGAGAAATATCTTTTTAGATCGAACTGGATATCAATTCTACATTTGGCTTACCAAATCAGAATATCGACAATAGATACAAGAAATTATAATAGAATTTCAAATTTAGTTTTAAACGAAATCGTTTTATCGATGCTATTCAAATTATCCTTCATATTCTATTAATAAATTTTAACTCAATTTAAAATTTCCAATTTATTTAAATTTTCAATTTCAAATTTCCCATTTATATAGAATTTCCAATTTATTCAAAATTTCAATTCTAAATTTCAAATTCATTATAGTTTAAAACGAAAAACTGATAAGAAATTGATGAAGATACGAATAAAAATTTCCTACAACGATACGTAGGGCCATCATCACACCAAAACTACTTCTGGAGCTGTCACGAAGCAATCAAAAGAATTTAAAAACGAATCAAAGAAAATTTGATAAAGAAAGATTGTTTCCACTGTTACAAGGTATTGACCATTTATAGTCATATTTCCCTGTCCCCTATCTCATTCTCTTCTTGCACTCATACTCACTACCAGTGGATAGTAAGAGAATTTACTGAGACATTCAAACAGATATCTTAGGGATAGACTCATTCTAAGGATACTTCACCCTATCTCTAATGAGCTACTTAATGTGTTATACTCCTGAGCTAAAGTTTAACCTTAGCTCTGATACCAAATGTGACGGACGGATTTTGCCCGCTCGAAAATCGACATCCATACTTTACATCGTACTCGAATGCCGTAGATTCGACCGTTCAAATCCGATTCGCCGGAGCTTATAACAACATTATGTAGACAACACAGTGGAATAAAAGAATAATACATTGATATACAGCTTTGATACAGTATCTGATACAACAGATGATCCAATAGATATCAATATACATCAGAGATATGATACAATAAATAGCAGCGGAAAAGAAAATAGATGACATCTAGCAGCGGAACAATATAACTCTAAGATAGTCTTCAAAAGAGAACTCCGAGAACTGCAACTCCATCTCCAAGAACCAATCCAGCAATAGCTCGAACTCCTAATAACCATGCACCAAGCTAAGCAAGACTGGTGTGATCCAAATACTGAACTAACTCTAGATAATCTACTAAACCCGACTATCTGAAAAACCCAAATTCTAGACTGCTCGTGTAGAAAATAATGAGCACCTAGAGTTTAGGAAAGAAACAATAAACTCCGGATCAGTCGTGGGACTGGTGTGAGCAACAAAAATAGTTTATCTTTAAAAACAAACCAAGAAGTATTCAAAAATCAATTCGCAATGCTTTTTGAAAATGTAACTACCATAAGACCTCCCGCCACACACACAATGCAAATGCAGATTTGGAAGAGATTTCTTCTTATGATAGTCAAAGATGCTTCGTACGCAATTTCTTTTATATTATTACTATAAGTGCAAAGTGCAGAAAACATTTCGAAAGTAGAATATAAATCTCAGCCAGCATAGGTACCATTATATTATGCCTACTATAACTACCATATTAGATGGCAGGTTCTACAACTAATACAGTACAAGGCTCGTATTGTTTTTTTGGATTTCCAACAAATGGTCAGGCCAAGGAACTTCCCATTGCCACATGAGAACGCCTCTGGAAGGACGTCCCCGAGAACCAAACCGGATCTCTGCCAACACAAGGCCGGGTTACCCCTAACTGGGTAACTACTGACACGAGTATGCCATCCCCCGGTCCTTTGGGACCTTTATCCGAGAGCTCTCTAACCAACATCACACAATGATAAATAAAGTGTTTCAACATGAGTAAGTATCTGGGCTCCATACCATGATACCACCCTTTTCCAGAAGGAAATGCACATACCCTAAAGGGAGCTACCCTTCATAACCTTGCCGCATCTTTCCTGTTTTGACCATTCCGGGGTGTGAGGTTCGACGAAGTCACGTCCACAAAGCCACGCTTTATATAAAAGCTGTGCTTTGGGTCAACAAATGATCATAGAAATGATCACAAAGATAAGTGATCAAACAAATGATCATATCACAAATGATCAAACAATGATCATTTCACGGCAACACTCAGCATGTCACATTACCAAATTGGGAATATATCGCTGATAACCATCAACTACATAACCTCTGAGCTCGTACGTCTCAGAGAAGGGTGTTAAGCTAAAAGAATAAATTCTCCGCCACCAACAGAAATATATTTGAAAGAAATCAGCTTTATATCTCAATTTGTAATGTCAGACATACAATCCATTCAAGTCTGTTCCGGGTTCGAACAGAACCGAAGGTACTTCCAAAGAAGCCCTTGCAATCCGGATATTCACTAATCACGTTCGGACTTCCCATCACATATGGAGTCTCTATACCGGGGACCATTCGATGCAAAGACATTCGACGAGTTGTCCTTACGTTTTCGAAAATATCCGGTCTTCACCACCGGTCTTCAAATGCTATCCATAACGACATATCACACATTCAGAATGAGATATATGACACAAAGGTCCTCTCCCGGCTAAACCGAACAGTGAGCGCAGTATTTCAAAAACATATGGATATTGGGATTTCAATTAAGTCACAACTTAAAACCCCAAAACTTTCCTTTTCAAATGGTTTAAACCAATTACCATTTCAAATCTTTATACTACAAAAAGATTTATTTCACAAAGATCAATACATAGACTTCAAACAATTTCCATTCCAATTGGATTAACTCATTAAATCTTTAAATCAAAGATTTAACTCATAGCTTTCAAAATTCGATTAACTTGTTGAATCTTTAAATCAAGATTCAACTTATAGCTTTCAAATCGTTTTCATAACTTGGAATTTATCTTCATTTTCAAACTTGAAGTTCTTTTTAACATAAATTGGACGTTCATTTCTTATGTGAAAGCTTTTATTATTTGAAAACAACAGTTTTCGTTTTAGAAAAATCCAATTATATTTATACGGGTTAAAGCCCTTGAATTCTATTCACATCCCCAAATCAATACTTTTAAAATAGTTTAACCCACATATAACTGGTATACATTTTTACTCCCTAGTTTTAAATCATAGAATTCAATTTCAAATCTTGAATTTAAGTTCAAATCAAATTATTCAACTTCATATTTTATCGAGTTATTCAAAATAAATTTCATCTATGAAATTCCATTTCAAAAGCTTTTCACTTTAAACCCAATCCATTTCCAAAACATTTGAGTTCAAATATTCAAATTCGAAACTATTCTCAAAAATCTGTGACTTAATCGATTTCCTCGTGAAATCCATATTGGTGTGTGTGTATAAGTGTGGTCCAGGGGTTTAACACACTAGTGCAATATCACTTCAATCATCACAGATAAAAACATAGAAATATAGTTGATAAGCGATATAAAACTATAACGCTCATCGTCCATTCACAGATTCACAGATAGTATACAAATGTAAATAAATATACACAGCTCAATCTACAGAACAAAATATCACAAATCAGATAGGATCATCAATTCAAGGCATTTCATACTATACAATTCATAAGCATTCAATAAACATTTTGTAAGCAGGAATAATTAATTGTTTAATCCTAATTAATTCAATTCATTTCCAATTTAATTAATTACTTATGAATTTATTATTCAATTCAGATTTATTAATTCCAAATCATTTGATATATAAATTAATTTATCAAACACTTTAATTAATCAAATTATTCTTAATCAATCATATTAATTAAATTGATTCTTGGACCAATTATAAAATTAGTTAACTTCTTAATTAATTATTTCAAGAAATTTACTCTTTAGTTACTTACCATTAAGCAATCATCTCATAATAACAAATCATGAATTACCAATTTAGCTTTATCATTAATTTAATCAAAATATTCAAATTTAATTACAATTAGTAATTAACCCCTTAATTGCTTTCATTAAGTAATTAACAATTTACAATTGATTTAATTAATTAATCTAATTTGTTATCAAAATTTATCACATTACTTTTATTACTTAATAATTTCAATCATTTTAATTACCTTAATTATCTCTAAGATAATCCATTTCTTTATTAATGACTTACTTATCATTAACATATATATTTTAAACATTTTACTTTTGAACTTACAATTTAATTCCATTTTGAATTTAAGTTTAAATCAAATTATTTACATTCCAGCTTTAAAGATAAATTGATTTATTTAACGAATAAATTTAAGTTAAACTAATTTATTAACTTTTCACCCAGTTTTACTTTTAAATTTCATTTTTAAATTCAAAATGAAATTCCAGTTTATCTTTAATAAAGTCTACCACTAAATTTTTTTAAAACCTTTAAACTTGCATGCTAAATAATATTAGTCTTATAAAAGAATTTACAAGGGTTTAAACCCAATTATTTAAATTCAAATTATTGTATAAAGTATACTTAAACATTTTAAAGTTGTTTGAATACTTTAAATTTTGTAAAACTTCATTTATTTCAAAAGTAAATTTGCATTCCATCTTTTAAATTCTGATTGTAAACTTATATTAAAATCTGTTTTAAATTCAATTTCTGTTTAAAATTAAAACAGACAGGTTTCAGGTTTTTAAAACCTGGAATAAACAGTGACCCGAGAAAACTTAAAACTGCTTCGAGACCACCCTCCTTCTTTCTCGAATGAAACCCGAGCAATATTCCAGTGCCTTCCTTCTTCAATTCATCAAAACCTCCCAAGCATGCAAGTGCACGGTGCATGTGCATCGGAGCTCCGACCCTCTTCGGTCAAGTACGCTCCCTTCGACAAGTCGACAACCTCACCACTGACCAACCCAAACCACCAGAACCTCACCTGCAACTCGAAATCAAATTCGAGCTCCCAAAGCAAAACCTGGCCAATCAAAAGAAAACAATTGCTCGAACCGGTCAACGCCGCTTCCTCGGAGCTCCGACCACCTGAACGTACAAAATTTCGGCCATCACTTCGTCTTCGACCAAGCTACCACCTCCTGAGACTACGTGCAGCTCGATGCACTGAGGAGAACGAGACGGTCAAAAATTCGAACCTATGCTAAAACTAGGTTTACAGAACGAATCGAACAACCACGCTCACCACGGTGATCTTCCACCACCTCCACCATTTTTCCTGTAGTCACTGACCACTCCACCATCACCCGAAAGAAACTCGGCTTCCCAATCCACTGAGATCATCAGAAAATCACAGATTCCCATTTTTAGTTCAAAACAGAACTACACCTTTATTCCCAAACTAAAATTTATGACTTTATTGTTAAAAATCATGATATTGTTTATAGATTTGATCTACAAACCTGAACTAATAAATTACTAAATTTGAAGTTGTACTTACAAATGGTTTGCTCTGTTATTTTTAAATATCCAGTGAGATTTCAAATTCAATTAACTTAAAAAAAATTTTAAAAACTTCTCCATGATAAAACAAACAAGTTTTGTTTGATAATTAAATCCTAACATGGATTGGATCAAGAGATATAGATTTTTGAATTAAGCTTGAGCCAGGTAACACAAACAATAACACTGATATCCAACAACATATACCCACTTATAATCATTCATAGAAAATGCCATAAAATTCATATCAACTTATTTGTTTCATAGAATTTGCATGCACTAGATTTATTTAAGATTAAAAAAAATGTTACTCAACCAAACATATTTGGTTTATATGTTTTTGTTCTAACAATCAATAGGTTGAGCAAATATGATTTTTTTCTTGAAGTAACTCAGACTTCTGAGATTTATAACAGAGCAACATCCAGATAAAAATATATGCAGGCTTTATCTCATCAAAATTCAATGAAATACATATATTTCCACACAACACAATTTTTGATATTCATCGTACAACTAAATTTAAAACTTAGATTATTTTAAAATATGAAGTTACTCACAGTGTTTGGAAAATGGACAGAGTTCTTTTATGTTGAGATAAGCATTGAGTTTGCAAGCTGAAGCCCTCTCTCTTGAAGCTCTGGTTTTCAATGAGGTTGTATGTTTTGTCTTTGTTTTAGTTTGAAGTATTGGATCTCTAAGGCTTCAGGTTTGTTTGAGATGTTTACTTTAGTTGTTTCTCAACTTTGAATGGGCGAACAAAAATGAAGAGTTTGATGTATAAAAAGAAACTTACAAGTGATATTACATTTTGTACAACAAGTCATGGCTGAGGATGCTTTCATTAAATGCATGACCTTTGTTCCCATGCTTGCCTTACTTCAGTACTTGTTTATTTGTTCAAAGATATTTTTTTTGTTTTGTTTTGTTTTGTTTATGTTCTTGCTTTGCTTGTTTGCTCGGCTAATATGATACATATCGTAGCTAGAGATATTGTATGTGCTTAGGGATGATACTTTGTACTTGCTTTACAAGCTTTTGCTTATGTACTTGATGTTTCTATACTTAAATATAAACTTGCTGTCCTACTTTGTCTACAGCCTCTATTTGTTTTGTACATGTACTTCTTTTGCAAGCCATTTCTATTGTCTCTTATATTCATACTTAACCAATTTGTTTCAGCTGATAATACTATATTGTGCTAGTATCTATTTTTTTATCTATTTGTTTGTATTTTTACTTTGTTTTATATTTAAGTGTTGTTTTGAATTCCAACTATGTGTATTTATTTTATTTCTTGGTTTTATACATATTTCCTTTGCTTTGCAATTTACAAGTTCGTACTATTTTAATCGTATATGCAATTTTGTTTTCAACATCAATACTTGACTTGTATGTCAATACAAATATATTTATTATTATTGTAGTACATTTGTTTGTATTATATTTTACTTCTCATATTTTATATAACTATAAATTCATTTAAAGTATTTGCTTAACATCAATACTCATTTTAATTCCTTTTAAAGTTTAATTATCTAATATCAAATTTAATCATATCCAAAATCCCGATTCAATTTTTCAATCTATTTTATAAACATGTTCATTTTCAAATATCCAAATTAATTCTCGATTATTTAAAATTTAACTAAAATTTTATATTAATTACCAATTATTTTCACAAATTTTATTCAAAAATAAAATTTAATTATCAATTTAAACTTAATAAAATTCGACATCGTTACACATAGTTAAACTTCTTACAAAATCTTTACTAAGTTTTCAAATCATACTTAGTTATCTTTTCAAACTTTTTCAATTTTTCTCAAAAATATTCTAACGCCTTAAATTTTCGGAAAAATTCGCCAGAGTCTCCTTTGCGCGGCTCAATCCAAAAAAATTGACAGTATATATATCATAAATATACATCTCATCAAGTGATGAGGCATCCCGCAGGGAATAAAGTGTAAAAGTATGATATTTAATCCGAGATATGTACCTTATTTATTATTAGCGAGCGTATACGGCTAATATAGCGCGAAAGCGAGCTCCAAATGCGAAGCAAGCGCAATCCGCACCTACTAAACACTCAACAAACCATGAGAAACATGTATATATGAAAACAATATCAATATACAACATATATCACTACAATAACTACATATGCCAATATAGCAAATGCAACAAAAGCAACAAATGCAATCAAAACAACAATCCAACCATCATCCAACTAACCAAATAAATATTCATTCATATTCCCATTAATATTCAATGAATTGGTTTTCAAATTGAATCATTAACATTGGATATTTTTACTAACATTCACTTATTCATATTCAAGTTGGTTCATTTCCAAATCAAATTCATTTAACTTCCAATTTGATTTATAGCTTTCAATTTTGTCAATTCAACTTCATTAACACTTAATGAATTTATATACAATCAATTAACAATCAAGTAATAACCAAATAATAACCATCATAACCAAATTATTTAACTTACATTCTATTTGGTTTAACACTTTTTAACTCCAATTGGTTGATATTTAATTGATTCTCATTCAATTATTCAACTTCCAATAACATTAGCTTTTAATGAATTAACACTTACATTCTTTATTCCATATCAATTTATTTTACATTCAGTTGATTAACATTCAATCCATTTATTAATTCAATTGCTAACTCCTTTAACAAATAAGGTTGAATTTCATTTATATAACTGAAGTTCATATTCATCACTTCTCTTGATTAATTTACTTCGATACCAAAATCAACTTTATTCAACATTATTTAAGTTATATTCCATTTCAAACACCATTTGTTTAATTTAACTTAAATTTCCACTTATAAATCCAATTCAGATTTCATTTCTATTTAACTTTTTACCAAAGCCAAATTTATTATCTCATATTATAAGTTCAAAACTCTTTTCACTTATATTCAACAATTACCACTTGGATTTTTATTGATTCACTTATACTTCCCTTAATTTAACTCCATCCTTTAAGTTAAATTTATTCTATCAAAATTCAAATCGTATAAGTTATCAATTCATTTATCATTCCCATAATATTTTAAATAGGATTCCAGAGTCTTTTCAATCTTTCAAAACCATTTTTTTTAAATCAATTCAAATTATCTTTTTGAATTTCCAAAACCAAATCCAAATTTTCCAAACACCTTTCATTTAAAACTACTTGGCAGCAATCCCTCTTTTGGAAACCCGAAAACGAACAACAATGATGTCGCGATCATCATTGGAATTATTTTCCAGCGACCGAAAAGAGCTTAGAGCTTTAATTTCTCCAAAACAATTCTCCAACATATCATATCCTTTCAAAACACTTCTCTGGAATTTTGTTTTTAGATTATAAATCACATTTACAAACCTTTCACTTATAATAATTTCATTTCTTATATATAAGATTATTTCACAAGTGTAAATCATTTTAATTATAACTTCATACTTGTAATTCATTCGCTTATAAAATCTATTCTTTTACAATACGTTTCATTCAACTTATTCAAACAACTTTTATTAACTTGCATATATCTTATATTTCAACAACCAAACAATCAATTCATATACACTTTAATAATTCTGAAAAATTATTCCTTTATATAAAACATAACCAAGGTAAAATTATTTCATTTAACCTGTTAAACCGATATCGTGTCAATTTGTTCTGTACAAGTGTCTAGAGATCCCTATCAACAACGTTAATTACTCGTGTTGACCAAAATCCATATACCACTCAACAAACCAATCATCACAATATAAAACAATTTATATTCACTAACAAATACGCGCTCGTATCTATTATTACACTCAAACTCATTCTAGAGTACTACTGACTCCATCTCTAATGAGTAATTCCCAACAGAGCCATGGTTGTCGCTTAACCATATGCTCTGATACCAAATGTAACGTTTGCGACTTTTCGACGCTCGAAAACCGACATCAATACGTCCACTGTATCAACTGCGAGCAATCGAATGCCGGAAAACCGTACCGTTATGGTTAAAGAAGAGGTAGAAGATAGAAGAAGAGAGAAAAAGATAGAACAGAAAGAAATAACAGAACAATATCAGAATCTCACAATCGTCAGCGGAACAACATATAATAGATAAATGAATAATCTTTAAACAAAGAACTATATCAGTTATTTCATTACATCATATTACATTACATTACATCATCAGAGTGTACATCAACAAACAACAACAAACAGCGGAAAAGAAATACTATATACTAGTTGATATGCTATGCCATCCAGCTTGCCTCCAGCAACTCCTGAATTCTAGGATATCCTGATAAACCTGACTCTAGACTGCCCGTGTGGAAATTGGGCACCCAGAGTTTAGGAAGGAAAACAATAAACTCCGAGTCAGTCACGTGACTGGTGTGGGAACTAAAACAGTTATTTTTTAAAACAAAGTACAGGATAATTTTAAAATAGATTCGCAATGCTTTTTAGAAAATGAGACTACCATAAGGCCTCCCGCACACACACACAATGCAAATGCAGAATCGAAGGAGATTTCTCCTTATGATAGTCAAAGATGCTTGATACGCATTAAAAAGAAACATTTGATATTATTACTAGTGCATAGTGTAGGAAAAATCATTTCGAAAGTAAAGATATAAATCTTAGCCTACATACGACCATTATCGTATGCCTACTATAACTACCATCCAAACAGTGGGGCGCCACCATAAGTGAATGATAGCTTCTACAACTAAAACCGTACAAGATCGTATTGTTTCTTTGGATTTCCAACAAATGGTCAGACCAAGGAACTTCCCATTGCCACATGGGTATGCCTCTGGAAAGACGACCCGAGAACCTAACCGGATCTCTATCAACACAAGGCCGGGCTACCCCTAACTGGGTAACTTCTGACACGAATATGTCATTCCCCGATCGTAACCGATCTATATCCGAGAATCCTCGATTTCCAACAACCACAAAGCAATAAATTTGCAGCAACAACATAGGTTAAGTATCTGGGCTCCATACCATGATACCACCTCTATCCAGAATGAATGACATACACTAAAGGGGCGCTACCCCCTAATAACCTTGCCGCATCCTTCCTGTTTTGACCATTTCCGGGGTGTGAGGTCCGACGAAATCTCGTCCACAAAGCCACGCTTTACACAAAAGCTGTGCTTTGTTCAACAAATGCTTAACAGCACTTCGTATGCCACATTACCAATTTGGGAATGTATCACTAGCAACCATCAACTACATAACCTTTAAGGTGTTAAGCTAAAAGAATAAATTATCCGCCGCCAACGGGAACATATTTGATAGAAACCAGCTTTACATCTCAAATTGTAACGTCAGACACACATCCATACAAGTCCGTTCCGAGATCGAACGGAACCGAAGGCACTTACAAAGAAGTCCTTGCAATACGGATATTCACTAATCACGACCGGACTTCCCATCACAAAGGGTAATAAATTTCTGTATTGGAGATCAGCCGATGCAGAAACATTCAACGGCAATCCTTCCGTTTTCATAAATATCCGGTCTTCAACACCGGTCATCAAATGCAATCCATAACGACGTATCATGTACGACCCGAAATTTTAGGCAATAACAATTTAATAATCTGTGTTAATAATTTAATTGGTTTGATAATTTTCTTTATAATTATAATTTAAACTGATAAATTTATTCTTTTTATGGTTAATAAATATTTAATCTGATAATTGTGATCAATATCCTTTTAATAATTTAAAATGGATAAGATTTATTTTCCAAAGCTAATCAAATTTTATTCTTTTTATAATATATACATTTGATATATATTATGAATAGGAGATTTTTTGTTTTAAATAAAGTTAAATTTTCAAATTGTAATACATATGTATGTATATGTTATAATTTGAGTTGTTTTGAAATTTAATTAAATCAATTAATAATTTATAATGTATGAATATTGTAGATTGAAGCTTTGTTTTAGAATGAATGTTTTCAAAAATTAATTTAAAGATTTATTCATTTAAAATATAAGACAATTAGTTTGTTCTTTTTATAAGATAATTTAAAAAGATTTTTAAACAAAGTTTTGTCTTTCTTTTAAAGTATTTAAAAATATGAGATTGTTATTTATTTTAAAAATGATAGTTTAAATAAGTTTTAAAAGCTTTATTTTGTTTCTTTAAAATTGCTTAGATTTAAAGTGGTTATAAATGCATATGTATAATTGTTTTAGATTTTTAGAATACAAAGAAATTATTTATATTAGTTTTGAAACATTTTCTTTTAAAGGTAAACTTATATATATATACATATGTAAGTATTTGCTAAATTAAATATAAAATATAATTATCTTTGTAATAAGGTTTTAAATACAATTATGTAAGGATTTAACACTTGTAAACTTAGAAGCTCATGGTAATGACAATTGTAAGAATGTATACAAGTGGCATGTTCATTTTAATTTTTTTTAATAAATGTTTTAAAGAAGAAAACAAATTTTCTCAAGACTTTCATTTCTAGGTTTACTTTTCTTAACCCAAATTAATGGCAACCTGTAATCTTCTTCAAATCTGAAAATAAAACCAAAAGCAAAATTTAAATTCCACAAAGCAAATCAAAAACCTGAAATTGCAAATTCAACCTGTTATTCAAATGAAGAATCAGTTTCAACATCAAGTTTAATACAACAAATTAAAGCATGCAAAAGGATTTTCAACTAAAAGAAAAATCAAAGCCATTTTTCAGATAAGATGTTCAAACTTGGAAGAAGAAATTCACAAAAATTGCTCTGCTCTGCATATTATAAAAGGTGAGTAATTTTTTTTTTAAAAAACAGTTGAATCTTATTTTACTGTCATGCATGTGTTGTTATTTACTTGTATTAAAATCCTATAGCTTGAATTTATATGGATTGGTACCTATATGTTATAAGAGCTTGTTTGTTCGTATACATGCCAGTATGATTTCTGTTGAACTACTGTAAATGATCTGTTAAAAGAAAATTCAAAATCTTTTAATCCAAACAGCATTAGATCTTGATATGTGAAGATAAGTTGTTTGTAATCATATGAATTTTCATCTAAAAATGTTTAGAAGTTTTTAAAATGAAATAATAGTTCAGAAGTTTCGAAAATTACAGTAAAAATCAATTTGGGCTAAAAATTTATGAACTTAATCTTTAATTTTGATTGCATGATTGGAATAGCAAGGGAAAATCATGATTTTTAATACTTGTACCATGATTTTTAGTTGTGTAATTAGGGAGAATTTGGGGTTTGTTCGTAAATTGGGTCTTAGTGAATTACCGAAGATCCAAATGATGATGGTAGCTAGGATTTTGACCGAAGTTTGTATGTAAGCTATAGATCACGGGAAAAATACAGATTTTTTTCTTCTAATAGTGGATTGAAGGGAATTGAAGTAAATATGGTTTAGGCTTGCATTGTAGTTCGGTTTGATTGTCGTGACATTACGACTGGGTTTGTTGATCGAGTTCGTTGGCGTTAGGAGTTATCGAATTTCATGGATGTGGGATTCTATGGCGAGGACGGCAAGGTGTAGCGGTGTCAAGAATTACGGCAGTGATTGGATGTTGGGTTCGTGTTGTTTCTGCATTTTCGAGCTGAGGATCAAATTTTGATCCGTGAGTGGATTCTCGAATTTGGATTTGGTTTTGTGTTCGGATGCATTTGGATGATCATGGGCGATGGTCACGGCGAACTTCGCCGGCCGTGGGTGTTGTGCAAGGTGCACGTGTATACGGTGGTGCAATGGAAATTATGCGATGGGGAAGACGAGTTGGAACTCGGGTAACTTCTGTATTTTCATGATTTCAACTCGAAGTGGAGATAGCTGGGGCTGTCTTCGGGGCATGCTCGGGTAAATAAGGGTTTGTACCTGAGTATTTGCAGTTGTGTGCTCTTTAGTTAAGTACTGTGCAGAGTTTAAGTGAGATTTAACTAATTGTAGAAATAAATGAAATCAATGCTTAAGTTTTATAAGAGGAAGCAAATTTATAAAGTTAAGTTTGTTCTATGAAGTAAATATTAATCAAACTTTAAAAAAAAAGTATTAATTGAGTTTGTTTTAAAATTTAAATTGTTAAAATGTTTTCTTTTGAAAATAATTAATTTAATTAAATATGAATTTTTAAATTTAAAAGGGAATGTTTTGAATTTAATATTGAATCAAGTTTAACATTAGATAATTAAAGAGTTTTAAATTTCAAATTGATTTCTAAATTCCTTATTTTCAAAATAAGGTTATTGTTATAATTTTGAAAACCAAATGGGAATTTGTTTTTAAGTTAGTAAATTTGATTGATTTCAAATAATTTATCTATGAAGATAAATAAGATTAAATTATTATTGTTTTGAACTTAAAATTACTTAATGATTGTGATTATTAATAAGTAAAGAGATTTAATTAAGAATAATATTTTCTTAATTAATTAAGGATTCTTTTTAAAAATAAGTTGTTAATTAATTAATTGTTTAATTAATTTTAAATAATTAGCTAATTATATATTTAATTTTAAATAATCACTTAATTATGATTAACTAAGTGTAATTAATTATGAAGTAATTAATGATTACTAATTGAATGTAAATTAAGAAGGTAATTACTCATGGAAGTAATTAATGGAAAATACTCATGGGAGTAATTAAGTTGGTGGTGATTTATGGGTAATCACTTGTTGTTATCAATTAAAGAATTGATTAATTTAATTGTTTTGAAGTTAATCAATTATGAAGTAATTAATTTATTTAAAAAATGAAGGACTGTTTGATGATGGAATTAATTAGTTGTAAGGTAATTAATTAAGAAAGTAATTAAGAGTTAATTACTTAATTATTTTAGTTAATTAATTAATGTGATTAATTAATTAATGAATGAGATTAATTTAAGATTAATTACTAAGTGTAATTAATTAAAATTGTAATTAATTAATAAAGTAATTAATTAAGGATTTATTTACTAATTTAATTATTTAATAATTACTTAATGAAGTAATTATTGATTAATTAATTAGATTAATTAATCAAAGATTAATAATTAATTAAGAAGTTCATTAATTAAGATAAGTAATTACAAATTGTTAATTACTATCTATGATTAATGAGTTGATTAATTATAAGTTAATTAGTTAATTAATTGAAGTATTATTAATTAATAAGGATCATTAATTAAGGTGATTAATGATATTAATCAAGGTTGATTAATATAAGTGATTAATTTAAATATGATTAATTAATTGTAATTAATTAAGAATTAATGTAATTAATTAATTAATGAATGATCATTAATTATTGTAATTAATGATAGTAATTAAGGGTTAATTACTGAATATGGTTAAGGACAATTACTTGAATGTAATTAAAGATAATTAATCAAAGGAAGATTAATTAAAGAGAATCATTAGAGATGATTTATTTATTTATTTGGAATAAATAAATGAAGAAGGATTTAAGTAATCCAATTGATTAGAGTTAATCAATTCGGTTATGGATGAATAATTGATATTGGATGATTGGTTGATATTGGATGTTGAATGATATTGGGTGTTTGGTTGATACTGGATGATTTGGATATCTATGAGATATGTGATGCTGCTGTGTAAGATGAATGTTGTTATGAATTATCTATTGTGGTAATATGATTCATCTATTTGTTTATTTCATCCTGAATATAAGTTTAACGTTTTAAACCCCTTAAGTACAACTTGGACATTAAAATGGCGTTTGGTTTCGGTGAGACCGGGATCGGGTTTCCATATTTGGAATCCGAAAACCACATCGATTCCAATTAAACGTTAGGTCGTTAATCCAAGTGGAGCTAGTGAAGACTCGAGGTGTAAGGGCTATACGTCAGTATAACTCTATGGGTGATTCCGTAATGAGTTTGACGGAATAGTACTTATAGATTCGAGATGGCGAGTCAAAGTGCAAGGGCTATGGTCGTTGACTCTGAGGGTGATTCCAATAATGAGTGCAACGAGATAGTGCCTTCGGTTTCGTTCGAACCCGGAACGAACTTGTATGGATTGAATGCTTTCAAAACATCGTCAGGTGGACGATGAGCATTCTAAGATAGATGTGTTCTATAAAGGTAATCGTAACCTCAAGCCTCATCAACCGGGAATGGCTAAAACAGGGGAGGTGCAGCAAGGCTTCGTGGGTAGCCCCCACTTGAGAGCGAGATTTACCCCTGTCTAGAGGTCCCTTCCTATTTCGGCTTAGTGTGTGGTTGGTCGCGCCAACTACGGGGTGGTCTTGTTCGGGACTGTTCAGTAAGGAATGGTTCCGGCCTTGTGTTGCAGGGGAGCGGGCGTATTCCTCGGTACGTTGATCTAGGCCACGTACTGTGACGGGCGGTACCCCAGTAGCCCTGCCATTGATGGAAACCCATTCTTCCTACGAGACCCTACGGTTTTGATTGTATTACCCACTTTTGTGGCTAGTAGCTGGAATTTAATGAATGTACAATTTCGGCTATTACTTATTTACTTGAAAACCCTAGACACTATCATAACATCACGAGATTTCCTATCAAATGTTTTGGTTAGCGTAAGGTAAAAACTTTTCCATGTTTATGTGTGGGAAGTCTTACGTGATACCTTTTCTTTTCAAAGGTTTTTATAAAATTAAGCAATTTTAATCCGTTTACTCACACCAGACCCTGTCTGACCCGAGTATTTATTTTCTATTTTATTAAACTCTAGGGTACTCATATTATGTATGAGTAGTCAAGTGGATCGGGTTAGCTTGACGAATTCTAGAGGAGATATGTAGCAGGAGGCTTCAACGTGTGGATATATTATGGTTCCGCTATGTTTGTTTGGTATCTGTTTCTGTTGTACTTGAGTTGTATAGTTAGACAGATGTGTATAACTGTCTATTATCTGTTGTTTAAGTTGTGTACTCTGATGTAATAAGATACCATGTAATATTTTATGTGATATATTATATTTCATTCGTTCCGCTGTGAGTTCTCTGATGTGGTTGTCTTTCTTCTTTCTCTTTCTTTTCTTCTTCTATCCCTTTCTTCTTCAAGATGATGCGTTTTCCTGGAGATAGGAAGTCGGGTCGTCTCACTTGGTATTAGAGCATTAGGCTCTGAAGTGTGTCTTTCTTTAAGGAGCATTAGGTTGAGTGAATACCTAGGCTCTGGAGTAGTGTCTTTCTTGAGAGAGCGTACTTGTAATTTTTATATATAACCATATATATATATATATCTATATCTACCGGATTTGTTGGGTTATCTGTTCGGATTTTCCAACATAAGTTATAGAGGTAGATGGAGTAGTGGTGTTTGTGTCTAACACGACTACCACTAATGGAAGAGGTCCATATGTTTGAGGTTGGAAGTATTTGTCGAGACTGCAGACCTGATACCGTCTCGAGTGAGTTTTGTAGTTTGGAGTAAGGATTTCTCTGATATCTGAAGGAAATCTTTTTGAAGATTCGGAGTTATCTTTGAAGTGTAAGTTAGGATTTCGCTCGGGTAAGCGAATTTTTCTAGTGTTTGGATTTGTTAGAAGTGCAGAAGTAAGTAATGATATCTCGGTAACTGCGTGATGAAATGCAGTATCCTTGGATATTTTCTGAAGGTGTTTTCTCTTGAAGCAGTTTTAGTAGTAGTTGAGCAGCAGTTTTACCTGCCGCAGGGAAGATTCTTCCGTATGGAAGTTGTTTGAATCTTTAGTAAGGAGTTTGGCTGTTTTGGGATATGAGACTGAGGTCTATAAGTTATTTGCTTGGGCATGGTCTCATTGTTATTCCTTAAGGTAAGCGAGTTGTTGATGCTTGGTTTGGAGTTCGAGTTTCTTTTAAGAGGTTGTCTGCCTTCTCAAAGGTCTGCTGTGTAGTTTGTTGAAGGTTTTAGTTTTGGAGAAACCTTTGGATTAGAAGTTTTTGGTTAGCAGTGGTGGCAGTTGCAGCTCGAAGTGTTCGGGGTGCTGTCAAGGAGATCTTTTAGCTTTGCAGTATCTTCGAGGTAGAGTTGGGAAGCAGCAGTGTGGTTTGTTTCTTCGATGGTTCAAGAATCTTGGTGATTCTTCTATCAGTAGCCTGGGCAGTTGGGGATGTTTTCTTAAAAGGGTTAGCTTTGTTAGGAGAAGTTTAAGCTGTTTCAATTGGTAAAGAGATAACAGTTTATTCGGAATCCGAACTAGGTAGGATCGCAAAAGTGACTTGCGATTAGATTGTAAATTTTTCTTGAACATTCTTTTGTTTGAGACGGAGGATTCTCATGAGGAAGTAGGAGCTACTGAGGTACTCAGAAGGTTGTCTGCATCTGGAAGTTGAGTTCCATATTTGTTTTGGTTCCAGAAGTAATGCTGGTAGTTAGCCTAGTAGGATGGTTCTTGGAGAAAGAGAGTTGGTATAGCAGCTCAGAATTATTTCTGGAATTGGAATTGGACTAATCTAGCTTTTGAATAGGATTCTGTTTTGAGGTTGTGTGACCAAGTCTGATGTGTCACTCAGATTTTTATGGATTTGATGAACAAAGTTTTCCGGATATATTGGATAAGTTTGTATTTGTGTTCATCAACAGTATTCTCATTTATTTCAGAATCAGAGTTGTGCAGCGGAAGCGAGGTAGCAGCTGTGTAAGGAAGGAAACAAGTCCTGTCTGCTATTGCTTGAGTAGTGGAGCTTGTGTTCTGAATTTCGACGGATCTTGGAGGATTTTTCAGTTGAATAGAATCCAGGAACTGGTTTGCTTTAGTCTAGTTGTTTCTGGAAGTATCAGCATAGATTGAGCTGATCGGAAAAAGTTTGGCAGCCCAAAATTGTCTGTTAAGTTGTAGATATGAGATAAGGAGTTTGGAATTCGAATTTAGAGACTTCATTGTTGTTCAAATTCTATGGTTAGCGGAACAAATATTGGATAAGATTGGTTGGTTATTGCTGAGGCATTTGAGATTTCTTATCTGTGATTTGATAGGATGAGATTGAATTGCCAGTTTGGATAACTGAAATTCATTGTATTTCACGTATCTCTGAGGGAGTACGTGTATGATTCATCGATTGGTTGTTGAATCTGTAGTTCAGTTGGATTTGGAAGTTGAGCTGGATTTGAGAGTAATTTGATGTTCTGTTCAGATTGAAGGATCTAGAGATGAGTGGAGCTCTGGATTTTGGTTGTGTAGTCAGTTTGTTGGCTTTTGTAGAGCGAGTCTCCCGGTGATTTATACTTAGGAAACTCGAGTTAGTGTTAGAAGATTTATTCTGATTTGAGTCAGAATAATTAGTTAAGTTTGTTTGTTTGATTGGTTGCTATGGTTGTTAGTTACTGGTTGTTAAGTATGCTTTGTTATTTGAAATTAAAATCCGTACTGGGTTATTAAATTACCTTTGCTTTTAAATTTTGGGGACGAAATTCTTTTAAGGGGGGAGGATTGTAACGACCCGGAATTTTGGGCAATAACAATTTAATAATCTGTGTCAATAATTTAATTGGTTTGATAATTTTCTATATAATTTTAATTTAAACTGATAAATTTATTCTTTTTATGGTTAATAAATATTTAATCTGATAATTGTGATCAATATTTTTTTAATAATTTAAAATGGATAAGATTTATTTTCCAAACTAATTAAATTTTATTCTGTTTATAATATATACATTTGATATATATCATGAATAGGAGATTTTTTGTTTTAAATAAAGTTAAATTTTCAAATTGTAATACATATGTATGTATATGTTATAATTTGAGTTGTTTTGAAATTTAATTAAATCAATTAATAATTTATAATGTATGAATATTGTAGATTGAAGCTTTGTTTTAGAATGAATGTTTTCAAAAATTAATTTAAAGATTTATTCATTTAAAATATAAGACAATCAGTTTGTTTTTTATAAGATAATTTAAAAAGATTTTTAAACAAAGTTTTGTCTTTCTTTTAAAGTATTTAAAAATATGAGATTGTTATTTATTTTAAAAATGATAGTTTAAATAAGTTTTAAAAGCTTTATTTTGTTTCTTTAAAATTTCTTAGATTTAAAATGGTTATAAATGCATATGTATAATTGTTTTAGATTTTTAGAATACAAAGAAATTATTTATATTAGTTTGAAACATTTTCTTTTAAAGGTAAACTTATATATACATATATGTAAGTATTTTCTAAATTAAATATAAAATATAATTATCTTTGTAATAAGGTTATAAATACAATTATGTAAGGATTTAACACTTGTAAACTTAGAAGCTCATGGTAATGACAATTGTAAGAATGTATACAAGTGGCATATTCATTTTTTTTAATAAATGTTTTAAAGAAGAAAACAAATTTTCTCAAGACTTTCATTTATAGGTTTATTTTTCTTAACCCAAATTAATGGCAACCTGTAATCTTCTTCAAATCTGAAAATAAAACCAAAAGCAAAATTTAAATTCCACAAAGCAAATCAAAAACCTGAAACTGCAAATTCAACCTGTTATTCAAATGAAGAATCAGTTTCAACAGCAAGTTTAATACAACAAATTAAAGCATGCAAAAGGATTTTCAACTAAAAGAAAAATCAAAGCCATTTTTCAGAAAAGATGTTCAAACCTGGAAGAAGTAATTCACAAAAATTGCTCTGCTCTGCATATTATAAAAGGTGAGTAAATATTTTGTTTTTTTTAAAACAGTTGAATCTTATTTTACTGTCATGCATGTGTTGTTATTTACTTGTATTAAAATCCTATAGCTTGAATTTATATGGATTGGTACCTATACGTTGTAAGGGCTTGTTTGTTTGTATACATGCCAGTATGATTTCTGTTGAACTACTGTAAATGATCTGTTAAAAGAAAATTCAAAATCTTTTAATCCAAACAATATTAGATCTTGATATGTGAAGAGAAGTTGTTTGTAATCATATGACTTTTCATCTAAAAATGTTTAGAAGTTTTTAAAATGAAATAATAGTTCAGAAGTTTCAAAAATTACAGTAAAAATTAATTTGGGCTAAAAATTTACGAACTTAATCTTTAATTTTGATTGCATGATTGGAATAGCAAGGGAAAATCATGATTTTTAATACTTGTATCATGATTTTTAGTTGTGTAATTAGGGAGAATTTGGGTTTTGTTCGTAAATTGGGTCTTAGTGAATTACCGAAGATCCAGATGATGATGGTAGCTAGGATTTTGACCGAAGTTTGTATGTAAGCTATAGATCATGGGAAAAATACAGAATTTTTTTCTTCTAATAGTGGATTGAAGGGAATTGAAGTAAATAGGGTTTAGGCTTGCACTGTAGTTCGGTTTGATTGTCGTGACATTACGACTGGGTTTGTTGATCGAGTTCGTTGGCGTTAGGAGTTATCGAAGTTCATGGATGTGGGATTCTATGGCGAGGACGGCGAGGTGTAGCGGTGTCAAGAATTGCGGCGGTGATTGGATGTTGGGTTCGTGTTGTTTCTGCATTTTCGAGCTGAGGATCAAATTTTGATCCGTGAGTGGATTCTCGAATTTGGATTTGGTTTTGTGTTCGGATGCATTTAGATGATCGTGGGCGATGGTCACGGCGAACTTCGCCGGCCGTGGGTGCTGTGCAAGGTGCACGTGTATACGGTGATGTAATGGAAATTATGCGATGGGGAAGACGAGTTGGAACTCGGGTAACTTCTGCGTTTTCATGATTTCAACTCGAAGTGGAGATAGCTGGGGTTGTCTTCGGGGCATGCTCGGGTAAATAAGGGTTTGTACCTGAGTATTTGCAGTTGTGTGCTCTTTAGTTAAGTACTGTGCAGAGTTTAAGTGCAGATTTAACTAATTGTAGAAATAAATGAAATCAATGCTTAAGTTTTATAAGAGGAAGCAAATTTATAAAGTTAAGTTTGTTCTATGAAGTAAATATTAATCAAACTTTTAAAAAAAGTATTAATTGAGTTTGTTTTAAAATTTAAATTGTTAAAATGTTTTCTTTTGAAAATAATTAATTTAATTAAATTTGAATTTTTAAATTTAAAAAGGAATGTTTTGAATTTAATATTGAATCAAGTTTAACATTAGATAATTAAAGAGTTTTAAATTTCAAATTGATTTCTAAATTCCTTATTTTCAAAATAAGGTTATTGTTATAATTTTGAAAACCAAATGGGAATTTGTTTTTAAGTTAGTAAATTTGATTGATTTCAAATAATTTATCTATGAAGATAAATAAGATTAAATTATTATTGTTTTGAACTTAAAATTACTTAATGATTGTGATTATTAATAAGTAAAGAGATTTAATTAAGAATAATATTTTCTTAATTAATTAAGGATTCTTTTTAAAAATAAGTTGTTAATTAATTAATTGTTTAATTAATTTTAAATAATTAGTTAATCATATATTTAATTTTAAATAATCACTTAATTATGATTAATTAAGTGTAATTAATTATGAAGTAATTAATGATTACTAATTAAATGTAAATTAAGAAGGTAATTACTCATGGAAGTAATTAATGGAAAATACTCATGGGAGTAATTAAGTTGAAGGTGATTAATGGGTAACCACTTGTTGTTATCAATTAAAGAATTGATTAATTCAATTGTTTTGAAGTTAATCAATTATGAAGTAATTAATTTATTTAAAGAATGAAGGACTGTTTGACGATGGAATTAATTAGTTGTGAGGTAATTAATTAAGAAAGTAATTAAGAGTTAATTACTTTATTATTTTAGTTAATTAATTAATGTGATTAATTAATTAATGAATGGGATTAATTTAAGATTAATTACTAAGTGTAATTAATTAAAATTGTAATTAATTACTAAAGTAATTAATTAAGGATTTATTTATTAATTTAATTATTTAATAATTACTTAATGAAGTAATTAAAGATTAATTAATTAGATTAATTAATCAAAGATTAATAATTAATTAAGAAGTTCATTAATTAAGATAAGTAATTACAAATTGTTAATTACTATCTATGATTAATGAGTTAATTAATTATAAGTTAATTAGTTAATTAATTAAAGTATTATTAATTAATAAGGATCATTAATTAAGATGATTAATGATATTAATCAAGGTTGATTAATATAAGTGATTAATTTAAATATGATTAATTAATTGTAATTAATTAAGAATTAATGTAATTAATTAATGAATGATCATTAATTATTGTAATTAATGATAGTAATTAAGGGTTAATTACTGAATATGGTTAAGGACAATTACTTGAATGTAATTAAAGATAATTAATCAAAGGAAGATTAATTAAAGAGAATCATTAGAGATGATTAATTTATTTATTTGGAATAAATAAATGAAGAAGGATTTAAGTAATCCAATTGATTAGAGTTAATCAATTCGGTTATGGATGAATAATTGGTATTGGATGATTGGTTGATATTGGATGTTGAATGATATTGGGTGTTTGGTTGACACTGGATGATTTGGATATCTATGAGATATGTGATGCTGCTGTGTAAGATGAATGTTGTTATGAATTATCTATTGTGATAATATGATTCATCTATTTGTTTATTTCATCCTGAATGTAAGTTTAACTTTTTAAACCCCTTAAGTACAACTTGGACATTAAAGTGGCGTTTGGTTTCGGTGAGACCGGGATCGGGTTTCCATATTTGGAATCCGAAAACCACATCGATTCCAACTAAACGTTAGGTCGTTAATCCAAGTGGAGCAAGTGAAGAATCGAGGTGTAAGGGCTATACGTCAGTATAACTCTATGGGTGATTCCGTAATGAGTTTGACGGAATAGTACTTATAAATTCGAGATGGCGAGTCAGAGTGCAAGGGCTATGGTCGTTGACTCTGAGGGTGATTCCAATAATGAGTGCAACGAGATAGTGCCTTCGGTTTCGTTCGAACCCGGAACGAACTTATATGGATTGAATGCTTTCAGAACATCGTCAGGTGGACGATGAGCATTCTAAGATGGATGTGTTCTATAAAGGAAATCGTAATCTCAAGCCTCATCAACCGGGAATGGCTAAAACAGGGGAGGTGCAGCAAGGCTTCGTGGGTAGCCCCCACTTGAGAGAGAGATTTACCCCTGTCTAGAGGTCCCTTCCTATTTCGGCTTAGTGTGTGGTTGGTTGCGCCAACTACGGGGTGGTCTTGTTCGGGATTCTTCCTACGAGACCCTACGGTTTTGATTGTATTACCCACTTTTGTGGCTAGTAGCTGGAATTTAATGAATGTAACAATTTCGGCTATTACTTATTTACTTGAAATCCCTAGGCACTATTATAACATCACGGGATTTCCTATCAAATGTTTTGGTTAGCGTAAGGTAAAAACTTTTCCATGTTTATGTGTGGGAAGTCTTACGCGATACCTTTTCTTTTCAAAGTTTTTTATAAAATTAAGCAATTTTAATCCGTTTACTCACACTAGACCCTGTCTGACCCGAGTGTTTATTTTCTGTTTTATTAAACTCTTGGGTACTCATATTATGTATGAGTAGTCAAGTGGATCGGGTTAGCTTGACGAATTCTAGAGGAGATATGGAGCAGGAGGCTTCAACGTGTGGATATATTATGGTTCCGCTATGTTGGTTTGGTATCTGTTTCCGTTGTACTTGAGTTGTATAGTTAGACAGATGTGTATAACTGTCTATTATCTGTTGTTTAAGTTGTGTACTCTGATGTAATAAGATACTATGTAATATTTTATGTGATATATTATATTTCATTCGTTCCGCTGTGAGTTCTCTGATGTGGTTGTCTTTCTTCTTTCTCTTTCTTTTCTTCTTCTATCCCTTTCTTCTTCAAGATGATGCGTTTTCCTGGAGATAGGAAGTCGGGTCGTCTCATATCACATATTCGGAATGGGTTATACGACCCCAAGGTCCTTTTCCGGCTAACCCGAATAGTAAGCGCTTATTTCAAAAATAAGTGTGGCATTCAAATTCAAGCAAATCACAACAAATACCCATTCAAAGGTAAATATTGATAGTCGGTTATTTAACTATCAATAGGCATGCTCAACATCACCAGATTCCAAATAATTTTCCAAATTATTTATTTTCCAAAATATCTTTACTAGATATATAATTTCCACACTTCAACTATTTGAAAACAATTTTCAAATCACTTTTCACCTTTACCACTTTTGAAAACAAATTTCAATCATTTTCCTTACGCGGAAATACTTTCATTTCAACAAGGTTCATTTAAACCAGTTAAATAAATCCTTACCGATTTACTTTATATTTACATTCCAAATCCGTAAATTTATTCTCACACTTCAAAAATAAATCAACGTTTATTTTTAAACAAATTCCCTTTCTTTTGTAAATTCCATAGTGAATTTACAATCCCAAAATATCTATGAATATACGATTTCCAAATCGATTTCTAATATTCATTTTCAATTTATCTTTAAAAGTTAAAATCTCAAAACATTCATTTCATATTGGAAAACATTTCCATACTTATTAAATAATAATAAGTAATTCACAAATCTATTCATTTTCAACAATTGAAAAATATTCAATATACTTAAATCACAGTTAAGTATAGATTTCATTCTTTAAGGAAAACATTCTCTTAAACACATTTATTTGGGTCAAAACGAATGTTACGTAAAACATCGTTACGACAACCCAAAATCACTAGTATAGGGATTCAAAATTAAAATAGATATACAAATCCCAATACTATATAAAACATTTCCTTTCGGAAATAATTTACTATAACAACAGTGTTACAGTCCACCATTTCCTTATTTCTCGAATACGTCTATTTCAACAATGAATGATGAAATCTGTGGTTTCGATATTTAACACAATTTAATACATCGTTAAACAATTAACTTCATTTGATAATATTCATTTTTCCAAAACACATCCATTTTTATTTAATAATATATTCACTGTCCAAAATCGTGAATACACTTCACTAACCAAATTTAATATTTTCTACACATTTTATTTCAAGGATAATTCGCTATCCGAAATCGCGAATATATCTCCTTTAATAACCTTTTATATTAAATTTATCAAATTAAATTGATTTTGGATTTATAAACAATGTTTATAAATTCCATTTCTATTTATAAAAACTTCGATTTATAAAAATCCCTTTTTATAAATCAATTCAATTTATAACTCAACTTTATACCCAAAATTCGATTTATAAGTTAATTATTTATAAATCTTTTATTTTACAAAAATCTATTCATTTTATAACTTCACGATTTATAAATCGATAAATTTCATTTACTTAAGAAATCCAATCATTCTTCATTTTAACACTTACAAAAACTCGTTTTATAATTCCTATAATTTTAATTTATAAATATCAATTTTATAAATCTTTTGTATAAACCATTTATAATAATTCAAAAATCTCAATTTAAATAAACCAATCCTTTTAATAATTTACAAAACGTTATTTAAAACTTATATAACTCCAAAATTATACTTAAATACTATTTTCCAAAAATATAACTTTTATAACAATAAAATTATAATGTTTATTTATTTTAACAATTCAAAATTTAATAAAACGCATACTTTCAAAAATCACTTTAAAATTCTTTCTAAAAAATCAAAATCATTATTTTAAAACTTCAAAAATGGATCCGATGATGCAACATCACCAAATAGTCAATCACGACAACAAAGACATCATATATCAATATGATAATCAACAAATATCACAATATCTGTAAATTAATCAATATAATTGAGGAATCCAGTTGGATCCCTCCAACCTGTTTCCCTGCATCCAAAGATGTTAGCACAATACCAATTCCGTTCCAATACGGAATATCGCGGTATATGGGATTTATAAAATATTATCCGCTATTATGCGGCGCAATAGGGTCTCATCCGCTATATAATGCGGAAAATCACCTCCAAGAACATAAATAATACCAATTCCACTTTGTAGTGAAATATTCGCGGTATATGTTTTTTAATAAATAACCTCCGCTTACTAACGGCGTATAATGTTTATTTTAACAATCATTAGATAATAATTTATCATCCAAGCATATAATCAACAATTTTAAATCTAACTATTTAAAATGTAAATCGAAATAGATTCGATTGAGTGAGAAGTTCTCACCTTGATTTCAATTTCGTTTTCAACTTTTATTTCGAATAAAATTAAACACGCGTTTAATTTTACCCAAAATTCTCACTAGCTCCAAATGACTCCAATCTAATTCCATTGCGTAGTGCTCGTCAATACGAACCCGTTGCAATTTGTTTCGTAATTTTTCGACCTCGTATGAAAAAGATATGTATTTTTAAAGTTTAAACAATTTATAATATATAAATTAACTACAAATTTATTTTATTTTTTACCCTTTTGATCACGGCTGTTAATTTTGTTAGCATAGATCGTGACCGCGTAAAGCTTCGTTCCTCTTCCAGGTAATCCACGCGAAAAACAAACCCATCCCCCGTTTGCTTCCCCTCGAGGCCGATCACCCTACGTTCGTCGAGAAGTCGATCAGACAACGGCATATCGAAGCCCCACTCCACACACGCCACCGCCCTAAAGGACGTGACACTCGACCCTCCATCGTGCTCGAAAAACGTGTACGAAATTTGGCCCTTTGATCACTAATTGCCGTTGATTCGTTAACTTGTTTTAGATCATAGCCGTTGGATATGACGTACTCACCACCCTCTACAAGTTTGTAGTTGAACTTTTCTTGCATAGATTGATGGATTGAATGATAATAGAGGGAGAAGAAGAGTATTTTTCGGCCATTGAATATTAGAGTGGCTGCTAGGCTGTTGAAACTCTTGGGTTTTATTTTTGTTTGCAAAATGAAATTAATATCGTGCTTATATAGAAATTCTGACGAACACTATTCATTCCGGATTTTCCGAACTCCAAATCTCGCACGGTGACTGGCATTTCTAGGGCTTACCCTGCATTCCGGACATAATGGAACGTGTTTCAGAGGCTAATTCGATCATCTATGCGAGTTACGGCAATGAACGATCGATTTTAAATTAAATCGATTTAAACTAATTTCTATGCGTTTTAGCTTGCCCCGGACAAACCGTAAATCCGATTGACGCGAAATTTGAAACCATACAATAATATAACATTATGGATCCGATGAAACTAGTTTCGTCGAAATCCGAGACTGTTTGAAAAATGGCTATTTTAACTCGTCAATTAAATATTAAAATATTCAATTTTCACAAATTAACTTTAAATTCAATTTTAAAAGTTCTATAACATCATTCTAACTCTAATATGATAAAATAAAATTTTACAAATCATTTTCAGTCATATTTAACCCAATTTCCAATTATTTCTGTAATTTTAACTATTAAATTATCGATTTAATTATCCAATTAAATCCAGATATTCGACATTAAATATACAAATTTTAATTGACAGAAATTCTGGGTCATTACATTGTGTAACTAATCAAGAGATTAATTAAGATAATTGATTAAGGAGAAATTTATTTATTTAATGAAGTAAATAAAAAAAAGGGATTGTTAACTGCAGGTTGAGATTAATCGAGAATGATTAATATTGTGGTTGAATTAAAGTAACTAATTTAGATTAGGATAAATTGACATATAAATGAGAAGTCATTAATTTATATAATTAGTGGCGTAATTAAAAATTGATTAACTAAGATTAGTTGATCAATACTAAGAACTTTATGAGGAATTAGTTATATAAGTGATTAAAGATTAATGTAATTAATACAGTCGATTAATTTGTGAAGTGGTTAAGGATTAATTACCGTTTTGGGTTAAGAATAATTAATTGGTGAAATTAATTAAAGATTATTACTTGAATGTAATTGAAGGATAATTAATCCTGGGTGATTAATTAAGATGAATAATGAAGGGATGATTAATTAATTAATTTGAAATTAATTAATGTTGAATGAAGAAATCTAAGTGATTGAGATTAGTAATTCATTCAGGGTTAATTAAATTAATTTTTTTTGTGATTAAGTTTTGCTTATGGATGATTGAATGGCATTTGATGCTTTGAATGAGTTGATTTCTTTGATACGAAATGTTGTGTATTTCATATGGATAACTTGGGTTAGGATGAAAAATGAGAGTCGAAGAGATCGGGATCGGGTATTGGAAAATACCCGAAACCACTTCGAATTTTTATAAATTGATTTGTGAAATCAATAGGTTGGAATGAAATAATTTGAGTGAATTGACTTATTTTATTTAAGTTTGGTACTTAGAAATTTATATGTGAAATAAGTCTTGTCTATAGTAAATCGTGAATTGGTTAACTTGATATAAGTTACGCTGGGTTTTGTATAAGTTGTTTTGTTTGGATATTACGTATTAGTTGGGTTTACTCACGCTGGTTTCCAGCCTGACCCGGGTGTTACTTTGGTGTAATGCTCGGGTCAGACCGAGTATTACAGATTTCCAGGTTAGGACGTTCTGGATCCCAGGAGGCAAGCTGGATGGCAATATCGTATAGAGTATATTCGTTGTTTTTATATTATTGTTAATCTGAGTCATGATAATTGTAAATATTCAGTGACTGTATATAATGTGAAACTCTGATGTATTAGAATATAACTGACAAATATAATACTCTCTTGTAGATTGTTATTATTTATTATTATATTTTATCCGCTGCGAATGTGAGATGTTTGATGTTTCTGTTCTTCTTCTTCTATCTCTTTCTTCTATTCATAACTATCTGAAATTTTTGGGTGTGGAAATTTCGGGTCGTTACAGTATAAGTGTATATCATTATTCAGTAACTTAATTCCAAGGACCTAATTCACAAACTTTTTTTTACTGGGGTTTTTGTGTATTTTGAAACTTATTAGGGACCTATGCCAAACTGTCCCTATTATTAAATTGATTAAAGTGAATATTAGCCTCAGGTCCCTAATAAGTTTCAAAATACACAAAAACCCCAGCAAAAAAATGTAAATTAGGTCCCTAGAATTAAGTTAATAAGTAATTGCATATAGTTATGCAATTATTCACTGAATAATTGCGGACATTTATGCAATTATATTCAAAAGTTGAATAAATTTATGTAATTTTTTCGGTGAATAATTATGGAAATTTCCGCAATTTTTTGGTGAATAATTGCCGAACTTTACGCAAATTTTGAAAAAATTTGCGGAAATTTCTGCAATTTTTTTATGAATAATTGCGGAAATTTCTGCAATTTTTCAGTGAATAATCGTAGAAATGTATGCAATTTTTGATATAATTGCATAAATGTCTGCAGTTATTCACAGAATAGTTCCATAAGTGTATGCCATTATTCGATAACTTAATCCTAAGGACCTAATTTACAAACTTTTTTTACTGGGGTTTTTCTATATTTTGAAACTTATTAGGGAGCCGTGCCAAACTGTCCCCTGATTAAATCACTTTTTCAATTCCAATTTTATAATTAACAAGTTTTATCGTTTTTGATTACTCATACATTTTCAATAATTTAAAACAAATTTACATATTAATCCAGTGTTAAATATTACACTACTTACATCGTTCAATTTCAACTGCAATTAAATTCAATTAATTATACTTTCAATTCCAATAAATAGATTTAATTTTGATTTAATTCGTTTTATTCAATCAATTATTACTCTATAGACATAGTTTACATTGGTTTATATCTTATTGCATTAATATTTTCCAATTCCATCTTAATTCCCATTGACGTAATATTTAATTACATTTAATTGCAATTGATTTCTAATTTAGTAGACTAAATAAATAAATAAAATATAATTGTCACCATTAACTTTTAATCACATTTATAAGTTTATAATTCACAAACAAATGTCATAACTACTACCACAACACTCCTTTTATCAATTACAATTAATTACATACTATTTCATTAATTTTTACACAATTAAATTATCAATTAGTCCTTTAATCCAATTTATCAATTAATACAAATATTATTACAATTAATTTATAATTTATTACGAATTATTACTCTTTAATCATTTCAATTAATTGGAATTATATTTAAAGCAGTTATTAGTTACCTTAATTTAATACTATTACATTTCATTCCAATTATATTCTCATTATTAAATCACAAAATTTTATTTCTTCCAACATTAAATCACAAAATCTTATAAAAATAACTAATTTTAATTATCTAAAATTATGGATCGTTACATAATTCTTTTGGAGGAAAGGGGAGAATTTAACGACCCGTAATATTCACTCCTTTGATTTGCGAATATTTAACTAATTTTAAATATTCAACTGTAGGTTTTATAATGAAAATAAAACTCTTTTAAATGATAAATAATGATGGTTAAATAGTTTTCAAAATTTGTTTACAAAAGTACATAGTTCGAAGAAAAATAAAAAACGTAACCGGAAATCGTGTTCCGAATTTTCAACTTTTCGATATCTGAAAATAATCGAGTCAATGTAATACACATTTGCAAATAAATTAGGGTATATTTGATATATAAATACGTACTTAAGTTTATTAAAATTTTGATAGGACATTTAATTAAGTTTAAAAAGGTAAAATGGAAATTTTCGTAACATGTCATGTCATTAGCAAACAAAAATAGCAAACAAAAAGTACACTAGCCGTAAATAAATATTGGAACTAAAAAAAGAAGGGGGAGGCAAGATAATTTTCAAAATTTTGAGGGGGGAACAAAGATAGTGATGTGGCATTCATTTAATGGAGGTTATATAAGGTAAGGGTATTTTGGTAGTTAGATTTTTGCAATTTATTTAAAAACAATTTCTAAATATCCTTTCATTTCTATTCTCATTTATAACTCTTTCAAAAATCTTACCTCCATCTTGTTTAATTTTTTCAAGAAGCTTTCATGGCTTCCTATATTAAAATTATAAAATTTAAATTCAAAAATTTAATTTGTTTTAAATATTTTCAAACCTTTGTTTTGAAACTCTTTCTTCTCCATTTTTACTTGCATTTCATTCGGCCATAACTTCCTCCATACAACTCCAAATGGAGATTTTTTTTTTCAAACCGTATGAAATTCCAATAGGTATAACTTTTGTTTGCACACATTTTCAAATTTTGAGTGTAGCTATGTCTAAAATGCATTTCTTTCAGACATGTTTTTGAACTCAGAGATCCAAGTCCAAAAATGGGCCTTCTTATTTGGGTCACAACTTCTTCAGAAATAACTGAAATTAAGTGGTTCTTTTGTCTAAATTGTAGAGGAAATAATTTCATAAAACATTCCTTTTGACCACTTTTACAAAATCCGAGCATTACATGTTCAAAAATAGAAGGGAAGTTGACATATTTTCGAGTATATTTTGTGATTTTCCGAGCTTTTCGAATTCCAAAAAGTTTCAAGTTTTCAAAACATTTCGGTGAGTAAACTTCTTAATTTTTGGGAAAGTTTTTACCTTTATATGTATTGACAAATTGGTGGTAAAATAAGTTATTGTTTTGTTGGATTATTGTGTGATTTGAATATATGTATGGGTTGCTAGATGTGGTTTAGATTTTGACTTGTGAATCGAAGGCTTAAGCGATGTGGTTGGTTATAAAGATGTGATATTTGGTTGTGCTATGATTGTGAAATGTTTATGGATGTTTAGACATGTGTATGTGATGTATGCTAAAAAAATTAACACTTGAACTTTTTAAGTGACATGGAGATTTTTTGTATTCAAACTATTTTAATTACCTTGTTTTGACAAAAAAATTTATATTGTTTTCTAACTTTAGTTTTGCTCCAAAAACTGTATGCTAAGTTAGTAAAGTAATTCAAAGTAAAGGTAAGATTTTTATAGGATATTTAAGATTCTAAACAAATTTGAAAGTTATTGTTTTTAGAGTGATAGTCGTTGTTAACGCTAAAATTTAAACGCTAACACCCTGGTGTATAGGATGTAATTGTGAAAGCACCACCCGTTTGTACGGGAATTAGAAACAAGTAGAAAACTAGCAGAAAAGCAGTAAAAGACACGATATTTATAGTGGTTCAGCTTATAATCAAGCCTACATCCACTTTATCTCCTTTATTACTGATTCGATTACAATTCTTTACAAAACACTTCGATTACAACACATTTTGACGAATAGCTCAAACTTCGATGAAAAGCAATCTCTTGAATCCATGATGAATGATGTAGATCCTTTCTCGGAGTTCATTGTATTGCTTGAATTCAGAAGTGGCAGGGTGTAGTTTTCTTCAAGAAAGTGATGGCCAAAAAGTCCCCTCAATGTTATAGGTGGTTGCGTATTTATAGGCTCTGCTCGGAGTTAGGTCGCAACTTTAGACCGGTCTAAAGTTGGGTCGTAGGTCAGCTCCGGGTTAGGCTAGGTCGCAGGTTATTTTCCTTTTCTAATGCGAGGTCTCCGGTTTTAGGTTGAAGTCCTAGGTCGGGGCTGAGATAGGTTAAGCTCTGGGTCGTTGCCGAGATAAGTATGAACCACTTTACTTTTAGCATTTAGGTCGGCCATTAGTTCGAGTAAATAGGTCGGCTTCCATACTAGGTCGGAATTCTCCTTAGGTCGGCATAGCCTCGTTAGACCGGCATCCCTTCATGCCTTAGGTCGGTAGCACCTTTAGGTCGGCATCCCATCAGGCCTTAGGTCGGCATCCCTTTTAGCCTTAGGTCGGCATCCCTTTTAGCCTTAGGTCGGCATTCCATCAGGCCTTAGGTCGGCATCCCTTTTAGCCTTAGGTCAGCATCCCTTTTAGCCTTAGGTCGGCATTCCATGCTATGTTACTAGGTCGGCACCCGCTTATCTCGTTAAGTCGGTTGACCCTTTAACTCCTTAAGTCGGTGCCACCTCTTGAGTCGCCACTTATTGAGTCGCCCACTTCTTGAGCAGTTAGGTTGCTGGCCTCGAATAGAAGATAGGTCGCTTCATTCTTTAAGTCGTATACCGTTTTGGTCGGGGCGCTGCCCCGCACCCCGCCGGGGGCGCTGCCCCCTGGACCCCTGCGACCTGACCGGTCAGGTCGAACACCGTAAGCGGTGGCGTTGCCCCCGCACCCCCACCTTGGGGGGTTGGCACCCCCCCTGGACCCCCCCTCCATAGGGGATCTTATCTGAAAATACATTCAACATAACTTGCTTTGTTGGGGGGTTGAGTTGACCATCCTTCGAAATGAACTATCATTAGCTTCTCGGTCGATTTTTGATATCACGGCCTTGCTGAAAAAGTGGAGTTAACAGTCGTTATGGATGTAATTTCGCTTGAAAATCTATCTTTTTACAAAATTTTGTTTTATTAACTTAAAGTGTTTTGAAATTGTTTTATAAACTTGAAGTCTTTTGAAATTTTGCTTGAATAAAATTTTGTTTTATTCAAATTGTTTTAGAAGTGCAATGAAATATTTTCAAAAAGGACTTGGAAATTTATCAATTGTTTGATAAATAGTTTTGGAAATATTTTGGAAGTAAAGTCATTTTCTAGTATTTTTGAATACTATGATCTAGATGAAAAATTGATATGGATATTTAGTAAAATATTTCCATTGGAAGGTATGTTTGCGTGAAGTACTGTTTCCCCACTTTTGTGAAAAATGATTTGTGAGAATGTTTTGGAAAGGAATGTGAGATAATTGCAATCTTTGGAAACTACGATGTGATTATGCTCGCCATTGTTGTGATGGTTTTTACGGTGTTTGAGTGCCTCTGATTGTGGCTATTGGGGATGGTAGTCATAAGGCCATACACCAAACATGACTGGCGAGTAGTGGTAGTTTGTAGTTATCCATTGCTAGTTGTTATTTCCTAGTTTTGAAAGATGATTTGAATATTTCGGAAAATAAGTTAAAATGTTTTGAAATGAAAAATTTTAATGCGATGGGAAAATATTTTGAAAAATGATTTTTGTGTGGTGGATTTCAGAAATATTTGGTGAAAATAAGTTTGAATTTTTTTTGAAATGTGATATGTATGATTTGGAAGTAAGATTTTATGTGGACTGTGCTTTTGCAAAAGCTTTGAAAATATTATTAATTTCATTTTTTTATAAAACATCCACCATCTAAAATGTATTTTTGGAAAAAGTAATGTTTCATGATGCTTTAAAAAGAACACCACAGTTGTAAACCTTGATTTTGAAAATCTTTTGTGAAGTGGTTTTGAAAAGGAAATCCACTGCAATTATATTTATTTTGGAATGTAATATTTGAAAAATACCTTAATGTTTTAAAGATATGGCTTTTAAGGTATGTATATACATATTTTGAAAATTATATGTGTTTATGTAAACATTATAGATTTCTCCTAAGAGGAAATTATGGGGGACGCAATTTTCTTAAGTGGGGGTGTGATGCCCTACCTCTATGCTCGCACTAGCCAAGGACACTACGGAGTAATGCCATCAACTAGCATGAAGAATAAGGCTATTGAAGAGCAACCATCTGTGTAATTGCTTTATGTGAGTACCAATATGCCAGATAGTATAACATGCATTTCATTTCAATAGGAAATCCGACATATCGATACAAACTCAAAGCTACTACACAACGGCTATGAGGACTTCGGAAACAAATATAAAATAAGCATAATACAAATCAGTCATGGATATTCATATTACTAAGGCGGAAACCGATATGAATATATCACATAAAAGTGTACATCAAGGTAGTGGTCATGTAAGATTCACTACACCACAAAAGAATAGGTACAAGTGCTAGACAAAAGAATATGTGAACATAAAGGAGTCTCTATCTCGAATGTATACAACAAAAACTACTAAGCTAAGTAGTTAGCCCAAAAGTCGGATGTAGGATCATGATAAGAAGTCAAGTAGAAGCACCTGAAATACCTCAGTCTGACCCGAGTATTATTTAAGAAGAAAATAATAAACAGATCAGTCTAGCTATAAATATCACATAAAATGAGATAGGATAAGAGATATAACAAAAATGTATGATAACAATAATGTCATACTGTGAAAAGTATACATTTAACAACACTAAAATCATACAAAATCTCTAGAATCTCAAACACCAAACAGAACATCATGTTCATTATTTTATTCACCAAACCACAAATATTGACAATATATCAATGCCAATCTCAAAAACTGGTGAAAAACAAATTCTAGAAATCATCAATTAGAAATCCAGAAATCACAAAGGGGGAGGCCTATCACAAATGGGAGCATGAAAACTCACCAACACGTGTATCACAAATTGGTCGCTATCCCATGGTCGCTAGCCATAGAGCCGGTGCAACAATGTATTATATTAACAGTACGCCCGAGGAACCTGAAACTCAAATAATTCAGAACATCGACGTAGTACAGTAACGGTACGCCCGATGAACCTGAAACTCCAATAATTCGGAACAACGGCGTAGTACAATAACGGTGCGTCCGATGAACCTGATAAACCGAAACAACGATGTAGAACAATAATGGTGCATCCGTTGATCCAGATAAGCCGGAATATCGACGTAGTACAATAACGGTACATCCAATTAACCGAACACCAAAAATAACATGGATCGCTAGCCCATAAAAATGACATGAAACTCCAATGAACCCATAGGTCGTTAGCCTATAAAAGAAATGAGACGAAGCTCAATAAAACGTGGTACAGTCCCCATGTGGACAAAGAGACATCGCACACCGCTAGTCCAAACCATAAAATGATCACCATTGATCAACAAAAAGTGTGAATTACACTAAGCTAGTAAACAAATGAGTTTAGCTTCATGTCCCATAACCACTGTCTTAACTTAAATATTTACGAACAAATTGTAGATTTCCACTCGAAAATTGTCACGAGAGTTTCAATCGAACAAGTCTAAGAATTAACCGACAAAGTAAACGCAAGCATTTCATACCACTTGTTTTGCTAAGTCGTTTAATTGAATTTCTTGAACGAATGAGGCAAATGTTTGTATATACTAATAGATTAGAAAACGGTTTTAAAAGGCGAGTTTGATATTGAAAGCAAATGTTGAAATCGTTTTGATGAAAGAGTTTGAATGTTTACTACTAGCATAGAAACCTTTGCATTTTAAAGTGACAAATCATAGAAAACGATTGTAGAAACAATCAATCACCAAAAATTCATATTCGAAGATGTGAATCAAATCCCAAGAAATCGATAATAAATCCATCAAAATGGATATTCCCAAAAATGCTGAAAAAGAAGTCATCAAAGTCGATAAAAATGACAACAACTAATCAGATCAACCAAAATTAATTAACATTGGAAATTCACTCTGTTAACGCTAAAATTTGAACGCTAACACCCCGGTGTATAAAGTGTAGTTGTGAAAGCACCACCCAATGATTCGGGAACAGAGTATAAGCAGAAAATCACAGAAAAAGCAGTGAATAACAACGATTTTATAGTGGTTCGGCTCAATATTTTGCCTACGTCCACTCTGAATATCTTTATTGATGATTTCGTTACAAGTTGATACAATTCTTCCCCAAGTACAATACACTTTGAACTACTAAACACTTTGAATGAGTAGCTTAAACTTCAATGTAAGTGAAGGTCCTCGAATCCATGTCGGATGCATGAGATTTCTTCTTGAAGTTGTTGATAGTGTTCCACGTGTCTTGAAAGCTTTGGGTGTTGAGTTGGTTTTGAATGTAGCAGAGTATCGGCGTTTGAAAAGAATGAGCCAAAGTCCCCTGAATGTTGGAGATGGCTTTCTATTTATAGGCAAATCTGGGTAAGAATTTTTCACCCAAGTCCTAAGTCGTCACCGACTTTAGTTGAGTCGCGGCCGACCTATAGAGGCAAATTCACGGTCTAGTAGAGTTAAGCCGACTTACCTGATTTCATGCAAGTCTAAAGTCGTAAACGAGTTATGGGGCCAGGTCAAAAAATGATGAGGTATCCGATTCGCTTGCTTAGGTCGTGAACGACCCACCATAGGCCTTAGGTCGGTTTTCCCCATGAGTCGGCCAACATCTTTAAAGCATCAAGGTTATAACCCGGTGAGTCGCTGTCCCTGTTAAGTCGGCAATAAGTTGGGTCGTCACTTATTCTGAGTCGGTTCATACGTTAGGTCGGCAACAAGCTAAGGCTGTTGAGTCGGAACTTCCTTTGAGCTTTAAGTCGGTCTGCTTCTCAAGTCCCTTAGGTCGGTATCCTTCTTAAACCTTATGCAGTTAGGTCGGTCTTCCATGCTAAGATACTAAGTCGGCATCCCTTGTTAAGTCAGCGGAGTGTTAGGTCGTCCTCCTTTAAGGCATTAAGTAGTTAGGTCGGTGCCCATTCGAGCCTTAGGTCGGCATCCTTTGTTAAGTCGGCAGAGTGTTAGGTCGTTTACTATCTTAGATCGGTGAGCCACGGCCGAGGCGAGGTTAACATTTGCCCCTCGAAGCATGCGCCTAAAGGTTAGGTCGTATGCTTCGATACTCTTTAACCCGTTCCTTTTTTAGATCGGTAGGTCGTAAACGACCTAACAGTTAGATGGCCTAAGTCGCTTCAGTCTCTACCTTAGTGAGATATAAGTCGTCCACATTCTCTTCTTTTTCCTCTTTATTACTTACTCCCTTGTTCGATTCCGCCATTAAATGTTTCTCAAGCTCCTAAAGGCGATCTCATCCCATCTGATCATCTATAACCTCTACCGTTAATCGCGTAGGTAATCTCATTCCTCTTCTGATTGTAGGTCACTGTCGATTCGTAAACCTTGTTGCTCAAACTCAAATTGTTCCTTTGCACGTCGCCCCATCACGAAATTCATCAAACTCATAATCGACAAGGTGTAGGTTGCTCGAGGTGATCATTGGTGCAACAAAGGCAGTTTACTACCTCAAGTTAGATGATTTCTAATGGCATGGCATTGAACTTGTGACAATTTTTGAATCGTATTATTGGGTGATTGGTTGGTCATGAATGGAGGCGGCTGCTAATGGAATGGTTATTGGGTTAACGGGTTGGTGGAGTGTGATGTTGGTTCGGAAGCGAGTTAGTGAATTTGGGCGGCTTAGTCTTGGCCGACCCGGGTCTTAGTGACCTTAAGTCGCGGCCGAGATAATACTTGGAGAAGTTCTTGCCCTTTTGGATCGGAGCTTACTTTCTTATCTCTTCCTTGGGACCTAGAGGACTGAGCTGCCGAACTAACTTTGACTCTGACCCGTTACCGACCTAGCCTTATCTCGCGAATGACTTTTAAAGTCGTATCCGACCTAATACTTGAGCTTTGGATGTGTCGTCATCTAGGGGACCAGTCCCACTTTGAGTATTTGACTTGAACTGCCGAACTAAGCTTGCCTAAATTCAGAACTGCCCCAACTTTAAATTTGCCTGAATCCCATTGTATTATTTCACAGACCGTATTAACTTATAAGCTGCCAACCTGTTGAAAATCACAAACAAAGAAACCAAGGCGAAAATACTGCCATTGACTGCCCACATCAAATGACAGATTAGTCGAGACGAGACAAGCAACTTAAATATATTGCATGAAATGTTTGTGAATTAATCAACTAAAGTTAAACATTGATGTAAAATATCAACAATCTGAACTGATTTGTCTGCATCAATATTATACTTGCATATTTAGGCTTAAAACAATAATCCCTGGGTTTCATAACTAACAAATGCTTGCTAGTTTTCATTCCAGTTATATTTGTTTATTGCTTTGTTAATTTTATACAACACCTCACACACATTTTAGGAAACGTGCACCTTGATGTTTGAATATCCAGTTATTTATGTAGAATGACTTCTCATCAAGAAGAAATGGCATCAAGAGGAAGAAACTTTTCCGGTAGCTCTACCTATAGAGAACCCTCCAGAGAGAACTCCAACCATTCTAACCCCGAGAGCATTTACTCAGCTGCGCACTCAATTTGGTTTTACTGAAAGTGATGTCTTGCTCCCTGGGCCAAGTGATACTGCCGACAGTCCTCCCCATGGCTTTATTGCAATCAATCGTCAAATGTGTTTAAGCGGAGCGATCCCTCCTTTTAATGACTTTCTCCGAATTCTTCTCCTTCGGTTGTCAATCTCTCCGTCCCAACTTCATCCTAATGGTTATGCCATCTTGATGGGGTTGTGCATTTTGTTCAGAAGAACTTTTGATCGCTTACCAAGTTTTGAAGAAATTCGTTACTTATGCTCGTTTGCAAAGAGTAGAGATCATCCTTCCCTTATAATTGTGAGGAGTGCTAGAAACCGCAAACTTATTTCTGACCTTACCGAAAGCGTTCATGGATTTCTGAACCAATTTTTCTTTGCTCGCTGCCCCTAAGGGTTTTATGCCGATTGGAGAGTAGGAAGTAAGATTACTTGTCTCCATTTTTAAACTTTCTCGAGATCCGAATTACCAATTGCTAATTTCATTCTTTGCTCTTTTCAGCACTTCCTCTTCCCTCTAGAGATCCGGTCCATAAGCAGACTTTTGATAGACTGAGTGCCGTGGCCGTAGCAGAGAGAAGCATCAAGTTTTTGTTGGGGGATGAATTATTGCACCAATGCGGGCTTTTACATACTTCTCGTTCTACACATCCTCATGAAATCCCAGACTCCCCGGCTAGAGCATTGGATGCCCCAGTTTCTACAGATACATCCATACCAAAAGGACCTGCTCCCGAGGCTTCGCTAGTGAAGTGCTCCACTTCTGTTGATCTTGCGGGGCCATCTGACGAACTTGCCCCGGTTATTGAGGAAGAAGAGCCTCAGGGATCTCCCCGACGTTCACAGAAATCCGGCGAAGAAGCCGAGAAAACTAGCCTTGCCAAGCAGAGCAGGGTGATACTTTCGAAGGGCTGAGCGACCTCTTTGCCACCTCGCAAGAGATCTTTAAAGATGATCCTATCACTACCGGGGTTTCTTCTTCAGTAGTCGAAGCAACTTCCATCCTGCAATAGACTCCGTCAACTCAAGAGTTGACGCTAACTATTACACCCACAACCACTCCTCAATTAAAGAGTGGTTCGTAGTTTGATGCGCGTAGTTTGCACATCACACACACTTAGAATTTTTTTGGCACTTTTATGTTTCTCACTTTTTGTACTTTGAAGACCTCTAAAACTTATCTCTTTTTATTTCAGATTCTCCGATGGGGCGCAGCAGCTCATACTACGATGATTTCCAACGCTACGGGAGGCGTAGCCAATATGATTATAGGCGTTACCTCCCCTCTTACAGAGAATCCGATGAAGAAAGAGCCGCCCGAAAGGCTCAAGAGAAGAGGGCTCAAGAGGAGCGCTATGAAAGAAGAGAGAGGGAAGAGCGCCACGATTCTTCACAGAGAGGTGACGATTCCCATAAAAGAAAAACCCATGATGACAGAGGAAAATGTCATATGGTTGAAGATTCGAGCAAGCGAGCCCGACATGGTGAGAAGCACACCACTACAACTCCTGAAAAGGTTACTGCCCCCGCCTCGCTTGACATTCCTTCCGGCTCTCCCGCTCTCGGGAAGACAGACATCCAAACAATAATTAGCAGGCCCAAATTCCAAGTTGGACCGGGCCCAGCCACTTTGCAAAGTCGGTTTCCACAGTGGTGTCGGAAGGGAGTGAGGTTCGACCTTGACTTGGTTCCCATTAACAAGTCTGCCATGTTACGAAATCTCGACGCCGTCAAGCTTGATATTGAGACGATGTCGAACTGGCAGAAACTTGTTGACGAGCTTCAGAGGGTTAATCGTGCAAACATAGAGGCCATGCTCACTATGGAAAATGATAAAGCCGAATGGCAAAAGGTGCTTGAGCAACATGACACCGAGATGAGAAGCATTGCTTCTTACAATGAGGAGCTTGAAGCAAAAGTTGAAGAACTGAAACAAGAGCTTGCTGCTTCCTCTACTTCTTATTCTCAAAAAGAAGAAGTGCTCCTAAAACAAGTGAGAGATGCTCATGCCAGCCAAAGGGATGCCGAAGACAGGCTTGAAGTGCAGAAAAGAATTAGTGAGGGCTATGTCGCTGACATTGAAGAGCTTCGGAAGAAAAACAGCTCCCAAGAGGCGGAGATTCAAATGCTGAAGCTTTAACTTTCTAAAGCTGAAATGGAGCGTGATGAGGCCGTTGCCGGCAAAATTGCAGCTGAAGATTCTCACGAGGCAACGAGGGCCAACATCAGCTCAACATTATCTGATTTCTATCTGCACAGCATTTTGGGGCGTGGTTGCCTCGCTTTTCTAGGCCCCAAGTATGAAATTACACTGGCTGAAGTTTGGGAGGCCGCACTTGATATGCTCGGTGGTAGCGGCGCTGGCTATGCTGAGTCAGCTCTTGAGGAGCACTATCTTGATGATGATGCTCGTGCCGCTCTCGCTAGGGGGAGAGAACAGCTTGCAAAATTAAGGGCTGAAACAGCGGCAGGGGAATATTCAGGAAAAATCACCTCAACTGCTCCAATTCAACCTTCTCCTTCAGCCGAAATTGACATTATCGGTTCTAGTTCTCATTCCCCATCTCCTACTAAAGTCACCACTGATATTACAAGCATACAAGGTGGAGATGAGGGCGGCGAGAGTGCCGAGGCACAGGCTTACGAAGTTGACGTCAGAGAACCGACTTCTGCAGGTTACCCTACTGACAATCTTGCCCAAGTAGACTGCTCATCTGTTTCTTATGAACTTGATGAGCTTTTTGACTACTTCTTGAATCTCAGCGAACCTTTATCTCCTCTTTTTGCTGACTTGAACTTTTTTCCTTCTGCAGAGAAAACGTCGGGCATTGTTCAGGCTTCTCCTCCTCCAATTATTCCTTCCCCGCCTCTTAAGGTCACTTCTCCTTCTGCTTCGCAACCCGGGTCACAAGAGGAGCAAATAGAAGCTCTTCACGGCTTAGATGATCCCGTTGCTTCTCAAGATCCGAAAGGAGAAGAAACTGGAGGAAGCGAGAGGACTCCAGAACCAATTGGCTCCGACGCTGAACCGTTATCCAAACTTCTTTCTCCAGGGAGTGGGTCTTCCTCCAAGAAGAGAGGAAAGCAGGGAGTTTCCAAGAAGAAGAATAAGAAGGGATCTTTAACTGGCGAAGAAGAGATGGAAGAAAGTTCGATCGAGCCCCTTTCTCCTCCATCCCCTACTCTTACAAGCCGGCCTAAAAAGTTGGTCATTCGGCCAGGTGCGGGCTCAAAAGGTGGGTGGAAGAAGAAATGATGGCTCTGGTTCTGTGGCTTTCATATCGCTTTTTTGCCTTTTTTGCATGCAATGACCGGAAATTGTGCGGGTACCGACCCCCCGCTTTTCTTTTGTTGTTTTTTTTTTACTTTGGAACCTGTACCTGTATATAAAATAGTGTTGAATAAAATGATTCTTTTTCTTTGTACAAACTTCTGTCTATATCTGAGAATGCATTTACTATTCATTTTTGTACAAGTTTCTTTGTACGATATTGCAGTGAGCTTGTGGTATATATTGTTCGAGCGCAATTTTACCGATGTAGTTATGCCATGCTGCCCCTATACCATAAGCCCATTGTAATATTTTATTTTATGAGGAACTTGTGCTTTTATTTTTTAGAGAATAATTATTCCACATTTGGAGGAATATGATTTCATTAAAAAATAGAGCACAAATAAGTTTCTACGCTTCAACCTTCGAAGATATCACTCTTTATTTTGTGCATATACACATTTTATTGAATGAAATCTTCTATGTGGTAAAGTGGGTATTTGTAAGGTACTTCAACTTCTTTTTGAGGAAGAGAATTTTCTAGAACAAGTAATTCACTCTTCCTTTGAAAGTTAAAGTGTGCTTTTAATGAGGATTTTTTTTAACTTGCCACAGTAAAGAGCTTCTTGATTTTTGTTTCTTTGAAAAGTTGCACCTCTGAGGAGGACTTTTTCACGTTTCAACACTTGGAGGTTTTACTTCAATCTTGGTGAAACGTGTGCCTCCGAAGAGGTCTTTCTGCTTGATTGTGCCTCCGGGAGGAGGTCTTTTCATTTCTGCCTCTAGGAAGAGGTCTTTCTATCGTGCCTCTGGGAAGAGGTCTTTCTGTTCCTGCCCCTTGGGAGAGGCTCTTTTTTTTTTTTTACCATTTCATCTCTGGTGAAGTGAAACTTCGAAGAGCGGCTGTTGCACTTCAACTCCTGGCGAAATGGGCCTCCGAAGAGGGCTTTTATTTTGTTTTACATTTCAACTCTGGTGAAGTGAAACTCCGAAGAGCGGTTGTTACACTTCAACTCCTGGTGAAATGGGCCTCCGAAGAGGGCTTTTATTTTGTTTTACATTTCAACTCCGGTGAAGTGAAAATCCGAAGAGCGGTTGTTACACTTCAACTCCTGGTGAAATGGGCCTCCGAAGAGGGCTTTTATTTTGTTTTACATTTCAACTCCGGTGAAGTGAAAATCCGAAGAGCGGTTGTTACACTTCAACTCCTGGTGAAATGGGCCTCCGAAAAGGGCTTTTATTTTGTTTTACATTTCAACTCCGGTGAAGTGAAAATCCGAAGAGCGGTTGTTACACTTCAACTCCTGGTGAAATGAGCCTCCGAAGTTTTCTGGAAGTTAATCTCTCATGGTTGGAGGGTCATGACTCCTCCAATCTTTTTTGGTTGAGTAGAGAACTTTCTTTTTTGCGGCATATGCCTCGTTAGAGGTCTTTATCCTCCGAAGAGTTGTGCCTCCGAAGAGGACTTGTGCCTCCGAATAGGGCTTTAGTTGTTTCTTGTCCACTTGCTTATGCCTTTTCAGTGATCCTCTATTTTTTTTTCCAGCTCGTACTTCCTTCTCTTACAAGTAGTTTGTTTAATCTAAAGAAGTGTACTTCATCGCTAGGCCAGTTCGCGAGAACGGACATAGGCTTCTTGATTGGAAGTTTGTTTGTTCAAACTTCTCAATTTATTAGCTAGAGCCCGTTTTCGTCGAAATCATTGACCGTTCAATTGAAGCACTTCTTATCTAGGATTTAAATTCGGGAATTTTGTGACTTGGAATTTGTTTGTTGAATGATAACAAGAATCACTTGGTCTTGTAATGTGCAAGTTTTGTTTTCGTTGCCTGCAAAAATTTAAATCGACATTTCAGTAATACATTTAATGTACTTTTCATATCAAAAATAAAGCAAACATGTAATAATAATAAGGAACACAAGATTTATAGTGGTTCGGCCAAGAATTTGGGCCTACATCCACTTTATAGTATTTCATTATTCACTTGCATCGGTTTTACAATCGCTTTCAATTACAGGAATCATACATTCATAATTCTTTTTATAATATTTCAACAAAGCTATCAAGTAAAGTATGGACGCAAGTAATTGTTGTTCCAAGCTCTTGGAATTTGATCTCCTTCGACAGTAGTGAGTTTGAATGTGCCGTCAAGAAGCTTCTGACCTATGACATATGGTCCTTCCCAATTTGGCCCAAACACACCTGTCGCTGTCATAATTCTCTTTAGGACTAGATCTCCAATCTCAAAGCTGCGTTGACGAACTTTGGAATTGAAATGTCTAGCTATCCTTTGTTGATGAGATGCGATTCTGAGCTCAGCCTCTTCTCTTTTTTCATCAAGGAGATCTAGTGCCTCAAGCTGTAGTTTTTCATTCTCCGCTTGATTGAAATGGATTCTTCTATGTGAAGGGACCTCTGTTTCTACCGGAATCATTGCCTCCGATCCGTATGCCAATGAAAACGGAGTATGCCCAGTCGCAGTTTTGTGGGTAGTTCTGTATGCCTATAGTGCTAGCGGTAGCTTATCGACCCAACCAACTTTTGCTCTTTCAAGTTGCTTCTTGATGGTTGACTTGATAATTTTATTTACTGCTTCCACCTGCTCGTTTGCCTGTGGATGAGCTACTGCTGAGAAGCTTTTTCGGATTTTGAATTGTTTGCAAAAATCTTGGAATTCTTCACTTTCGAACTGAGTACCATTGTCTGTAATTATTTTTTGAGGCACACCATATCTGCAAATGATACTTTTAGTCACAAAACTTATCATCTTTTTTGAGGTGATAGTAGCCAGTGGTTCAGCTTCTGCCCACTTAGTAAAATAATCTACAGCAACAATGGCATATTTAATTCCAGATTTGGCAGTTGGTAACGGTCCTACAAGGTCTATTCCCCATATTGCAAACAGCCATGGACTGACCATCTGTGTGAGTTCAGTGGAAGGGGCTCTAGGAATTTTGGCGAATCTTTGGCATCTGTCACATTTTCGGGAATAGTCTGCTGCATCTCGATTAATTTCTGGCCAAAAATATCTGTATCGGAGAATCTTTTTCGCTAAAGTTTGACCACCTAAATGATCACCACATTCTCCCCCATGCACCTCAGCTAGGATTGTTTTGGACTCTTCCCTAGATACACATCGAAGTAACGACATTGAGAATCCCCGTCTGTATAACTGGCCATCCTGGACTATATAGCGAGAGGCTTTCCTCAGTAGCTTCTTTCGTTCTTTTGAATTTTCCGGTAAAGAGCCATTGAGCAGATATTCTGTTATTGGAGTCATCCATGATTCTTTCTCTTGAGACACGCTCATGATCCAATCAATATCCATCTCATCAATGCTCGGAGCCGACAGGACCTCCACTGGAGTCAACCCCAGAAATTGAGCTTCGCCTGTGCTAGAGTACTTTGCGAGAGAATCTGCTTTCGTGTTTTCTTCTCGAGCAATATGACTTATCATGTAATGATCGAAATCACCCAGGAGTTCCCAAGCCTTTGACAAGTAGGCGGGCAGATTTCCCCCTTTCGCTTGGAATTCCTTCTTGACTTGGCATACAATAAGCTGAGAATCACTGAAGATCTGTAATGCTCGGATGTTTAGTTCTTTAGCAATCCTTAAGCCAGCGATAAGGGCTTCGTATTCTGCTTCATTGTTTGTTGAAGGAAATTCCAATCTTAGTGCATAACATAATGATCGACCTTCAGGGGTCTCAAGTACAACTCCGGCTCCAGAACAGTAGTCGTTTCTCGCGCCATCGACATATAACTTCCATTGGATTGGGGAATCGTCGATCGTTTCCTCCTCACTGTTACCCTTATCTGTGAATTCTGCAATGAAATCCGCTAAAGCTTGTCCGTTGATTGCTTTTCGTGGATGATAAGTGATGTCATATTGACTGAGTTCAATATTCCACTTTAGAAGACGACCCGAAGTCTCAGGGCGAAACAGGACTTGCTTTAAAGGTTGATCAGTGAGGACTCTGATAGGATGAGCTTGGAAATATTGCCTCAACTTCCTGGATGCAATCATTAGGCAATAGGCGAGTTTTTCCAACTTAGAGTAATTCATCTCTGCCCCAGTGAGTCTTTTGCTGATATAGTAAACTGGATGTTGAATCCTCTTGTCTTCTCGTATCAGCGCTGCACTTAAAGCATGAGATGATACTGCCAAGTATATAAGAAGATCCTCGCCATCGCCAGGCCTAGAAAGTATTGGAGGCGTTTCCATATGGCGAATCAATTCATCAAAGGCTTTTTGGCATTCGGGAGTCCAATCAAAGTTTTTCTTTCCTTTCTTTAGGGCGTCAAAGAATGGGATGCATTTATCTGTGGCTTTGGAAATGAACCGACTCAAGGCGGCGACTTTTCCATTGAGACTTTGCAATTCCTTCTTCGTTCTAGGAGCTTTGACTTCCTTTAAGGCGGTAATTTGAGCTGGACTAGCCTCAATGCCCCTAGCGCTCACGATGAAACCTAAAAACTTTCCGGATTCCACTCCAAATGAACATTTTAAAGGGTTGAGCTTCATTCCGTATTTTTCGGAGGACTGCGAACATGTCTGCTAAGTGTTCTATGTGATCCACTACTTTCTTAGACTTTACTAACATGTCATCGACGTAGACTTCCATAGTCTTGCCCAATTGCGGTTTGAACATAGCATTAACAAGTCTTTGGTATGTTGCCCCTGCATTCTTCAGCCCGAAGGGCATAACTCTGTAGCAGTAAAGACCAACGTCGGTGATAAAGCTCGTGTCCTCCTGATCTGGCTCATGCATCATGATCTGGTTATATCCAGAGTCGGCATCCATAAAAGATAACAATTCGTGTCCCGCTGTTCCGTCTACCAGTTGATCGATCCTGGGTAATGGGAAGCAGTCTTTGGGGCAGGCCTTGTTTAGATCTGAAAAATCGATGCACACTCTCCATTTTCCGTTGGCTTTCTTAACCAGCACTGGATTTGAAACCCAATTCGGATAGGTAGATTCTTTGATAAAGTTATTCTCCATGAGCCGATCAACTTCTTCTTTTAACGCTGCTGACCTTTCTGGACCTTGAGTTCTCCTTTTCTGCTTCACAGGTGTAAATTTTGGATCAATATTCAGAGCGTGTACTGCAACTTCTGGGGATATTCCGCACATATCGGCATGAGTCCAAGCAAAAACATCCAAATTTGCCTTTAAAAAAGATATTAAGATATTCTGAATTGACACATTAAGTTGTGAACCCACATTCAACACCTTGTTTGGGTCCTTTGGGTCAACAGGTACTGGTATTGTCATTTGCACTGGTACCACTCTATTCTCCCCTGCACTGGCTTTTCTAGGATCCATCTCTTTCCGTGCTCCGCTGTGCTCACCAGTGCAGGGTCCGCCTTGTAATTGCTACAAGGCTGGTTCTTTGATGCGGACTGGGGTTGCCGCATCCTTTCCCATTTCTCTTTTCCTTGTTTCTCGTAGCTCTGTCAGATAACACTCCCGCCCAGCATTTTGATCCCCTTTTATAACTCCCACTCCATTATCTGTGGGAAATTTAATGGTGAGGCACCATGGGGCCAGAACAGCTTTGAATGCTGCGAGAGTTGGACGGCCAAGGAAAGCATTATAAGCAGAAAATTCGTCGACAATCACAAAAGTTTGCTTGCGGACCACTTTTCTTTCTCCCTCTCCAAGTTCTACAAGCAAATCAACGGTTCCTATCGGCTGTTTTGGCTCCCCAGTGAAGCCAGCGATTTTCTACGATGAGGCTTGCACATCAGCCATAGGGATCTTCATTTGGTCGAATGTTTTCTTGAAGAGGATATTGCAGGATGCGCCACAATCAATGAGAACTCTTCTGACAATAGCTGGCCCGATACCAGCCGAGATGACTAAGGGATCCAAGGTAGGAGCTTCAATACCTGTGGAATCCCTGGCTCTGAACACAATATCATCATTGAAAGTTCTTTGTTGCTTCAGGGGCGTAGCACCTTCCAAAACAAATACATCTTCCTCGGTCGGTACATACTTCAAAGCTCGGGTATACCTTTCCATCTCACCCCAGCTCCTGCCTGCTGGGTGAGGTCCTCCCGTAATGACATTGATAACAGGCCTTCCGGATTCATGCCCTGCAGTCTTCTCACTTGTCCTGGGTTGATGAGCAGGAGCTCGTTGCCCCTGACTAGTCGAAGCGGGATTGCTGCTATTCTTTTCCACAAATTGCTGCAGCTTGTTTTCCCTTATCAATTCTTCAATCAAAATTTTCAATTGGCGGCATTCATCGGTATCATGGCCGGGTTGATTATGGAAGCGGCAAAACTTTTCGCTTTGTACATCTTTTTTTCCGGTTCTCAGAACGGGAGGTTTAGGATAATCAACAGAATCTTTAGTGGCAAGGTAAATACGCTCCGGCGTATCCGATAAAGGGGTATATTCCGATGGCTTGAAGGAACGAGGCTTCTTCAGATTTTTATGTTTCTTCCCATCGTTATTTTCCCTTTTCTGTCCTACAGATTCATTCTTGCGTGGAGCAACAACGTTATCTTCAGTTTTTTCCAATGCTGCCTTTACCAGTACCGGACGGCTTTCCAGGCGTATGAACTCATCTGCTTTCTTGTAGAATTTTTCAAGGGAATTTGGTTCCTTCATGTTAAGCCATTTTCCAAATTCGCTCGACTTGTCGATGGCCCTCATCAGATAGGTCAAGATCATCCGTGGTTCTGCATTGTCTACCTCGGCCAGTGCTATATTAAAGCGATTCAAGAAAGATCTGATAGTTTCCCCTGGATTCTGTTCTAAACTTGACAACGACATGATATCTTTGGCTTTTGAAGCGTATAGTCTGAACTGCTCCTTGAATTTCCGGGTTAGGTCAGAAAACTGATCTATAGACCGAATTGGTAGCTTGGTGAACCAAAGCAGAGCTACACCTTCCAAATATACAGGAAAATATCGACACTTTATTTCATCAGAAGCTCTGGCACCTGTCATGTGCCAATCATACTTATATAAGAATTCGTTCGGATCACTTGTTCCTTTGTAAGCTGGGATAGTTGGAGGGACGAACTTCCTTGGGAACTCAGCCTTTAAGATCCTTTCGGTAAACGGGGTTTTACTTGGAGCAAAACCCCATTCCTTCTCGTCTTCATTCCTTTGCATGCTTTCTTCCATGATTTGTCGAACCATTTCAGAAAGATACCCCTCATCATTTCGAGCTTTAGATCCACCAACTTCAGGAAATGTCCGCTCAAAGGGGCTGGCAGCCCTCTCAGGAATGTTTCTTTCTTCATCCTCATGAATGTTGCCAGCAAAGTTCCTTTCATTACCCGTTGGTTGACGGTTTACCCCAAGCAAGTCATTCAACTTATTCAAAATTAGGGCATTTTGGGTATTCTGAGCTTCCAATTGTGCACTTTGGGCATTTATCTGCTGGTTCAGCCCTAAGATTACAGCATCCAGCTCCGCTTTTGTAACCCCAACAGGTGGAGTGGCTTGATTAGGTACCGGGGAAGCGGAGGTTCCCTCTTGAACATTTCCAGATCTAACAGATCTACTCTTTCTCCCCGGAGCCATGATTTCAGATAAACTTCTAGTCTTCAGAGAGGTTACTTCAACAAACTTTCATGGAGCAATGATGATAATTGTCCTGAGTTCAATTCTCAGTGGAAGCACCAAAAATGTTAACGCTAAAATTTGAACGCTAACACCCCGGTGTATAAAGTGTAGTTGTGAAAGCACCACCCGATGATTCGGGAACATAGTATAAGCAGAAAATCACAGAAAAAACAGTGAATAACAACGATTTTATAGTGGTTCGGCTCAATATTTTGCCTACGTCCACTCTGAATATCTTTATTGATGATTTCGTTACAAGTTGATACAATTCTTCCCCAAGTACAATACACTTTGAACTACTAAACACTTTGAATGAGTAGCTTAAACTTCAATGTAAGTGAAGGTCCTCGAATCCATGTCGGATGCATGAGATTTCTTCTTGAAGTTGTTGATAGTGTTCCACGTGTCTTGAAAGCTTTGGGTGTTGAGTTGGTTTTGAATGTAGCAGAGTATCGGCGTTTGAAAAGAATGAGCCAAAGTCCCCTGAATGTTGGAGATGGCTTTCTATTTATAGGCAAATCTGGGTAAGAATTTTTCACCCAAGTCCTAAGTCGTCACCGACTTTAGTTGAGTCGCGGCCGACCTATAGAGGCAAATTCACGGTCTAGTAGAGTTAAGCCGACTTACCTGATTTCATGCAAGTCTAAAGTCGTAAACGAGTTATGGGGCCAGGTCAAAAAATGATGAGGTATCCGATTCGCTTGCTTAGGTCGTGAACGACCCACCATAGGCCTTAGGTCGGTTTTCCCCATGAGTCGGCCAACATCTTTAAAGCATCAAGGTTATAACCCGGTGAGTCGCTGTCCCTGTTAAGTCGGCAATAAGTTGGGTCGTCACTTATTCTGAGTCGGTTCATACGTTAGGTCGGCAACAAGCTAAGGCTGTTGAGTCGGAACTTCCTTTGAGCTTTAAGTCGGTCTGCTTCTCAAGTCCCTTAGGTCGGTATCCTTCTTAAACCTTATGCAGTTAGGTCGGTCTTCCATGCTAAGATACTAAGTCGGCATCCCTTGTTAAGTCAGCGGAGTGTTAGGTCGTCCTCCTTTAAGGCATTAAGTAGTTAGGTCGGTGCCCATTCGAGCCTTAGGTCGGCATCCTTTGTTAAGTCGGCAGAGTGTTAGGTCGTTTACTATCTTAGATCGGTGAGCCACGGCCGAGGCGAGGTTAACACACTCAAAAATAGCCTAAACAGGCAAAAATGAACAGTTCCAGATGTCTGAGGGTCAATCCAGACGTCTGGATTTTGTGACGACCTGTCTCCTCGACCCTCAGAAATCGACATTAATACAACCACGGTATTCGTGTGCCGTAAATCCAAGTGCCGGGGAGGTAGATTATCGGGGTGTAAAAGAAATTAAATTTAGAAGATAATACAATGATAGAATCTCACATCACATTCAACATTTTAATTATACATAAACGATCAGAGTCAAATACAGATCAAACTGGAAAGTTATAATTGGTTATCCGTATACATGCTGGGTAATACATACTACATGACACAGTGAAAAATGGGTAGATATCTACATAAGGTACTTCAGCTTCATAGCTCCAAAAGACTTCTCCAAAATGCTCCCCAACATGCTCCAAAATGCTCCTAAGGTATCCTGACTACACGGCTGCCCGAAAAATAGGGCACCTAGAGTTTAAGCAAAAAACAAACTCCGGGTCAGTCATGGGACTGGTATGAGAACTAAAAGTACGATGTTTTGAAAACAAAAAGGTATCTCATAAGACCACGCCGCACATAAATACGGAACGGGTTTTTACCTTATGATAACCAAAAATCTTTATTGCGCAAAATTTAGGGATATTATTTTTAATGACATTCTTTAAAAATAATTTCAAATAAACTTATTAATCTTAGCTGAAATGGTTACCCATTAGCATTTCGAGGCTATTCATTATGCCAATACAAACAAAACCGTAGGTTCTTATTGGAGAATCGATTTGCATACAAATGACCAGGTGAAAGGACTACCTTCCGATGGATACACCTCTAGATGGATTCCCCGAGGCACAGAACATCTGCCCTCTACCAACACAAGACCGACCAACCTCTGTAACTAGATAGTACCGAATATGTCATCCCCCGGTCATTACCGACTTTTATCCGAGAGCTCTCTTCGCATACATTCACATTAATTTACATCCCGAACGTCATAGCAGGAAGAAATATATCTAGAAGGGGATGATCATACCCTACTTGGGAATGACCCACTTAGCCTTGCTGCATCTAACCCTGTTTTAGTCATTTCCGGTCGATGAGGCTCGAGGCTACGATTACCTTTTCACATTGCACATCTTCTTTCCTTTTGAATGCCACATTGCCATTCCACATTCACACGACTGATTTCTACAAACGTATAACTTCTTGAGCTCGTATGTCTCGAGAAAGGGTGTTAAGCTAAGAGAAGGTGTCTACTCCGCCACCGACTAATATACATTTATAGAAACCACTCATTATGATTTGGAATGCAAGGTCAGACATTCATCCATACAAGTTCGTTATGCGACCAAACGAAACCGATGACACTTTCCTCGGCCATTACTAAGGGAGAAGCCCTTGTGGTTTTAAGGTTTTTCATAACAAAGAGACCACTGCTACAATATAGTGCATCGGGAGTTTATCCCTAACTAATCAACAAGTAGTCCCTCTTATTATTCGTCTTAATATCTCCGTCTTCAAACATCTTCATTCTTCGAATACATAAACTGGTTTGAAGTGGTTTTTGGATAGGAATCAACCAAATCCGACCCCGGTTTCTTCGAAATCCAATAATCGATAAACATGATGTACTTAGGTGATTGTTTTTTTGATTCATTAATTTTCCGTTACTAAAATATCTTCGAGAGATATATATTTCCAAAATATTCATTTAGTGAATACGGAATCATTTAAACCTCATTTTAGAATTTTCCTCAAATCATTTTTAAAGAGTATCTTTTGAGAAAATGGGATTATGGAAATCATTCTACTTTTATTCAAAATCAACTTCCGTATTCAACGAGTGCTATGGGCAGGATAATGGTGAGATCCCCTTTTAAATTCCAAGAATAGGACAAGTCCCCTCTTCGGATTTTAATAATGAGTATAAGAAGATATTTCCATAAAATCCAAGTTGAGCATCTGGGCTTTCCTTTCGATATGTTCCACCCCTCGCCTAAAAGAGAAAACCGAGACCATGTAAGTTCAGGGCACTGGTTGCTCCATCCCTAATCTTAGTTACACACCTTGTTTTCACTTTTAGATCTCACAGGCGGGACAAATGTACTAGTCGTTTCCGCATACTCATTTTCCCATTTTAAACCACTTAACTATTTGTTTAACCATCTTTGAAATAATGTTAAATTGTTCAAATTTCTTTTTGAAATTCTATATAATTTACTTAAAAACATTTACTAAGGATTTGGGAAAGAATTGTTCAGTTTCAACCTTTATTTCAAAAGTAATTGAAAACGTTGCGTTGAAAATAGTGTTACAAAAAGTGCTTTAAAAGCTATATTCTTTAAAACAACTTTCATATCATTTAGAAAACCATCTTTTCAACTTAAATCACTTTTAAAATATTTTTAAAGATTTTTAGAATTTATTTCATATTTTTAAAACGATTATTTTATCAATTTCCAACTTTGGTCATTTAGTGCAAAAACAGGATTTTTCTTGAAAATTGATTTTGCCATATTTCAAAATATACAAGATAAAATCTTGATTTTCTTTTTATGAAAGATAAAACATTCTCCCCCTTTTTGATTGATGACAATACTTATGTGATGAAGTAGTATAATTGTAATTCTCCCCCTGAATATATGGTGACTTTTCTGCAAAAACTTGTTAGCTTTTTTATATTTCACCCCCTTTGTCATCGACAAAAAGGAGAGTTTAACTGATGATATATATTATATTTCACATAAGTGTTAACATAGAACAATATAAAACAAAATAACTACTACTTATAATGTAAGGTATTAGAAAAATTAACATTTAAAGCATGCGATACCCAGGCTTCTTATAATTTCCTAAATTTTAGGAAACCATACCCATTTGGGTGTGGTTGAACCTTTATAAATATAATTTTCATTATTAACTACCATATCAAAATAATCATCAATGTATTTTTCTCTATTTTTCCAATTAACACGAACCCATATACTTAGATAATTTTTATTCATATTTCCTGTTAATGATTTTGTACTTCTAAAGAAATTATCAACATTATAGGTCATAGTAGTATTTGAATTTCTATAAAAATTGGATTTAGGCTTTACTCGAAATTTAGTACTAGCACTATCATTTTTACTATACATGAAAGCAAATCTAGTGCTATTTCTACGATCGGTTTTATTATATCCTAAACCACTTTTATCATTGTGAGTTTTTGAATTCTTAACATAACCTAATCCCTTCTTATTTGAAGCAGGTTGAGAATTTTCAATAATCCTGGATAAATTTTCTCTCCCTTTATTAAAATTAGATACATTTTTAGATATATCATCAAATTTTATTTTAAGACTAGATTTTTCTAACTCTAAATCCTTAATCTTAGAGTTTAAACTATTATTTTTGAAAAGTAAATCATCATTTTTATACTTTTGAATTTCTAGTTCTTCAGATATTGACGAAATTTGAGAGGATAAGTTAGAATTTGATTGTTGAGAACTTTCAAGTTCTTCTTTTAATATTTTCTTTTCATCTTTCAGCATATCTAATTCTAAGACTGTTCTATCTAATTTTCTTTGCAACTCCTTATTTTTCTTTTTAAGTTTCTTTGTTACATTTACTAATTCAGAATTTATTTCAATTAAATCTTCAAAAGTAAAATCACTTACATCGTCTGATGAAGCCATGAAGCACACATTTGCTTGTTCATTGTCACTTTCACTCTCTGAAGAAGATGATGAGTCAGTGTCGTCCCAAGTGACAGAAAAAGCTCTTCGTTTGGTTTTGTCCTTCTTAAAATTGCTCTTTTTGCGTTCTGGACAATCTTTCTTCATGTGACCTTTCTTGTGACATTCATAACATTCCATTGCTGAAGATGATGGTTTTCTGCTATTAGAAATGTTGTTGGAATTATTTTTGTTTCCCTTGAATTTATTTCTGTTGAATCTAAAAAACTTTTTGAAATTTTTAGCGATCATTGCTATATCTTCGTTATCTTAGTCGGAATCATCTTTTTCTGCTTGAAAAGCCACATTATTCTTTTTTGTGCTCCATTTCTTTTGTCCTGCAAATTTACTTCATAGGACATTAAATTACCTATTAATTCTTCTGGTTTTAATGTTGACAAATCACTTGCTTCTTCAATGGCTAAGACTTTTCTTTCCCATTCGTCCATTAAAGAATTTAAGATTTTTGTAACAACATCAAAATCAGTAAACTTTTGTTCTAGTGATAATAAAGCATGATAAATATCTTGAAATCTAGAGTACATGTCATTTATAGATTCATTTGGCCTCATTTTGAAATTTTCAAATTGATTTTTCAACATAGAGATTTTGCTTAATTTAACTTTGTTTGTACCTTCATGTGTTATCTTAAGTGTTCTCCAAATTTCATAACCTGAAGTGCACATGCTAACTCTATTGAATTCATTTCTATCTAATGCACAAAATAAAATATTCATAGCCTTTGCATTTGATGTAGCATCTAGTTTTTGTGTGTTACTCCAAGTTGAGTATTCTCCTGTAGGAGTTATGTACTCTCTTTGTATAATATTCCAGATATCAAATCCACTAGATTGTATATAGATTCTCATTCTAGTTGACCAATAATTAAAATTTATACCATTAAAAAATGGAGGTCGTGAAGTTGATAGACCCTCTGTGAAATTAGTATTAGTGTTAGTGCCAAAATCGTTAGTTTGTGTCGTTGCCATATTACTAGAAATAAATATCAAATAACTTTGTGACGGTTATAGGATGACCTTGCTCTGATACCAAATGAAAGTGTACGTGTAGTACTAAGGATCGTGTAAAATGATATATAATTGCGGAAACTGATAATAGCAGTAAAATAAAAATTAAAGTAAGCACACCAGGAATTTTTATACTGGTTCGAACTTCCCGTTCTACGTCCAGTCCCAGACTATCCTCTGGATTTAAACTAAAAACCCCTCACTTAACCCGGAGGAATAGGTGTACGACACCTGAGCAGCCGAACAGGAATTTTCCGCCTCAACAGCCGAAGAGGACTTCAACTCTAATACAAATAGTTTGACGAATGTGTTCTGAGTAACACGGATTGTCTTTTGATAGTACAACTTCCTATAATCAAATCCTCAAGAGTATGTATGTGTGTGAAGATTTAGAAGGAAGATAATCACGTAGAATCGGAGTATATGAATTAAACACAAGGATTCTAGTGACATTAAATGAGTATGAATGCTTTGAATTGCAGAGAATAGTTAGAGAATAGATTTCAGAATTATAAACAAGAGTCGGTGGTTGTAGAAGTGATTTGAAGATGTTTATATAGTTGTAGAAGAGTTACAATCTTTCATGAAGAGTTTCAATCAAAAGTTGTGTCCGTATCTCTTGAAATAGAGGACATTACTCTTCATGAAATGATCGCATCTCTTCAAAAAGTAGCCGTTATTGTCAGGTCGGTCGACCGGAAAACCTGGGTCGGTCAGCTGAGTTTGAAAAACGTACACAAAACAGAGTGTATCTGTGCATATAACACAGGGTCGGTCGACCGAAGGTACAGGTTGGTCGGCCGACCTGTTGTTAAACAAAAACAGTAGTAGCTCATTTGGTTAGAGTACTTGCCTTCCAAAATAGTGACTCGGGTTCGATCCCTGCTCCATGCATTTTTTGTAAACTTGATTTTGATTAAAATATGCAAGCAAGTTTATTTGAATGTGAATGATGATTCTTGAGGAATGATTTTAACAATATTCTAAGACTCAATGTAATAAAATATTAATACTAATCTCTGAATTGTAGTCTTGTCTCCTTTGTAGTGCACAATTTACTTTTATTCTCATTTTTTCGCCTTTGTATAGTATTCTCTTTGTAGTTCGTCTTATGATCTCTGAAGCTTGTGTCATGAATCAAAACCCATGAATCAACAATATGGATATAAGGATTCGTAAAATTCTTACTTTGAAGGATTCCAAACTATATTCCACTTCGTATGTTCGTTTGAACTTTTGACGCGTAAAAACGAACTACCATTACGCGACGCGTCAAATTTTAGGCGTATTTTGAGATTCATATCCAAACTTTGCCGAGACAAGTTTAAATACTTAGGAATCATTTCTAAAGCATATTAAAACATTTTTCAAAGATATAAATGATTCCATATCACATTTCACTTTAGTTTGGAAAGTGTTTTCCGTGGAATCAATGTCGTGTATATCGTGACTTGTTTCAATATTTTCATGAATAAACAACATATGGAAATCAATATCATAACTAAACATCCAAATGAACATAACACAACATCTTTACTAAATATATACATATAAATTAGGATTTCTCACCTTAATTGCAATTGATTGTATTCAATTGGCAGAATCAAAATATGGTACATAATAAAGAACCTCTAAAGAACTTCTTTTTCTTATTTTTATTTGCAAATAAACTAACTTTACCTTACTTCAATCGGGTGCTCACGGATGCTTGTTTTAAGGCCTCTAGGTGGCTTGACTTAACTTGTGGAGGTCTTTAATCCTTGGGCCATGAGTTTCAAGGGGAGATTGGGCTCGACTTGATGGTGAAGAAGTGGGTCGTGGGTTATGAAGGAAGGAGGAGGAGTTTTGGTGAATATTTAAGGTGATTTGATGATTACTTTCTTTAGTATACTTTTGGAATAAATTTTGGAATTATTTCATTAAGGTTGGAAGCCATTAAAAGAGTGAGAAGAAGTTTGAAATTTGGAGAAGAAGAAGTGTGGAAGAAAGTGAGAAAGTGGGTATGTATTTATAGAAAATATTTGAGAATAAAATATAGATTTGTGTTTTTACTTAAATAATCTTCCATAAGAATTAAGTAAACTTATGTAATTCAAAACTAACCATCTACATCACATCACACTTTTAATATTCAAATACTTTAGATTTAATTAAAGAATAAGAATGATTACTTTACTTTATGTCACTTTTCTTTACTTGATGTCACATTTGATGTGACATGTATTTTGTCTTTTTAGTTTACTTTTTCTAATTACTTTTTAGAATTTTCTAAGTGTGATTACTAAAAGTAACATTGTTTAGTTAATTGTTAACTATCTTTATATGTTAACATATTTACTGAATTGTGTACATAAAGGTGCAACAATGTTGCGACAACTTTAAATCGACAAAATGTTGATTTTTGACAAAATGTTTTACGGTCATATTTTGATGTTTTATTTAAACTATTTATTTATGTAAACCAAATTTAAAAATAGATTTATATAATGTTATTTAAAAGTATAAACACTTACAAATAAATTAAAATAATTTATTAAACCATTTAAACTTACTTTTCGGAAATCAGGATTTTGTCACTTTTGTCGATATAAGCAAATGTTACTATTTTTATGTATATTTCTATTTCCAAATCCTATCTAATATTATTTGAATCGTAAAACCATTTATATTTTATATTTAAATTTACTTCAAATGTTATATTTTGAAGTGGTTAAATTTGGTGTCGTTACATTCTCCCCTACTTAAAAGAATTTCGTCCTCGAAGTTAGATAAGAAGAAAATAGCTCAAAAGGAAATATATATTCAATAAGATGGAATATATACAATAAATGACTACACCACAAACGGTGAGTACAAGAAAACGATAGATAATATATATATATATATATATATATATATATATATCGATCATAAACTCGGGATATGCTTTTCTCATTCTATCTTCTATTTCCCATGTGCAATCATCAGCATCCCCGCTCCATTGAACTTTTACTAACCTTACAACCTTCCTTCTTAATCGTTTCTTATCTTGATCCATGATTCGAATGGGCTTTCTAATAACCGCTATGTTTGGTTCTATCTCCAAAGTCATCCTGAGCAGCCGTTTCTATGATTTGTTCTGGGTCATATACATGCTTTCGCAAATGTGATACGTGAAAAACATTGTGCACACCAGACAATCTTTTAGGAAATTGTACTCGATAACCTAGTGGGCCGATTCGTTTGAGAATGGGAAAAGGTCCAACATATCGAGGTGCTAACTTTCCAGCTCTTCCAAATCTTACTACTCCTCTCATTGGAGAGACTTTCAAAAAGACTGAATCTCCAACTAAGAATTTCAGATTTCTACGCCTTCGGTCTGCATAACTCTTCTGTCTACTTTGGGCTTCTTTCTAACCATATCAACTTTTTCTGAAGCTTCTCGTACCATATCTGGGCTAAGAACTAACCGGTCTCCGGATTCTATCCAACATGATGGCGATTTACATGGACGACCATACAAAGCTTCATATGGTGCCATGCCGATACTAGCTTGGTAGCTATTATTATAGGAGAACTCTACTAAATGTAAATGATTCTCCCACGAGCCTCCAAAGTCTAGAATACATGCTCTCAAAAGATCTTTTAAAACACGGTTGACTCTTTCCGTCTGTCCATCAGTTTCGGGATGATATGCAGTACTTATACTCAGCTTGGTTCCCAAAGCTGTCTGTAGTGTTTCCCAAAGCTGACTAGTGAAGATTGGATCACGATCGCTTATTATACTGCTTGGAACTCCATGCAATCAGACAGTCTCCTTCATATATATATCCGCAAGGCTTGCTGCAGTTCTTGTTGGCTTAACTGGAATAAAATATGCACTTTTGGTTAATCGGTCTATGATAACCCAAATGCTTTCATTTCCTTTCCTTGTTCGAGGTAAGCCATCAATGAAATCCATGGATATTTGATCCCACTTCCAAGCTGGAATCTCCAGAGGTTGAAGTAACCCCGCCGTCTTCTGTTGGTCACTTTTGATTCTTTGGTAATTTTCACAATGGCTGACATCGATGGATATGTCCCTCTTCATACTTTTCCACCAAAATGTACGCTTCATGTCCTTATACATCTTATAAATCCCTGGATGAATGCTAAGTTTGGTTGTGTGGCATTCAGCTAATACTTTTTGCTTAAGATTTCCAGCATCCGGAACACAAATTCTTCCATTAAACTGCAATACTCCATGGCTATCGATTTTAAAGCTTGAATTATATCCCTGATGTATATTCGTAACGATCTCCTTGAGAAATAGATCCTCCTTTTGTTTGCTGGCGATCTTTTCTAGGAGAGTTGGAGTTACTACCAAATAAGAAATAGTAGCTAACTTCCTACTCACTGCATCAGCTACTACGTTGGCTTTTCCAGGTGTATATAGAATATCTGGATCATATGACGCGAGAAATTCTAGCCAGCGTTGCTGTCTCATGTTCAGATCCTTCTGGGTGAAAAGATAGTTCAAATATTTATGGTCCGTGAAGAGTTAGAATTTTTCACCTAAAAGATGGAATATTATTTACTAAGGTCAATTCAAAGTTTTATCGAAATAAACTATGAAAGATTCTTACCCATCAAATAATGTCTCCATATCTTTAGAGCGAACACAATGGCTAATAATTCTAAGTCACGTGTTGCATAATTCTTCTCATGTGTCTTCAGCTGTCTACTTGCGTAAGCAATCACCTTTCCATCTTGCATTAAAACCGCACCAACTCCTTCTCCACAAGCATATGTATAAACAGTCAATATACTATTTCCATTTATAATTGCTAAAACTGGAGCGGTTGTCAATCTCTTCTTCAGTTCTTGGAATGCTTCTTCACATTTTGGAGTCCAGATAAATTTAGCATCCTTCATTATGAACTTCGTTAGGTGATAGGCAATCTTAGAGAAGTCTTGAACGAATCTTCTATAATATCCTGCCAAATCGAAGAAGCTACGAATCTGTTTAGGAGTTTGCAGCTGCTTCCAATATTGAATAGCTGCAACTTTCCCTGGATCTACTGAAATTCCATCCCTTGATATTATATGTCCATGGAATCTTGCCTCCTTCTCCTAAAAATGACACTTTGAGAATTTGGCTTTAAGCACGTATTTCTCAATATTTCCAATACAGCTTCTAGATGCCTTGTGCGTTCTTCTTATATCTTTGAGTAGATGAGGATATCATCGATAAAGGCTAACATGAATTTTTTTAGCACATCTCTAAACACTCTATTCATAAGGTCAACAAAATAAGCGAGTGCATCAGTCAGTCTAAAAGGCATAACCAACCACTCATAGAAAGTATTCGGACCTTTGAATGCAGTTAAATGGATGCAATCTTCTGCGATCCTTAACTGATGGAATCCTGTAGCTAGGTCCATTTTAGAGAAAGCACGAGCTCCATGTAACTGGTCAAACAAGTCATCTATTCAGGGTAGAGGATACTTGTTCTTAATGGTTTGCTTATTTAGATCTCGATAGTCTACACACAATCTCAAAGATCCATCTGACTTAGCAACAAAAACCACTACCGATCACCAACATAAACAGCTGGGTCTTAGTCCTTTCTTTAATAGCTCTTGGGTTTGGTTATTCAACTCATTCCTTTCTTTCGGAGCCATCCTTCTGTCTTGTTGTTAAATTGGCATTGCGCAAGGAACTAAATCGATATGGAATTTGATTTCTTGATGTGGGGGCAAACTTTTTACTTCCTCAAAGACATCTGCAAATTCTTTAAAAAAAGGTATTGTTTCCAATCCCGTCTGGATGTATCTAAAGCATAAAGAAAACTATCCCTTCTAGGACTAGGACCTTTACAAGTTATTTCTATGAGTTTCCCTAACTTTGTTTTCACTACAACTATTCTTTTCAAACAATCTAGAATGGCTTCATTTTTAGTTAACCAATCCATACCAAGTAAAATTTCGAATCCAATAAAATCTAAGATCAAAAAGAAAGCGATGGGGAGGATAGGAAATTGGGACTTTTTCACAGAGCTACAAAGATTAGTGGAACCTCCTATATGATTTGTTACGCAGATATGGTCATCAACAATTTTAGCTTTAAGTTCCAATTCTTCTACCGTTGTTTTAGAAATAAAACTATAAGAAGCTCCTGTATAAAATAATACTCTAACTAAAACATCTTTGATAAAATTTTACCTTCCAACACTCCTTTGCCCTTCACATCTTTGGGGTTGAAGGCTCATCCTTAATAGCGTAAACTTTGGCTGGTTCTCCTTTCTTCATTAAGGGACAATCCTTAATTAGGGGCCCTGGTTTATGACAATTATAGCAGAGATAATTCTGAGCCACCGAAGAAGCAATGCCCTGAGCTTGGGACCTCAATAATTCTTCGCAATATGGCATTTCTTCTTACAATTGTTACAAATGATGTTTTTAAAGCGGTTCTTTTGAGACCTCCCTTGGGTTTTCCCTGCCATGGTTTCTTCCTATTGAACTTTCTCTTCTTCCAGTTATTATTGTTGCTTTCTTGTACTATGGGTGGATCTATCTTATTCAAAGTTTGATATCTGTATCCCATGTCCATTAAGTCTACAAATGGTTCCTTCACATGCCCAGTCATTCTGACATAATATTGCTTCCTCATTCCCGAGATAAACTTTTCATTCTTTTTGAGGGGCGTACCAATCAATCCAGGCCCAAAACGAGATAATTCGTTAAACTTGTTAACTCCTCAAATGACATTTCCTGCTCCTGTTTAAAATCCATAAAATTTCGGTAAATACGGGATTTTCCTACTTCGGGCATATACTGCTCCTCCAGAACTTCCTTGAATCGTTCCCATGAAAAATCATCCTCTGACTCATTCTGAGTAATAGATTTCCACCAAACTAGAGCTCTATCTTATAGTTGCCAAGAAGCTAAGAATCTTTTCTGCTCATCTCCAATATTCAATCCTTTCACAAGAGCGGATCCAAGCTTGTACTTCAATGATGGTTTTTGTTCCTTTAAAAGGTTTACCATAAAGGCTGGTATAGTTCTTGCATAAAGTTGCAAAGTTAATTTGGGGCTGTACGAGAACTACTACTTCTTCGACTACTGTAGCTGCTGGAGTTTGACCATTTGTGGCATTACTTCCTCCCCTACCTCGTACTCTTCTTCCAATCATTTTCTACTATCTGTATATAGTAGGAAAAAGATCTTTAGGATATATAGATGAGATATCATAGGGAATGCTATACAGTATGAATATACTTATTCAAATTAAAAGTTTTAATTATGCGCTTTCTCAGATTAAACTCATTCTAGGGCATTACTAACCTTATCTCTAATGAGTTATACCCCAACAAAGCTAAGGTTCTCACTTAACCTTTAGCTTTGATACCACATGTGACGATCCGTCTCATCGACCCTCAGAAATCGACACTAATACATCCACGGTATTCACGTGCCGTAAGTCCAAGTGCCGGGGAGGCAGATTATCAAGGGTGTAAAATAAAATAAAGGTATAAGATAACACAATGATAGAATTTCACACCGCATTCAACATTTTCATTATACATAAACGATCAGAGTCAAATACAAATCCAGCTGGATAGTTATAACTTGCTATCCGTACACATGCTGGAAAATACATACTACATGACACAGTGGAAAATGGGTAGATATCTACATAAGGTACTTCAGCTTTATAGCTCCAAAAGACTTCTCCAAAATGCTCCCCAACATGCTCCAAAATTCTCCTAAGGTATCCTGACTACACGGCTGCCCAAAATATAGGGCACCCAGAGTTTAAAGGGAAAAACAAACTCTGGGTCAGTCATGCGACTGGTGTGAGAACTCAAAGTACAATGTTTTGAAAACAAAAAGGCATCTCATAAGACCACGCCGCACATAAACACGAAACGGGTTTTTACCTTATGATAACCAAAACTCTTTATTACGCAAAAACTAGGGATATTATTTTTAATGACATTCTTTGAAAACATTTTCAAATAAACTTATTAATCTTAGCCAAAATAGTTACCCATGTAGCATTTCGGGGCTATTTATTACGCCAATACAAACAAAACTGTAGGTTCTTATTTGAGAATGGGTTTTCATACAAATGACCAGGTGAAAGGACTACCTTCCGATGGGTACACCTCTAGAAGGATGCCTCGAGGCACAGAACATCTTCCCACTACCAAAACAAGACCGGCCTACCTCTGTAACTAGATAGTACCGAATATGTCATCCCCCCGGTCGTTACCGACCTTTATCCGAGAGCTCTCTTCACATACATCCACATTAATTTACATCTAGAACGTCATAGCAGGAAGAAATATATCTAGAAGGGAATGATCATACCCTACTTGGGAATAACCAACTTAGCCTTGCTGCATATAGCCCTGTTTCGGTCATTTTCGGTTGATAAGGCTCAAGGCTACGATTACCTTTTCACATTGCACATCTTCTTTCACTTTGAATGCCACATTGCCATTCCACATTCACACGACTGATTTTGTAACAGCCCACAAATCCGTACCCCTTAAGTCAACACTATTCCACAACATTCAACTCAAGTTGCACAGAAATACGAACCATTTGGGTTAAAGAAGAAGAGGTAGAAGAAGAAAATAGAAAACAACATCAGAATCTTACCATCGCAGCGGACTAAACTATAATAGATAATAAAAGATCTTTACTCAAAAATCAAATATATCAGTTTATATATTACATCATCAGAGTACATCAATCACAACTCAACATCAATAACATACAACTGGATACACAACAACTCAACACAGCGGAATATATAAACAAGTACGGGAGTACATATCGTCATCCAGCTCGTCTCCTGAGCTCCACAGCATCATATCATGTATCCTATAATACTCGGTCTGATCCGAGCATTACACTTAAATAACACCCGAGTCAGTCTAGAAAACCAGCATGAGAAAATCACACTCAATTGACTATTAAAGTTTTCAAAAATCCTTTTGAAAACAAAAGCATCTCGTAAGACCACGCCATAAATAAACATGTCGGGTTTTTACCTTACGATTGCTAAAACAATTTTTATAGAAACCTTTGATATTATAATAGGGTCTATATGTAAATACTTATAAAATAGCCAAAATTGTTACATTATTAAATTCCAGCTACTAGCCACAGAGCGGGTAATACAAACAAAACTCGTACAAGGCTCGTAGGGAGAATGGATTTCCAACTAATGACTAGGCACTGGGGTACCACCTGTCATAGTACGTGGCCTAGATCATAGTACCGAGGAGTACGCCCGCTCCCCTGCAACACAAGCCGGACTACCCCTTATTGGATGATCCTGAGCGAGATCACCCCGCGGTTGGGATCAGCAACTGCCCACTAAGCTGAAATAAAAGGGACATCTAGACAGGGATGACCTCACCCTGTTGGGTGCTGCCCACCTAGCCTTGCTGCATAACCCCTGATTTTCGGTCATTCCCATTTGATGAGGCTTGAGACTAAGCTTTACCTTTATAGCACATATCCCTCAGAATGCCCGTCGTCCACCTGACGATGTTTCGCAAGCATTCATCCATACAAGTCCGTCCCGGGTCCGAACGGAACCAAAGGCACTATTCCTACTACATCCATTTTGGAAATATCCTCAGGATTAGTAGCGACTAGCCCTTGCACTTCACTGCTCCATCTTCGAATCCAAACTCGTTTCCATGAAATGTACAAACAGGATCGAAGTTGTTTTCGAGAAATAAATCTCGTTCCCGGTCTCCTCGAAACAATCAATGCATTTGGCTAATATTGTTAGTCGATGATTTAACTATCAATTAATATTCATAAAAAACCATCAAACAATAAATAATTTTCCAAATTATTTATTAATCCCAAAAATATCTTCACAAGATAAATTTTCACTTTTCAAACCTTTTTGAAATAGTTTTCAAACTATCTTCCTTTGTCAGGATAATTTCCAAGTATTTTCTATTTCCACTGAAATCACCAAGCATAAAACTTAAGATTTTTAAAATTATTTAAAACACTTTACTTTGAAATATATTTAGAACATTTAAGTTAAGAACTACTTCAATAATTATTAAAAGTACATACTATATGAATATTTGGAAATAAGGTTTCTTAATAAAATATAAAACTAAATTTTCACTTTTTAAACAAATACTAAATCACCCTTTAAATAATTATTGCTATAATAGATTAAAAGGAAACACTTACTTTAGAAATTAAATATTAGAAATAATAAATTTTGCAAAACTTGCTTTTTAAAACAACTTAAAAACTTTTAATTTATATTTAAACCTTTAATTTGAAAACGTACTTGGTTATCCAAGGAAATATACTTCTCTTCACATCCTTTAAAAATAAATCACTATTTATCTTTAAACAAATTTCGCATTTCCCTTAAATAAATTCCCACCCTGAATTTAATCTTCCAAATATCAAATTTCAAACACTTAAATCAATTTCCAACTTGATTTCTAATTTACTTCATTTATTCAAAAATCCTTTAATTTCAGATTTTATTCCTTAATTATGATTTAAAATACTTTCAATAAAAATTCCAATTTTAGATTTCTCAAATTACTTCTTAATCCTTTTAAATAAATTTAAAACTTTAAATTTAAAATAATTCTTTATTCTTTTAATTGATATCACTTAAGTTTACTATTTATTAATTTCTGCTTGTTCAAATCCTTTTTCCTCCATACTCGAAATTATTTACTAGTATTTTAATTTTATTTCCATTCCTTCCAATTCATTCTTAATTTATTCAAATTTACTATAATTATTTTACTTAAAATTTACTCTTTTATTTTATTTTCAAAAATCCAATTCTATATATTTCGATAACTAAGTGCACCGAAATATTTAAGCAAATCATAGCAATCAATATTTCCAATTAACAATAATATTCATCACAGAATATCAAATATTCATAACACGGAATATCGAACAATTCTAAATAATTTTGAGGAATCCTGTTGGATCCCTCCAACCAGTTTTCCCTGCATCCAAAGATGTTAGCACAATGTAATATGCCTATTCCAAAATATACCATACTATAGCACATCAATCCACTCAACCATTCAAACAACTATTTATATTTAGTCATTTAAATTTAATTTTAATTCAGCTGAGTGAGATTAACTCACCTTTTTCTTTTCGTTTGCAACCCATTCCTGGCCAGCTTGTTTCTTTTGAGATTTCACCTTGAATAAATAGTTCAAGATTTATTGATATTTGAATAATTGAACAATTGATTATTCATATTATAATTTATTTAACCAATAATTTATTTTTAAACAAATTTCCTTTTAAATAAAATATTTTTAATAACTAAGATAAATCACATAACTTCAGTAAATACATAAATTTGTACTAAACACATATTTGTAGTGCATCCCTATATATATATGATAAAATACGTGTTTGTTTACATAAATAAATTTATATTTTATACTTTATATATATAATTTCTTTACAGTAAACATATATGAACATAAACCACTTATATATATATATATAACTCAAAGTTAATCCTACTGTTATATATAGTTTTACCCAGAAATTCATTTCTAAACCTTACTGTAAAAATTACTGTTTGTCTACACTGACATACATATATACATTTAAATTAAATTTTATTGAAAACTAAAAACAAGTCACAAATCTTATAGCGAAAGTGAACCAGATCTCTCGAATGCGGCTCCACCTATGATTGAACTCGAGCTAACCTATCACCAGCACGTGCGCGACGACTTCCCTCAACCTCCAAATCGAGGTCGATCAGTGCGGCCACAACCCAAGCCCTAATTGCGACCAACCCAAAATTGCACAGCGTCAAGTTCCTCACTCGCTCCGCTTGCGCGCGCGTGTACGCGTCCCATCGCCCACGGTACGCCGCTTAACCCAGCGACAAACCCTCCCTCGCATGGCCAGTCACGGCATCTCGAGGCCGCACACCCCTCCCTTCCACTATTCAAACCTCTCGATACTTGATAGGTTCGTATGCGATGAGAGGAGTTCGATTTATAGGAGGCCATTTTTTCGATCTGGGTTTCATTTTTTTTTCTTTCGAGAAAGGATTCAATCTCGAGATAAGATATTAGGCTCGGCTCTTTGAAAAGAAAAGAGGGAGACGTGTTGGAAGGCAAAGTTGATAGTAGGGTGGCTTGGATTTGAAAGAAAAGAGTTTGATGTTTATGGCATGTTTTACCGGTCCAATAAATAATAGATTATTTTTGAATTTCTCGATAGAGATTTAGGCGCGTTTACCTACCGTATGCTCACACAACAACCCTGACCACAACGAGAATTGAAATCCAATAATAATACAATATTACGATCCAACGGAACTAGTTTCGTCGAATTCCGAGACTGTGCCTCGGAAGGCTATTTTTAAATTCAATTTAAACATTATATATTTTTAAAACTGAACAAAACACTTTCAAATTCAATTTTAAAAGTCCTATCACCTTCAGTATTATTAATATGAATTTTATAAGTCATCAAATTATTTTTAACCGGCTTAAAACTCAAGATTCAATATTTTATCCAATTCCGATAATTAAATTCAAAAATTTAATAAAAATTAACTAGTGATATTTGAATTCAAGTTAAAAATTTACTTTTAAATATTTCAAGTCAATTAAATATTCCAATTTAAATTGCTTAAAAATTCCGGGTCGTCACATTCCTCTCCCCTTAAAAGAATTTCGTCCCCGAAATTACTAATTAGGAAGAATGGTCCAATACCCATTTATTTATCCCCAAAACCAAACAATTCAACATCCTACCAATTATCTTTTATAAAGACCCATTACTATTCTTACTAATCTTTCCCAACTTTCCCATAGTTTCAAACAATATTACTTACTCAGTTATTCAAATTTAAATTTTAAATCAAATTTTAAATTATCAGAATTTTCTCAAAATTTTCTAACTCTCTAAATTTTCGAAAAATTTCGTCGGCGTCTCCTTTGCGCGGCTAGCTCGGTACAACTAAAAATGGCTCTACGGCCTCCCAAATCCAAAAAGAAAACAAAAAGCCAAGTGGCTAGATCCAAAAACCCAATCAAATTTCATATAGAAATTTTAAATGCATACCTTTTTAGTCGGGCAATTCAAATTTATTATCTGAAATCAAAACCAATTTTCCTTTCCCTTTTTCATACCTGCATATCCTGTTTAACAATAATATCCAATCACAACATTCAAAAACATTTTATTGATTTCTTTTACACATTTCCAATATTTGTTTTACTTAAGCCCGTGCGATGCACATATATCATCCGTACGCAATACCAAATCCGATCGCTCACTCGATCACACAATTTCACTTCCGAACTAGTATCGTTCACCCGACTTCCTAGTGCGGACTCAGATATGGTTTCCTGATTAGAAACCGTCATTCTCCTTGCATAGTCATAACTATGATAGAGAATTTTCAGAATCAATCAAAATTCCATATCCAGGTTCGTCGTCGCATATCGAGTGAAAAATCCTAACTTGGGTCGATATAACTATCTCGAAATTCTGTGCCCGAATCTGGATCAAATAGCTATGCGAATAAAATAATATACGTACACCCTACGTATTTGCCCCAATTGATTATCAATTATATCAATTTCTTTTTATTCACATTTATTTTGATTGTTATACACCATTCCCACAATCCTCACAGTCGCAACTATCAGCTTCAACCTTAATTCAATTATTCACTTAGCATACTTTCAATACCAAATTACTTAAGAATTTCACCTTCATTTCTTAAGTTCAAAATAAATATTTTATATACCTCTTGAATTTGTTTTTTTTTCCACTTCACTATTGGAGTTTATATCCATTTTATTCGATTTGCCTTTAGAATTCCATAAAAATTTCAATTTGCTTCACTTTATTAATTAATTTCAAATATAAATACTTCTTCCCAATTTTACTTGAATTCAATTCATTTCCAAACTTTGAATATTGAATTTTGATTCACCCTATCTCAATCCATATTTAATTAACCATTTCCTTTATTAGTTTTGCTTACTAATTTATTTAAAATCTCAAATAAAAGTTTATTTGCAAACTTTTTCCTTCTTTTAGTTTCTTTGAACAATTTTTCTGTTCATCTTACTTTACTTATACAACTTAAAATTTCAACATTTAGTTATAATTCTATTTGCTTAACAAATTTAAATCATTTGTCGTTAGTGAAAATTTTAAAAAAATTTCTAACTCCCAAAATTTGCGAATTTTTTTGGCAGAGTCTCCTTTGTACGAAGGAGCTTTTGCAATTTGACAAGAGATATAAATATATATACATCGACCCACACGGTCGGAAAACAGAAAAACAGTTCATATTTCCTATTTGTATTGCATAGGCGTACCTTATTTAGCATTTCAAGCATAAGGCTTATTTATTTTAGCTGTTAGCGTAGGCAAAACCAGTCAAAGGCTTCCAAAAACCTGTACTTACTCAATTTAAACATGTAAGTGACAAATATACAAAGCTTATTAACATTTCACTTAATTACAATAGCTAAACACATGTATAACATAAGCAATATACCCGAAAAAACATTTCATAAGCAATTTATATGGTTTCAACACCTATTTCAATTGTATATTTGCATAATTTTCATTGCGAACCATTTTATTTAGGCTCGACCACCTTTCTTGCTTGCATATTAATAACCCTTTCATAAGTAATTGAACTCAAACTTTTATTTAATGGATTTCATTTTCATCCGAAGCCAAGCTTCCATAAATTCAAACTTAAATTAATTTACTTCAAATCATTTCAATTTCATAACTTAAGTTCATTTCCATTTTATTTGATTCTCATCAAATTCCATCTAATTCATTTTGTCCATTCTCTTTATCCATTTTAAATTTTAATTTACCTTCTCAATTTATTTCTAAACTTATTCACTAATAACAAGACTAATTCAAATTTATTAATACAAGGCCATTTCAAATTTATTTCTACTCATTTTAGTTTTATTTGCACTTCACACCATTACTATTATTATACAATTTTATTTTATCTCTTAGGTTTGGATTTTTATTTCAATTCCAGAATACCCAATAAATTTACTCAGGCTTATTACTTTTCTTGCAGACTTTTATAAGTCATACACTTATTACTTTTTCGCACTCCCATTCAAGTTATGATTCTATAACTCACCTCATCAGAATTTTCAATTCCATCCTAAATTTAATGTTTTTTTTCTTTTTCTCTCTTTAAATGTTTTATTGCCGAATCAATTTAAACATTGAATTCCATTTTATTCGAACATATTCACAATTTATAAATTATCAACCCATTCACCCACCATCTCACTTAATTCATTCTTATTTCGTTCCATTTAAATGCCTTACACTCCATTTCTTATATTCTCACTCATTTTATTTGAATCCATTTAGTTATCTTGGAACATTTCATATTGATTACATCGAATACTCATTCCCTAGTTTATTTGCAAACTAAACATTTGCCACATTAAATTGGTATTCGACTTTCATTTAACCGATTCAAGTTCCATCTCCATATTTCATTACCAATTAATTATTAATTTGTTTATTCAAGGTTTATTCCCAATATTTTATTTTTATCTCAAAATCACTTTAACTATTTTATTGGAGGTCAATTTATTTTATAATTTAAGTTTTGAATTTTCCATTCACTTCCCAATATTCAAATCAATTTTATTAAGGCTTATTTATTTCACTTCCAAATTTTATAAGTCACAAACTTATTTAATACTTTCATCAATGGACAACCTATCCCATTCACGTTTTACTTTTAATCCGGGATTATACGTTTTATTTAGCCAAGTATATAATTTTATTATTCCATAAACATTTAAAATAAAATTCCAGAGTTTAAACAATTTCCCAAAATTTCAAAAATCACTTTTGAAATCAACTACATCCAAAATCCTTTGGCAAATTCAATTATCCCTTTGAATTTCAAAACAAAACCCAGTTCGCAATAATTCCAATTTAAAATATTCAGGTAGCAATTCCTCTCTTGGAAACTCGTAATTGAACACCGATGATGTCGCGACCATCATCGGAATTATTTTCCAGATACCGAAAGAGTTTAGTGCTTTTATCTCTTTAACAACATTTCAAATATTTTTAATTTCCAAATCTCACAAGATTTCAAATACAACTCAAAAATATTTCCAAAATATTACTATTATTCCTCCAAGCCTTTTTGAAACCGTTTTCAACTCAAAGGAATTTAATTTTTTCCCAAAATTTCAAATTGCAATTCCTTTAAATCTATATTCAAACATTCTCTGGAATTTTATCTCATTTCAATTTCAAATGGTTCTCTGGAATTCTATTTCAAAATTATAATCACCTTTACAGTTTACATTAACAAATCTCATTTGTATATGAAGTTTATTTCAATTTATAAATTACACTTATAATCTATATTTTAAATTCCATTTTGTTATATAAATTTATTCTTCAACTTTGGATATAAATCTTCGATTTCTTATTCAATTTCTACACAATAGTGTTGATAGTTTAATATTATCATTCCTTAACAATCAAGCATCCAAATACTATAATACTTATATCTTTTATGTACAAAAATAATTTGGGTAAAATTATTTCATTTACCCTACTTTAAAACAATACCGTATCGAATTATTCTATTCAAGTGTTTAGAGATCCCTATCAATAACGTTAATTACTCGTATTGACAAGAATCCGTAAACTACTCAATAAACTAATCAACACAATATAAAATCATTTTATATTCACTAACAAATACGCGCTCATATCTATTAATACGCTCAAACTCATCCTAGAGTACTATTGACTCTATTTCAATGAGTAATTCCCACCAGAGCCAACGTTATCACCAACCTATGCTCTGATACCAAGTGTAACAACCCGCAAATCCGTACCCCTTGAGTCAACACTATTCCGCAATATTCAACTCAAGTTGCACAGAAATACGAACCATTTGGGTTAAAGAAGAAGAGGTAGACGAAGAAAATAGAAAACAACATCCGAATCTTACCATCGCAGCGGACTAAAATATAATAGATAATAAAAGATCTTTACTCAAAAATCAAATGTGTAACGCTTTCGATTTTTCGTTGCCGAAAAACCGAAATGTTATGGGTTTTAAAAAGAATTTATGAAAAGAGAATAGAAGAAGAGAGAAGATAGAAAATAGAGAGAAAAGAAAACAACAGAATCACATCAGAATCTCACAATTCGCAGCGGAACAACATATAATAATAAATGAATAATCTTTAAATAAAGAACTATATCAGTTATTACATTTTACACATTACATTTCATTAATCATATCATCAGAGTGTACAACAACAACAAACAGTGCAGCGGAAAAAGAAATACTATATAAACTAGTAATACGCCATGCCATCCAGCTTGCCTCCAGCAATTCCTGAATATCCAGAATATCCTGATAAACCTTAACTCTTGACTGCCCGTGTGGAAATTGGTGGGCACCCAGAGTTTACGAAGGAAAACAATAAACTCCAAGTCAGTCATGTGACTGGTGTGAGAACTCAAAACAGTTTATTTATCTTTAAAATCAAAATAGAGGAATATTTTTAAATTCAATTCGCAATGCTTTTAAAAATGAGACTACCATAAGGCCTCCCGCACACACACACAATGCAAACGCAGAATCGGAGGAGATTTCTCCTTATGATAGCCAAAGATGCTTGATACGCATTTAAAAATAACATTTGATATTATTACTAGTGCATAGTGTAGGGGAAAAATTCATTTTGAAAGTAGAATATAAATCTTAGCCAACATACGACCATTATCGTATGCCTACTATAGCTACCATCCAAACAGCGGTGACCACCATAAGTGAATGGCAGGTTCTACAACTAATACCGTACAAGTTTCGTATTGGGAATTGGATTTCCAACAAATGGTCAGGCCAAGGAACTTCCCATTGCCACATGAGAATGCCTCTGGAAAGACATCCCCGAGAACCAAACCGGAACTCTGCCAACACAAGGCCGGGTTACCCCTAACTGGGTAACTACTGACACGAGCACGCCATTCCCCGATCGTAAACGACCTTTCTCACGGGATCCCGATAGCCAACAACCACAAAGTAATAAATTCGTAGTAACCACATAGGTTAAATATCTGGGCTCCATACCATGATACAACCTCTATCCTGAAGGAAATGTACATACCCTAAAGGGTGCTACCCCTCATAACCTTGCCGCATCTTTCCTGTTTTGACCATTTCCGGGGTGTGAGGTTCGACGAAGTCACGTCCACAAAACATACTTTATACAAAAGCCATGCTTTGGGTCAACAAATGATCAACACAATGATCACCAAGATAGACGATCAAATAAACGATCCTATCACAATAATCAACACAATGATCATTTACAGCAACACTCAGCATGTCACATTACCAAATTGGGAATATATCGCTGATAACTTCAACTATTTAACCTCTGAGCTCGTACGTCTCAGAGAAGGGTGTTAAGCTAAAAGAATAAATTCTTCGCCACCAACAGAAATATATTTGAAAGGAATCGGCTTTATATCTCAACTTGTAATGTCAGACATACAATCCATACAAGTTTGTTCCGGGATCGAACAGAACCGAAGGCACTTACAAAGAAGTCCTTGCAATCCGGATATTCACAATCCTGATCGGATTTCCCATCACTTAGGGAGAACTCTATACCGTAGCTACTCGGTGCAGAGTAAATCGACAGGTCATCCTATCGCTCTCGCAAATACCGGGTCTTCAACACCGATCTTCAATGCAATTCATAACGACGTATCACATATTCGGAATGGGTTATACGACCCCATGGTCCTTTCCCGGTTAACCCGAATAGTGAGCGCTTATTCAAAAATAAGTGTAGCATTCACATTCAAACAAATCACGTCAATTACCCATTCAAAGGGAAATATCGATAGTCGGTTATTGAACTACCACTGGATATGCACACATCACCAGTTTCCAAATAATTTTCCAAATTATTTATTTCACAAAATATCTTTACAAGATATAAAATTTCACACTTCAAAAATAAATCAATATTTATTTTTTTAGACAAATTCCACTTCCTTTATAAATTCATATAAAATTTCACACTTCAAAAATAAATCAATATTTATTTTTTTAGACAAATTCCACTTCCTTTATAAATTCATATAAAATTTCACACTTCAAAAATAAATCAATATTTATTTTTTTAGACAAATTCCACTTCCTTTATAAATTCCTTAGTGAATTTATAATTCCAAAATATCAATGAATATTCGATTTCAATTATTCATTTTCAATTTATCTTCAAAAAGATAAATTCTAAATATCACTTCATATTGGAAAACAATTCCATACTTATTTAATAAGTAATTCACAAATTTTATTTATTTTCAACACTTGGAAAATATTCGATATACTTAAATCGAAATTAAGTATATATTTCATTCTTTAAGGAAATCATTCTTTTAAACATATTTATTTGGGCCAAAACGAATGTTGCGTAAAACATCGTTACAACAACCCAAAATCACTAGTATAGGGATTCGAAATTAAAATAGATATATAAATCCCAATACTATACAAAACATTTCCTTTCGAAAATCATTTACTATAACAATAGTGTTATAGTCCACTATTTCCTTCTATTTCTCGAAAACGTCTATTTCAACAATAAATGTGGAAATCTATGGTTTCGAATCTCAACACATTTTAAAACATTGTTCGATCGTTTTAATTCTATTTAAAACATCCAAATCCAAAACAATTTCTTTAACATCTTATTCACTATTCAAAAACGTGAATATACTACGTTAACACATTTCATCCTTTTATTCATTTTAATTCAAAGGATTATTCACTATTCAAAAATGTGAATATAACTCCATTTATAGGTTTCAACAAATTTTCTTGTCAAAATAAATCATTTGCAAATTTATAAAACAACGTTTATAAATTCCATTTCTATTTATTTATAAAAACTTCCTTTTTATAAATTCCTTTATTAACCTATTTCAGTTTATAACTCAATTATAAACTAAAAGTTCATATTATAAGTTAAATACTTATAAAACGATTATTTTACAAAATCGTTCCTCTCAAAACTTTCCAAACCATAAATCTTATAACTTATAAGATTCATTTATTTAACCAAATCTATTCTTCAAATAACTTCACAAATTTATAATTCTTATTATTTATAAATTTCATTTATAACTTCACCGTTTATAATTCTATAAATTTCATTCTTTAATGAAATTCATTTTCACTTCATTCAAACACTTATAAAAACTCGTTTTATAATGTCCATATTTCAATTTATAAATATCCATTTATAAATTTCTTAATATAAATCAATTTATATTATCCTTTTAAAACGTCTTTAATTTCCTTTATAATTTCATCCTTTCTCTTGATTTATAAAATAATCAAATTTTATAAATCCTATATTTAAACTGTTCACAATAATTCTAAAATATCTCGATTAAACTATTTTATAAACTTAATAGCATCGTATTCTCAAAAATCAGTTTTTAACTATATTTCTCAAAAATCATAATTTTGATAACATTAAAAATTATAACGTTTATTTATTTAAAATGGATCAAATTCCAAAATTATTTTATAAAACGTATACTTTCTAAAATCACTTTAAAATCATTTTAAAATCCCAAAATTTGGTCCAATGATGCTACACACCAAATAGTCAATCACGACTACAACGATATCATATATCGATATGAAAATCCATCAAATATCAAAATATCTGAAATCAAATAAAAAATGTTGAGGAATCCAGTTGGATCCCTCCAACCTGTTTTCCTGCATCCAAAAACATTAGCACAATACCAATTTCGCTCCAGTACGAAATTATCGCGGTATATGTTCTTATTAAATATTATCCGCTTAATAACGGCGTAATAGGGTCTCATCCGCTAAAAAATGCGGGAAATCAACAACTCCAATATATACATATGCCAATATATATATATATATTGATATTATATATAATACCAATTTCACTGTTTAAGAAATATTCGCGGTATATGTTTTTAATAAATAACATCCGCTTACTAACGGCGTATAATGTCTATTTTAACAATCAATAGATAACAATCATCATTCAAACATGCATTCAAATATTTTAAATCTAACTATTTAAAATAAAATCGAAACTGATTCGATTGAGTGAGAAGTTCTCACCTTGATTTTATTTCCGTTTTAGCGATTTATTTCGAATAAAATTAAACGGACGTTTAATTTTACCCAAAATTCTCACTAACTCCAAACGACTCCAAACAAACTCCATCGCGTAGTGCTCGTCTATACGATTCCAACGCAACTGGTTTCGCGCGTTTTCGACCACGTATGAAAAAGTTATTGATTTTTGAAGTTTCACGGATTTTAAACTATAATAATTTACAACTTTTTAATTAAATTTTTAACCCACACTAAATCTCTGCCGTCCATCCTTTCTCAGAACGATCTGGGCCGTGATTTTTTTTTGCTTCTCTTCCTCCAGGTGAAGAACGCATCACCCAACCCATTGCCGTCCTCCTTCATGCAATTTTCGCGACTTATTCCCTACCCCTGAAGACGATCAGTATACTCCACTACGCGCGCCCAGTCAAGCACCACCCACGGCCAAGGTCCGGTCGAACCCGGTTCTATCACTGCCTCGTGAAACGTGCTTGAACGTGTTCGCTTTGGACGAGCTTTGCCATCAATCCGTAGCACCATTCTCCATCATCACCGTTCACTTTGTAGAGCTCGACATGCTCTTTGATTTACTAGTTGAGAGTTTTACACGAAAGTTGATAGATTGGAAGAAAAAGGAGGGAGAAGTATGGAGTTTTTCGGCCGTAGGTTGTAGAGGAGGCGGCTCTGTTATCAAACCCTAGTTTTTTTCTTTTTCTTTTTTTATTTTGTGAGCCTATTTATAGAATTTTTTTTGAACACTATTCATTTTGATTTTCCAAACTCCGATTTATGTGCCGAAACTAACGTTCCTAGGGTTTATCCCGCGTTCCGGACACAATGGAACAGGTTTCGGAAGCTAATTCGAACATCTGTGCGAGTTATGGCTGTAAACGCTCAATTTAAATTAAACCGATTTAAATCGATTTCTAGGCGTTTTAATTTGTACAGGACAAACGGTAAATCCAATTGACTTGAAATTTGAAACCTTACAATAATATCACATTACGGATCCGATGAAACTAGTTTCGTCGAAATCCGAGGCTTTTTGAAAAATGGCTATTTTCACTCGCCAAATTTAAATTAAAAATAATTCGATGCGTTTCGAGCTGCCACGATCAAACGATAACTCCGATTGACACGAAAATTGAAATCCGGTAATAACTAACTATTACGGATCCAATGGAACTGGTTTCGTTCAATTCTGAGACTGTTCAAAAATTGGCTATTTTCACTAGTCGATTAAATATTAAAATATTCAATTTTCACAAATTAACTTTTAATTCGATTTTAAAAGTTCTAAAATATCGTTCTAATCCCAACATGATAAAATAAAATTTTACAAATCATTTTCAATCATATTTAACTCAATTTTCAATTATTTCCATAATTTAACATATTAAATTATCGATTTAATTATTCAATAAAATCCAATAATTCAAATAAAAATTTTTTTGACTTAAAAATTCACTTATTAATATTTAAAATTAATTAAATATTCAAATTTTAATTTCTAAAAATTCTGGGTCGTTACAATCTTCCCCACTTAAAAGAATTTCGTCCTCGAAATTAACAAGTAAGAAAAGTTACAGAAGCTATTAATTTTCCAAAATTCATAATTAAACTTCTTATAATACTTACTAAGTTTTCAAAATCATACTTAAAACAACTACTATTGTTTAACTTTCAATTCCAAAATCAAAGTTAAAGTTTTCAAAATTTTCCAATTTTCTCAAATTTTTTCTAACGCTTTAAATTTTTGGAAAAATTCGCCATAGTCTCCTTTGCGCGGCTCGATCCGAAAAAAAAATGACAGTATATATATCACAAATATACATCTCATCAAGTAATGAGGCATCCCGCAGGGAAAAAAGTGTAAAAGTACGGTATGTAATCCGAGATATGTACCTTATATTTTATTAGCAAGCATATACGGCTAATATAGCGCGAAAGCGAGCTCCAAATGCGAAGCAAACGCGATCCGCACCTACTAATCACTCAACAAACAACATGAGAATCATGTATATATGCAATAGTATCAATATACAACATATAGCAACATAATTACTATATATGTCAACATAGCAAATGCAACTAAAGCAACAAATGCAAACATCAACCAACTAACATTCAGCAAATTCATAACCAATATATATTCATTCATATTCTCATTAATATTCAATGAATTGGTTCTTCAATTTAAATCACATTTGATTCATTAATAGTGGATGTTTTTACTAACATTCATTTTCAATTAGTTTATATTCACTAATTCACATTCAAGTTGGTTCACTTCCAAATCAAATTCAGTTCCATTCAAATTTATTTACTTCTAATTTGAATTCAATTACTTTAGCTTCCAATTTTATTAAATCAATTTCATTAACTCTTAACGAATTCATATACAATCAACTAACAATCATATAACAATCAATGTATATTAATTACAACCAAATTACTTTGCTTTCAATTGGTTTAACACTTTCACTTTCAATTGGTTAAATTAAATTGATTTTCATTCTATTATTCAACTTTCAATAACATAGCTTTAAATTTCACTTTTACTTTCAACTCATATTTATAAATATATTCATATAGTTTCACTTCTTACATATATAAGTTTATTCACAATTGTAAATCACTTTAATTATAATTTAATTCTTATAATTCATTTTACTTATACAATTATTCCTTTATTTAGGTTATTCAAACAACTAAACAATCAACTTATATACACTTTAATAATTCTGAAAATTATTTCTTTACATATACAAAATATACTCAAGGTAAAACTATTTCATTTACCCAATTTAAAACAATATTGTGTCGAATTGTTCTATTCAAGTGTTTAGAAACCCCTTCGGCATAGTCTTGCGGACCACGCTGACGAAAGTTCATATGCCACTCAATAAATCAATCATCACAATATAAAACAATTTTATATTCACTAACAAATACGCTCTCATAGCTATTATTACACTCAAACTCATTCTAGAGTACTACTGACTCCATCTCTAATGAGTAATACCCAACAGAAGCATGGTTGTCGCTTAACCATAAGCTCTGATACCAAATGTAACGCTTTCGATTTTTCGTTGCCGAAAAACCGAAATGTTATGGGTTTTAAAAAGAATTTATGAAAAGAGAATAGAAGAAGAGAGAAGATAGAAAATAGAGAGAAAAGAAAACAACAGAATCACATCAGAATCTCACAATTCGCAGCAGAACAACATATAATAATAAATGAATAATCTTTAAATAAAGAACTATATCAGTTATTACATTTTACACATTACATTTCATTAATCATATCATCAGAGTGTACAACAACAACAAACAGTGCAGCGGAAAAAGAAATACTATATAAATTAGTAATACGCCATGCCATCCAGCTTGCCTCCAGCAATTCCTGAATATCCAGAATATCCTGATAAACCTTAACTCTTGACTGCCCGTGTGGAAATTGGTGGGCACCCAGAGTATACGAAGGAAAACAATAGACTCCAAGTCAGTCATGTGACTGGTGTGAGAACTCAAAACAGTTTATTTATCTTTAAAATCAAAATAGAGGAATATTTTTAAATTCAATTCGCAATGCTTTTAAAAATGAGACTACCATAAGGCCTCCCGCACACACACACAATGCAAACGCAGAATCGGAGGAGATTTCTCCTTATGATAGCCAAAGATGCTTGATACGCATTTAAAAATAACATTTGATATTATTACTAGTGCATAGTGTAGGGGAAAAATTCATTTTGAAAGTAGAATATAAATCTTAGCCAACATACGACCATTATCGTATGCCTACTATAGCTACCATCCAAACAGCGGTGACCGCCATAAGTGAATGGCAGGTTCTACAACTAATACCGTACAAGTTTCGTATTGGGAATTGGATTTCCAACAAATGGTCAGGCCAAGGAACTTCCCATTGCCACATGAGAATGCCTCTGGAAAGACATCCCTGAGAACCAAACCGGAACTCTGCCAACACAAGGCCGGGTTACCCCTAACTGGGTAACTACTGACACGAGCACGCCATTCCCCGATCGTAAACGACCTTTCTCACGGGATCCCGATAGCCAACAACCACAAAGTAATAAATTCGTAGTAACCACATAGGTTAAATATCTGGGCTCCATACCATGATACAACCTCTATCCTGAAGGAAATGTACATACCCTAAAGGGTGCTACCCCTCATAACCTTGCCGCATCTTTCCTGTTTTGACCATTTCCGGGGTGTGAGGTTCGACGAAGTCACGTCCACAAAAACATACTTTATACAAAAGCCATGCTTTGGGTCAACAAATGATCAACACAATGATCACCAAGATAGACGATCAAATAAACGATCCTATCACAATAATCAACACAATGATCATTTACAGCAACACTCAGCATGTCACATTACCAAATTGGGAATATATCGCTGATAACTTCAACTATATAACCTCTGAGCTCGTACGTCTCAGAGAAGGGTGTTAAGCTAAAAGAATAAATTCTTCGCCACCAACAGAAATATATTTGAAAGGAATCGGCTTTATATCTCAACTTGTAATGTCAGACATACAATCCATACAAGTTTGTTCCGGGATCGAACAAAACCGAAGGCACTTACAAAGAAGTCCTTGCAATCCGGATATTCACAATCCTGATCGGATTTCCCATCACTTAGGGAGAACTCTATACCGTAGCTACTCGGTGCAGAGTAAATCGACAGGTCATCCTATCGCTCTCGCAAATACCGGGTCTTCAACACCGATCTTCAATGCAATTCATAACGACGTATCACATATTCGGAATGGGTTATACGACCCCATGGTCCTTTCCCGGTTAACCCGAATAGTGAGCGCTTATTCAAAAATAAGTGTAGCATTCACATTCAAACAAATCACGTCAATTACCCATTCAAAGGGAAATATCGATAGTCGGTTATTGAACTACCACTGGATATGCACACATCACCAGTTTCCAAATAATTTTCCAAATTATTTATTTCACAAAATATCTTTACAAGATATAAAATTTCACACTTCAAAAATAAATCAATATTTATTTTTTTAGACAAATTCCACTTCCTTTATAAATTCATATAAAATTTCACACTTCAAAAATAAATCAATATTTATTTTTTTAGACAAATTCCACTTCCTTTATAAATTCATATAAAATTTCACACTTCAAAAATAAATCAATATTTATTTTTTTAGACAAATTCCACTTCCTTTATAAATTCCTTAGTGAATTTATAATTCCAAAATATCAATGAATATTCGATTTCAATTATTCATTTTCAATTTATCTTCAAAAAGATAAATTCTAAATATCACTTCATATTGGAAAACAATTCCATACTTATTTAATAAGTAATTCACAAATTTTATTTATTTTCAACACTTGGAAAATATTCGATATACTTAAATCGAAATTAAGTATATATTTCATTCTTTAAGGAAATCATTCTTTTAAACGTATTTATTTGGGCCAAAACGAATGTTGCGTAAAACATCGTTACAACAACCCAAAATCACTAGTATAGGGATTCGAAATTAAAATAGATATATAAATCCCAATACTATACAAAACATTTCCTTTCGGAAATCATTTACTATAACAACAGTGTTATAGTCCACTATTTCCTTCTATTTCTCGAAAACATCTATTTCAACAATAAATGTGGAAATCTATGGTTTCGAATCTCAACACATTTTAAAACATTGTTCGATCGTTTTAATTCTATTTAAAACATCCAAATCCAAAACAATTTCTTTAACATCTTATTCACTATTCAAAAACGTGAATATACTACGTTAACACATTTCATCCTTTTATTCATTTTAATTCAAAGGATTATTCACTATTCAAAAATGTGAATATAACTCCATTTATAGGTTTCAACAAATTTTCTTGTCAAAATAAATCATTTGCAAATTTATAAAACAACGTTTATAAATTCCATTTCTATTTATTTATAAAAACTTCCTTTTTATAAATTCCTTTATTAACCTATTTCAGTTTATAACTCAATTATAAACTAAAAGTTCATATTATAAGTTAAATACTTATAAAACGATTATTTTACAAAATCGTTCCTCTCAAAACTTTCCAAACCATAAATCTTATAACTTATAAGATTCATTTATTTAACCAAATCTATTCTTCAAATAACTTCACAAATTTATAATTCTTATTATTTATAAATTTCATTTATAACTTCACCGTTTATAATTCTATAAATTTCATTCTTTAATGAAATTCATTTTCACTTCATTCAAACACTTATAAAAACTCGTTTTATAATGTCCATATTTCAATTTATAAATATCCATTTATAAATTTCTTAATATAAATCAATTTATATTATCCTTTTAAAATGTCTTTAATTTCCTTTATAATTTCATCCTTTCTCTTGATTTATAAAATAATCAAATTTTATAAATCCTATATTTAAACTGTTCACAATAATTCTAAAATATCTCGATTAAACTATTTTATAAACTTAATAGCATCGTATTCTCAAAAATCAGTTTTTAACTATATTTCTCAAAAATCATAATTTTGATAACATTAAAAATTATAACGTTTATTTATTTAAAATGGATCAAATTCCAAAATTATTTTATAAAACGTATACTTTCTAAAATCACTTTAAAATCATTTTAAAATCCCAAAATTTGGTCCAATGATGCTACACACCAAATAGTCAATCACGACTACAACGATATCATATATCAATATGAAAATCCATCAAATATCAAAATATCTGAAATCAAATAAAAAATGTTGAGGAATCCAGTTGGATCCCTCCAACCTGTTTTCCTGCATCCAAAAACATTAGCACAATACCAATTTCGCTCCAGTATGAAATTATCGCGGTATATGTTCTTATTAAATATTATCCGCTTAATAACGGCGTAATAGGGTCTCATCCGCTAAAAAATGCGGGAAATCAACAACTCCAATATATACATATGCCAATATATATATATTGATATTATATATAATACCAATTTCACTGTTTATGAAATATTCGCGGTATATGTTTTTAATAAATAACATCCGCTTACTAACGGCGTATAATGTCTATTTTAACAATCAATAGATAACAATCATCATTCAAACATGCATTCAAATATTTTAAATCTAACTATTTAAAATAAAATCGAAACTGATTCGATTGAGTGAGAAGTTCTCACCTTGATTTTATTTCCGTTTTAGCGATTTATTTCGAATAAAATTAAACGGACGTTTAATTTTACCCAAAATTCTCACTAACTCCAAACGACTCCAAACCAACTCCATCGCGTAGTGCTCGTCCATACGATTCCAACGCAACTGGTTTCGCGCGTTTTCGACCTCGTATGAAAAAGTTATTGATTTTTGAATTTCACGGATTTTAAACTATAATAATTTACAACTTTTTAATTAATTTTTAACCCACACTAAATCTCTGCCGTCCATCCTTTCTCAGAACGATCTGGGCCGTGATTTTTTTTTGCTTCTCTTCCTCCAGGTGAAGAACGCATCACCCAACCCATTGCCGTCCTCCTTCATGCAATTTTCGCGACTTATTCCCTACCCCTGAAGACGATCAGTATACTCCACTACACGCGCCCATTCAAGCACCACCCACGGCCAAGGTCCGGTCGAACCCGGTTCTATCACTGCCTCGTGAAACGTGCTTGAACGCGTTCACTTTGGACGAGCTTTGCCGTCAATCCGTAGCACCATTCTCCATCATCACCGTTCACTTTGTAGAGCTCGACATGCTCTTTGATTTACTAGTTGAGAGTTTTACACGAAAGTTGATAGATTGGAAGAAAAAGGAGGGAGAAGTATGGAGTTTTTCGGCCGTAGGTTGTAGAGGAGGCGGCTCTGTTATCAAACCCTAGTTTTTTTCTTTTTATTTTTTATTTTGTGAGCCTATTTATAGAAATTTTTTTGAACACTATTCATTTTGATTTTCCCAAATCCGATTTACGCGCCGAAACTAACGTTCCTAGGGTTTATCCCGCGTTTCGGACACAATGGAACAGGTTTCGGAAGCTAATTCGAACATCTGTGCGAGTTATGGCTGTAAACGCTCAATTTAAATTAAACCGATTTAAATCGATTTCTAGGCGTTTTAATTTGTACAGGACAAACGGTAAATCCAATTGACTTGAAATTTGAAACCTTACAATAATATCACATTACGGATCCGATGAAACTGGTTTCGTCGAAATCCGAGGCTTTTTGAAAAATGGCTATTTTCACTCGCCAAATTTAAATTAAAAATAATTCGATGCGTTTCGAGCTGCCACGATCAAACGATAACTCCGATTGACACGAAAATTGAAATCCGGTAATAACTAACTATTACGGATCCAATGGAACTGGTTTCGTTCAATTCTGAGACTGTTCAAAAATTGGCTATTTTCACTAGTCGATTAAATATTAAAATATTCAATTTTCACAAATTAACTTTTAATTCGATTTTAAAAGTTCTAAAATATCGTTCTAATTCCAACATGATAAAATAAAATTTTACAAATCATTTTCAATCATATTTAACTCAATTTTCAATTATTTCCATAATTTAACATATTAAATTATCGATTTAATTATTCAATAAAATCCAATAATTCAAATAAAAATTTATTTGACTTAAAAATTCACTTATTAATATTTAAAATTAATTAAATATTCAAATTTTAATTTCTAAAAATTCTGGGTCGTTACAAAATGTATCAGTTTATATATTACATCATAAGAGTACATCAATCACAACTCAACATCAATAACATACAATTGGATACACAGCAACTCAAGACAACGAAATATATATAAACATGTACGGGAGTACGTATCGTCACCCAGCTCGTCTCCTGAGCTCCACAGCATCATATCCTGTATCCTATAATACTCGGTCTGGCCCAAGCATTACAGTTAAATAACATCCGAGTCAGTCTGGAATACCAGCGTGAGAAAATCACACTCAATTGATTATTAAAGTTTCAAAAATCCTTTTGAAAACAAAAGCATCTCGTAAGACCACGCCACAAATAAACATGTCGGGTTCTTACCTTACGATAGCTAAAACAATTTTTTATAGAAATCCTCTGATATTATAATAGGGTCTATATACAAATACTTATAAAATAGCCGAAATTGTTACATTATTAAATTCCAGCTACTAGCCACAGAGTGGGTAATACAAACAAAACTCGTACAAGGCTTGTAGGGAGAATGGATTTCCAACTAATGACTAGGCACTGGGGTACCACCTGTCACAGTACGTGGCCTAGATCACAGTACCGAGGAGTACACCCGCTCCCCTGCAACACAAGACCGGGACTACCCCTTATTGGATAATCCCGAGCGAGATCACCCCGCGGTTGGGATCAGCAACCGCCCACTAAGCCGAAATAAAAAGGACGTCTAGACAGGGATGACCTCACCCTGCTTGGGTGCTACCCACATAGCCTTGCTGTATAACCCTTGATTTTCAGTCATTCCCATTTGATGAGGCTTGAGGCTAAGCGTTACCTTTTTAGAACATATCCCTTAGAATGCCCATCGTCCACCTGACGATGTTTCGCAAGCATTCATCCATACAAGTCCGTCCTGGATCCGAACGGAACCGAAGGCACTATTCCTACTACATCCATTTTGGAAATATCCTCAGGATTAGTAGCGACTATCCCTTGCACTTCACTGCTCCATCTTCGAATCCAAACTCGTTTCCACAAAACGTACAAACCGGATCGAAGTGGTTTTCGAGAAATAAATCTCGATCCCGGTCTCTTCGAAACGATCAACGCATTTGGCCAATATTGTTAGTCGGTGATTTAACTATCAATTAATACTCACAAACAACCATCAAACAATAAATAATTTTCCAAATTATTTGTTAATCCCAAAAATATCTTCACAAGATAAATTTTCACTTTTCAAACCTTTTTGAAATAGTTTTCAAACTATCTTCCTTTCTCAGGATAAATTCCAAGTATTTTCTATTTCCACTGAAATCACCAAGCATAAAACTTAAGATTTTTAAAATTATTTAAAACAGTTTACTTTGAAATATATTTAAAACATTTAAGTTAAAAACTACTTCAATAATTTATTAAAAATACATACTATATGAATATTTGGAAATAAGGTTTCTTAATAAAATATAAAACTAAATTTTCACTTTTTAAACAAATACTAAATCACCCTTTAAATAATTATTGCTATAATAGATTAAAAGGAAATACTTACTTTAGAAATTAAATATTAGAAATAATAAATTTTCCAAAACTTGCTTTTTAAAACAACTTAGAAACTTTTAATTTATATTTAAACATTTAATTTGAAAACGTACTTGGTTATCCAAGGAAATATACTTCTCTTCACATCCTTTAAAAATAAATCACTATTTATCTTTAAACAAATTTCTCATTTCTCTTAAATAAATTCCCACCCTAAATTTGTTCTTCCAAATATCAAATTTCAAACACTTAAATCTATTTCCAACTTGATTTCTAATTTACTTCATTTATTCAAAAATCCTTTAATTTCAGATTTTATTCCTTAATTATGATTTAAAATACTTTCAACTGAAAATTCCAATTTTAGATTTCTCAAATTACTTCTTAATCCTTTTAAATAAATTTAAAACTTTAAATTTAAAATAATTCTTTATTCTTTTAATTGATATCAGTTAAGTTTACTATTTATTAATTTCTGCTTATTCAAATCCTTTTTCCTCCATACTCGAAATTATTTACTAGTATTTTAATTTCATTTCCATTCCTTCCAATTCATTCTTAATTTATTCAAATTTACTATAATTATTTTACATAAAATTTACTCTTTTATTTTCTTTTCAAAAATCCAATTCTATATATTTCGATAACTAAGTGCACTGAAATATTCAAGCAAATCATAGCAATCAATATTTCCAATTAACAATAATATTCATCACAGAATATCAAATATCCATAACACGGAATATCGAACAATTCTAAATAATTTTGAGGAATCCTGTTGGATCCCTCCAACCTGTTTTCCCTGCATCCAAAGATGTTAGCACAATGTAATATGCCAATTCCAAAATATACCATACTATAGCACATCAATCCATTCAACCATTCAAACAACTATTTAAACTTAGTCATTTAAATTTAATTTTAATTCAGCTGAGTGAGATTAACTCACCTTTTGCTTTTCGTTTGCAACCCATTCCTGGCCAGCTTGTTTCTTTTCAGATTTCACCTTGAATAAACAATTCAAGATTTATCGATATTTGAATAATTGAACAATTGATTATTCATATTATAATTCATTTAACCAATAATTTATTTTTAAACAAATTTCCTTTTAAATAAAATATTTTTAATAACTAAGATAAATCACATAACTTCAGTAAATACATAAATTTGTACTAAACACATATTTGTAGTGCATCCCTATATATATATGATAAAATACGTGTTTGTTTACATAAATAAATTTATATTTTATACTTTATATATATAATTTCTTTACAATAAACATATATAAAAATAAACCACTTATATATATATATATATATAACTCAAAGTTAATCCTACTGTTATATATAGTTTTACCCAGAAATTCATTTTTAAACCTTACTGTAAAAATTACTGTGAAGGTAAAAATTACTGTGAAGGTGAAAATTAAAAACAAAAGTCACAAATCTTACAGTGAAGGTGAACCAGATCTCTCGAACGCGGCTCCACCTATGATCGAACTCGAGCTAACCTCGACATCGCCAGCACGTGCGCGGCGACTTCTTTCAACCTCCAAATCGAGGTCGATCAGTGCGGCCACAACCCCAAGCCCTAATTGCGACCAACCCAAAATTGCACAGCGTCAAGTTCCTCATTCGCTCCGCTTGCGCACGCGCGTACGCATCCCATCGCCCACGGTACGCCGCTTAACCCAGCGACAAACCCTCCCTCGCATGGCCAGTTGCGACATCTCGAAGCCGCATACCCCTCCCTTCCACCATTCAAACCTCTCGATACTTGATTGGTTCGTATGTTTGTAACTTATTTTATTATAACTTATATACAACACTATTGTCTAGATATATATGAATGTTATTACGCAGGATATATATACGGCAGGAACTGATTATTGAAGACTGTACAGTATAAAGATTAAGAATGAAGAAATCAAGTTTGAAGACTCATGAGCATCAAGATCAAGATTTTTAAGATAGGTGTCTAGTTTTGTTAAAACTTCATAATAGCATGGAAATCTTCATTCCAAATTTCATTTGGGTAGAACCCATTTCTACCTTTTTAGTAGCTTACAAACCCACGACAAGTAGCTTACAAACCTACGACAAGTGGCTTACAAACCCACGAACATCCTGGTTTTATACAAGTTTTCGAGTCCTGATGTAATGAAATATTCTGCAGGAAGAACCTTGCAAAACTACTTCAAAATGTTTTTTCAAAATGATTTTCAAAACCACTTTTCAAAATATTTTAGCCTTAAAATTATCTTTTCAAATGATTTTCAAAAAGAAGTTTTAGCCTTAAAATATTTTTTGTTTTTGTTTTTAAATAAACTCCTGTTTTAAACTACCTTTGTTTTTAAAACTATCTACAGATTTTTAAATATTCTTTATAATATAAATATATATACTTGAGATTTAAAATCAAATTTATATATACATTCCAAAAATATATTTTTCTGCTGTTCTATATTTTAAAACATAAGAAAATTAGTTTATTTTACTCCAGAATCATTTTATCTTGTTTTCCTTTCAATACCATTTTCAAAACAAATTTCACATTGTTTTTAACTAAGGGATGTCGACATCATGGGATACCCCATGTCGACATGGTGGCCGTTAAATTCAAAAGTTTCAATGTTCAAAAGAAGTGTCTATTCTTATAAATATCTTCACGAATGGTTATGACCATTACTGGTCTATAAATATCCTTCACAAACGAATTTTTTAATTAACTATTTTCTTCACTCCTTCTCCACAAATCCATATTCTAAAATTTTCATATTTTAAGATCGTGCCGAAATTCTGCCGAATTCTCAAGTGAATCAAATTAGAATCTCATTCTTGTTTGATTCTCTACCCTCTCTCTCTCAAAGGTCAAAGTGCTATTCAGAGTTATAAGATTAATTTTATCAAAAGTTTAGTCTCTCTATAAGGTGTGGTTGTGCTTGGAAATCAATCGGGTGATCTTGTGTCCCGTAAATCAAGAGAGTTTGCCCCGGACTCGAAGACAAGAGGGTACCCTAAGGCCTTTAGAAATTGAGGATTGTAATCTTGACATTAGTATAATAAAAATATATACGAGGTTTTTGCCTTGGTGCAAGACTGGATGTAGGGTAACTCCGAACCAGTATAAAATCCGGTGTGTTCTTTCCTTTTACTGCTTTTTATTTACTTTCTGCATCTGTGTTTGATTCTATGATTGTTTTGTGATTAAGTTCTACATTTATTTATATCATAATTTTTAAATTAGTCCATATAAGTCTTAGAATATATTAAACACCATTCACCCCCCTCTAGTGTTAAATTAGCCTTAAGATCCTTAATCCGCACTCCCTTTCAATTGGTATCAGAACATAGGTCTTCATAGTTTTCATAATCTAGAACTTGAAAAGTTAATGATGGAATTTTCAGGAAATTTTATTATTACTTGTTTGAATTTATGAATTTCATCAATGGGTCATAAGTCTGCATATAGTTTTCATAAAAAATCAAGTTATCTACCGAATTGATTTGTTATGCAAGAACAGACATATCACATGGCTTTTGAAGAATCAACAATCAATGGCCAAACTGTGCAAATTGAGAAAGATAAATGGATACTTGATAGTGTTCAAGGCATATGACTGGAAATCCCGAGATAATCAATGACATTATATATCGAGATGGTTGATTGGTTAACTTTGGAGATAACTCAAAAGGATATGTGATTAGCATCGACAATGTCGGTAATTCTAAAACTTCTCTTATTTATGATATTTTGCTAGTTAGAAATTTAAAAAATAATTTGCTTAGTATAAGTCAACTATGTGATAAAAGATTGAAAATTAAATTTGGAAAAGATAAGTGTCACGTCGAAGATAATAAGTCAAATATTATCTTTGAAAGAATTAGGAAGAAAATCATTTACATCCTTAGTATGAAAGTTTCAAATGATAACTTATGTCTTTTGGCTAATACAAGTGACCCTTGGATTTGGCATAAAAGATTTGGTCATTTAAATTTCAAATTGTTATCTAAGTTATCAAAACTTGACTTAATTAGAGATCTTCCCAAGTTAAACTTTAAAGTAGATAGTATATGTGATGCTTGCCAGTTAGGAAAACTTAAGAAAAGTTCATTTAAATTAAAAGATATGATTTCTACTTCTAAACCTCTTGAATTACTTCATTTAGATTTATTTGGTCCATCTCAAGTTCAATCAATTAATCACAATAAATATGTTTTTGTAATTGTAGATGATTATTTTGGATATACTTGAACAAGTTTTCTTAAACTTAAAAGTGATGCTTTTGAATTATTTAAAAATTTTGCTAAAAGAATTCAAAATCAACTTTCTTTAAAAATAAAAACTATTCGTAGTGACCACGGTGGAGAATTTGAAAATGAAAATTTTGAGAATTTCTGTAATAAAAAAGGAATTACTCAAAATTTCTCTTTTTCAAGAATTCCATAACAAAATGGAGGGGTAGAACATAGAATAGAACAATTCAAGAGTGTGCTAGAACAATGCTTTCTGATAGTAGCTTACCTAAAAACTTTTGGGCTGAAGCAGTCACTACAGCGTGTTATATATTAAATAGGATTTTAATTAGACCATTAACTAATAAAACAACATATGAATTGCTTTACAATAAGAAACCCATAGTAGCTTATTAAAGTTTTGGTAGTAAGTGTTTTATTCTTAATATAAAAGATAATTTAGATAAATTTGAACCTAAATCCGCCAAAGGTATCTTCATCAGATATTCTAATAGAAGAAAAGCATTTAGAGTTTATAATTTAAGAACTAACACTATTGAAGAAATAATGCATGTATCTTTTGATGAAAAATTTAAAGATACTGTACAAATAGAAGATGAAGAAGATTTTGTAACTTTAAATAATGAACCTAATGAAACTAATAGTGAAATCATTCAACCTAATAAAAGAATTAGGCTATTAAAAGTTCATCTTGTAGAAAATATACTAGGAAATATTGAATCTATAATTAAAACAAGAAATCAACTAAATAGTATGAGTAATGTAGCTTTTATATCAACTATTGAGCCTAAAAATCCCAAGGAAGCATCATCCGATGATTCATAGATTCTTGATATGCAAGAAGAATTGAATCGGTTTACCAGAAATGATGTTTGAGAACTTGTTCCTAGACCTGAGGATAAAAGTATAATTGGAACAAAATGGGTTTATAAAAATAAAATGAATGAACTTGGTGAGGTCGTGAGAAATAAAGCTCGTTTAGTCGTGCAAGGTTATTGTCAAGAAGAAGGAATTGATTATGACGAACCTTTGCACCCGTAGCAAGACTAGAAGCTATCAGGATTCTACTTGCTTTCGCAAACTACAATAGTTTCAAGTTATATCAAATGGATGTTAAAAGTGCTTTTCTTAATGGTTTTGTAAAAGAAGATGTTTATGTTGAACAACCTCCACTTTTTGAAGATAATAAATTTTCAAATCATGTATATAATTTAAAGAAAGCTTTATATGGTCTGAAACAAGCTCCTAGAGCCTGGTATGAAAGACTAAGATCTTATTTACTATAATCTAGTTTTGAAATTGGTAAAATAGATACAACTCTTTTTATTAAAAGAAACAAAAATGATATTCAATTAGTACAAATATATGTAGATGATATAATATTTGATCAACTACTAACATAATGAATAAAGAATTTTCAGATATAATGACTAAAGAATTTGAAATGAGTCATACGGGAGAACTAATTTCTTCTTAGGACTTCAAATCAAACAATTAGAAGAAGGAAATTTCATTAGTCAAGAAAAATATGCTAAGGATTTAATTAATAAATTTGGATTGACTACTTCTAGTGGGAAACCAACTTCAGTGACAACTAATGTAGCTTTAAGTAAAGAAGATAAATCAAAAGATGTTGATAAAAAATTATACAGGGGAATGATTGCTTCGCTGCTCTATATAACAGCAACTCATCCTGACATCATGCATAATGTCCGTCTCTATGCAAGATACCAATCTCAACCTAAAGAAACTCACTTAAAAGCTGTTAAAAGAAACTTAAGATATGCAAAACATACTTTAGATTATGATTTATTTTACCCTAAAAATGATGTATTTGATTTAATTTCATATTGTGTCCTGATTACGCTGGTTGTAAATCAGACCGAAAAAGTACAAGTGGAACTTGTCACTTTCTAGGACATTCTCTTGTTTTCTGGTTTAGTAAGAAGCAAAACACTATATCCTTGTCAACGACTGAAGCATGATATATATCTACTGCTTTGCCTTGTTCTCAAGTTATATATATGCAACAAACTTTAAAAGATTTTAACTCTAATTAAATCACCAATTTATTGTGATAATACTAGTGCAATAAATCTATCTAAGAATCCAACTAATCATCCTAGAACAAATTAGACATCATTTTCTTAGAGATAATATATGTAAAGAAGTCATAACACTTGAATATATTGATACTGAAAAACAAATTGCTGATATACTACCAAACCATTAGATGAACAAAACTTTACTAAATTTAGAAGAGAATTAGGATGCTATATTTGGTGTATAAAATCTTGAATTCCATTTAACTTAGGATGCTATATTACACTCATACATAGTTATCATACTTATTGTTTATCTCATTTTCTATCAAGTTCAAGGTTTATAGGTTATTTTTTTGTTGATGAAAAAGGGGAAGAAGTTATATAAAATAGTAGGCTTGGCGTAAGCGGGAGTTGTTGGTGTAAGGGGGAGTTATGGTATGATCAAAGTGGTAAGTATATTTTATAAGGTTGTCATCATCAAAAGGGGGGAGATTGTTAGGAAGTGGAGATAGTGGTTTTGATGACAACGACCTTTGTAACTTATTTTATTATAACTTATATACAAACACTATTGTCTAGATGTATATGAATGTTATTATGCAGGATATATATAAGGCAGGAACTGATTATTGAAGACTGTACAGCATAAAGATCAAGAATGAAGAAATCAAGTTTGAAGACTCATGAGTATCAAGATCAAGATTTCAAGATAAGTGTCTATTTTTGTTAAAATTTCATAATAGCATGGAAATCTTCATTCCAAATTTCATTTGAGATGGAACCCATTTCTGCCTTCTTAATAGCTTACAAACCTATGACAAGTGGCTTACAAACCTACGACAAGTGGCTTACAAACCCACGAACATCCTGGTTTTGTACAAGTTCTCGAGTTCTGATGTAATGAAATATTCTGCAGGAAGAACCTTGCGAAACAACTTCAAAATGTTTTTTCAAAATAATTTTCAAAACTACTTTTCAAAATATTTTTTCCTTAAAAATTATCTTTTCAAATGATTTTCAAAAAGAAGTTTTAGCGTTAAAATATTCTTTGTTTTTGTTTTCAAAAATAAACTCTTATTTTAAACTTCATTTGTTTTTAAAATTATCTTCTAATTTTTAAATATTCTTTATAATATATATATACACACACACACATATACATACTTGAGATTTAAAATCAAATTTATAGATACATTCTAAAAATATATTTTTTACTCTTCTTTGCTGTAAAACATAGGAAAATTAGTTTATTTTACTCCAGAATCATTTTATCTTGTTTTTCTTTCAATACCATTTTCAAAACAAATTTTACATTGTTTTTAACTAAGGGATGTCTACATCATGGGATACCCCATGTCGAAATGGTGGCCGTGAAATACAAAAGTTTCAATTTTCAAAAGAAGTGTCCATTCGTTTAAATCTCTTTGCAAATGGTTATGACCGTTACTGGTCTACAAATAGCCTTCACTAACGAATTATTTAACTAAATATTTTCTTATTTTCATCACTTCTTCTCCACAAACCCATATTCTAAAATTCTCATATTTTTAAGATCGTGCCAAAATTCTGCCGAATTCTTAAGTGAATCAAATTAGAATATCATTCTTGTTTAATTCTCTGCCCTCTCTCTCGAAGATCAAAGTGCTATTCAGAGGTATATGACCAATTTGTAATCAAAAGTTTATCGAGTCTCTCTATAAGGTGTGGTTGTGCTTGGAAATTAATTGGGTGATTTTGTGTCATGTAAATCAAGAGAGTTTGCCCCAAACTCGAAGACAAGAGGGTACCTCAAGGCCTTTAGAAACTGAGGATTGTAATCTCGACATTGGTGGAATAAAAATCTGTACAAGGTGTTTGCCTTGGTGCGGGACTAGATGTAGGGTAACTCTGAACCGGTATAAAATCCGGTATGTTCTTTCCTTTTAATTCTTTTTATTTACTTTCTGCATCCGTGTTTGATGATGTGATTAAGTTTTGCATTTGTTTATATCATAATTTTTAAATTAGTCCATATAAGTCTTAGAATCCATTAAACACTATTTACCCCCCTCTAGTGTTAAATTAGCCTTAAGATCCTTAATCCGCACTCCTTTTCAAGTATTACACAGCAATACTCTTGGGTGATATGGGTTAGAGGCGAGGTTTTACAATATCTACATATCTTTGTAAGAATTAATGTCCCAACCCAAACAAAATATAAATCAAATTTGATAATACTTTTTATGTAAATAATTTATAATATGAGATTTTATCTATGTGAATGAGTGAACAAATAACATTATCATTTTTGCTAATATGAATGTTGTACATATATTAAATTTCCCATTTTTAAGGATTTACAAATGAAATAATAAATATTAAATAATTGAACTTATTTTAATATCTCAGAACAACATCGATCGAACTGAATAATACAAATAGTTGTATGTAAAAAAGCTGGAAAAAGTAAGAAAAACTTTGTACGTGTCTGTAATTGAGAAGACCATCTTATAGCAAACTTATTTACATGTGCAATTTTATCCATTATTTAGTTTATGATTTTAAACAATTTTATATTTCATTTAACCATAGATTTCATTTTTCCAAGAGAGTCATGTTTAAAACTTTGATAATTGCATAATAATATTTTATGGCATTAGTTAAGTTATGAGTTGGATATGGTTTAACATCATGTTGAATGTGAGAATGTTTATATAATATATTTATTATCAATGTAATCTATGCGTTCACATCATAATGTTGTAAAATATAAATTTATCCATTAAAAGTTGTTAAAAATTAAATTATGTTATATAATGTATGATAATGTTTTATGAGATAATGAATTAGGAATTAAAAATTATTATTAATATGGTGTACACATTTTATGTTATATGATTTAAACATCTCTATATTTGAACAAAAATTTAATTCTATCATTTTTTCACATATATATGAATATTTTACATATGCTGAAATTGTGACGCTCCACCTCTATACTCACACTAGCCAAGGACACTACGGGGTAATGCCGTCGACAAGCGCGAAGAATAAGGCTGTTGAGGAGCGACCATCTATGCAATTGCTTTGTGTGAGTACCGATATGTCAGATAGTATTATATGCATTTTGTTTCAAGAGGAAATCTGACATATCAAATACAAACACAAGGCTACTACACAGTGGCTATGTGGTCTTCGGAAACAAATATAAAATAAACATAACATAAATCAGTCATAGATATTCATATCACAAAGGCGAAAACAGATATGAATATATCACAAAGAAGTGTACATCAAAGTAGTGGTCAAACAAGGTCCGCTACATCACAAAAGAATAAGTATACATCAAGGAGTCTCTATCTCGAATGTATAAAAGCAAAAACTACTAAGCTAAAGTAGTTAGCCAAAAGGCAAAAGCTAGTCCCAGCTAAGAAGTCAAGTGGAAGCACCTGTAACACCTCGGTCTGACCAGAGCATTATTTAAGAAGAAAATAATAAACGGATCAATCTAGCTATATATATCATATAAAATGAGATAGGATAAGAGATATGACAAAAATGTGTGATAACGATAATGTCATACTGATAACAACAAAAATCATACAATATCTCAAATATTCTCAAACATAAAAAAGAATGTCATATTCTTTAACATATCAACTAATCCACAAATATTGATAAAACTTATCAATATAAATCACAAAAATTGGTGAAACACAAATTCTAGAAATCATCAATTAGAAATCTAGAAAACACAAAGGGGGAGGCCTATCGAAAATGGGAGCATGAAAACTCACCAACACGTGCATCACAAACGGAACGTTATTCCATCGTCGCTAACCATCAATTTTGAGCCGAGGCTCCACAAATGGCCCGAAGACCATGGGTCGCTACCCCACGAATTTTGAGCCGAAACTCCACAAATGGGGTTTAGTCACCTACATAAAAATAGAACATCACACATCACTAGTCTAAATCACAAAATGATCATCATTGATCGATAAGTGTAAACTGCACTAAGCTAGTAAATAAATGAGTTTAGCTTCATGTCCCATAACCACTAGCTTAACTTAAATATTTACAAATAAATTGTAGATTTCCACTCGAAAATTGTCACAAGATTTCAATCAAACAATTATAAGAATTAACCGACAAAGTAAACGCAAGCTTTTCATACCACTTATTTTGCTAAGTCGTTTAATTGGATTTCTCAAACGAATGAGGTAAAGGTTTGTATATACTAATAGATTGGAAAATGGTTTTTAAAATGAGCTTTGTATTAAAAGTAGCGTTGAAATCATTTTTGTGAAAGAATTTGGATATTTACTACTAGTATAGAAACCTTTGTATTTTAAAGTGACAAATCACAGAAAACGATTGTAAAAACAATCGAACACCAAAAGTTCACATGCGACGACGTGAATTTAAATCCCCAAAAATCGATATCAAATCCAATCAAATGGATATTCACAAAAATCCAAAAAAGAAGCCATCAAAGTGATAGTAATCGGCAACAACCAATCGGATCAACAAAAATTGATATGAATTGGAAATCCAATCAAAAACAGCCAAAATTGGCAGTTCCAGACGTTTGGGGGTTAATCCAGACGTTTGGATTTGGGTTCTGGAAATATTCTAGAAACCTCCCAAAGGTCTGTACTCTAATCAGACGTCTATAAAATTAACTAGACGTCTGGTAGGATTCGACCTGACGTCGGGTCCAAGTCTCTGCCTTTTTTTTGTTTTTTGTGGTGTCCTAACCAGATGTTTGGAGCTTCCAACCAGACGTCTGGTTACCTGTTCTAGGCAACATTTTGCCTAGGCCAATAATGGCCAAATTGATTCGAAAGCGATCAGACGAGCAATGGAGGCTAGGGATTTATGCCAAGCGACAACCCAACCCTATAGGCTCTTTGATACACCCCAAATAACATGTCCAAATATCCACGATAGGGTCTTTAAAGATTTTGACTTCAAAACACCAAAATCGGAAAATTCACCAAATCAATTCAAATCAAGAGCACATAAACATGAAATAGATGTTAGGAATTCATACCTAACAACAATGAAAGCTATAGACATAGATTGAGTCCAAGAACTCACCTTTAAACACAAAAACGGATGAGAAGCCTTAAAAAAAGGAAAGATCAACCACTCTTCACTTCAACACAAGAAGCTCGAATCTAAGCTCATAAGAAAATATTTCCTAAGTTAGGGTTTAGGAATTTCTGAAAATTGAAGAGAGATTGAGATAGAGAGGATGAAGAGGATGCTTACCTAAGCTTCTCTTTGATTTTGGAGCTTGAATTTGAATTTCCTAGCAAAACTAGGGTTTAGGAATTCTAATTTTCCTTTCTTTCCCCCATTTTTACTTTAGCTTGAAAGTGTTAGGAAATGATAATGAATGAAGAGGAGAGGGGGTGGAGTTAGGGTGTTATGTTGGGTTAATAGGCTGAAACCCAAACCCAAAGCCCAATAGAAAATAGCAAAATTCAACTCAACTCCAAACATATTGATGTTTATACCCAAAAAGGTCGCAAATGCTATTTTTAACTCAATGGAAGTAGCCTCGAGTCCTAATTCGACAGTTTACAAAAAGTAGCATTTCGGACTTTACTACGACTAACGATGCTATATTTAAATAAAACATTTAAACATACAATCGTAAAATATGCGGGTTGTTACAGACTCCCCTCTTTATAAGAAATTGCATCCTTACAATTCTTAAGAAGAAAATAAAGAGTAACAACCATAAAAGTATATCAACGAAAAGAAAATTTGAAATAAGAAGTTCACCTTAAAGAGCACGAGAGAGTAAGTCCGGATGTTTTGCATATCTTAAGTTTCTTTTAACAGCTTTTAAGTGAGTTTCTTTAGGTTGAGATTGGTATCTTGCATAGAGACGGACATTATGCATGATGTCAGGATGAGTTGCTGTTATATAAAGCAGCGAAGCAATCATTCCCCTGTATAATTTTTTATCAACATCTTTTGATTTATCTTCTTTACTTAAAGCTACATTAGTTGTCACTGAAGTTGGTTTCCCACTAGAAGTAGTCAATCCAAATTTATTAATTAAATCCTTAGCATATTTTTCTTGACTAATGAAATTTCCTTCTTCTAATTGTTTGATTTGAAGTCCTAAGAAGAAATTAGTTCTCCCGTATGACTCATTTCAAATTCTTTAGTCATTATATCTGAAAATTCTTTATTCATTATGTTAGTAGTTGATCAAATATTATATCATCTACATATATTTGTACTAATTGAATATCATTTTTGTTTCTTTTAATAAAAAGAGTTGTATCTATTTTACCAATTTCAAAACTAGATTATAGTAAATAAGATCTTAGTCTTTCATACCAGGCTCTAGGAGCTTGTTTCAGACCATATAAAGCTTTCTTTAAATTATATACATGATTTGAAAATTTATTATCTTCAAAAAGTGGAGGTTGTTCAACATAAACATCTTCTTTTACAAAACCATTAAGAAAAGCACTTTTAACATCCATTTGATATAACTTGAAACTATTGTAGTTTGCGAAAGCAAGTAGAATCCTGATAGCTTCTAGTCTTGCTACGGGTGCAAAGGTTCGTCATAATCAATTCCTTCTTCTTGACAATAACCTTGCACGACTAAACGAGCTTTATTTCTCACGACCTCACCAAGTTCATTCATTTTATTTTTATAAACCCATTTTGTTCCAATTATACTTTTATCCTCAGGTCTAGGAACAAGTTCTCAAACATCATTTCTGGTAAACCGATTCAATTCTTCTTGCATATCAAGAATCTATGAATCATCGGATGATGCTTCCTTGGGATTTTTAGGCTCAATAGTTGATATAAAAGCTACATTACTCATACTATTTAGTTGATTTCTTGTTTTAATTATAGATTCAATATTTCCTAGTATATTTTCTACAAGATGAACTTTTAATAGCCTAATTCTTTTATTAGGTTGAATGATTTCACTATTAGTTTCATTAGGTTCATTATTTAAAGTTACAAAATCTTCTTCATCTTCTATTTGTACAGTATCTTTAAATTTTTCATCAAAAGATACATGCATTATTTCTTCAATAGTGTTAGTTCTTAAATTATAAACTCTAAATGCTTTTCTTCTATTAGAATATCTGATGAAGATACCTTTGGCGGATTTAGGTTCAAATTTATCTAAATTATCTTTTATATTAAGAATAAAACACTTACTACCAAAACTTTAATAAGCTACTATGGGTTTCTTATTGTAAAGCAATTCATATGTTGTTTTATTAGTTAATGGTCTAATTAAAATCCTATTTAATATATAACACGCTGTAGTGACTGCTTCAGCCCAAAAGTTTTTAGGTAAGCTACTATCAGAAAGCATTGTTCTAGCACACTCTTGAATTGTTCTATTCTATGTTCTACCCCTCCATTTTGTTATGGAATTCTTGAAAAAGAGAAATTTTGAGTAATTCCTTTTTTATTACAGAAATTCTCAAAATTTTCATTTTCAAATTCTCCACCGTGGTCACTACGAATAGTTTTTATTTTTAAAGAAAGTTGATTTTGAATTCTTTTAGCAAAATTTTTAAATAATTCAAAAGCATCACTTTTAAGTTTAAGAAAACTTGTTCAAGTATATCCAAAATAATCATCTACAATTACAAAAACATATTTATTGTGATTAATTGATTGAACTTGAGATGGACCAAATAAATCTAAATGAAGTAATTCAAGAGGTTTAGAAGTAGAAATCATATCTTTTAATTTAAATGAACTTTTCTTAAGTTTTCCTAACTGGCAAGCATCACATATACTATCTACTTTAAAGTTTAACTTGGGAAGATCTCTAATTAAGTCAAGTTTTGATAACTTAGATAACAATTTGAAATTTAAATGACCAAATCTTTTATGCCAAATCCAAGGGTCACTTGTATTAGCCAAAAGACATAAGTTATCATTTGAAACTTTCATACTAAGGATGTAAATGATTTTCTTCCTAATTCTTTCAAAGATAATATTTGACTTATTATCTTCGACGTGACACTTATCTTTTCCAAATTTAATTTTCAATCTTTTATCACATAGTTGACTTATACTAAGCAAATTATTTTTTAAATTTCTAACTAGCAAAATATCATAAATAAGAGAAGTTTTAGAATTACCGACATTGTCGATGCTAATCACATATCCTTTTGAGTTATCTCCAAAGTTAACCAATCAACCATCTCGATATATAATGTCATTGATTATCTCGGGATTTCCAGTCATATGCCTTGAACACTATCAAGTATCCATTTATCTTTCTCAATTTGCACAGTTTGGCCATTGATTGTTGATTCTTCAAAAGCCATGTGATATGTCTGTTCTTGCATAACAAATCAATTCGGTAGATAACTTGATTTTTTATGAAAACTATATGCAGACTTATGACCCATTGATGAAATTCATAAATTCAAACAAGTAATAATAAAATTTCCTGAAAATTCCATCATTAACTTTTCAAGTTCTAGATTATGAAAACTATGAAGACCTATGTTCTGATACCAATTGAAAGGGAGTGCGGATTAAGGATCTTAAGGCTAATTTAACACTAGAGGGGGGTGAATGGTGTTTAATATATTCTAAGACTTATATGGACTAATTTAAAAATTATGATATAAATAAATGTAGAACTTAATCACAAAACAATCATAGAATCAAACACAGATGCAGAAAGTAAATAAAAAGCAGTAAAAGGAAAGAACACACCGGATTTCAAACCCTAATGGAGGTGGTGGCGCTCCCTGATCGACGAATAGGCGAACGTTGTGGTCGGAAATTCAAACCCTAATGGATGCTAGATGGGTTCTTGCGTTTTGTTTAGCCTGGGATGATGAAACGCGCACGCACGGGAAGAAGGAAAGAGCATGGGGCCCGCACGCGTGAAGATGGGTGAGGTGTTTTCTTTTAATTTTTAGTTTAAATTCAAAATTCAAATCGTATAACTTAAAAACGTGATAACTTTTGCATGCGAGGTCGGATTCGGACGCGGTTTTTTGCGTTGGAATCGTATTCGCGTGCTCTTCGCAATGCAGCTGGTTTGGAGTCGATTGGAGCTCGTTTGAATTTCGGATAAAATTAAACGTTCGTTTAATTTTATTCGGAACGAACGCCGAAAACGGAAATAAAATCAAGGTGAGAACTCCTCACTCAATCGAAAGGTTTTGTTTAAAATTTTGAATAGTTAATATTGATTGTTGATTGCTGATTGATTGTGTTAGTAGATATAGTAGGATATATACTATATATAGCGATATATATATATTGGCATATGTATATATCGGATTTGATTTCCCGCCTCGTATAGCGGATGAGACCCTATTGCGCCGCCTATTAAGCGGATATTTTATAAAATCCCATATACCGCGATATTCCACCTTGAAGTGGAATTGGTATTGTGCTAACGTCTGTGGATGCAGGGTAACAGGTTGGAGGGATCCAACTGGATTCCTCACATATTTATTTGTTTATGAATATTATGTTGATTGTTGATAATCACATTGATATATGATGTTATTCCCGTGATTGACCATTCGATGTCGTTGCATCATCGGATTCTAATTTTTAAATTAAAAATAACGGTTTTGAATTTAAAAGGGGTTTTAAATCGATTTTTCAAAGAATATGGTTTATTTAAAATTTTGAATTGATTAAATTTTAAAATAAATAGATGGATAAAATTTTATGTTTTAAAAATTTATATTTTTATAAAATATAACTTAAAAGAAATTTTTAACAATAATAGGTTTTTATAAAATAGTTAAATTTGGTTTTTGGGAAGTTATTATTATTAATGGTTTATATAAAGGATTTTATAAATGGATGTTTTTAAATTAAATTTATTGAAGTTATAGAATAAATTTATAAAGTGTTAAGTTGATGTATAACATGAATTCCACTAGGATTTATAGATTAATAAATGTGAAATTTATAAAACGAATGGTTATTGGAAAATTTTAAGTTTATAAGTTATTCACTTATAAAAATGAATTTGGGGCATAAAAAGGGGGTTTGTTGAAATTGTTAATAAATGAAGATTTCATTAGTTGAAATTATTATAAACCATAAAGAAATCTTGTAAGTGATAAGATTTTAAATCGGTGAAGTTCAAAGGAACGATTTGGTAAATAAATAATATTTTAAGTATTTAACTTACAATATGGCTTTTGGGTATGAAATTGGGTTATGTAAATTGCATCGGATTAATAAAGGAATTTATAAAATTGGGGTTTATAATAGAAATGGAATTTATAAACTATGTTTATAAATTTGAAATTCATCGAATTTGATAAATTGAAATATGGGAATTTGTTAAGTGGGCTATATTCACTATTTTGAATATTGAATAGATTATTAAATAAAATGGGTTTGTTTTTGGGAAAGGAATGTTTTAAATGGAATTTAAAACGAATTAAAGGTGTTTTAAAATGTATTGAGTATTGAAAACATAGATTTCAACATTGATTGTTGAAATAGACGTTTTCGAGAAACAGAAGGGGATAATTTGTATAGTATTGGATTTATATATCTATTTTTAATTTCAAATCCATATACTAGTGTTTTTGGGTTGTCGTAACGATGTTTTACGCAACATTCGTTTTTAACCCAAATAAATGTGAATAAAGGAATGTTTTCTTAAAGAGAATGGAATAAAATACTTAACGGTAACTTAAGTATGTGGAATATTTTCAAATCGTTGAAAATAAATAAATTTGTGAATTACTTATTTTTAAAATAAGCATGGGAATGGTTTTCTAATATGAAATGGAACGGTTTTTGTGAATTCACCTTTAAGGTAATTGAAAGCAAATAACTTGAAATCGATTTGGGAATCGTATGCTAGTAGATGCTTGGGATTTAAATTCACTTTGGAATTTATAAATATGAAGGGAAATTTGTTTAAAAATAAATGTTGATTTATTTTTGAATATGAAAATATAATTTACGAATTTGGAACGTAAGTTAAAATAAATCGGTAAAGATTTATTTGGTGGTTTGAAATTTGTTCAAAAGGTATATATGGTTAAGGTGATTTGAAATTAGTTTTCAAATGGTTAAGGTGATTTGAAATTGGTTTGCAAATGGTTAATGTAATTTGAAAATTGGTTTTCAAATGGTGAAGGTAAATTGGAAATTGATTTTTCAATTGGTTGAGTGTGGAAAATTTTATCGTGAAGTGGTTTTGGTAAAGCAAATAAATTGGGCAATTATTTGGAAATTGTGTATATATATCTTGTAAAAATATTTTGGGATTTAATAATTTTGGAAAAATTATTTGGAATCTGATGATGTGGCGCATCTTTATTGATAGTTAAATAACCGACTATCAATATTTACCCTTGGATGGTATTGATTGTGTTTGTTTGGAATTGAATGCACACTTTTTTTTTTTAAAATAAGCGCTCGCTATTCGGTTTAGCCGGGAGAGGACCTTTGTGTCATATATCCCATTCCGAATATGCGATACGACGTTTGGATTGCATTTGAAGACCGGTGTTGAAGACCGGGTATTTGTGAAAACGATAGGATGACCTATCGATTGTCTCCGCATCGTTAGCTACGATATGGAGATTTCCTTTGTGATGGGAAATTTTATCGGGATTGTGAATACCCGGATTGCAAGGGCTTCTTTGGAAGTGCCTTCGGTTCTGTTCGAACCCGGAACAGACTTGTATGGTTACGTGTCTGACATTACATTTTGAGAGATAGAGCAGATTTCTTTCAAATACATTTCTGTTGGTGGCGGAGAATTTATTCTCTTAGCTTAACACCCTTCTCTGAGACGTACGAGCTCAGAGGTTATGTAGTTGAAGGTTATCAGCGATATTTCCCAATCTGGTAATGTGGCATGCTGAGTGCTGCTGTGTGATGATCATTGGTTGATCGTTTGGATTGGATCATTCGTTTGATCATTTATCTTTGTGATTATTGCTTTGGTCATCTGTGGACCCGAAGCATGGCTTTGTTACACAAAGCGTAGCTTTGTGGACGAGACTTCGTCAGGACCTCACTCCCCGGAAATGGTCGAAACAGGAATATGCGGCAAGGTTATGAGGGTCGCGCCCTTTAGGGTATGTCATTTCCTTCTGGAAAAGGGTGGTATCATGGTATGGAGCCCAGATGCTTACTCATGTTGATACACTATATATATTTCTGTGTGTGGTGTTGTTGCGAGCGCTCGGATAAAGGTCCCAAAGGACCGGGGGATGACATATTCGTGTAGTAGTTACCTAGTTACAGAGGTAACCCGGCCTTGTGTTGGCAGAGATCTAACCGTAACGTTAGTTTCTCGGGACGTCCCGCCAGAGGCGATCCCATGTGGCAGTAGGAAGTTCCTTAGCCTGACCATTTGTTGGAAATCCAATCAAAACAATACGCGCCTTGTACGGTTTTAGTTGTATTACCTGCCATTCACTTATGGTGGTCACCACTGTTTGGATGGTAGCTATAGTAGGCATAGTTCGGAATGTCTATGTTGGCTAGGATTTATATTCTACTTTCGAAATTGTTTTCTACACTATGCACTAGTAATAATATCAAAAATGATTTGATTTTCGCGTAGTAAGCATCTTTGACTATCATAAGGAGAAATCTCCTCCAATTCTGCGTTTGCATTGTGTGTGTGGCGGGAGGCCTTATGGTAGTTTCATTTTCCAAAAAGCATTGCGGATTTCAAAATTTAAATTTTCTTGTTGCTTGTTTAAAGATAAACTGTTTTTGAGTTCTCACACCAGTCCCATGACTGACCTGGAGTTTATTGTTCCTTTCCTAAACTCTGGGTGCCCAATATTTTCCACACGGGCAGTCTAGAGTTAGGTTGTCAGGTTATTCTGGATTCGGGAGTTGCTGTGCAGATCTGGAGGCGAGCCAGATAGCGTAGTCTATTATCTATTGTATATATATCTTTTCTTTTTCCGCTGTTGTTGTTGTACACTCTGATTGATGTAATGTAATGTGATGTAATGTATAAAAATGTATAGTTCTTTTGTTTTAATGAATATTCATTTATCTATTATATGTTGTTCCGCTGCGACTGTGAGATTCTGATATTGTTCCTGTTCTGTTACTTGTTTTTGTTTTCTTCTCTCTTTTCTTTCTTCTATCTTTCTCTCTCTTCTCCTACTTTTTTCTTCTTCTTCTTAAACCCTAACGGTTCGATTTTTCGGCAACGAAAAATCCCGATCGTTACACAACCAAAACTAAAATCACCAGATCATCAGTACACATCCAAACAATTCAATCATTCATCCAATTATTTAAATTTAACTATTTAAATTTAAATAAAAATCCAACAGTGTAAGATTTACTTACCTTTTATTTTGCTATTTGCAATCCATTCCAATTCGATTTTGTCTTCACAGTTTGAGCTTGTATAAATATCATATAAATTAATTAACATTTGAATTTTAAATCAACAATTTATTATCATTGACTTATTTAATTTAACTTATAAATTGACTTAAATTCTTAAACTAAAAATTACCTTAAACATATATTTTTAGTCCAAAAATTAAATAAGTTAATTGAAACAGTTTAATAAACTTTGATTTACCAATTACTTTATTCGAACAAATTTTCCAAAAATAAGCAATTATTTCTCTTCTTTTAAAACTCATATACTAAAAATTAATTTATAGTTCTCAAAAATCTAATTTTATATAAATATTCAACATTCTTAAAATTTCCTTTCTAGCCCCTATTTCCATGTACTAAATAAAATAAAATCAACAGAAGTGTTTTAAAATTTCTATATTGTAAAATAAAATCTCACATATATATTTATTCATTTATTGAATTAAATAAATTTAAATGTAGATACCTCGCTGCCTCATGACTACAACTACTCGAAAGTGAGCCCCAATCCCATCACCTCTGCAGTGACTTCACCTACAACCGAAACCCTCATGTAACAACTCGCATATTTAACGATTTTATATATTAAAATGTTTGATTTAAATATAGCGTCGTTATTCGGATTTTGGGGTCCGAAATGTTAGTTTCTGCAAATGGCCGAATTGGAGCTCGAAACCATTTCCATTGAGTCCAAAATGGCGTTTGCGATCTTTTTGAGTATAATCTTCGATATGTTTGGAGTTTGTGAAATTTTGGCTACTTTTTCTATTGGGTTTGGGGATGGGTTCAGCCCACTAGCTCACTTAACCCCTAGCTCAACCCTTCTCTTCATTTCATCTTCATTTCATTTTATTTCTTAAACTAAAAACTGAAATGGGGGAAAGGAAAGAGAAATAGAAATTAGCAAGCCCTAGTTTCTCCTTTGTAACTTGATTCTTGCTCCAAAATCAAAGAGAATCCAATGGTAAGTTCATCTCCACCTTCTCCATCTTTTCTCCTCTTCAATTTCAGTAATTTCCTAACCCTAACTTAGGAAATACTTGCTTTTGATTCTAGATTGAAGCTTGTAGTGTTGAAGTGGAGTGTAGTTGGTTGATCCCTTGCAATTGTGCTTCTTCATCTTCTTTGTTTTGTGTAAAAAGGTGAGTTTTGAACTCACATCTACTTCTCTCGATTTCATTGATGTTAGGTATGAATTCCTAACACCTTGTTCATATGCACTTGCAATTGGTTTGGGTTGAATTGGGGAATATTCCAATTTTTAGTGTTTTGGGTTCAAATCTTTGAAATCCTAACTTTGATGTTTTAATCATGTTTTGGTGATGCATCGAGGAACATATAGGGCCGGGTTGTCGATTGGCATAAGCCCTTAGAGCCAATGTTCGTCCGATTGCATTTTGGGAGAGTTTGCTCTTCCTTTGAATAAGGCTGAAAAACAGCCCTGGCCTGATTCAGTCGATTGAAAACTCTGCACAGTTTGACTGAACCTGAAACCCGAGAGTTTCCAGGCATGATTCAGTCGACTGAAAAACTCTTCACAGTCGACTGAACCTGGAAACAGAAAGTTTCCCGAACCTGGAAAATTTTCCAGGCATAGGGTCAGTCGACTGAAAACTCTGTTCAGTCGACTGAACCTGCTGTTTCTGCCCACTTTGCCTTTTGGGATTGAATTTTCAATTTGAATCGATTCATGATGATCTTATGTATGATTATCAATTGTTTTGACTTTGATGGTTCCTTTTAATTTTAATCCATGGGTTTTTATAAAATAATCTCTCGAATCGCATTTAAAAGTTCGTTTCTCTAATTTATAAATTCTATTTAAAACACACACACTTTCGCACTTCGAACGAAGTGGAAGGGTGATTAAATGGTTGGGCAAAACACGGACCATGAATCTGTGCGTTTATCTTTCCGATTAATCCTCGACCTATTCGATTGATTGTTTTGACCTTCGGGTTTGGTTTATCGATGATATGAGGTAAACTTTGTACTGCTTTGAGAGTGAAAGGGACTGACGGATAGTAAACCGTTTAGTGCGAACGAGTGGTTATGGGACATACGTTAACACTTTTCGGATTCCTTTTCGAGAGTTGTGACACATTCCGCCATTTAGTGGTGTCCAGTACTGGGTCTTCGACCTTCACCACTACGGTTTGTTGCCTCTGGGATAGTGTCTTCGGACTGTCTCCCTAGGTTTGTTGCCTTCGGGTATGTTGCCTTCGGGTGTGTGCCTTCGGGTTTCTTGCCCTATATAGTTTCGCTCTGATGTTGGCCTTATGTGCCGCATGGGTGATACTTGGGTTTGGAGTCTTCGGGCTCATGGATCCTTGTTTGTACAGTACTGAGCTCGAGTAAATTTTATGATGTTTCATTGATATGTATATTCCCTTGGTATCGCCCTTCGGTATTGGTCTTTTTGAGCCGCATGGAGTATAGCGTTTACCTTGTGGAACTTGTATACCTTATTGGTATTTGTTGTTTGCCTATTGGCTTGTTTTGGGATATTTGTATCCTTTGTTTCTATATGTTGCCGATGATATGAGTCTTGTTCTATATGATTCATCTATTGTTGATGATTGTGTTATCTCCCCTAGAGATATTTATTATACTGTATGACCTTGCAGGTTTATTAGTGTTCAGTTTATCTAACTGATTTGTTATCTAGACTGACCCGTGTATTTTATACTCGGGTCAGACCGAGATGTTTCAGGTTAGGTGCTTTGGGGACTTAGCCTATTTTGCTTCCGCATGGACTATTCGCTAGCTTCATTTTGTTATAGCGTCTTTTGTAGTCCTTATATGTTATAACTCTGATTTATACTCTTTCGTCTCGTCTGTATATGGTGGTCTCCTATACCACTTGACATGTATTATTTTGTATACTCTGTGGTGTATCTGTGTATGTGTATATTATGATCGACTGTTCTGTGATGTATATTACATTTGAGTTGTTATATTTTCTTCTGATAGATCATATAGCCATTGTAGTTTTGCTTTAAATATTTATTGAATATGTCGAATTTTAATGTGTTTCTACTTTTCGACATATTTAGTGAATAGTTAAGGTAAGATTGCACATGGTCGCTTCCATTATACTCTATTGTCCGCGTTAGTCGACAGTATTATCTATGTAATACACTTTGTTAACGAGGCTCTCGGAGTGGGGCATCACAGCGTGGTATCAGAGCTGAGGTTCAGAACAAAATATGATAAACACAGAATAGATGCACATATTATGGTACATCAAAGTGTACAAGTGATACAGATCTTTGAATCATCGTGTCTCTTTATTCCATCAAGGTTAGATAGATATTGGAAATATGTCTAGGAATGCATTTTATTCCGTAGTATCCCATATTGTAATATCTACCTTGTGAATAATCTTGTTCTTATCTTACTTTCAGCTTATGTCTGGAAGAGGCAGGGGTCGACGTTCGGATGCTGGGCAATCTAGTGGCTCGCATCCGGATGGCGTATATATGTTTGCCGATCAATTTTGGAATTGTTTAGGAGCACTCAGCCTCCCGTTCCTCCTCGAGTGTCTCCACCTCGCAAGTCTGCTTTTGTACGTCAGTGCAGTGATTTTGCTCATCTTGGAGGAAAGCCGTTTAAGGGCTCCGAGTCTGTTGTTGAAGTCCAAGCTTGGCTTCGCACGTGCGAGCGTATTTTCTCTCGCATGGATCTTTCTGACCATGATAGAGTTCTTGTAACTTCTAGCTTATTACAAGAGCGTGCTCTTGACTGGTATGAGCTTCTTGTAGCTGAAATTGATGAGTCTACTCTTTCTTGGACTCAGTTTCGGGGACGATTTGAACTCAAGTTCGTTCCTGAATCTGAAAAAGTTTTATTGACCCGTCGCTTCCTTGAGTTGAAGCAAGGGAAATCTTCTGTTTCTGAGTATGTCGCATCGTTCGAGGCTTTATCTCAGTATGGTCTTGAATTCATCAGCACTTCTTATAAGAAGAATTTGAAGTTTGTTTCTGGCCTTAAGAAATATCTTAAGAAGTCCTTGTTGCTCCAGCTTAAACTTTCTTTTGAGGAATTGGTTGATTCGGCGCTTCATCTCGAGACCGTCGAGAAGGAGTGTGATAGTGATGTTGATGTTGAGGCTTCCAGAAACCCCAACAAGAAGAAGTTTCCAATTCAGAAGAAGCCTTTTCCTTATAAGAAGAAGAAGACCGGTGGTCCTAGCTCTCAGCCTCAATCTTCCGGAACACCTTTCGTTCGAAAGTGTTTTAATTGTGGTTCTCCGGATCATATTATTCGAGCTTGTCCAAAGCCTCTCTTCTGCCGTAATTGCAAGAAGGAAGGTCATCATGTTTCTGCTTGTCCTACTGCTCCTGCTATTGCAAAATCTGGCAAGCTCAATGTGGCTTTTCTTTCTGTGTGAATCTGCACGTTGTTTCTCATTTGGGTTTTGATATGATTTTTGGTATGGACTGGCTAGTGAGGTACGATGCCAGGATTATTTGTTCCGAGAGAATTTTATATCTTTGTCATCCTGATTCACCTTCTCAGTTATCTCTTGTTCTTCGGTATGTGGATAATTCCGAGATGGCTTTGTATTCTCTTGATTCGCGAGATGGTGATGATGTATCTCGTATTCCTATTGCTTGTGACTTTTCAGATGTTTTTGAACCTGTTTCGGGTTTGCCACCCAAACGGGCAATTGAGTTCCGCATTGATCTCATTCCAGGCGCGCAGCCAGTTAGTCGTCCTCCCACGAGGATGTCTACAATGGAAAATGAGGAACTCAAGAAGCAGTTTTTAGAGCTCGAGTCCAGGCAGTTGATTCAGTCCAGTTTTTCTCCGTGGGGATCCGCGGTTGTTTTTGTGAAGAAGTCTGATGGAACTCTTAGGCTTTGCATTGACTATCGCAAGCTTAACGAGTTGACCATTAGAAATAGGTATCTATTGCCTAGGATCGATGATATGTTCGATCTATTGAGTGGTGCCAAGGTCTTTTCTCAGCTTGACCTTGCCACAGGTTTTCATCAGTTACGAGTCGCGGAGGATAGCATACCTCTTACCGCTTTCCGCACTCGTTATGGTTCTTTTGAGTGGCTCGTTATGCCGTTCGGTTTGACGAACACTCCTGCTTTCTTTGTTGACCTCATGAATCGGGTATTCCGGGAATATCTTGATAAGTTTGTTCTTGTCTTCATTGATGATATCCTTATTTATTCTAAGTCTGAAGCTGAGCATGCTAATCACTTGAGAATTGTCTTGAGTACTCTTCGTCGTCATCTGCTTAAAGCCAAATTCTCCAAGTGCTACTTTTCGGAGAATAAGGTTAAGTTCTTAGGCCATATTGTATCTTCCGATGGCATTTCTGTCGATCCCTCAAAGATCGAAGCCATCCAGTATTGGAAGAGGCCTGAGAATATGCATGAGATTCGTAGTTTCCTTGGATTGGCGGGTTATTACCGGCGGTTCATTAAGAACTTTTCCCGTGTTGTGCTTCCTCTCACAAGCCTTACTCGGAAAGGCATTCGTTTTATTTGGTCCGACAAGTGTGAAGCTTCCTTTCAGACATTGAAAGAACTTCTCACTAATGCTCCTATTCTTGTGGTTCCCGAAGGGAATCATGATCTTGTTGTCTACACCGATGCTTGTGGTAGTGGTCTCGGTGCTGTGCTTATGCAGAGAGATCGGGTAGTTGCTTATGCTTCTAGGCAACTGCGTCCAAATGAAGTTCGCTATGCCACTCATGATCTTGAGTTAGCCGCCATTGTCTTTGCCTTGAAGATTTGGCGACATTATTTATTGGGCGAGCGCTTCATTCTCTATACCGATCATAAATCTTTGAAGTATTTGTTTACTCAGAAGGAACTCAATATGAGACAACAGCGTTGGCTCGAGTTTCTTGCTTCTTATGACTTTGATATCCAGTTTACCCCAGGTAAGGGTAATCGTGTTGCAGATGCGCTTAGTCGTGAACATTCGGCTGTTATTTCTATGATGCTTGCCGAATGGAATATTCTTGAGACTCTATCTTTTTGTGAAATTCGTGATCAAGGTTCATCTTCTGATTCTCCTATTCTATTATTTAGTTTGGGAGCTCGACCTATTTTATTGGATCGTATTGCCGATGCTCAGCGGCGTGATCCTGATTTGTTGCATTTTATTCAGCTTTGTGAGTCTGGATCTTGTGATGAGGCGTTGCAAGATTTTAGCATTGATTCTCATAGGTGTCTTCGTAAGAAGAACCGTCTTTTTGTGCCTTCTGATTTTGCACTTAGGCATGACATTCTTGATGATTGCCATCGTTCTAAGTATACCATTCATCCCGGTAGTAGTAAGATGTATGCCGATATGCGTCGTCTTTATTATTGGGAAGGCATGAAGCGCGATGTGGCGAGTTATGTGAGCAACTGCATGACATGTCAACGTGTGAAAGCCGAACATCAGCGTCCTTCTGGACTTCTTCAACCTCTTGAGATTCAATTGTGGAAGTGGGATCAAATTTCTATGGATTTTATTGACGGCCTACCTCGTTCGAGATCAGGTCATTCTAGTATTTGGGTTATTGTTGATCGCCTCACCAAGTCTGCTCATTTTGTCCCTATTAAGTCTAATAGGACAGCTTCGCATTTGGCCAAGTTGTATGTCAAGGAAATCGTGAGACTTCACGGTGTTCCTAGTTCTATTGTGAGTGATCGTGATCCTTTATTCACGAGTCATTTTTGGAAGAGTCTTCAGCAAGCTTTGGGAACAAAGCTTAATTTTTCTACAGCTTATCATCCACAGTCTGACGGACAGACTGAACGGGTGAATCGTATTTTGGAAGATCTTCTCCGTATTTGTATTTTTGATTTTGGTGGTTGTTGGGAGGATCACCTACCTCTTGTAGAGTTCTCTTACAACAATAGTTTTCAGTCTAGTATCGGTATGGCTCCTTTCGAAGCCTTATACGGAAGGCCATGTCGATCACCTTCTTGTTGGTTGGAATCTGGGGAGAAGCTTATTCTTGGCCCGGACTTTGTTCGTCATTCTTCTGAGAAGATTGATCTTATTCGATTGAGGATGAAAGAGGCACAGAGTCGCCAGAAATCCTACGCGGACAACCGTAGGAAGCCTCTCGAGTTCTCGATCGGCAATCTTGTTTTTATTCGTGTTTCTCCTTTGAAAGGGGTTATGCGTTTCAGTGCGACTGGAAAATTGGCTCCTCGTTATGTAGGACCGTTTTCTATTACTGAATGTATTGGCCCTGTGGCTTATAGAGTTTCACTTCCAGCTCATTTATCTGGCATTCATGACGTGTTTCACGTCTCGCAACTTCGGAAGTGTCTTCGAGAATCGGATTCTGTAATTGATTCTCCTAATTTGCAAGAGCTTGAGATCTCACCGGACTTATCTGTTGTACAGCAACCTATTCGCGTGCTTGACACGGAGGTGCGACACCTTCGGAACAAGGACGTGCCGCTCGCTAAAGTTCAATGGTCCGCTAATCCCAATGACTGTACTTGGGAAACCAGAGAGTATATCGAGCGATCTTATCCAGGTTTTCTAACCTTGCTTCGTAATGGTAAGTCTATTTCTGCGTCTAAAGTTTATTCTTTCTTTAGTAAGTTGTATGTATGTAGTTGTTACAAATATCGTCTCTAGGAATTGCGGGGACGCAATTTTGTAAGGAGGGGAGATCTGTAACAACCCGCATATTTAACGATTTTATATATTTAAATGTTTGATTTAAATATAGCTTCGTTATTCGAATTTTGGGGTCTGAAATGTTACTTTCTGCAAATGGCCGAATTGGAGCTCGAAACCATTTCCATTGAGTCCAAAATGGAGTTTGCGATCTTTTTGAGTATAATCTTTGATATGTTTGGAGTTTATGAAATTTTGGCTACTTTTTCTATTGGGTTTGGGGATGGGTTCAGCCCACTAGCTCACTTAACCCCTAGCTCAACCCTTCTCTTCATTTCATCTTCATTTCATTTTATTTCTTAAACTAAAAACTGAAATGGGGAAAAGGAAAGAGAAATAGAAATTAGCAAGCCCTAGTTTCTCCTTTGTAACTTGATTCTTGCTCCAAAATCAAAGAGAATCCATTGGTAAGTTCATCTCCACCTTCTCCATCTTTTCTCATCTTCAATTTCAGTAATTTCCTAACCCTAACTTAGGAAATACTTGCTTTTGATTCTAGATTGAAGCTTGTAGTGTTGAAGTGGAGTGTAGTTGGTTGATCCCTTGCAATTGTGCTTCTTCATCTTCTTTGTTTTGTGTAAAAAGGTGAGTTTTGAACTCACATCTACTTCTCTCGATTTCATTGATGTTAGGTATGAATTCCTAACACCTTGTTCATATGCACTTGCAATTGGTTTGGGTTGAATTGGGGAATATTCCAATTTTTAGTGTTTTGGGTTCAAATCTTTGAAATCCTAACTTTGATGTTTTAATCATGTTTTGGTGATGCATCGAGGAACATATAGGGCCGGGTTGTCGATTGGCATAAGCCCTTAGAGCCAATGTTCGTCCGATTGCATTTTGGGAGAGTTTGCTCTTTCTTTGAATAAGGCTGAAAAACAGCCCAGGCATGATTCAGTCGACTGAAAACTCTGCACAGTCGACTGAACCTGAAACTCGAGAGTTTCCAGGCATGATTCAGTCGACTGAAAAACTCTGCACAGTCGACTGAACCTGGAAACAGAAAGTTTCCCGAACCTGGAAAATTTTCCAGGTATAGGGTCAGTTGACTGAAAACTCTGTTCAGTCGACTGAACCTGCTGTTTCAGCCCACTTTGCCTTTTGGGATTGAATTTTCAATTTGAATCGATTCATGATGATCTTATGTATGATTATCAATTGTTTTGACTTTGATGGTTCCTTTTAATTTTAATCCACGGGTTTTTATAAAATAATCTCTCGAATCGCATTTAAAAGTTCGTTTCTCTAATTTATAAATTCTATTTAAAACACACACACTTTTCGCACTTCGAACGAAGTGGAAGGGTGATTAAATGGTTGGGAAAAACATGTACCATGAATCTGTGCGTTTATCTTTCCGATTAATCATCGACCTATTCGATTGATTGTTTTGACCTTCGGGTTTGGTTTATCGATGATATGAGGTAAACTTTGTACTGCTTTGAGTGTGAAAGGGACTGACGGATAGTAAACCGTTTAGTGCAAACGAGTGGTTATGGGACATACGTTAACACTTTTCGGATTCCTTTTCGAGAGTTGTGACACATTCCGCTTGTTAGTGGTGTCCAATACTGGGTCTTCGACTTTCACCACTACGGTTTGTTGCCTTTGGGATAGTGTCTTCGGACTGTCTCCCTAGGTTTGTTGCCTTCGGGTATGTTGCCTTCGGGTGTGTGCCTTCGGGTTTGTGGCCCTATATAGTTTCGCTCTGATGTTGGCCTTATGTGCCGCATGGTTGATACTTGGGTTTGGAGTCTTCGGGCTCATGGATGCTTGTTTGTACAGTACTGAGCTCGAGCAAATTTTATGATGTTTCATTGATATGTATATTCCCTTGGTATCGCCCTTCGGTATTGGTCTTTTTGAGCCGCATGGAGTATAGCGTTTACCTTGTGGAACTTGTATACCTTATTGGTATTTGTTGTTTGCCTATTGGCTTGTTTTGGGATATTTGTATCCTTTGTTTCTATATGTTGCCGATGATATGAAGCTTGTTCTATATGATTCATCTCTTGTTGATGATTGTGTTATCTCCCCTAGAGATATTTATTATACTGTATGACCTTGCAGGTTTATTAGTGTTCAGTTTATCTAACTGATTTGTTATCTAGACTGACCCGTGTATTTTATACTCGGGTCAGACCGAGATGTTTCAGGTTAGGTGCTTTGGGGACTTAGCCTATTTTGCTTCCGCATGGACTATTCGCTAGCTTCATTTTGTTATAGCGTCTTTTGTAGTCCTTATCTATTATAACTCTGATTTATACTCTTTCGTCTCATCTGTATATGGTGGTCTCCTGTACCACTTGACATGTATTATTTTGTATACTCTGTGGTGTATCTGTGTATGTGTATATTATGATCGACTGTTCTGTGATGTATATTACATTTGAGTTGTTATATTTTCTTCTGATAGATCCTATAGCCATTGTAGTTTTGCTTTAAATATTTATTGAATAGGTCGAATTTTAATGTGTTTCTACTTTTCGACATATTTAGTGAATAGTTAAGGTAAGATTGCACATGGTCGCTTCCATTATACTCTATTGTCCGCGTTAGCCGACAGTATTATCTATGTAATACTCTTTGTTAACGAGGCTCTCGGAGTGGGGCGTCACACCTCAACTTCCTCCTCCTCCACTCAATCGGCAACCAATTCACGAAGTTCACCTGGACCGCAACTCTACTCGAGCCGCCCCCACGCGCGAAGCCCTAACTGCCTCGATCGCGAGCCACTTGCCAATCCCCCTTTTACAACTGAAATCGACATCAAGCAACTGCCTTGACAGCACGCAACTTCACCTCAATCTCAAGCCTTGCGACATCGAGTCACGATGCCCACTACCCCATCGTGCGTGAACCCTAGCCACAGCCTCCATCGAAGCGCGCGCGATCTCGAATCCATCAACATGGCCCCAAAATCGATCGGCATGGAATCGAGCTGCCGATTGAGGACGATTATTTTGATTTTGGTTTTCGAACGAATTTCGTTTCGTTCCCTTTTTTAAGATGAGTTCGACTTTCTGTTGAAGGTTAGAGGGGGCGGTGATAAATATTGATTTTGGGTTAGCTTCTTGAATACGAGTGTTAATTAAATAATTAAATATTGAAAACATCTCTTTGCATAATGCGAAATCCCAAACCCCAAATCAGACATGCCGACAGACGTTTATAAGGTTTTACCTGTGTTTCAAACACGATGGAACGTGTTTCGAAAGCCAAATCGATCATATGCGCGAGTTACGGAAGTAAATGATCAATTTTAAATTAAACCGATTAAAATAGTTTCTAAGCGTTTTGACCTGTCAGGGTCAAATGATAACTCTGATTGCTACGGAAATTGAAATCCGATAATAACTAACTATTACGGATCCAATGGAATTGGTTTCGTCGAATTTCGAGATTGTGCCTTGGAAGGCTATTTTTAAACGTCAATTTAAATGATATATCATTAAAATTGAACAAATTACCTTTAATTTAAATTTCAACCATTCTATTATCTTTAGTATCATCATTATAAATTTTATAAGCCTTCAAATTATTTTAAACAGGCTTAGAAATTTCAGATTCAACAATTTACCCCATTTCAATTATTAAATTCAATATTAAACTTATATAATTCAATGATTTAATTATCAAGTAAATATTGATATCTAGAATTCAAGTTAAAATTAACTTTTAAATATTTTAAAATCAATTACCTTTTTAAATTTTAAATTTTTAGAAATTCCTGGTCGTCACATTCCCCCCTTAAAAGAATTTCGTCCCCGAAATTACTAGTTAGGACGAATGGACCAATACCCGTTTACCTATTCTCCAAAACCAACAGTTTTATCCACTTACCCTAACGTACCCTTTATTAAAGACCCACTATTACTTTAATCAACTTTCCAAAACCTTCCATAGTTTCCAACAGCATTATTTACTTCATTTATTCAAATCTAAATTTAAATCCAAATTTAAATTATCAAAACTTTCTCAAAAATTTTCTAACTCCCTAAATTTTCGAATTTTTTTGCTAGCGTATCCTTTGCGCAGCTAGCTCGATACACTACAAAAGGCCTCTATGGGCTCCCAAATTCCAAAAGAAAACAATAGCCAAGTGGATTGATCAAAAACCTAATCCAATTTCATGCAGAAATTTAAATACATACCTTTAGTCGGACAATTCAAATTATCTCCTGAAATCAAATCCAATTTTCTTTTCCCTTTATAATACCTACATATTCTACTTAGCAATAATATCCAATCGTAACCTTTCAAATCATTTTATACATTTCCTTACAGAAGTTTTCACATCTACTTCTATTCAAATTAGTTTTCCCCATTTTCATATGAATTCAATTTCTTTTCAATTTTGAATATTGAATTTTATCTTTCATTTATAACTGATTTATATTAGTTTCATCTATTAATTTACTTTAATTTCCAATTTGAAATCCTTTTGTCGTTAACAAAATTTTTCCAAAAAATTTTCAAAAATTTTCTAACTCCCAAAATTTTGGAAAATTTTTGGTAGTCTCCTTTTTACGGAGGAGCTTTTGCAATTTGACAAGAGATATATATATATATACATCGACCCACCCGGTCGGAAAAGGCAAAAACAGTTCATATTTCCTATTTTTATTGCGTAGGCGTACCTTTATTTAGCAGTTTAAGCAAGCGGCTTATTTATTTTAGCAATTAGTGCATCCAAATCTAGCCAAACGGCCTTCCAGCACCTGTACTTACTCAATTTAAATATATAAGTGCCACATATAGAAAATCTATTAGCATCTCTTACTTTCAATAGCTAAACACATGTATTTCATAAGCAACAAGCACCAAACGCTTTCCATAAGCGATTTATATAACTTTAAAGCTAATTCAATTGCTTTCAATCAATTTATAAGCCATTTCATTCAATTTTAATGGTTTGCAACTCAATTTCTTATATTCAATTGATTTTTTATCCAAACGAGCTCATATTCACTGCAAATGATTAAAAATCAATTTTATGTGCTTCTATTAGTTTATGGAATATCTTTACCTTTGTTTAAGTCAAACGACAACTATTTTTATGCAATTTCGACGATATTCGCTTAATAGTGTATCCATTTTAATTTATAACTACTTCAAAATAATTCCAACTCATTCTGTATTTAAGTCCATTTCATTTCTAATTTATTCACCAACCACACATATGCATTTCATTTCATCTCCGCATTGGTTTCATTTTAAGACTATTTAATTGAGCTTGACAACATTCAATGCTTATATTAATATCCATCTTCCAAATAAATTTAACCCAAATCCTTATTTAATGGTCTACTACTATCACTCAAAATAAAGCTTTTAATGACTTAAGTAATTTTACGTTAAATTAATACACCTCATAGCTTAAGTTCATTCTGATAATCCAATTCCAATTACAACTTTGATTTAGTTTTTATTCAATCAGACTTCATCCACTTATTATTTAATTCCATTAACCCATTTTATATTTTTAATTCACTTTCTTAATTCATTTGCGAATTTATTTTATTTATACAAAGCCATTCTCAATTTATTTCTACTTACTGGGGTTTGTTTGCGATTCAAACCATTTCTATTATTATTCATTTTCATTTCATTCGACAACACTTCCATTATATCTAATTTACTTGCAAATTTCGTTAAATATTACTTATAACACACTTGAATTTTATTTGTAATTCAACCCATCACTATTTTGATCCAACTCTATTTATTTTTATTTTTACAACATCTCTTCTTATTTAAATCATTACCAAATCCAAGTCGAATTTTATTTACAATTTGAATTCATTTCTAAACTCCATTATTACTTACAATCCATTTTATTTAATCGAGTTAAATTTTATCAACATACTCTATCAAATAATTAGTTGTTAGCTTACTTCCAACTTTTAAATCAAGATTAGATTTTATTACAAAAATCACTTTATTAAATTTTCCTGAGTACAAATTTTATTTCATAATTCCAGTTTGGATTTTTCCTTTTATTTTCCCAAAATTCCACACTTTTATTTTAAAAATTTAGAAATGCTTTTAAATCCACCTGATACTATTAAAATAGCCTTTAATAAAAATACTTCTTATAACTCAATGTCTCAACCAGTCGATCCTTGTTCTCACAGAAATTCAGTCATACGTTGATCAGGCGTAGGACTGAAAATCTATAAGTACTTGGTAAGCCCTTTTTCAACATCCAGTAAAAATACTTGGAAAATAATTTTATTGAAAATATAGAAAACAATTTTAAAAATAAAGGAAATATCATTGGTGAGAATGCTATGGAAATCATCACTCCCATCCATGGTCGCAGTTACATCCTGGGTTACGTTGTCATCGCAGCAAAAGTACATGTAACTGTAGGCACTCCATGACCCTCGATTACGCCATGGAACCCACAACACATCGCAGTTACATTCCAGGGTTACGTTGCCATCGCAGCAAAAGTCCATGTAACTGTTGGCTCTCAGCGGCACACACGATTTTTGCTATCAATATTAAACTTCTCCACTCCTACATAGGTCGTAGTCTACCGATATAAAATCAAACGCAGACTGTTGGCTCTCAGCGGCACACACGACTTTCGCTATGTTACCATATGTCGCAGTTACATCCTGGGTTCCGTTGCCATCGCAGCAAAAGTCCATGTGACTGTTGGCTCTCAGCGACACACACGACTTTCGCTATGGTATACTCTACTCATAATCCTCAGGAACTAGTTTTGTCCGGACTCCTCACAGGATCAACTTTAGAACCCCCCTTGGGGCTCAAGGCAGCACCACCCGGTGGCACTCCTGGGAAGTTCATTTCAAGGGAGCGCCTTTTTCCCCAGAGCCATCATCAAAACACTTTATACTATACACATATAGTATCTTTCAAATCATACGCCTAGTATGATCTCATACAAGGCTCCTGTACACAAAATCGATTATCCCAAAATCGATAATTCTCAAACTAGGCTTTCCAAATTTCAATATTGATTTTACCCAAAAATTAAAAGCCTTTCCAAATCCAAAGGTTCCCAAACCTTTTCTAAAATCCTCATAAGATCCTCTATATATATGGATATATATAATTTTTTAAAAATTTGGATCATTTCAAACTTGTATAAAACCCTTTTTATACTTCAAACACCTTCAAAATACTTTTCTTCTGGCAATAGATTTAACAAAGGGAGATTTATCTTATATAACAAAGATATATAGCTTTGTTTATTCAAAATCAAATATTCCAATTTTGATTGCTCTTTTAAATATCATTTTCATTCAAATCCGTACGATGTACACATATCATCCGTACGTTATACCAATCTGATCGCTCACTCGATCACACAATCTCACTTCCGAACTAGTATCGTCCACCCGACTTCCTAGTGCGGACACAGATCTGGTTTCTTGATCAGAAACCGTCATTCTCTTTTCATAGCTATAACTATGATAAGAATATCCAGAACCAATCAACAATCCATATCCAGGTTCGCCGTCGAAAATCGAATGAAAAATCCCAACTCGGATCGATAAATTATCTCGAAATTCTGTGCTCGAATCTGGATCAAATCACTCTGCGTATAGAATAATATACGTACATCCTACGTATTTTTTTCATTGATTATTAGCTAAATAAATTTCCTTTCTATTCACATTCACTTAAATTTTCATTTACTTATTTACAATTGCCTTAATTCTCATTTGGTTTATATCTTCAATTCTTATCTCAGTTGGGTATTTAATCAATAACAGTTTGAACTCCGACCAATTTATATTTTGAGAATAGCTTGAAAATTTTAAAAATAGATGAGTAGTTGAAAAATAATTATTAATTTGCAAAATAGCTGTAAAATAGTTAACAATTGCAAAATAGTTGAAAAATAGTTAAATAGTTATGAAGATTTTAGTTAATTGCAAAATAGTTGTAAAATAGTAATTAATTTGTAATATAGTTGAAAAATAGTAATTAGTTTGAACAGTTGAAAAATGGTTAAATAGCTCCAAAAATAATTGTAAAACAAGTATAAAATAATTTGGCTTTAAGAAAGAAAGGTTGTATATATTAAATAGCTTAGAAAAATAAGTTTATATTAAAACAATTTACTGAAAATAGTCCAAAGTCAAAACTGTTCACTTTCCCTACTATTCAATTCAAATTTCCATTTAAATTGACCCAATTCAAATTCAAATAACTCCAAATTCCATTGGACTTGATTTATTCCCAATTCAAGTTGAATTAATTCTCAATTTCTTTCCAACTTCAAATAAAATTCCATTTGATTCTTACTTATTCAACTTTATTTACAGTTCCAAATTATTCAAATAAATTTGGACTAATTTCAAATTGAATCCACTTCAATTTCAAATCATTTCAATTCCTACTTGAATTTAATCCCAATTCCCATTCAAATTTTAAACCTTCAGATTAATAACCTTTCCACTTAAGTTTAAAACTTGCTTAACTTTGGGTTTCACATCACATTACAAGGAAAATTCAAAACTCAACCCTAGAGTTTATTTTCATATTTATTTCCTTTATACACAGGCTACTTTTAAATTTTAAACCACCCTTGGTTTTAATTTCAAAACAAATCCCTTAAAAATCTTTCAAACATGTCTTGTTTTAAAATAAGACTATATTCAAAATAGTCTGAATTATATTATTGTTATTTTCTTTAACTCTTTGAAACAGTTTTTGTTTCTAGACTTAGGTTTTAAAACTTCACAACTTTAAAACCCACTTCAATTAAGAAGTTATACTCATCTTATAAATTTACTTCATTTGGCTTACTTAATAACAAATATATCATTATTAAACACAATAACTATTTATGATAATACCCAAGGTTATCATATCTAGATACCAATTCCTTTTTATACTATTCTTATTTCTATAAATTCAAGATTATATTTCAGTTTGAATCCATTTCAAACTTACCTTTATTTGAAGCTTTTAAACAATTTAATTTATGAATTCTAATTTTAGAATTCATTTTCAGTTAATTAAATTTTAATTTGGTTGCATTTCTGTTTTTACTTAATTTAATTCTAATTCAAGACTTCAATTTGGTTGTATTATATTACTTCTTAATTTTAATTCCAATAATTTAACAACCAATCGCCTTAATATTCATTAGAATGAAATTATTCTTTATATATCAAAATATATTTTTATATAAAATCATTTAGAACCTTTATATAAGAAAATAAAAAGTACACTCTCATACATATATATACTCAACTCATTCTAGAGTACTACATACTCTACTTAATGAGTAATACCCACCAGAGCCAAGGTTCTCGCCTAACATTTCAGCTCTAATACCAACTGTAACGACCCGGAATTTTTAATCTCGAAAATTCCAGATAGTTATGAAAATGAAGAAAGAGATAGGAAAAGAAGAAGAAGAAGAAGATAAGAAACAACATCTCACATTCGCAGCGGATAAAATATATAATAAATAATAACAGTTTACAAAAGAATAATATTCTGTCGATTACATTTTCATACATCAGAGTTACACATATACACTGACACTGAATATACACAATCACCATATCTCAGATATACAATAATATAATACAACGGAAATATTCTATACGTTCATGCCATCCGTCTCGACTCCTGAGCTCAAGAACGTCCTTACCTGAAAATCTGTAATACTCGGTCTGACCCGAGCATTACACCAAAGTAACACCCGGGTCAGGCTGGAAACCAGCATGAGTAAACCCAACTAACGTGGAATATCAAAGCAAACAACTTATATAAAACCAGGGGTAACTCAAACCAATTTTACAAGTTCACAATATGTTATAAACATAACTTATTTCACACATAAGTTTTCCAAGTTCCAAATTTAGATCAATTAGTGCGATTGTAACATCCCAAAATTTTGAATTTTAATTCAGTAAATTGTTTGCACTTTTAAAATTTAAATTGAAAAGTTTCAAATGGAATAAAATATTACTAAAATTAAATAAAAGAAAAATATATGGGATTAAATAAATATTTGATAGTTTAAGCTTTAAATAATAATAATGAATAAAATACGTAACAAACAGGAAATTGTATTAAACAATAAAATAAATATATGTGATGAATTAAATATTGATAGTAAAACTTCAAATAGAAAAAAAAACTCAAGAGTATGCTTATGATAAAATTTATATAGTTAAAATTATATAGTTATAAAAGGACATAAGGTTGCATGGGAAGTTTATAAACAAGGAAACAATAAAATAAAAAGTTGAAGTCAGACCAAATCAAAATTGATTACAAAAGAAGAAGAAAAAAATCTGCAAAATAAAAACAAAATTTGTACATACAGAAAATCAAAAGGGGATTGTATGTAAATTAGGATGGAAACAAGCATTTAATGCTTTCTTCTTAAGCTTAAATCAAAGATCATTTCAGTCGAAATAAATCATGGCTTAGTCAACAAGCAAAAATGAAAAAATCTGATCAAAGTGAATCATGCACCAGTAAAACCTCCCTTTGGTACAAGCCTTCTTTATATAAACACATCCATGTTCATTTTATTTCATTAAAACAAATCTTAGCATGCCCTAAAGGAAATAAAACAAAACATCATACTTTACAAATTCAAGATCATTCAACTGAGTAAAAAAGAAAAAAGACATCAAACTGCAGTTCTTCAAAAACACAGAAACAATTCTGTTCATCAATGTATTCAGGTGAGTAAACGACATCATATAAAGGTTTAAGTTAGCTTTAAACCCGTGTATGATTCATGTTTAATATGTGTATGCTTGGGTATTTTCTTCAATTTCAACTCTGTGTGTGTGTGTCTATATATATATATATATATATATATATATATATATATATAAATGCCTGAGATGAATCTGTTTTCTTCCTCCTCTCTGTAACGACCCGAAATTTTCGAAGCCGAAAATTCCAGATAGTTATGAAAAGGAAGAAAGAGATAGAAGAAGAAGAAGAGAAACACCAAACGTCTCACATTCGCAGCGGATAAAACATAATAAATAATAAATGTCTACAAAAGAATACTATATCTGTTGATTACACTTAATATACATCAGAGTTCCACACATATACAGTCACTGAATAAATAAAAGTATCATGTCTCAGATTAACGAATATATAAATATAGCAAAAATACTCTACTCGTTACTGCCATCCAGTTTGCCTCCTGAGCTCCAGAACGTCCCTACCTGAAAATCTGTAATACTCGGTCTGACCCGAGCATTACATCAAAGTAACACCCGGGTCAGGCTGGAAACCAGCATGAGTAAACCTATCAAACATGAATACAAAAGCATACAACTTATATAAACCCGGGTAACTTATCAATTTACGACTTCACAAGCTGTTGTAAACATTACTCACTTCACACATTAATTTCTAAGTAGCAAACTTAGATTAAATGGTCCAATTTAGTTTAACCATTCCATATTATTCTATTGATTGCACACATCAAATTATAAAGAATCGAAGTGTTTTCGGGTATTTACTATACCCGCCTCCGGTCTCTTCGAATCCAGTGACATTTAAAACCAAGTTATCCAATTAAATACAATTCAATTTTAATCATCGGATAACATTTTACACAGCAATTCCTAATTTATTAATAATCACCTTATCATTGCCCATCCATCATATCATATCACAAATCAATTCATAATATAGATATCCACCAATTCAAAGTACTCATCATAATTCAATCATTAATAAGCAAGATTGATCACTTCCATTAATTACCATAAATTCAATAATCCTCTAATTGCTTTTGTTAGTGAGTTATTTTTAAATTTCATATAATAATTAATCCTTTAACTTAATTACATTCATTAATCAATCTTGATTATTCATCAATAGATATCAATTCAATAGATATCATCCAATTCAGACATTCAACAACCAATCATCCATAAGCAAGCATTTACAATTCATATCACAATTAATTTAATTACTTAAATTAAATTAATTCCTTAAGAATTAATCACATAATCTTGCTTATATAATTAATTACCAACCTTAATTAATTAATTAATCATATCCTTGATTAACTCAATCAATCAATTTATCAATCCCTAACCCCATATCAATTATCCTTTATTTATCAATTAAGAATCCTTAATTAACTGTTAATCTATCCTTAATTAACAGATAATCAATCCCAATTACCATTTGATTAATCCTTTAATCATTATTGATTAATCAATTAATTACCACTTAACAAATTTCTTAATTAATCCTTAATTTACGGATTAATTATTCTTTAATTATTAATTAATAAAACCTTAATTATTAATTAATAAAACTTAATTAAGCACTTCTTAATCATTAGTTAAGTAACCTTTAATTACTTAATTAATCACTCACTAATTACTTAATTAGTAAATCTTAATCCTTAGACATAATTAGTAATTATCTACTTCATAATTTTTTTACATAAATTAATTATTCATTTAATTACCCTAATAATTAAATGGATAACAAATCATTAACTTCAAAATCAACTTTAACAAGTTCAACATCAATTTAAATCCTTTAAATGCTAAATAATACTTTCCTTATAAAAGAAATTTTGCAAGATTTAAAACAAATTCCTTTTTAAATTCAAAACATTTAAATTTTTCTTTATCATTCAAAATTGTTTAAACACTTAAATTTAATTTAAAACAAAGATTCAAATTCAGATTTGAATAAGATTTAAAATTTATTTAAAACATTTCTTTACATTTCAATTACCAATTTAGATTCAAATTTCTTTTAAAACAATTTTAACAATAAACCCTTTTAAAGCATTTTAAACAAAATTTGAATTTAAAACTAATTCATTTCCAACTATGATTCAAATTACTTGAATCCATAATTTAAAATTAGATTTAAAACTTGTTTTAAATTCTTGTTTAATATTTTAAATTCAGTTTAAAGTTTGAAAATAAAACAGGTTTCTAACCTGTAACTCAACTAACTCGAGCAACACGTAATTTTCTCGAGCAAAACACTAACTAACTCGAATAAAAACTCGAGTAACATTCCATTTTTGAAAACATTCAAATTTTACAATACTGTTAGGTTTACACATAAACCTATATCATCTGACACTCCCGAGACCACAACATGGCTACTCCGAGTCCACTGTCCCAAAAATTCGAGCAAAAGCATGAAACTACTCGTAACACTCGAGTATTATTCTTTCCCAAAATAAACTGCTTACACACGATGAACTCGTGCACCTGTACCATCACAGCAGCCATTTCCGACCGTTCGCGACCCTACTCGCAAGTCATCGATCATCACCCAATACGTTTCTACCATCAAATCCACTGCAGAACCCCTAACTCGAAAACGAGCATTCGAGCTCAAAAACTGTTACAATGTCGAACCAGAACTTCGCCTCAATCACCTAACACCGATCACCTGAGAACTTTCACCTCCGGCCATAATCTTTTCCATATCCCTTCTATCTTCTCCCTGAATTTGGGACAACTCGGTCCCCTAAATAAGTCGCGACAGTCAATTTTCCTGATCACTGATAAACTAGGGTTATGAAGTTCAATTCCAAATCACCACTGCCTCAAAGCTTGAATCCATCTCCATCTATTTTTCCTTGCATCCACAATCATCACTCTACCACCATAAACGATGCTGGCCATTCCGACCACTCTGATTGGCAGAACCGTACCAAAACGCTATTTTTGATTAAATCAGTAATGCCCAATCGAATACAAACTAAATATTCTGATTTTTGTTTTAAAATTCAAGTATTTGATTAAGTAATCGATTTATACACTTGAATCAAAGAATCTATATGATTAAATTCTTATTTTCACAAAATTACTCTGTGTACTTTATGATTTAGAGGCATTACAGGTTTTCCTTTTTATTTTTATAAAATTAAACTTCAAACTTATATTACTCAACTATATGTTGTTATTACTCTCGAACCTTAACAAAGATTAGATTTTGAGTTTCATAATTTTGAACATCACTAGAACCTGGAACAAGCATTCATTCAGAAAAACATGCATGTAGTGTTTCAGCCATATATGTCAGATTTATGAATTCAGGCAAACAAATTTTGAGACAATTTTACTAAAATTCATCACATATATCAAAGCATAAATCAGACTCAATTTAACAAGAGTTTACTCACCTTGTTTTCTTAGAAACAGAGAAAGCTTCTTTTGATTATTTTTTTCATTCTTCCTGAACAGAGCAGCCTTGCTTGAATTACTTCAAAGTATGTTGTTTGATTGCAAATGAGTTGATGTTGAGATACTCTTTGCTATAGCTTTAATTTGATTAGCTTCAGGTTATAAAATTTGGACAGAGGTTGTCTTGCTTCAGATTTTATTACTTGATCTTTTTGAAAATGGTTACTGTTTTGCAAATAATGGTTACAGGGAGAAATGTACTGCAGATTTGGTCTTGAGTTAGGTTTCAGGCTGTAAATTCTTGAGTTTGGAATTAGGAAAGGAATTTTAGTTTATGGTTTGAAGTAATTTACAGATTTTGCTTTTGATATTGGACATGTTAACAGGGGTTCATTTTTTTTTCTGACCTGAAGCAATTTGATTATGACCTTCCACTTGTATTTTCAAATATAGATATGCTTACACTTGTTACTATATGATCATATTTTATTTACATTTGTTTAGATGCAAGAATAAAATGTCTACATATGTTAAATTAATAATTTACAAATGTTACTTTCTTATTTACAAACTTATTTAAGTTATGAATAAATAATTATGTAATATTCACATGAATATAATGTGTATTTATTTTATATAAATAAGCTTTAAATTTTAAAAAAAATATATACATATGAATCTATATAAACATTTATTTATGCATAACTTATGTTTTCGATCAAATCAATATGTATTTAAAATATATTTCCTTTTAAAATTTCAAATTCAAATTCAATCCTTTAAATTTCATTAAAAATCCAATTCAAGGTTAATTTAAAATAAATACATATATTTAAACAAGCCTAAATTCAATTTGGAGTAAATAAAAATTATCTCAAAAAACACATAAATATTATTAGTTTGAAATTAACAATTTTGTTTAATTTAAATAATTTACTTATATAAACAATCATCAATACTTATTTTTAAAAGAATACTTTGTCAATTTTAAACGATTATATTAAGATATGATCAAATAAATATTTATCCAAACATAATATTTACGATTAGATTCATTTGTTAAATTTACAATTCAGTATTTCTATTAATTAACCCAGTTTGTTAATCAATTACTGATGACCAAAAATTCGGGTTATCACATTCCTTCCCCCTTTGAATCTTTTCGTCCTCGAAAAGGAACGAAAGCAGAATTTAATATATATTTGAAAACCAGTTAAAATATTCTTTGATCATTTTTCAAACACCTTTAAAAATCTATATAATATTGCCAAAATAGTTTTTATAAAAATACTTTTATAACTCGATGTCTCGACCAGTCTAACCTTGTTCTCCCAGAAATTCGGTCATACGTTGATCAGGCGTATGACTGAAAATCTACAAGTGCTTGGCAGACTCGTTTTCAACATCCAGTGAAAATATTTTGAAAAAAATAATTTTATTGAAAATATTGAAAACATTTTTGAAAATAGAGGAATATCTTTGGTGAGAATGCTCTGGAAATCATCACCCCCATCCATGGTCACAGTTACATCCAGGGTTACGTTGCCGTCGCAGCAAAAGTCCATGTAACTGCAGGCTCTCCACGGCCTCTCGATTACGCCATGGATCTCACACAACAGATCACAGTTACATCCAGGGTTACGTTGCCATCGCAGCAATAGTCCATGTAACTGCAGGCTCTTAGCGGCCTCTGATTTTCGCTGTCGAAATGAAACATCTCCACTCCTACATAGGTCGCAGTCTACCGATATATAATCAAACGCAGATTGTTGGCTCTCAGCGGCACGCACGACTTTCGCTATGTTATACCATAGGTCGCAGTCTACCGATATATAATCAAACGCAGACTATTGGCTCTCAGCAGCACACACGACTTCCGCTATGGTATACTCTACTCATAATCCCCAGGAACTAGTTTTGTCCGGACTCCTCACAGGATCAACTTTAGAACCCTCCCTTGGGGCTCAAGGCAGCACCACCCGGTGGCACTCCTGAGAATTTCATTCCAAGGGAGCGCCTTTTTCCCCAGAGCCATCATCAAAAAACTTTATACTATACACATATAGTATCTTTCAAATCATACACCTAGTATGAATTTTATCAAAGCTCCTTTACACAAAATCGATTATCCCAAAATCGATAATTCTCAAAATAGGCTTTCCAAATTCCATATAATGATTTTACCCAAAAATCAAAAGCCTTTCCACATCTATAAGTTCCCAAAACCTTTTTCCAAAAATCCTCATAAGATCCTTTATACATATATATATACAGATATATATAATTTTCAAAACTTTGGATCATTTCAAACTTGTATAAAACTCCTTTTATACTTCAAACACTTTCAAAATCCTTTTCTTCTGGCAAAAGATTCAATAAGGGGAGTTTTATTTTATAAAACAAAGATATTTAACTTTGTTTACTCAAAATCAAATATCCAAATTTGATTTCTCTTTTCAAGATCATTTTCATTCCGTACGATGTACACAAATCATTCGTATGCCTTACCAATCTGATCGCTTACTTGATCACACAATTTCACTTCCGAACTAGTATCGTCCGCCCGACTTCCTAGTGCGGACTCAGATCTGGTTCCTTGATCAGAAACCGTCATTCTCCTTGCATAGCCATAACTAGGATAGAGAATATCCAGAACCAATCAACAATCCATATCCAGGTTCGCCGTCGAAAATCGAGTGAAAAATCCCAACTCGGCTCGACATACTATCTCGAAATTCTGTGCCCGAATCTGGATCAAATCACTACGCGAATAGAATAACATACGTACACCCTACGTATTTACCTTTATTGGTTATTAGCCAGATCAATTCTCTTTCTATTCACATTTACTTTAATTTTCATTCACTTGCTCACAATTGCTTCAATCCATTTGGATTATCACCTCTATTCTTATCTCAATTGGGTATTTAACCAATAACAGTTTGAACTCCGACCAGTTTATTTAGAAAATAGTTTGAAAATTTTAAAAATAGATAAGTAGTTGAAATATAATTACTAGTTTTTAACATAGCTGTAAAATAGTTCAGTAATTGTAAAATAATTGGAAAATAGTTAAATAGTCATAGAAATTTTAAATAATTGCAAAATAGCTATAAAATAGTAATTATTAGTTGAAAATAGTAATTAGTTTATAAAATAGTTAGAAAATTGTTAAACAGTTTCAAAAATAATTGTAAAACAAGTATAAGATAGTTTGGCCTTTAAAAGAAGGGTTGTACATAAAATGAATAGTTTGGAAAAATAGGTTTATATTAAAAACAATTTATATTAAAAATAGTCCAGAGTCAAAACTGTACTCTCCCCAATCTCCATTCTCATCCATTCAATTTAAATTTCCTCTATCATTTAAATTGACCCAATTCCAATTTAAACAACTTCAATTCCCATTGGAATTTATTCAATCCCAATTCAAGTTGTATTAACCACACTTCTTCCCAAATTTAACTTTATTCAACCTTGATCTCAAATCCTACTAATTTAGATAAATTTCAATTGAACTAGTTCCTACTTCAATTCATTTCAACTCCAATTTGAATTAATCCCAACAATGGATTACCATATTCCATTTCTTATTCATTTAAACAAATCTGATGCAGTGCAATCTGAAAACTCTGAAAATTCTCAAGTTATAGGTCGCTCACGACCTAATGAAGGTCGGCCACGACCTAACGGCTCACGAGAGGAGAAGCAACGACCTAACAGAGGCTTGAGTTGTTCGGGTTTTATAGGTCGTAAGGAGGAAGACTCGGTTTTAGGTCAGCTACGACCTAAGAGAAGCATTTTAGGTCGTCTACGACCTACTAGGTATGTTGAAGGAGGAAGTTCACGACCTAAGATAAGTCACGAAGAACGACCTAACGAGATAACACAAAAGGAAGCAAATATGGGTCGCGAACAACCTAACACGTTCAGTAAGTCGCTCCAGCGACCTTATGCTGAAAGTGAGTTGAAATTAGGTCGCGAGGAGATAGGTCGCATGAAGGAAGGTAGGTCGCGTGATTCTTTGTTGCCGCATCTTTTAGGTCGCGAACGACCTAACTCATATAGGTCGCAAGAAAATCACTGAAGCCGCTCCTTTAGGTCACTATGTGTTGTACATATGTGTGTTAGGTCGCTAACGACCTTTGTAAGTCGTAGGTCGTATACTTTTGTTTGTACTGTGTTGTAAGTCGCTGTATTGTATATATGTGAATATATGATGTTGTGATAGGTCGCTAACGACCTTACTTAGGTCGTAGGTCGTTCTGAGTTAGGTCGGTGGGTGTTTGTTAGGTCGGGGAACTGTGTTAGGTCGCATGCGACCTAGTGGTGCGTGAGTTGTAAGCCTATAAATAGGCCGATGGTGTCATTTGTAAGGTGGTTGATATTTGAATAAAATTCTCTTTGTTAGCTTTGTGCTTTCATACAAATTGGTAGTTGAGTGTGATCTCCTATCTCCTCTTTCGGTTAATCGAGTGCGCTCGGTTCAACGATCGTAGAAGCCGATTCACGGTATCTAGTGCGCTAGATCAACGTACGAAGAATCGTTGATTTTACACGGTATAGTGCGCTATCAACGTGTTTGAGATAAGCTAGAATTCGGTATCTTCGGATCAACGAATTTGGGCATTTCGGTATCTTCATTCCATCGATTGCTACTTTCATCGATCCATATCGTTTTGTTAATTATCCGCTGCGCCAGTTTGGTATCAGAGCTAGACTTAGCCAATCATAGCTGAGTCGATCTTGGAACCGAAGTTTGAAGTTGTGATCATTGTGTTCATCATTTGTTGCAACAAGTTTGGGGTTGCGATCCATATTCTCTTGGATCGAAAGTCGAAAATTGGTTGAATTTGGTTGTGAGGGTTTGCGTGCCAAAGTAGAGTTTGAATTTGTGAAGCAAGCCGACCTAAGCCTTAGGTCGATCTATGTTGAGTCAAGCCGTGACTTGTTAATCAAGTTGTGTAGAAGTTTGAAGAGCTTTGAAGTATTTGTTGAAGTGTTTGTGTTGATTCAATCATGCCACCTAGAAGAGCTAATCGCCATCAAAATATTGAAGCATTATATCGAGGGGAAGAGGCCGATCAAATGGAGCAACGTATGCATGAGAAGATTGATGAAGGCATTGGTAGGTTGGAAAAGTTGATGATCGATATGAGCCAGAATAGAAGGAGAAATTCACCAGAATCAAATCATGGAGGGAGTAGAGTTTCACCACCGTCGGATCGGGAGAGGAGAGAAAGTCGAGACCGTAGAAGTGTTGACAGTCGTAGTAGGAGGAATGTTGATGATCGTGATCGAAGGGATGTTGGTAGTAGGAGTGGTGGTGGTAGAGATGTTGGAGGACGTGAACGACAACGATGTGCATCAGACTTTGATGAGGAGTTTGATGGTGATAGAGTGAGTGTTCATTTCCGAGATCAAGATCAAGGACAACGTCAGTATCGGGTTATGGATGATGATCGACGTTGGGAAGCGGGAATGAAGATGGAGATTCCGGAATTTAAAGGTGGGATGGTTGCTGAAGAATTTTTAGACTGGTTATCTAATGTAGAGGAAATCTTTGATTTCAAGGAAGTTCCGGAGAATCAAAGGGTGAAGTTAGTTGCTACAAGGCTGAGGGGGAGAGCTTTGGCGTGGTGGCAGCAAACTAAACTTACTCGTGAACGAATGGGGAAGTCAAAGATGGAATCTTGGGAGAAGATGAAGAAATTGATGAGATCTACTTTCTTACCATACAACTATCAATCACTTACGTACCAGAGATTGTAGAATTTAAGGCAGGGGACGAAATCAGTTAATGACCATGCAGATGAATTTTACCAACTCATTGCCAGAAATGATATAATGGAAACGGAAGAACAGCTGACTACTAGGTTTGTTGGAGGGCTGAGAATGCAGATCCAGGATATGGTTAATATGTTTGATCCAAGATCTATGGCGGAAGAACATCAAAAGGCGTTAGCTTGGGAGAAGCAGGGAAGGCGTGGAGGTGGTGTGTTTACTAATTCCAACAATCAAGCGAAGGGTGTCGGAGGAAGTTCTAATGTTCCTAAAGCTGTTTCCAAACCAGTTGCGAAGGAGGGTGAGAAGGCGAAGGTTAGCAGTGGGTTCAAATGTTACAATTGCCAGGAGATGGGTCATAAAAGCAATGAGTGTCCGAAGCCGAAGAAGAGAGCAATGATAGCTGAAATTGAAGATGAGGAGGAAGAAGCTGAATGTTCTAACTTACCTTATGTTGAGGAGGAAGAAGAGTTGTCCGGAGATGAAGGGTATAACTTGATGATGAGGAGGTCTTGTTTGACACCGAAGCAAGATGAGGAAGACAGTTGGTTGAGGAATAACATATTTCAATCTACTTGTACTATTCTTGGGAGAGTTTGTAAGTTCGTTATTGATGCTGGGAGTTGTGATAATATTATTTCTACCGAGGCTGTGAAGAAGTTGGAATTGAAAACCGAGAAGCATCCCAAACCGTACAAGTTAGCTTGGTTGAGGAAAGGAGGTGAAGTGAAAGTTGGGCGAAGAGCTTGTGTGGAATTTTCAATTGGGAAGAAATACAAAGATGAAATTTGGTGCGATGTGGTAGACATGGATGTGTGTCATCTGTTGTTGGGCAGACCGTGGCAGTTTGATAGAGCAGTACAACATGATGATCGGGCCAATAGCTATAGTTTCATGTTCGGGGGTACTAAAATCACTTTGGTTCCCAAGAAGCAACAACAGAAGGAGAGCAAGTTGGAGGAGATTGAAGAGCTGAAAACTTTGCTATCATTGAAGGAGTTTGTTAAGGAAGTTTAAGAGGAGCCTGTAGTATTCTTGTTGATTGGGCGAGATTGTAGTGAAGAGGTTGAAATTCCAGAAGAAGCGAAGTCAGTTTTGAAAGAATTTGAAGATGTATTTCCAGAGGAGTTGCCAAGGGAGTTACCGCCGTTGAGAGACATTCAACATGAAATCGATCTTGTTCCGGGAGCAGCATTACCGCATAGACCACGTTATCGGATGAGTCCGAAGGAACATGAGGAGTTGAGGAGGCAGGTGGAAGAGTTGCTTGAGCAGGGATGTGTGCAGGAAAGTTTGAGTCCATGTGCTGTGCCAGCTTTATTAGTACCAAAGAAGGATGGGACGTGGAGGATGTGCACTGACAGTCGAGCATTGAATAAGATTACTGTGAGATATAGATTTCCCATGCCGAGGTTGGATGACTTGCTAGATCAGTTGAGTGGGGCGACTATCTTTTCAAAGATTGACTTGAAGAGTGGTTATCATCAAATTCGGATTAGACCTGGAGACGAATGGAAGACAGCTTTCAAGACAAGAGAGGGGTTATACGAATGGTTGGTTATGCCATTTGGTTTATCAAATGCACCTAGTACATTCATGCGGGCGATGAATCAAATCTTTAGACCATTCATTGGGAAGTTCGTGGTGGTTTATTTCAATGATATTCTGATATATAGCAGGAGTATGGAGGAGCATGTTCTACATTTGAGGGAAGTGTTGATTATTCTTCGCGAGGAACAATTTTATGCTGCTACGAAGAAATGTGTGTTCTTGGCAAGAAGTGTTTTATTTCTGGGGTATATTGTTTCGGAAGCAGAAATTCAAGTTGACCAGAATAAAGTGGAAGCAGTCAGGAATTGGCCACAGCCGAGGACGATTACAGAGGTGAGAAGTCTTCATGGGCTAGCATCATTATACCGAAGATTCATTCCGCACTTCAGTAGCGTGATGGCTCCAGTTACTGATTGCATGAAGGGGAAACAGTTTTTATGGTCAGAGGAAGCGGGGGTTGCTTTTGAGAAGATCAAGGAATTGTTGACGTCTGCACCAATTCTTGTTTTACCGAATTTTCAGTTATTGTTTGAATTGCATACTGATGCATCGAAGGTCAGTATTGGAGGAGTTCTGAGTCAGAATGGGAAGCCAGTTGCTTATTTCAGTGAAAAGTTATTAGGAGCAAAGATGAGATACAGTACATAAGACGTTGAATTCTATGCTGTGGTACAAGCTGTTAAGCACTGGAGGCACTATCTATTTCAGAAAGAATTTGTTCTGTACACTGATCATGAGGCATTGAAGCATTTACAGGGGCAAGACAAGATTTCAACGAGACATGCATCATGGATTGCTTATTTACAACAGTTTACTTTTGTCGTGAAACATAAGTCAGGGGTGACGAATCGTGTAGCAGATGCATTAAGCAGGAGGAGTCATTTATTAACGACATTGAAGGTTGAGGTGACAGGGTTTGAAATGTTGCCAGAGCTGAGTGAAGAAGTTCCTTACTTTGTGAAATGTGTAGAGAAAGTCAAGGAAGGAAATACCGATGAATTTGTGATGGTTGATGGATTCTTGTTCAAGGGGAATCAATTATGTATTCCAGATTGTAGTTTGAGATTGAAAATTATCAAGGAGTTACACGAGGAAGGGCATGTGGGCCGTGATCGTACTTTGCAATTGATTTCACAGTCTTACTTTTGGCCGTCGATGAGGAAAGAAGTGGGAAGGTTTGTGGAGCGATGTCATATTTGCCAAGTTTCGAAAGGAACCGCGACCAATGCTGGGTTGTATATGCCGTTGCCTGTACCGGCTAAACCATGGGTTGATGTGAGTATGGACTTTGTGTTGGGATTGCCGAGGAATCAAAGGGGAAATGATTCCATCTTTGTTGTGGTGGATAGATTTTCTAAAATGACACATTTTATTGCGTGTAAGAAGACGGTGGATGCTGTTCGGGTTGCACAGTTGTTCTTTAAGGAAGTCTATCGCTTACATGGGTTGCCGGATTCTATCGTTTCAGACAGGGATACCAGATTTTTGAGTCATTTTTGGCTTAGTTTGTGGAAGATGGTGGGAACGAAGTTAAACTTTAGCAGCGCTTATCATCCGCAGACAGATGGACAGACAGAAGTAGTTAATAGATCGTTGGGAAATTTGTTACGATGTTTGGTGAAAGATAATCTGAAGAGTTGGGACATGAAGTTATGCCAAGCAGAGTTTGCTCATAATCATGCGATTAATAGAAGCACAGGTTATAGCCCATTTCAGATTGTATATTCAAATTTGCCTAAGGGACCGTTGGATTTGGCGGTAGTACCACAACCAAAGGGGACGATTAAACGGGCTGTAGATTTTGTTGATGGATTGACTGAATGTCATAAAATCGTTCAGGAGCGATTGGAAAAGGCAAATGAGAAGTATAAACGATCTGCAGATTTGAAGCGACGAAGTGTTGAATTTAACGAAGGTGATTTGGTTTATGCAGTGTTGACAAAAGATCGTTTTCCGGTTGGAACGTATAATAAATTAAAGGCGCGGAAAATTGGTCCAATTAAAATTTTGAAGAAAATCAATGAAAATGCTTATCAATTGAATTTACCAGACGATGTTCATACTTCTGATGTTTTCAACGTCAAACATTTAATTCCGTATCGTGGAAATGAAATTGTTGTGGAAGAAGATGTTGAGAATTCGAGGTTGAATTTTTGTCAACCGGAGAGGATGATGCAGTGCAATCTGAAAACTCTGAAAATTCTCAAGTTATAGGTCGCTCACGACCTAATGAAGGTCGGCCACGACCTAACGGCTCACGAGAGGAGAAGCAACGACCTAACAGAGGCCTGAGTCGTTCGGGTTTTATAGGTCGTAAGGAGGAAGACTCGGTTTTAGGTCAGCTACGACCTAAGAGAAGCATTTTAGGTCGTCTACGACCTAGTGGGTATGCTGAAGGAGGAAGTTCATGACCTAAGATAAGTCGCGAAGAACGACCTAACGAGATAACACAAAAGGAAGCAAATATGGGTCGCGAACGACCTAACACGTCCAGTAAGTCGCTCCAGCGACCTTATGCTGAAAGTGAGTTGAAATTAGGTCGCGAGGAGATAGGTCGCGTGAAGGAAGGTAGGTCGCGTGATTCTTTGTTGCCGCATCTTTTAGGTTGCGAACGACCTAACTCATATAGGTCGCAAGAAAATCGCTGAAGCCGCTCCTTTAGGTCACTATGTGTTGTACATATGTGTGTTAGGTCGCTAACGACCTTTGTAAGTCGTAGGTCGTATACTTTTGTTTGTACTGTGTTGTAAGTCGCTGTATTGTATATATGTGAATATATGATGTTGTGATAGGTCGCTAACGACCTCACTTAGGTCGTACGTCGCTCTGAGTTAGGTCGGTGGGTGTTTGTTAGGTCGGGGAACTGTGTTAGGTCGCATGCGACCTAGTGGTGCGTGAGTTGTAAGCCTATAAATAGGCCGATGGTGTAATTTGTAAGGTGGTTGATATTTGAATAAAATTATCTTTGTTAGCTTTGTGCTTTCATACAAATTGGTAGTTGAGTGTGATCTCCTATCTCCTCTTTCGGTTAATCGAGTGCGCTCGATTCAACGATCGTAGAAGCCGATTCACGGTATCTAGTGCGCTAGATCAACGTATGAAGAATCGTAGATCTTTGAACACGGTATAGTGCGCTATCAACGTGTTTGAGATAAGCTAGAATTCGGTATCTTCGGATCAACGAATTTGGGCATTTCGGTATCTTCATTCCATCGGTTACTACTTTCATCGATCCATATCGTTTTGTTAATTATCCGCTGCGCTAAAATCCAATTCACATTTTAAAGATTATTAAAAAAAATAGGATGATATCATCCAATTATTTCAAAACATCCATCCATTTCCAATTTTCGGATCTCAAACCCAATTTGAGATTACTCAAACTCTCAAATATAATCAATCATTTAACTTCCCAAGTTAAAACTTAATTTCATCCGGAAATTTCCAAATTAGGTTGATCATTTCAACTTATTTAACCTTTCCCAAGTTAAACTCAATTTACTTAATCCAGTCAACCTTACCCAATTTGAACTTCCATTTCAAATTTTAAACTTCTCATAAATAGTCTTTCCACTTCTTAAGTTCAAAAACTTATCACCTTGGGTATCACATCTTATTCCAAACTCAAAACTCACCATTTAGAGTTTATTTCCAACCACCTTTTATGTATATCCACATGTATACATATTAATTTCTTTTACATTCCAAGTTATACTTTAAAATTTTAAACACCTTTGGTTTTAATTCAAAACAAATTTCTTTTTAAATTTTCAAACAACTCTTGTTTGAAATAGGATCATTTCATTCAAATGCATTAAATAATATTATTTTTTATTTCTTTAAATAAATTACATCATTAATTAATCACATTCGGTAATTAACTTATTTCTTAATTACCTTCATTAAGTAATTGTCTCTTAAATTACTTACCTCTAGTTACTTCATTAAGTAACTCCCTCTTATTTATCAATTCCAATTATTATCCATTAATTAATCTCATTAAATAAAGTTTAATTAATTACATAAATTAATTGATTATCCTTATCCTGAAACCTTTCCCAATTTCAAGATTTAATTTCAGTTTGAATCCATTTCATACTTGTCTTTAATTTAATTTCAATTTGGTTGTAATTCTATTACCACTTAATTCTTACTAGTACTTTTAATTTAATTAATACTACAACCAATTTCCTTAATATAATAGATTATCCATTTCTTATATAAGATTCATTTGCTTTTGAAATTATTTAAAAACCTTTATATAAGAAAATAACAAGTACGCTCTCTCATATATATATATATACTCAACTCATCCTAGGGTACCACTTACCCTATCCTTAATGAGTAATCCCACCGGAGCCAAGGTTCTCGCTTAACCTTCTGCTCTGATACCAAATGTAACGACCCGAAATTTTCGAAGCCGAAAATTCCAGATAGTTATGAAAAAGAAGAAAGAGATAGAAGAAGAAGAAGAGAAACACCAAACGTCTCACATTCGCAGCGGATAAAATATAATAAATAATAAATGTCTACAAAAGAATACTATATCTGTTGATTACATTTAATATACATCAGAGTTCCACACATATACAGTCACTGAATAAATACAAGTATCATGTCTCAGATTAACGAATATATAAATATAGCGGAAATACTCTACTCGTTACTTCCATCCAGTTTGCCTCCTGAGCTCCAGAACGTCCCTACCTGAAAATCTGTAATACTCGGTCTGACCCAAGCATTACATCGAAGTAACACCCGGGTCAGGCTGGAAACCAGCGTGAGTAAACCCATCTAACATGAATACAAAAGCATACAACTTATATAAACCCGGGTAACTTATCAATTTACGACTTCACAAGCTGTTATAAACATTACTCACTTCACACCTTAATTTCTAAGTACCAAACTTAGATTAAATGGACCAATTTACTTTAACCATTCCATTTCATTCTATTGATTCCACACATCAAATTATAAAGAATCGAAGTGGTTTCGGGTATTTACTATACCCGACTTCGGTCTCTTCGAATCCAATGACATTTAAAACCAAGTTATCCAATTAAATACAATTCAATTTTAATCATCGGATAACATTTTACGCAGAAATTCCTAATTGATTAATAATCACCTTATCATTGCCCATCCATCATATCATATCACAAATCAATTCATGATAGAGATATCCACCAATTCAAAGTATTCATCATAATTCAATCATTAATAAGCAAGATTGATCACTTCCATTAATTACCATAAATTCAATAATCCTCTAATTGCTTTTGTTAGTGAGTTATTTTTAAATTTCATATAATAATTAATCCTTTAATTTAATTACATTCATTAATCAATCTTGATTATTCATCAATAGATATCAATTCAATAGATATCATCCAATTCAGACATTCAACAACCAATCATCCATAAGCAAGCATTAACAATTCATATCACAATTAATTTAATTACTTAAATTAAATTAATTCATTAAGAATTAATCACATAATCTTGCTTATACAATTAATTACCAACCTTAATTAATTAATCATGTCCTTGATTAACTTAATCAATCAATTTATCAATTCCTAACCCCATATCAATTATCCTTTATTTATCAATTAAGAATCCTTAATTAACTGTTAACCCATCCTTAATTAACAGATAATCAATCCCAATTACCATTTGATTAATCCTTTAATCATTATTGATTAATCAATTAATTACCACTTAACAAATTTCTTAATTAATCCTTAATTTACGGATTAATTATTCTTTAATTATTAATTAATAAAACCTTAATTATTAATTAATAAAACTTAATTAAGCACTTCTTAATCATTAGTTAAGTAACCTTTAATTACTTAATTAATCACTCACTAATTACTTAATTAGTAAATCTTAATCCTTAGACATAATTAAGTAATTATCTACTTCATAATTTTTTTACATAAATTAATTATTCATTTAATTACCCTAATAATTAAATGAATAACAAATCATTAACTTCTAAATTAACTTTAACAAGTTTAACATCAATTTAAATCCTTTAAATGCTAAATAATACTTTCCTTATAAAAGAAATTTTACAAGATAAAACAAATTCCTTTTTAAATTCAAAACATTTAAATTTTTCTTTATCATTCAAAATTGTTTAAACACTTAAATTTATAAAACTTAAATTTAATTTAAAACAAAGATTCAAATTCAGATTTGAATCAGATTTAAAATTTATTTAAAACATTTCTTTACATTTCAATTACCAATTTAGATTCAAATTTCTTTAAAAACAATTTTAACAATAAACCCTTTTAAAGCATTTTAACAAAATTTGAATTTAAAACTAATTCATTTCCAATCATGATTTAAATTACTTGAATCCATAATTTAAAATTAGATTTAAAACTTGTTTTAAATTCTTGTTTAATATTTTAAATTAGTTTAAAGTTTGAAAATAAAACAGGTTTCTAACCTGTAACTCAACTAACTCGAGCAACACGTAATTTTCTCGAGCAAAACACTAACTAACTCGAATAAAAACTCGAGTAACATTCCATTTTTGAAAACATTCAAATTTTACAATACTGTCAGGTTTACACATAAACCTGTATCATTTGACACTCCCGAGACCACAACACGGCTACTCCGAGTCCACTTTCCCAAAACTTCGAGCAAAAGCATGAAACTACTCGTAACACTCGAGTATTATTCTTTCCCAAAATAATCTGCTGACACACGATGAACTCGTGCACCTGTACCATCACGGCAGCCATTTCCGACCATTCGCGACCCTACTCGCAAGTCATCGATCATCACCCAATACGTTTCCTACCATCAAATCCACTGCAGAACCCCTAACTCGAAAACGAGCATTCGAGCTCAAAAACTGTAACAATGTCGAACCAGAACTTCGCCTCAATCACCAAACACCGATCACCTGAGAACTTTCACCTCCAGCCACAATCTTTTCCATATCCATTCTATCTTCTCCCTGAATTTGGGACAACTCGGTCCCCTAAATAAGTCGCGACAGTCAATTTTCCTGATCACTGATAAACTAGGGTTATGAAGTTCAATTCCAAATCACCACTGCCTCAAAGCTTGAATCCATCTCCATCTATTTTTCCTTGCATCCACAATCATCACTCTACCACCATAAACGATGCTGGCCATTCTGACACTCAGATTGGTAGAACCGTACCAAAACGCTATTTTTGATTAAATCAGTAATGCCCAATCGAATACAAACTAATATTCTGATTTTTTTTTTAAAATTCAAGTATTTGATTAAGTAATCGATTTATACACTTGAATCAAAGAATCTATATAATTAAATTCTTATTTTCACAAAATTACTCTATTGTACTTTGTGATTAAGAGGCATTACAAGTTTTCCTTTTTATTTTTATAAAATTAAACTTCAAACTTATATTACTCAACTATATGTTGTTATTACTCTCGAACCTTAACAAAGATTAGATTTTGAGTTTCATAATTTTGAACATCACTAGAACCTGGAACAAGCATTCATTCAGAAAAACATGCATGTAGTGTTTCAGCCATATATGTCAGATTTATGAATTCAGGCAAACAAATTTTGAGACATTTTGACTAAAATTCATCACATATATCAAAGCATAAATAAGACTCAATTTAACAAGAGTTTACTCACCTTGTTTTCTTAGAAACAGAGAAAGCTTCTTTTGATTTTTTTTCTTTTTTTCTGTCTTCCTGAACAGAGCAGCCTTGCTTGAATAACTTCAAAGTATGTTGTTTGATTGCAAATGAGTTGATGTTGAGATACTCTTTGCTATAGCTTTAATTTGATTAGCTTCAGGTTATAAAATTTGGATAGAGGTTGTCTTGCTTCAGATTTGATTACTTGATCTTTTTGAAAATGGTTACTGTTTTACAAATAATGGTTACGGGGAGAAATGTATTGCAGATTTGGTCTTTAGTTAGGTTTCAGGCTGTAAATTCTTTAGTTTGGAAGGAATTTTAGTTTATGGTTTGAAGTAATTTACAGATTTTGCTTTTGATATTGGACATGTTAACAGGGGTTCATTTTTTTTTTGACCTGAAGCAATTTGATTATGACCTGCCACTTGTATTTTCAAATATAGACATGCTTACACTTGTTACTATATGATCATATTTTATTTACATTTGTTTAGATGCAAGAACAAAATGTCTACATATGTTAAATTAATAATTTACAAATGTTACTTTCTTATTTACAAATTTGTTTAGGTTATAAATAAATAATTATGTAATATTCACATGAATATAATGTGTATTTATTTTATATAAGTAAGCTTTAGATTTTTTTTTAAAATATACATATGAATCTATATAAACATTTATTTATACATAACTTATGTTTTCGATCAAATCAATATACATTTAAGATATATTTCCTTTTCAAATTTCAAATTCAAATCAATCCTTTAAATTTCATTAAAAATCCAATTCAAGGTTAATTTAAAATAAATACATATATTTAAACAAGCCTAAATTCAATTTGGAGTAAATAAAAATTATCTAAAAAAAACACATAAATATTATTGGTTTGAAATTAACAAATTTGTTTAATTTAAATAATTTACTTATATAAACAATCATCAATACTTATTTTAAAAGAATACTTTGTCAATTTTAATTGATTATATTACGATATGATCAAATAAATATTTATCCAAACATAATATTTACGATTAGATTCATTTGTTAAATTTACAATTCAGTATTTCTATTAATTAACCCAGTTTGTTAATCAGTTACTGATGACCAAAAATTCAGGTTATCACACTCTCTGTTATTTTTTTTAGACAGGCTTGAAGCTAGCAAACTAATTTAAATTTCTCTTCATCTGATTATTTTTAGATTTCGAGTTTAACATAAAACATGTTTGTTTCTATCTATATGAAGATTTAAGAATGGTTTTAAGTGAAATAAACAATATATAGGTCATACAAACTTGTTTTTACAGAGAAAATCCAAAATCTGATTAAATTCGAGTATAACGATTTACAAATTCAATTATATAACTTGAACTAACAGCTAAAAAGAGGATTTTTAAAACAACAGTGATGATTTTTAGTTAAGTAATTGAAATGCAATTCAGGTTTGAACAAAATATGCATTTCAATCGTTTTCTGATGACCGAATCAACATTGAATGCTAAGATTTGGTTTGAAGCAAGATTGGTAGTTACTAGTAATGGGAAAATTGTTGAATAAATTTTTCATTGAACGAATTGAGGGGACGAGGCGTAATTAGGGTTATATTCGAGTTTGTTGGTGTGTCTATAAACAAGGTGATTTCATCACCTAGGAGCGATCGAGCTGCATATGCTTTAGGGAAATGATAGTGCAAAGTGTTGACGTGATATGGCCGGAATCGTGAATTTTCTGGTGAAATATTCGAGGAGGACGAGGCAATTTGGTTGGGTATGTCGAGCTTCAGTTTCAATGAAGAGGTCAAATTCGATTTCAAGTTTGTTTGCATCGAATCGAAGCTCGATTTCGAGTGTAGGGGTAATTTGTGACTTGCCGAGGGTTGCGACGGCCACCCAGAATGGTGGCGCGACGTCGTGCATGTGCATGACGTTGCTTTCATGCCAGCTAGTTTGGGCCTGGGGAGAGCTCGAGGGGATGTTCGAGTAAAAGGGGTTAAGACTCGGGTTCTCTCTCACGTTCGAATGGGTTGATTAGCAGTGGGTTAAGTTTAAAACTTAGCTTAAGTAAAAAAAAGAAGGAGAAGGAAGCAAGCGGGGAAGAAAGGAAATAGGCTCGAGGAGGGGACGAGAAGAACTCGAGTTTGACTCAAGTGGAACATGGTTTACTCGGGTTTGCTTTATAATGGGTTAAGCCCAAACAAAAATTTCAAGTTAACAATGTTAAGTTAATTTTTGGCGTTTACAAGGTAACTAATGTTGATTATGTTAAGTTAAAAACTTACTATAAGTTTAAATTATTTAATGTTTTAAAAAATTTAATTAATCCTTTAATTAAATAATTAAAAATTAAAATAAGAATTGAAGTTAATTTACATTAAAACTTTTAATGTAACAATAAATTGATTTTTAAAGTATAAAGAAGATTTTCAAATGATAATTAAGGTAAATAATTTTTATTAATTAATGATTTTGAAAAGAAATTAAGAATGATTTACAATTTGTAATTAAAAATATTGATTAATAAACAATTAAGTGTTTAAATTTATTTGTAAATTAAGAATTTGTTAATTAGACAAATTAAGTTGATTAATTAGCAGTTAATTAAAATAATTAAATTAAGAAACAGTTAATCAAGTTAATTAAGATTTAATTAATTTATCCAAATTAATCATTGATTTTAAGTAATCAATAAAAATAATTATGGGGTTAATCTATTAAATCACACTAACATTAATTCAAAATAATTAACTACTGCTGAAGCGCTAGATTAATAATATTTTTATGGTTGTGATAATGTGTGATGTAGATTGCTCTGTACTGCACTATGATTTGTGATTTGTTCTGTATTGATGTAAAAACCCCTTTGCCCGTAAAACGACATTTAAACTTCGATGTGACAGGGAGTCGGAATTCAATTAGTTATCCGAAACCCACATCGAACCCTGAATGTGAATCTTTGTGATTGATATGTCCACGTGTTTTAAAGTTAAGCGTTCACTATTTGGTTTAGCCGGGAGAGGACCTTCGTGTCATACAACCCATTCTGAATAGTGATACGTCGAAATGGATAGCATTTGAAGACCAGTGGTGAAGACCGAGTGTCTTCAAAAATGATAGGATAAACTGTCGATTGTCTCTGCACTGAGTTGCTCCGGTACAGAGATTCCCTAAGTGATGGGAAGTCCGATCGGGATTGTGGATACCCGGATTTGCAAGGGCTTCTTCCTTTATTGGACGAAGTGCCTTCGGTTCTGCTCGAACCCAGAACAAACTTGTATGGTTGTGTGTCTGACACTACATTTTGAGGTATAAAGCAGATTCCTTTCAAATAAGTATCTGTTGGTGGCGGAGAATTTATTCTCTAAGCTTAACACCTTTCTGTAAGACGTACGTGCTTAGAGGTTATGTAATTGAAGGTTATCGGCGATATACTCCCAGTTTGGTAGTATGGTATGCTAAGTGCTACTGTGTGTTGATGATAATTTGTTGATCATTTGTGATCAAAGCATGGCTTTCGTGTGAAGCGTAGCTTTGTGGATGAGACCTCATCGGACCTCACAACCCGAAAATGGTCGAAACAGGAAAGATGCGGCAAGGTTATGAGGGTCGCACCATTTAGGGTATGTCATTTCCTTCTGGAAAAAGGTGATGTGATGGTATGGAGCCCAGATATTTACCTGTGTGGTAGCTCCAATCTCATCTACTGTGTGGTTGTTGCTTTGTGATAGAGGGCCCTCGGATAAAGGTCTCAAAGGACCGGGGAGTGGCATACTCGAGTAGTAGTTACCTAGTTACCGAGGTAACCCGACCTTGTGTTGGCAGAGAGCCGGGTAGGTTCTCGGGATGTCCCACCAGAGGCGTACCCATGTGGCAGTAGGAAGTTCCTTAGCCTGACCATTTATTGGAAATCCAGTTCCCAATACGAACCCAGTACGGTTTTAGTTGTATAACCTGCCATTTACTTATGGTGGTCACCACTGTTTATATGGTAGCTATAGTAGGCATAGTTCGTAATGTCTATGCTGGCTAAGATCTATATTATACTTTCGAAATGATTTTCTACACTATTCACTAGTAATAGTATCAACGAATTTTTCTCGTATCAAGCATATTTGACTATCATAAGAAGAAATCTCCTCCAATTCTGCGATTGCATTGTGTGTGTGGCGGGAGGTCCTATGGTAGTTTCATTTTTCAAAAGCATAACGATTTTTCCTTTATAAATCTAGTTATTTAAAAGCAACTATTTTGTTTACTCATACCAGTCCCATGACTAACCCGGAGTTTATTGTTTCTTTCCTAAACTCTGGGTGCCCATAATTTCCACACGTGCAGCCTAGTAGCAGGTTTCTGTGTTTTGGTGTTAGCAGTATTTTGGAGCTTTTTCTTTGGAGATAGTTTAGAAGCTTTTGGGATCTCAAGTGTTCAGTTTTTGGGCGTTTGTTATCACTTCATTCCTTTGAAGACTTTTAAATATATGATCACTGTTGTATTATTATGATGTTTATGAGGAGTTATGGTGTATGTATTAAAAACACTCTGATGTTATATTATAATGTTGTATCTATAATGTATGCATGATATTCATTTCGTTCCACTTTTTTATATTCATCTGACATTGTTATAAGCTTCGGCGAACCAGATTCGATGTTTGGATCTGCGGCATTTGTATACGAGTGTCGTATTCGGTGCCGATTTTTGAAAGTCGAGTCAGGGCCGTCACATTTGGTATCAGAGCTGAAGGTTGAGTAAGAACTTTAGCTATGGAGTATAACACATCAGATGGCTCATTAGAGATAGGGTGAAGTATACCTTAGAATGAGTATAACCGAGACTAGAACTCCAAATTTTCTTAGTCTATTTTTTCTTACTGCTGATATTCCTTAAGATATTTCGTCCGTATATATAAATCAATTTTCTTACTAATTACATATAGTAAGAATGAGCGAACGAAGAGGAAGAGTTAGGGGTGAAGGAAGTGCCACAACAACTAACCAAGATCCCCCAACAGCAGCAGCAGCAGTACCTATTCAGCAACAGCCGAATCTGGCCGACTTATATAAGAATTTCTCCAGGCTTGGTGGTAAACCGTTCACCGGTAAGGAGTCAATTGTTGAGGCTCAAGCATGGATCAGATCATGTGATAAAAAATTTAGAGGGCTAAAGCTGCAAGACGATCAGAAGCGACTCATAGCTTCTTGGAAACTTCAAGAAGAAGCCTTAGCCTGGTGGGAGATAGTTATTGTAGATAAACCAGAAGATGAGTTTACCTGGGAGAAATTTAAAGAAGTATTTAAGAAGCGTTATCTGCCATCAGCTGGAATTTCTCCAATGTACCAGGAATTCATGAACTTGAAGCAGGGGAGTTTGTCATTCGAGGAGTATCTAAACAAATTCAATGAATTGTCTCGTTTTGGTCCCGAATTGGTAAACACACCTTTGAAGAAGAACGAAAGATTTATTCGTGGAATGAATAAGAAATTTCACAAAAGGATGATTGGACATGTTAAGGAATCTTTTTTAGATTTAGTTGATATGGGATACAGATATGCCACACTTGATATGCAAGAAGCCCGACCGAGAAAGGAAATTTGAGTAATCAAAAGAAGCGGAAATTTGGAGGCAAGAAACCATGGCAAAGCAAGGAGAAAAAGAAGAGCGTTCAGGGAAGCGTGGCAGAGAATGTCACTTGCTATAATTATCTAGAAAAAGGCCATTACTCAAACAGTTGTAAGAAGCCAAAGAGAAATCAATCCGCTCAAGCAAAGCCTAGGAAGTGCTATTATTGTCAGAAAGTGGGACATGAAGTTAAAGACTTTCCATTATGAAGCAAGCTCAGACCGCAAAGGTGTACGCAGTCAAAGACCAACCTGCATCTTCCAAAGCAGAGAAAGGAAAAGGAGTTCTAGAAGGTAACCTCATTATTTACGATAGCATTGTTAGAGTTCTATTTGATACGGGCGCTACACATAGTTTTATCTCTCAGCATGCTATAAATGAATTAAATCTTAAACCTGATTTTGTTGATGAGCCTATATGCGTAAAGAATCCAGTTGAAGGTCCCGCGAATCTTTGTCATCGATGTAGAGAAGTTCCTATCTCATATTCTTGTTATTAATTCCCTATCGGTCTCTTTGTTCTTGATTTTAACGAGTTTGAAGTCTTACTCAGAATGGATTGGCTAGCAAAATACGAAGCCAAATTGGATTGTATTAATCGACTGATTTCAATTAGAACCGAATTTGGGGATTTCATCGAAATTTCTTGTGAGGACCCTAATCCCAAGAGAGAAGGATTGATGTATAATTTGGGTTATCCCGAACCCAGTTTGGAGTCTATACCAATTGTTAGAGATTTTCAAGACGTGTTCGGAGAAGTGAAATCTCTACCTTCACATCGGGAAATAGAATTCAGAATCGACCTAGTGCCCAGCGCTCATCCTGTTGTACACGCAAGTCGCACGATGGCACCCAGGGAAAAGGTTGAATTAGTTCAGCAAACCGATGATCTACTAGCAAAAGGGTTAATTCGACCCAGTGTTTCCGAATGGGGTTCAACAGTAGTATTTGTTGCTAAATCGGACGGATCTTTGAGATTGTGTGTAGATTACCGCGATCTCAGTAAAATGACTCTCAAGAATAAATTTCCACTGCCCAGAATTGATGATCTATTTGATCAATTGCACGACGCTCGCTTCTTTTCAAAGATGGATCTAGCCCAGGGATTCCACCAACTACGAATCATCGAAGATTGTGTCCATTTGACAGCTTTCAGGGGTCCTAATATGTTCTACGAATAGTTAGTCATGTCTTTCGGGCTAACCAATGCTCCAGCATACTTTGTAGATCTTATGACCCGTGTGTTCCGGGAAGTGTTGAACAAATTTGTGCTCGTGTTTATTGATGATATTTTGATTTATTCCAAAACCGAAGAGGAGCACGTCGAGCACCTTAGAATCATTTTAGAGATTTTGAGGAGAAATATTCTATTTGCAAAATTTTCCAAATGCTACTTCTGGGTCAAAGAAGTTAAATTTCTTGGCCATATTGTTAATGAAGAAGGAATTACAGTTGATCCTAGCAATATTTCCGCTATTCTTGATTGGTGAAGACCTACTATCCCAAGGGAAGTTCGAAGCTTTTTGGGTTTAGCGGGCTATTATCGGAAGTTTGTTCAGGACTTTTCTGAGATAGCTAGTCCGTTGACTAAGCTAACAATGGAAGATGTAAAGTTCAATTGGACTCCGAAATGTGATGAAGCTTTTCAAGAGTTGAAGAAGAGACTAACCACCGCTCTTGTTCTCGCTATTATTAACAGGAACCAGGGATTATCTATTTATACTGACCCATGCGGTGACGGGGTAGGTACAGTATTGATGCAAAATGGGAAGGTAATTTCCTACGCGAGTAGACAATTACGTCCGCACGAGAGAAACTACCCAACACATGATTTGGAGCTTTTGGCTGTTGTTTTCGCTTTGAAAATATGGCGACATTATCTTCTGGGTAAGAATCTTTTCAGCTTTCTTAACAATTTACGAATTTAATTTAACTTAAACAATATACTTAATGAACTCCTATTTTTCTAGGTGAAAATTTTGAATTATTCACCGACCATAAATCTTTGAAATATCTCTTTACCCAGAATGATCTAAATCTGTGACTACAACGTTGGTTGGAATTTTTCGCATCTTATGACCTGGATATTCTATATACGCCGGGAAAGGCCAATGTAGTTGCTGATGCCTTGAGTAGGAAGCATGCTATTCTTGCTCATCTGGTCATCGCTCCTACTCTTCTTAAAAGGATTGCAAGACAGCAATATGAAGATGAGTTTCTTCGGGGAATTTGTAAAAGGATATGCCAGGGAGAACACACTAGTTTTGAGATGGATAATAGAGGAGTTATAAGATTAAAAAGCAGGATTTGTGTTCCAGACCTCCCTGATCTGAAACGTGATGTTTTGGACGAATGCCACAAGTCCAAACTTTGCATCCATCCAGGAGTTAATAAAATGTATAGAGATATTAAAAGAACTTTCTGGTGGAAGACAATGAAAAGAGACATATCCACATATGTGAGTCGCTGTGCTACTTGTCAACAAATTAAAAGCGACCAAAAGAAAGTAGCTGGTTTACTTCAGCCTTTGGAAGTACCAAAATGGAAATGGGTTCAGGTATCGATGGATTTCATCGACGGATTAGCACGAACCAGGAAGGGAAATGAAGCAATTTGGGTTATAGTCGACCGTCTAACCAAAACTGCTCACTTCATTCCGGTGAAACCCACTCGGACTGCAGCCAGCTTAGCAGAGCTATATATAAAAGTAATTGTTCGTCTCCATGGTATCCCCAGCAGCATAGTGAGTGATCGTGACCCGATCTTCACTAGTAGATTTTGGGAGGCATTCCAAGCCGCATTAGGAACAAAACTGAATTTCAGCACTGCTTGTCAGCCACAATCTGATGGGCAGATTGAAAGGATTAACCGAATTCTAGAAGATCCTTTACATGCTTGCATTCTCGATTTTGGTGGTTCTTGGGAGGACCATTTGCATCTGGTCGAATTCTCTTATAATAATAGCTATCAGGCCAGTATAGAAATGGCTCCTTTCGAAGCTTTATGGTCGTCCGTGTCGATCACCTGCATGCTGGATCGAATCAGGTGATAGACTCGTCCTTGGACCAGATATGATTAAAGAAGCCACGGAGAAGGTTGATTTTATTCGAAAGAAATTGAAAGCAGCTCAAAGTCGTCAGAAGAGCTATTATGACCGTCGAAGAAGAGATTTGGAATTTCAAATTGGAGATTCTGTATTTTTGAAAGTATCTCTGATGCGGTGTGTATTGAGGTTCGGGAAAACTGGAAAGCTAGCACAGCGTTATATTGGTCCTTTTCCTATTCTGGAGAGGATCGGTCCTCTAACATATCGAGTGCAGCTACCCAGCTGGTTATCTGGTGTGCATAATGTTTTCCATGTTTCTAGTCTTCAGAAGTATGTACACGACCCATATAGTATAATTGAGGAGGAAACTCAGTAGGATCTTGAGATCACTCCTAATTTAACAGTTAGAAGAGAACCAATAAAGATTGTAGATCGTGATGAAATGCGATTAAGGAACAAAGTGGTGAAACTCGTTAAAGTTCAATGGAGTGGCGATCTGAAGGACTGTACTTGGGAAACCGAAGATAACATGCAGAAATCATATCCCAACTGCAGAGTAGACATCTTGGCATAAACTTGTAAGCCATTTCCTCATTTTTCTGAATTCGTATATTCTTTGTTGCTTTTCTCTCTCTTCCAAATTTCCAGGAAGAAACTTTCTTAAGGGGGGATATTTGTAACATCCCAAAATTGTGAATTTTAAATTCAGTAAATTGTTTGAACTTTTAAAATTTAAATTGAAAAGTTTCAAATGGAATAAAATATTATTAAAATTAAATAAAAGAAAGATACATGGGATTAAAAAAATATTTGATAGTTTAAGCTTTAAATAATAATAATGATGATGAATAAAATATGTAACAAACAGGAAATTGTATTAAACAATAAAATAAATATGTGTGATGAATTAAATATTGATAGTTAAACTTCAAATAGAAAAAAAATTCAAGAGTATGCTTATGATAAAATTTATATAGTTAAAATTATATAGTTATAAAAAGACATAAGGTTGCATGGGAAGTTTATAAACAAGGAAACAAAAAAATAAAAGGTTGAAGTCAGACCAAATCAAAATTGATTACAAAAGAAGAAAAGAAAAAAATCTGATCAAGATAAAAACAAAATTTGTACTTACAGAAAATCAAAAGGGGATTGTATGTAAACTAGGATGGAAACAAGCATTTAATGCTTTCTTCTTAAGCTTAAATCAAAGATCATTTCAGCCGAAATAAATTATGGCTTAGTCAACAAGCAAAAACAAAAAAAAAATCCGATTAAAGTGAATCATGCACAAGTAAAACCTCCCCTTGGTACAAGCCTTCTTTATATAAACACATCCATATTCATTTTATTTAGTTAAAACAAATTTTAGCATGCCTGAAAGGAAATAAAAGAAAACATCATACATTACAAATTCAAGATCATTCAACTGAGTAAAATAGAAAAGAAAAGGAAAGAAAGACATCAAACTGTAGTTCTTCATAAACACAGAAACAATTATGTTCATCAATATATTCAGGTGAGTAAACAACATCATATAAAGGTTTAAGTTAGCTTTAAACCCGTGTATGATTCTGTTTAATATGTGTATGCTTGGGTATTTTCTTCAATTTCAACTCTGTATATATATATATATATATATATATACACACACACACACACACATATGCCTGAGATGAATCTGTTTTCTTCCTCCTCTCTGTTTTTTAGACAGGCTTGAAGCTAGCAAACTAATTTAAATTTCTCTTCATCTGATTATTTTTAGATCTCGAGTTTAACATAAAACAGGTTTGTTTCCATCTATATGAAGCTTTAAGAATAGTTTTAAGTGAAATAAACAATATATAGGTCGTACAAACTTGTTTTTACAGAGAAAATCCAAAAGCTGATTAAATTCGAGTATAACGATTTACAAATTCAATTATATAACTTGAACTAACAGCTAAAAAGAGGATTTTTAAAACAACAGTGATGATTTTTAGTTAGGTAATTCAAATGCAGTTCAGGTTTGAACAAAATATGCATTTCAATCGTTTTTTGATGATCGAATCAACATTAAATGCTAAGATTTGGTTTGAAGCAAGATTGGTAGTTATTAGTATGGGAAAATTGTTGAGTAAATTTTCCATTCTACGAATTGAGGGGACGAGGCATAATTAGGGTTATATTCGAGTTTGTTGGCGTGTTTGTAAACAAGGTGATTTCATCATCTAGGAGCGATCGAGCTGCATATGCTTTTGGGAAATGATAGTGCGAAGTGTTGACGTGATATAGCCGGAATCGTGAATTTTTCGGTGAACTATGCGAGGAGGTCAAATTCGATTTCGATTTTGTTTGCGTCTAATCGAAGCTCGATTTCGAGTGTAGGGATAAATTGTGACTTGCCGAGGGTTGCGACGGGCTCCAGAACGGCGATGCGATGTCGTACACGTGCACGACGTCACTTTCGTGTCAGCGAGTTTGGGCCTGGGGAGAAATCGAGGGGACGTTCGAGTAAAAGGGGTTAAGACTCGGGTTCTCTCTCGCGTTCGAATGGGTTGATTAGCAGTGGGTTAAGTTTAAAGCTAAGCTTAAGTAAAAAAAAAAAGAAGGAGAAGGAAGCACGCGGGGAAGAAAGGAAATAGACTCGAGGAGGGGACGAGAAGAACTCGAGTTTGACTCGAGTGGAACATGGTTTACTCGGGTTTTCTTTATAATGGGTTAAGCCCAAAAAAAAATTTCAAGTTAACAATGTTAAGTTAGTTTTTGGCATTTACAAGGTAACTAATGTTGATTATGTTAAGTTAAAACTTACTATAAGTTTAAATTATTTAACAATGTTTTAAATTTTTTTAATAAATCCTTTAATTAAATAATTAAAAATTAAAATAAGAATTGAAGTTAATTTACAATAAAACTTTTAATGTGACAATAAGTTGACTTTTAAAGTATAAAGAAGATTTTTAAATGATAATTAAGGTAAATAATTTTTATTAATTAATGATTTTGAAAAGAAAATAAGAATGATTTACAAGTTGTAATTTAAAAAACTGATTAATAATCAATTAAGTGTTTAAATTTATTTGTAAATTAAGAATTTGTCAATTAGATAAATTAACTCGATTAATTGGCAGTTAATTAAAATAATTAAATTAAGAAACAATTAATCAAGTTAATTAAGATTTAATTAATTTATCCAAATTAATCATTGATTTTAATTAATCAATAAAAATAATTATGGGGTTAATCTATTAAATCACGCTCACATTAATGGAAAATAATTAACTGCTGCTGCGCACTAGATTAATATTTCTGTTGTGGTTGTGATACTGTGTGATATAGATTGCTCTATACTGCACTATGATTTGTGATTTGTTCTGTATTGATGTGAAAACCCCTTTGCCCACAAAACGGCATTTAAACTTCGATGCGACAGGAAGTCGAATTTCAGTTAGTTATCTAAAACCCACATCGAACCCCGAATGTGAATCTTTGTGATTTATATGTCCACGTGTTTTAAAGTTAAGCGTTCACTATTTGGTTTAGCCGGGAGAGGACTTTCGTGTCATACAACCCATTCCGAATAGCGATACGTCGAAATGGATAGCATTTGAAGACCGGTGGTGAAGACCGGGTGTCTTCGAAAACGATAGGATAACCTATCGATTGTCTCTGCACTGAGTTGCTCCGGTATAGAGATTCCCTAAGTGATGGGAAGTCCGATCGGGATTGTGGATACCGAATTTGCAAGGGCTTCTTCCTTTATTGGACGAAGTGCCTTCGGTTCTGTTCGAACCCGAAACAGACTTGTATGGTTGTGTGTCTGACACTACATTTTGAGGTATAAAGCAGGTTTCTTTCAAATACATATCTGTTGGTGGCGGAGAATTTATTCTCTTAGCTTAACACCCTTCTCTGAGACGTACGAGCTCAGAGGTTATGTAATTGAAGGTTATCAGCGATATACTCCCAATTTGTAGTATGGCATGCTAAGTGCTACTGTGTGTTGATGATCATTTGTTGATCAGTTATGATCAAAGCATGGCTTTCGTGTAAAGCGTAGCTTTGTGGACGAGACCTCATCGGACCTTAGGTGTTCAGTTTGGTAGTATCTTGGAGCTTTTGCTTTGGAGATAGTTTAGAAGCTTTTGGGATCTCAGGTGTTCAGTTTTTAGGAGTTTGTTATCACTTCATTCCTTTGAAGAATTTTTGAATATATGATCACTGTTGTATTATTATGATGTTTATGAGGAGTTGTGGTGTATGTATTAAAAACACTCTGATGTAGTAATGGATATTATGATGTTGTATCTATGATGTATGCATGATATTCATTTTTTTCCGCTGTTTTATATTTATCTGATGTTGTTATAAGCTCCGGCGAACCAGATTCGATGTTTGGATCTGCGGCATTTGTATACGAGTGTCGTATTCGGTGCCGATTTTCAAAAGTCGAGTCAGGGCCGTCACAGCGATTCTCTTAAATCATATCATTCCAACCTATTAATTTCACATACCACTTTATAAGAATTTGAAGTGGTTTCTGGTATTTCCCAATGCCCTACACCGGCCTCTTCGAGTCTCATGTCATTCTAACCCAATTTATCCAAATGAAATACACAACATTTCATATCAAAGATATTAACTATTTCAAAACATCCCATACCATTCAATCATCCATAAGCAAACTTGATCACTTCCGAATTAATTCAATTGATTCTAATTGAATTTCTAACTTCATTCAATTAGATTTCTTCACTTGTCATTAATTAATTTCTAATCAATTAATCTATCATCCCTTCGTTATTCATCTTAATTAATCACCCTGGATTAATTATCCTTCAATTACATTCAAGTAGTTATCTTTAACTAACTTCACAATATTAATTATTCTTAACCAGAATCAATAAGTAATCTTTAATTACTTTATAAATTAACTAACTAAATTTAATTACATTAATCTTGGATTGCTTATATTAATTAACTTCTCATAAGTCACTTATTATTGATTAATTCATGTAAATAAATCAATCTTTAATTACGTCATTGATTATATAAATTAATGTTTTCCAGTTATATTTTAATTTATCCTAATCTAAATTAATTACATTAATTAAACCACAATATTAATCATTCTTGATTTATCTCAACCTGTAATTAACTATCCATTTATGTACTTCATTAAATAAATCAATTTCTCCTTAATTAATCATCTTAATTAATCTTTTGATTAATTTCACAAAGTAATCATATTTTATTAATTTCATTAAGTAATTATTTTCAAACGATCAAATGATTATTCTGAATTACTTACACTTAATTAATTAACTTAAAACTTAATTAATTCAAAACCTTAATTACTAAATTAATCAATCCAAATCACTAATTAATTGAATTAATTAATTATACATTTTAATTACCGTTCTAATTCGATGAATCACAAATCATTAAGCCCTTATTAACAATGAAACATTTTCGTATTTATGACTTAAGTTTTAAACTAATTTTAAAACCCAAATACTCCTAGTCAAACCACAATTAACTCAAGAAACAACCAAAACTAAAATCACCAGATCATTAGTACACATCCAAACAATTCAATCATTCATCCAATTATTTAAATTTAACTATTTAAATTTAAATAAAAATTCAACAGAGTGAGATTTACTCACCTTTATTTTGTTGTTTGCAATCCATTCCAATTCGATTTTGTCTTCACAGTTTGACCTTGTATAAATATCATATAAATTAATTTACATTTGAATTTTAAATCAACAATTTATTATCATTCACTTATTTGATTTAACTTATAAATTGACTTAAATTCTTAAACTAAAAATTACCTTAAACATATATTTTTAGTCCAGAAATTAAATAAGTTAACTGAAACAGTTTAATAAATTTTGATTTACCAATTATTTTATTCGAACAAATTTTCCAAAAATAAGCAATTATTTCCCTTCTTTTGAAACTCGTATACTAAAAATTAATTTATAGTTCTCAAAAATCTAATTTTATGTAAACATTCAACATTCTTAAAATTTCCTTTCTAGCCCTTATTTACATGTACTAAATAAAATAAAATCAACAGAACTGTTTTAAAATTTCTTTACTGTAAAATAAAATCTCACATATATATTTATTCATTTATTAAATTAAATAAATTTAAATGCAGATACCTCGCTGCCTCATGACAACAGCTACTCGAAGGTGAGCCCTAAACCCAACACCTCTGCAGTGACTTCACCTACAACCAAAACCCTCAACTTCCTCCTCCTCCACTTAATCGGCAACCAATTCACGAAGTTCACCAGGACCGCAACTCTGCTCGACCCGCCACCACGCGCGAAGCCCTAACTGCCTCGACCGCGAGCCACTCGCCAATCCCCCTTCTACAACTGAAATAGACATCAAGCAACTGCCTTGACAGCACGCAACTTCACCTCGAGCTCAAGCCTTGCGACATCGAGTTGTGATGCCCACTACCCCATCGTGCGTGAAACCTAGCCACGGCCTCCATCGTAGCACGTGCGATCTCGAATCCATTAACGTGGCCCCAAAATCGATCGGCATGGAATCGAGCTGCCGATTGAGGACGATTATTTTGATTTTGGTTTTCGAACGAATTTCGTTTCGTTCCCTTTTTTTTAAGATGAGTTCGACTTTCTGTTGAAGGTTAGAGGGGGTGGTGATAAATATTGATTTGGGGTTAGCTTCTTGAATACGAGTGTTAATTAAATAGTTAAATATTGAAAATATCTCTTTCATAACGCGAAATCCCGAACCCCAAATCAGACATGCTGAAAGACGTTTATAAGGTTTTACCCATGTCCCAAACACGATGAAACGTGTTTCGAAAGCCAAATCGATCATATGCGTGAGTTACGGAAGTGAACGATCAGTTTAAATTAAATCAATTAAAATAGTTTCTAAGCGTTTTGAGCTGTCAGGGTCAAACGACAACTCTGATTGCTACGGAAATTGAAATCCGATAATAACTAACTATTACGGATCCAATGGAACTAGTTTCGTCGAATTCTGAGACTATGCCTCGGAAGGCTTTTTTTTTTGAAAGCGGGTTCTATCTTTTCTATTAAAACTATAAGCAAAATGTTTACAAATTCCATAAGGCAAGTTCGCAACATCACTTAGCCAGCTGCTAAACAGGCCTTACAACTTATACAAAATTATATGCCGAAGCCTATTAAAGCAAGCCCATATTATCAGAAGATTCGAGAGAACTCTCCAAGCAAATAAGGCAGATCGACACTTCCAGTTCTTTCATTAACTCATCTTTGAAAAATTCCATTAATGGCGACTAACTAAATTCTTTTCATGTTACTCTTCAAAATCAACTGAAACTCATCTCTACAACTTCTGCTTCCAGGTCGAAATAAATTACAGGCAAGGGGATGATCAAAGAAAGCAAATCTAGAAGCCGGACTCCCCTCCAAGTCGAGCAACGCAAATCTTTTGAAGATAAGTTACTCACACCCAAAAGATGAAGTCTTTAAACTTTATATGAGAAAAACTAACTAAGTTCTTTGCAGTTACGTTGCTCGAGACTACAACGTGGAGGAGTATCGCTTCAAAATCAAGAGAGACTCTAAGCTTCAACTTCTTCTTACAGATTTGGACTAAATCCAGACCTTAGAAAGAAAAACGACATCCGATAGAAGTTCTTAGATCCAGAAAGTACTGCTATCTCTTCAAGCAAACACAGATCTTAGCTAGATAAGACTCTGACTCCCAAAAGAAGATGTCTTTTAGCTTTATATAAGAGTCTAATTTTGTTTTTATGATTAGGACGCTCGGGACTACTCCGTAGAAGCGGAGTAACTATACAAAGTCAAGAGTAACTCAAAGCGACTTCTCCTACTACCAGTTCTGAGCAAATTACGAACCCAAAACCATTGACCAAAAACCTCCTCAAGAAAAGCAAGACCTTCACAAGATAAGTATCTGACTCCCAGAACTATAAAACTGAAAATAAGGAACTGACAAAATTTCCTTGCGTTTAGATTGCTCGAGACAACAAAAAGGAAGCAAAGGAGGACGACATCCAGCATAGTACCAGGATTGACTGCAATCTGCAACTTAACAAACTAGATCAATTAGTGTTGTTAATTGTAAATTATAATGTAATTTATAAGAGGGAAGATGAGGGCAATGTAAATAATACAGGTACAGGATAACCTAAACCAAGAAACAGAGATACAAGAAGATTGTAGGAGAAATGACACATATGATAATTCAGATGGTGCCCCAATTCAGCGTTGGGAGGTATATCCCCATTTCATTGCTAATATCATTCATGCCAGTAATGTTCTTAAAATGTTTGGATTTAGTCATTCTAATGTTCATTGTCTGATAAATTCTTGTACAAATCCTCGTGTTTTCTGTATACCGATTCTGAAAAATCCTATCGTTTCTTTCTCTCCATATATGCCAAACACAAACTGAGAGTGAGAGTTGAAACAAATCTGAATAGAGACTGTTAACTCTTGAGTAAGAAACGATTTTCTGTAAATCCTCCTTCAGAGGAAAGGAAAGCAAACTTTTCGGTGATTTAAAAATTTTTTTACAGCTCCAAAGCCATACGTTTTCTGTATAATTACATTGAAAAAATATGTGATCTATAGTTTCAATGTGGTTATTACAAAAGACACATAAGGGATCCAAAACTATCTGCTTCTGAAGTAGTCTTTCTTTTGTCAATAGATAATCATTTATGGCTTTATAAAGACATACCGCCATTTTTGGAACGTGAATTTTATTCCAGACCAAGGACGACCAAGGACGACCAATATTTGATTTAAAAATAGCATCGGAAGGCTATTTTTAAATGTCAATTTAAACGATATATCATTAAAATTGAACAAATTACCTTTAATTTAAATTTCAACCATCCTATTATCTTCAGTATCATCATTATAAATTTTATAAGCCTTCAAATTATTTTAAACAGGCTTAGAAATTTTAGATTCAACAATTTACCCCATTTCAATTATTAAATTCAATATTTAAACTATATAATTCAATATTTAATTATCAAGTAAATATTGATATTTGGAATTCAAGTTAAAATTAACTTTTAAATATTTTAAAATCAATTACCTATTCAAAATTTAAATTATTAGAAATTTCGGGTCGTCACACCGGACGTCTGGGTTTAATCCAGACATCTGGATTTGGGTACTTGAAATATTCCAGAAACCTCCCAAACGTCTGAACTCTAATCAGATGTCTGAAAACTAACTAGACGTTTGGTAGGATTGGACCAGACGTCTGGCCCAAGTCTCTACCATTATTTTCTTCTCTGTCGTATCTTTTTTCATCTACTGCCCTAACCAAACGTCTGGACCTTCCAACTAGACATCTGGTTGCTTGTTGTAGGCAACATTTTGCCTAGGCCAATGACGGTCAAATTGATTTGAAAGCGATCGGACAAGCGATAGAGGCTAGGGATTTATGCCAAGCGATAATCCAGCCCTATTGGCTCTTCGATACACCCTAAATAACATGTCCGAATATCCAAGATAGGATCTTTAAAGATTTTGAATTCAAAACACTAAAATTGGAAAATTCACCAAATCAATTCAAATCAAGAGCAAATCAACATGAAATAGATGTTAGGAATTCATACCTAACAACAATGAAAGCTATAGACATAGATGTGAGTTCAAGAACTCACCTTTAAACTCAAAAACGACGAATGAGAAGCCTTAAAACAAAGGAAAGATCAACCGCTCTTCACTTCAACCCAAGAAGCTCGAATCTAAGCTCATGAGCAAATATTTCCGAAGTTAGGGTTTATGAATTTCTGAAAACTGAAGAGAGATTGTGATGGAGAAGATGAAGAGGATGCTTACCTAAGCTTCTCTTTGATTTTGGAGCTTGAACTTGAATTTCCTAGCAAAAATAGGGTTTAGGAATTCTAATTTCCCTTTCTTTCCCCCATTTTTACTTTAGCTTGAAAGTGTTTGTAACAACCCGCATATTTAACGATTATATATTTAAATGTTTTATTTAAATATAGCGTCGTTAGTCGGATTTTTGGGTCCGAAAAGCTACTTTTTACAAACGGCCGAATTAGGACCCGAAACCACTTCCATTGAGTTCAAAATGGCGTTTGCGATCTTTATGACTATAGGCTTTGATATGTTTGGAGTAAGTCTAGTTTTGCTACTTTTTCTAATTGGGTTTTGGGTTTGGGTTCACCCACTAGCTAACTAAATACCCTAACTCAGTCTCTTTCCTTCCATTCACTCATTTTCACTTCTAAACTCAAGCTAAAACTGAAAATGGGGGAAAGGAAGAAGAATTAGAAATTCCAAGCCCTAGTTTTCTTGTAAACTTGAATTCTTGCTCCAAAAATCAAAGTAAAGCTATTGGTAAGTCCTCTCTTCATCTTCTCCAACTCTTTCTCCTTCAATTTCAGAAGGTTTCCTAAACCTAACTTAGGAAAATACTTGTTTTGATCCTAGATTGAAGCTAGTAGTGTTGAAGTGGAGAGTGGTAGGTCTTCTCCTTGCAATTGAGCTTCTTCTTCTTTGTTTGTGAGTTAAAAGGTGAGATTTTTATCTCACATCTATGCTTATATCTATCTTTGATTTTTGGGTATGAATTCCTAACACTTGTTCATGTGCACTTGCTTTTGGTTTTGATTGAATTGGTGAATATCCAAATTTTTAGTGTTTGGGTTCAATTCTTTAAAGATCCTAACTTTGATGTTTGAACATGTTTTTGGTGATGAATCGGAGAGCCAATGGGGTTGAGTTATCGACTGGCAAAAGCTCCTTAGGTCCATTGCTCGATCGGTTGCGTTTTGGGAGAGTTTGGCACTTCGATGAAATAGGGCAGGAATTGCATAACTTTGTAGTTCGGCCGACCGAACCCCTGGTTCGGTCGACCGAGCTGGAGCCCGAAACATTTTTGGGCTATTTCGGTCAACCGAACTCAGGGTCCGGTCAATCGACCTGCTCCTGTTTCCCTGTTTTTCCTACTTTGCCTATTTGTTTGTGATTCAAAATTTTATCGATCTAAGTCGATTCCAATTAGTTATTTATGCATATTTGACCTTGATGATTACTTTTTGACTTCATCCACGGGTTTTTATAAAATAATATTTTAAATTGTATTAAAAGCTTACTTCTCGAATTTATAAATTCTATTTAAAACGCACATACACAATTTCGCACTTCGAGCGGAGTGGAAAGGAGATTAAATGGTTAAGTAAAACACGGACATGAATCCGCGCGTTTATCTTTCCAATTAATCCCCGACCTATTCGATTGATTGTTTTGACCTTTTGGTCTGGTTTACCAACGAGATGAGGTAAACTTTGTACTGCTTTGAGTGTGAAATTAACTAACGGATAGTAAACCGTTTAGTGCGAACGAGTGGTTATGGGACTCACGTTACAACTTTTCGGATTCCTTTTTGAGAGTTATGACACGTTCTGCCAGTTAGTGGTGTCCAGTACTGGGCCTCCGGACCTTCACCACTACAGTTTGTTGCCTTTGGGATAGTGTCTTCGGACTTTCTCCTTCAGCTTTGTTGCCTTCGGGTATGTTGCCTTCGGGTTTGTGCCTCTTGTTTGTTGCCCTATTGTATCGCTTTCGGAGTTGGTCTTTATGAGCCGCTCGGGTGATATTTGGGTTTGGAGCCTTCGGGCTTATGGATCCTTGTTTATACAGTACTGAGCACGTGCAAAAAATTTTGATGTTTCATTGATATGTATATTCCCTAGGTATTGCCCTTCGGCGTTGGTCTTTTTGAGTCGCACGATATATAGCGATTGCCTTGTGGAACTTGTGTTACCTTCATTGGTATTTTTTATTGCCTTTTGGCTTGTTTGGGATATTCATATCCTTTGTTTATTTGTGTTGCCAATGATATGAGGCTTGTCTTATTTTGATTCATCTTTTGTGAGATGATTGTTGTATCTCTTTTAGAGATATTTGTTATACTGTGTGACCTTGCAGGTTATTGTTGTTCAGTTTATCTAACTGATTTGTTTAGCTAGACTGACCTGTGTATTTTATACTTGGATCAGACCAAGATGTTTCAGGTTAGGTGCTTTTGGACTTAGCCTATTTTGCTTCCGCATGGACTATCCAGCTTGTTCCTTTTTGTTAAAGCTTTTTGTGTAGTCCGTTTTGTTGTAACTCTGATATATGTATTCTTTTGGATTCGTCTGTATATTGTGGTTTGCTATACCACTTGACGTGTACCAGTTTGTATACTCTGTTATGTATCAGTATATGTGTATATGTTGATCTACTTTCTGTGATGTATATTACATTTGAGTTGTTATATTCTGTTCTGATAGATCCTCCAACCACCTATGGTTTTGTTTTAAGTATTCATTGGATATGTCGATCTGGTGTGTATGATTATTGTCGATGTATTCAATAGATAGTTAAATCAAGGCTATAGATGGTCGCTCCTAACCAGCTTTATTCTCCATGTTAGTTGACGGCATTACCTTGTAGTGTCCTTGGCAAACGTGGGTATAGAGGTGGGGCGTCATAGCGTGGTATCAAAGCTGTGTTTAGGACAAAATATGATAAACACAAGATAGATGCACATATTACGATACACAAAGTGTAATAAGTGATACAAATCTTCGAATTATCACATCTCTCTATTCCTTCTACCATCAAAGGTTAGATAGAAATTGGGAATACGTCTAGGAATTCATTTTGTTCCGTAGTATTCCATATTTGGATTGGTGACATCTACCTTGTGAATAATCTTGTTCTTATCTTAACTTTCAGCGTATGGCTGAAAGAGGCAGGGGACGATGTTTGGATGCTGGGCAATCCAGTGGCTCACATCCGGATGGCGTTTATATGTCTGCCGATCAGTTTTTGGAATTGTTTAGGAGCACTCAGCCTCTAGTTCCTCCTCGAGTATCTCCACCTCGCAAGTTTGCCTTGGCACGTCTGTGCGGTGATTTTTCTCATCTTGAAGGAAAGCCGTTTAAGGGCTCCGAATCTGTTCTTGAAGTCCAAGCTTGGCTTCGCACGTGCGAGCGTATCTTCTCTCGTATGGATCTTTCTGACCATGATAGAGTTCTTGTAACTTCTAGCTTATTGCAAGAGCGTGCTCTTGATTGGTATGAGCTTCTTGTAGCCGGAATTGATGAGTCTACTCTTTCTTGGACTCTGTTTCGGGGACCATTCGAACTCAAGTTCGTTCCTGAATCTGAAAAAGTTTTATTGACCCGTCGCTTCCTTGAGTTGAAGCAAGGGAAATCTTCTGTTTCTAAGTATGTTGCATCATTCGAGGCCTTATCTAAGTATGGTCTTGAATTTATTAGCACTTCTTATAAGAAGAATTTGAAGTTTGCTTCTGGGCTTAAGAAATATCTTAAGAAGTCTTTGTTGCCCCAGCTTAAGCTCTCTTTTGAGGAGTTGGTTGATTCTGCACTTCATCTTGAAACCGTCAAGAAGGAGTGTGATAGTTTTGATGATGTTGAGGCTTCCAAGAACCCCAACAAGAGGCAGTTTCCATTTCAGAAGTCCAGGTCTTTTCCTTCTAAGATGAAAAAGACTGGTGGTTCTAGCTCTCAGCCTCAATCTGTTGGAACACCTTTCATTCAAAAGTGTTTCAATTGTGGTTCTCCTGATCATATGATTCGATCTTGTTCCAAGCCTCTCTTTTGTCGTTATTGCAAGAAGGAAGGTCATCATGTTTCCACTTGCCCTACTGTTCCGGCTGTTGCCAAGTCTAGCAAGCTTTATGCTGCTAAGGCTTCTGAAGGTCCTTCTCAACCCAAAGGTATATCTCCATCTATTTTGGAAGGTTCAATTTTATTTCATGACCATAATATTCGAGTTCTTTTCGATACAGGTGCTTCACATTCTTTCGTATCAAAAAAGCTCGTTGACAATTTATCTTTGGATGTTTCTTGTATGGTTACTTCTTTAAGGATTGCGAATCCTATTGGGGGATCCGCGACCCTTAGTATGATTTGTGATGATGTTGAGATTGTTTTATGTTGCTTTTCTTTTCGTGCGAATCTGCATGTTATTTCTTGTCTGGGATTTGATATGATTTTGGGAATGGACTGGCTAGTGAGATACGATGCCAGGATTATTTGTTCGAAGAGGATTTTATATCTTCGACATCCGGATTCGCCTACTCAGCTATCACTTAATCTTCGGAATGTGGATAATTCCGAAATGGCTTTATATTCTCTTGACTCGCGAGATGATGATGTTATATCTCGTATTCATATTGCTTGTGACTTTTCAGATGTTTTTGAACATGTTTCGGGTTTGCCACTCAAGCGGGAAATTGAGTTGCGTATTGATCTCATTCCTGGTGCGCAGCCAGTTAGTCGTCCTCCCACGAGGATGTCTACAAGGGAAAATGAGGAACTCAAGAAGCAGCTTATAGAGCTTGAGTCCAAGCAGCTGATTCAGTCTAGTTTTTCTCCGTGGGGATCCATGATCGTTTTCGTGAAGAAGTCTGATGGAACTCTTAGGCTTTGCATTGACTATCGCAAGCTTAACGGGTTAACCATCAGGAACAGGTATCCATTGCCCAGGATCGATGATATGTTCGATTTATTGAGTGGTGCTAAGGTCTTTTCTCAGCTCGACCTTGCCACGGGTTTTCATCAGTTACGAGTCGCAGAGGATAGCATACCTCTTTCCGCTTTCCGCACTCGTTATGGTTCTTTTGAGTGGCTCGTTATGCCGTTCGGTTTGACGAACTCTCCTGCTTTCTTTGTCGATCTCATGAATCGAGTATTCCGGTAATATCTCGATAAGTTCGTCCTTGTGTTCATTGATGATATCCTTATTTATTCTAAATCTGAAGCTGAGCATGCTAATCACTTGACAATTATCTTGAGTACTCTCTGTCATCATCAGCTTAGAGCCAAATTCTCCAAATGCCACTTTTGGGAGAACAAGGTTAAGTTCTTAGGACATGTTGTATCTTTCGATGGCATTTCTGTCGATCCCTCAAAGATCGAAGCCATCCAGAATTTGACGAGGCCTGAGAATGTGCATGAGATTCGTAGTTTCCTTGGATCGGCGGGTTATTACCGTCGGTTCATTAAGGATTTTTCCCGTGTTGTTCTTCCTCTCACCAGCCTTACTCGAAAAGGCATTCATTTTATTTGGTCCGACGAGTGTGAAGCTTCCTTTCAGACATTAAAGGAACTTCTCACTAATGCTCCTATTTTGGTGGTTCCCGAGGGGAATCATGATCTTGTTGTCTACACCGATGCTTATGGTAGTGGTCTCGGTGCCGTTCTTATGCAGAAGGATCGGGTAGGTGCTTGTGCTTCTAGGCAACTGCGTCCGAATGAAGTTCACTATGCCACTCATGATCTTAAGTTAGCCGCCATTGTCTTTGCCTTAAAGATTTGGCGACACTATTTATTGGGCGAGCGCTTCATTCTCTATACCGATCATAAATCCTTGAAGTATTTGTTCACTCAGAAGGAACTCAATATGAGACAACAGCTTTGCTCGAGTTTCTTGCTTCCTATGACTTTGATATTCAGTATACCCCTGGTAAGGGTAATCGTGTTGCTGATGCGCTTACTCGCAAACATTCGGCTGTTGTTTCTATGATGCTTGCCGAATGGGATATTCTTGAGACTCTATCTTTTTGTGAAATTCGTGATCGATCTTCATTTTCTGATTCTCCTATTCTATTATTTAATTTGGGGGCTCGACCCATTTTGCTGGATCGTATTGCCGATGCTCGGCGGCGTGATCCTGATTTGTTGCATCTTATTCAGCTTTGTGAGTCTGGATCCTGTGATGAGGCATTGCGGGATTTCAGCATTGATTCTCATGGGTGTCTTCGTAAGAAGAACCGTCTTGTTGTGCCTTCTGACTTTGCGCTTAGGCATGACATTCTTGATGATTGTCACCGTTCGAAGTATACCATTCATCCTGGTAGTAGTAAGATGTATGTCAATATGCATCGTCTTTATTATTGGGAAGGCATGAAGCGCACTGTGCCGAGTTATGTGAGTAATTGCATAACTTGTCAGCGTATTAAGGCCGAACATCAGCGTCCTTCGGGTCTTCTTCAGCCTCTAGAGATTCCATTGTGGAAATGGGATCAGATTTCTATGGATTTCATTGACGGCCTACCTCGTTCGAGATTGGGCCATTCCAGAATCTGGGTTATTGTTGATCGCCTCACTAAGTCTTCTCATTTTATTCCTCTTAAGTTTAATAGGACTGCTTCGCATTTGGCTAAGTTGTATGTCAAGGAAATCGTGAGACTTCACGGTGTTCCTAGTTCTATCGTGAGTGACCATGATCCTTTGTTCACGAGTCATTTTTGGCAGAGTCTTCAACAAGCTTTGGGAATAAAGCTTAATTTTAGCACAGCTTATCATCCGCAGTCTGACAGACAGACTGAACGGGTGAATCGTATCTTGGAAGATCTTCTCCATATTTGTATTTTTGATTTCGGTGGTAGTTGGGAGGATCACCTACCTCTTGTAGGGTTCTCCTACAATAATAGTTTTCAGTCTAGTATCGGTATGGCTCCTCTCGAAGCCTTATACGGAAGACCATGTCGATCACCTTCTTCTTGGTTGGAATCTGGGGAGAAGCTTATTCTTGGCCCAGATTTTGTTCGTCATTCTTCCGAGAAGATTGATCTTATTCGTTTGAGAATGAAAGAGGCACAAAGCCGCCAGAAGTCCTACGCTGACAACCATAGGAAGCCTCTCGAATTCTCGGTTGGTGATCTCGTCTTTATTCGTGTTTCTCCTTTGAAAGGGGTGATGCGCTTCAGTGCGACTAGGAAATTGGCTCCTCGTTTTATAGGACCATTTTCTATTACTGAACGTACTGGCCCTATGGCTTATAGAGTTTCACTTCCTGCTCATTTATCTGCATTCATGACGTGTTTCACGTCTCTCAACTTTGGAAGTGTGTTCGGGAGTCGGTTTCTGTTACCGCTTCTCTTGATTTGCAAGAGCTTGAGGTCTTACTGGACTTATCTATTGTACAGCAACCTATTCGCGTACTTGACACGGAGGTGCGACACCTTCGAAACAAGGACGTGCCGCTCGTTAAAGTTCAATGGTCCGCTAGCCCCAATGACCGTACTTGGGAAACCAGAGTGTTTATCGAGCGATCTTATCCGGGTTTTCTATCTTTGCTTGGCAACGGTGAGAATATCTCTTTATCTCAAGCTTATTTCCTTTTCTTTTGAATGTTGTATGTATGTAGTTGTTAAATATCATCTCTGGGAATTCTGGGGACGCAATTTTGTAAGGAGGGGAGATTTGCAACAACCCGCATATTTAACGATTATATATTTAAATGTTTTATTTAAATATAGCGTCGTTAGTCGGATTTTTGGGTCCGAAAAGCTACTTTTTGCAAACGGCCGAATCAGGACTCGAAACCACTTCCATTGAGTTCAAAATGGCGTTTGCGATCTTTTTGAGTATAGGCTTTGATATGTTTGGAGTAAGTCGAGGTTTGCTACTTTTTCTAGTTGGGTTTTGGGTTTGGGTTCAGCCACTAGCTAACTGAATACCCTAACTCAGTCCCTCTCCTTCCATTCACTCATTTTCACTTCTAAACTCAAGATAAAACTGAAAATGGGGGAAACGAAGAAGAATTAGAAATTCCAAGCCCTAGTTTTCTTGTAAACTTGAATTCTTGCTCCAAAAATCAAAGTGAAGCTATTGGTAAGCCCTCTCTTCATATTCTCCAACTCTTTCTCCTTCAATTTCAGAAGGTTTCCTAAACCTAACTTAGAAAAATACTTGTTTTGATCCTAGATTGAAGCTAGTAGAGTTGAAGTGGAGAGTGGTTGGTCTTCTCCTTGCAATTGAGCTTCTTCTTCTTTGTTTGTGAGTTAAAAGGTGAGATTTTTATCTCACATCTATGCTTATATCTATCTTTGATTGTTGGGTATGAATTCCTAACACTTGTTCATGTGCACTTGCTTTTGGTTTGGATTGAATTGGTGAATATCCAAATTTTTAGTGTTTGGGTTCAATTCTTTAAAGATCCTAACTTTGATGTTTGAACATGTTTTTGGTAATGAATCGGAGAGCCAATGGAGTTGAGTTATCGACTGGCAAAAGCTCCTTAGGTTCATTTCTCGACCGGTTGCATTTTGGGAGAGTTTGGCACTTCGATGAAACAGGGTAGGAATTGCAGAACTTTGCAGTTCGGCCGACCGAACCCCTGGTCCGGTCGACCGAGCTAGAGCCCGTAACATTTTTGGGCTATTTCGGTCAACCGAACTCAGGGTCCGGTCACCGACCTGCTCCTGTTTCCCTATTTTTCCTACTTTTCCTATTTGTTTGTGATTCTAACTTTTATCGATCTAAATCGATTCCAATTAGTTGTTTATGCATATTTGACCTTGATGATTCCTTTTTGACTTCATCCACGGGTTTATATAAAATAATCTTTTAAATTGTATCAAAAGCTTGCTTATCTAATTTATAAATTCTATTTAAAACGCACACACAACAATTTCGCACTTCGAGCGGAGTGGAAAGGAGATTAAATGGTTAAGTAAAACACGGACCATGAATCCACGCGTTTATCTTTCTGATTAATCCCCGACCTATTCGATTGATTGTTTTGACATTTTGGTCTGGTTTACCAATGAGATGAGGTAAACTTTGTACTGCTTTGAGTATGAAATTAACTAACGGACAGTAAACCGATTAGTGCGAACGAGTGGTTGTGGGACTCACGTTACCACTTTTCGGATTCCTTCTTGAGAGTTATGACACATTCTGCCAGTTAGTGGTGTCCAGTACTGGGCCTCCGGACCTTCACCACTACGGTTTGTTGCCTTTGGGATAATGTCTTAGGACTGTCTCCTTCAGTTTTGTTGCCTTCAGGTATGTTGCCTTCGGGTTTGTGCCTTCGGGTTTGTTGCCTTATTGTATCGCTTTCGGAGTTGGTCTTTATGAGCCGCTCGGGTGATATTTGGTTTTGGAGCCTTCGGGCTTATGGATCTTTGTTTATACAGTACTGAGCATGTGCAAAATTTTCTGATGTTTCATTGATATGTATATTCCCTAGGTATTGCCCTTCGGTGTTGGTCTTTTTGAGCCGCACGATATATAGCGATTACCTTGTGAAACTTGTGTTACCTTCATTGGTATTTGTTATTGCCTTTTGGCTTGTTTGGGATATTCGTATCCTTTGTTTATTTGTGTTGCCAATGATATGAGGCTTGTCTTATTTTGATTCATCTTTTGTGAGATGATTGTTGTATCTCTTTTAGAGATATTTGTTATACTGTGTGACCTTGCAGGTTATTGTTGTTCAGTTTATCTAACTGATTTGTTTAGCTAGACTGACCCGTGTATTTTATACTTGGGTCAGACCGAGATGTTTCAGGTTAGGTGCTTTTGGACTTACCTATTTTGCTTCCGCATGGACTATCCAACTTATTCCTTTTTGTTAAAGCTTTTTGTATAGTCCTTTTTGTTGTAACTATGATATATGTATTCTTTTGGATTCGCCTGTATATTGTGGTTTGCTATACCACTTGACGTGTATCAGTTTGTATACTCTGTTATGTATCAGTAAATGTGTATATGTTGATCTATTGTTCTGTGATGTATATTACATTTGAGTTGTTATATTCTGTTCTGATAGATCCTCTAACCACCTATGGTTTTGTTTTAAGTATTCATTGGATATGTCGATCTGGTGTGCATGATTATTGTCGATGTATTCAATAGATAGTTAAAGCAAGTCTATAGATGGTCGCTCCTTACCAGCCTTATTCTCCGTGTTAGTTGACGGCATTACCCTGTAGTGTCCTTGGCTAACGTGGGTATAGAGGTGGGGCGTCATAGTGTTGGAAAATGAAAGTTAATGAAGAGGAGAGGGGGTAGAGTTAGTGTGTTATGTTGGGTTAATGGGCTGAAGCCCAATCCCAAAGCCCAATGGAAAAATATCAAAATTCAACTCAACTTCAAACATATCGATGTATATACTCAAAAAGATCGCAAACGTTGTTTTGAACTCAATGGAAGTAGTCTCGAATCCTAATTCAACAGTTTATAAAAAGTAGCATTTCAGACTTTAATCCGACTAACGATGCTATATTTAAATAAAACGTTTAAATATACAATCGTAAAATATGCGGATTGTTGCAGAAATTCTCATATATTCAGGATCTATTAGAAAATGTATTGAATATTGGTTAATGGAATTTATCCGAATAGTTTAAATTTAGGATTACATAATCAGATAAGTGAATGGACTTGAACGTAAAATATTAACGGTAAATTGAGAAGGGATGGTGATCGAGTTTGTCAATTAGTTTAAAATTTGGATTATTAAATAATTTAAATAATGGATTTTAATGTAAAATATTGGCAGAGAACAGAGAAAAGGTTTGGAAATGATTGTAGAATATTTTAAATAGTAGGTATTTGAATGTAAAATAGTGATAAAAGTTTTGCAGAATAATTGTAATGTAATAAAATTATTGAAGTTTGAAAATAAATATCTAGCCTTGGAGAGAATTAGGGAGGATGAAGGAATCTTCTGGAATTAATGAAATGGCTTCAAATTTTTCCGCTTTACAATTATTTATAGATTAGCACCAACAGTGCTAACCATTACCAAATTGGTAATCAAAATTGAGATGTATTGATCTACAATTCTTGTTGGTATAATAACGATAAATTATCGTTGTTAAGGACAAAGAAATTTCAAAACTAGCAGTAATGGTAATTTTATCAGTCGTATTAATTTTTTTCGTACTTTTAACCAATATTAAACATTGGACAATTTTGAGGATACATCATATTTACAATGTGAAAATGTTTCTAGTGTTATTCATGATAATTTTCTTTTTTTATTGTTTGTCTAACTTCAAAATCTTATACTAGCAACGTTATTGTTGGATGCCACTGTAAATAATTTATGATCAATTAAGAAAATTTTCTATATCAACAAAAATAAATAAAAATTTGGATATAATCATTGATGAATTTTATATCTGTAACAAAAATAATTAACATTTTATATTACCAAAATTTTAGTATAGTGAAATTTTAATGTCATTATGTATTAGCAAATTTTACCAGTCAACGGTTTACTAGTTTATTGGCATACCATTGATTATTTTGCCAACGGTAGTTATAAAGTATCGGTAGTCACTTTTGACTAACAAGTAGTATCGGTATCTTTAAGTTTGGCCCTAGCCCAAAGCCACCAAATCAATCACCTGGTGCCTCTGATTTTTGTGGGCTTTAAAATTCAAAATTGTATTTATCCATATAATTGTATTTTGTATATTCATAAACCTGTCATCTTTTACATTAATGAAGGTCGATTAAGCGTAACAGTAAAATGATATGCTTTGTTTCTTAGCCATTTGAGATTAAACTGGTTATGCATTTATTTCCAATATTTGATTATAAATTTTCATTTTAAGGCTTCTAATAATTTTTATCCTTAACTTGGGATCTTTGGCCTTAGGCCTTCAATAAGCTATGGCCCTAGGTATGGCAAAATTATTCCTGTATTGGTTACGTTATATTAAGCGCTAAACGAAGCGTGACAATAGAAGTCTCACTTTCTTTAATGTCGCTTAAGCATCGATTAAGAATTACCTAAGCTCTGCTTAAATTTTTAGCATACATTATTTGTATTTATATAAATTTATATATACCTTTTAGAATACTAATTGTTATTTCATATGATCTTCCCAATAAATTAGGTGATAAAATTTCCCTACAATTAGTTTAGACACATTCAAATTTAATTATAATTAGACTTCAGAGAAAGAGTCAAATATATATGGCTGCATTAGAATAGGTAATGCAAGATCTTCCTAGACAAACCAAGCAATCTATAAATCTTTATTAATCTTTAAAATAAAAACACAATATTTTGATCCAATCGTGAAATTTCAAAAATGTCCTTCCATGCAAACAAGAGTTCATGAACGAATCTGACTGTGAACAAATGTTAACATCTATTTTCAAATGGAAATTTTTAACATAAACAATGTTACAAGTTCAAATCTCATTCCAAAAAAAATTACATTTTTCTTTATGTTTTTCAGTTTATTTTTATCAAACTATAGAACTTTCAAATTTAATAATTTGCTTATATGCACATGCATTGCACATGCTAAAATATATATACTTAAAATACGTACATACACATACATAAATATAATTGTTAGATATAATCTTTAATAATAATTGAAGTAGAAGCACAATATTTTGGTCCGATCGTTAAGTTTCAAAAATTACATACGATTTCAGTGCAAAATATAATTAAATATTTGTGCTTTTTTTAAATGTCTTAAAATATATGCAATTTGTAGAAAAACAACTCACGCATAAAGTGTGTGCCGTAACGCTAGTTAATGATAAATAGTGCGACAATCCGCCCTTTCAACCCTCGAAAAAAATGACATAAATACGCTAATTGTATGACATTCCAAATGATCGATTGCCGAAAAGATAGATCGTTGAGGGGAAAGAAAGTAGGTGGAAGAAGAAGAAAACTAAAAAAAGGAATCTCATAGCGGACTGTATAACATACAACATAAATAGTTCTTTACACAAACCCCAAAAATTGTACTATACATATCTCACATCAGAGTACATAAATCAATTATTACTAGCCTGGACTGTTATAACAACCGGCCCTCACAATTGCTGGTAATTTCAAACAAAACAACTACAGTGGAATAAAACAAGTACGAGAATAAGTCTCAGTCTCCAACTCATCTCTTGAGCTCCATAGCATCCTAACTTGAACCTGAAATACTCGGTTTGACCCGAGCATTATAATAAAAATAACACCAGAGTCAGTCTGGAAAACCAACGTGAGAAAACAAACTCAATTTGAATTATTAAAGTTATCAAATCCTTTGAAAATCAAAGGTATCTCATAAGACCATGCCACACATAAACACGACGGGTTTTTACCTTACGATAACCAAAACATTTCATATCAAAAATCCTCTGATATTATAATAGTGTCTAAGTACAAATACTTTTTCAAATAACTAAATTGCTTGCATCTCATATTTCAGCATAGTTGGGCACAGTCAAAACCGTACGACGCTTATTGGAGAATGGATTCCATTCGAATGACTAAGAACTGGGTTACCAAATGTCACGGTACACATCTAGAACAGCGTACCGAAGACCACACCTGGATCCCCTGCAACACAAGACCGGTCTATCCCTAACCTGGATAGACCGAGTATGTTATCACCCTGGGTGTTCCCACCCTTTTTCGAGCTCCTTCCATAACCATGGTAATAATATCCGAGGGTATCTAAAAGGGTAAACATACCAAAATTAGGTGCTACCCACTTAGCCTTGCGGCATTCTCTCTGCTTTTCAGTCATTCTCGGTTGATGAGGCTAGCGGCTACGATTACTTTTCAAGGAAATTTTACTTAGAATGCTCATTGTCCTCCAATGACAATGTATTGATATCATTCATCTATACAAGTCCGTTTTGGGTCCGAACGGAGCCGAAGACACCATCCCTACTACATCCATTTTAGAATAACCTTCAGGATTAGTAGCGACCAGCTCTTGCACTTCACTGCTCCATCTTCGACTCCATGCTTTTGTCTTCATTTCGAAAACGTACTTGTTGGATAAAAGTGGTTTTTGGATAACAAATCCGATCTCGGTCTCTTTGAAACAACGTTCGCTATTCCGGTAAACTCAACCCTGGTTGTTTAGGAGATAAACAGACGACAATAAGATCGGAGATCACCTCCTAACCGTTAGTGCACGGATTTCATTAACGTCGTCCTAGAAGAACGAATATGAGTTTATATTTACAGTATATCACCTCGAATGGTAACTGTACCATATAATTTCCATGTTTCTTCTAGATATTTCCAAAGTTATACTCAGGTCCAGATTTGATAGTCGGTTATTTAACTATCAAATAATAATCATTCAACCAAATATTCCATTTTACACTTAAAAACATCAAGTCTCATTTTTATTTAAATTTTAAATAAATTAAATCTCTTTATACAAAAGTATGTACTTATCTTATAGAATTCAGTATGTTCACAAAGTATCTTTTTCCAAAAATATTTGAAAACCCTTTTAAAATAATATGGAAAGTACCACTGCGGTATCAGACCATGGATTCATAGCTCAATAGTTACGTCTCTATCCCAGAGAAATCCAAAACTTAACTACAGGCACTCACTGCCTTCGATTACACCATGCAAATATACTATTACTTCCCAAAAACTTTATTTAATAAATTATCTCAAAATAATGCTTATAAGTTCTAAAATAAATTTCAAGTTTAATCTAATCAAATATACTTAAATAAAGTTATTATACAAATCCATATTAATATTTAATTATTATCCTTTTTTTAATAATAATGCTGACTAGTTCTTAAATAATAATAAATCTTTAAAAATCATTATAAGGTTACAAATAAATAACTAAATATGCATTAAAAAATTTAAAATAATTTAATAACTAATTTCCAGAATATTTATAACCCTTTTAAAACCTCCGTATTAATAATTAAAAATTCTCCTTTTAAAAACATGCCTAAATTCTCAATTCTAATTTCACTTCGTAAATTTGGAAATCTAACTTGAGTCTAGTATAACCAATTTATACTTATTTCCACATCCACTTCTCTTCTTTCGATCTATTAAAAATCTCGATTTTAAAACTCCCTTTATTTAAAAAGAGCGCCACTTAGCATTTATTATAAAAATCCTTTTATAAACTTTATTCAAAATCCATGTTCATAATAACCCGAAATAGTTACATTTCAATTTCAAAACCATTTACTTCATCCAATAGATTTAAAACTCTATATAAACATTTTACTTCAAAATCCCTATTTACAATTCTTTACCAATTTAAACCATATTTCTATTGGTATTTAAAACTCCAAAAGTCCAAGTTAACTGCCATAACATCCAATCATTTCAAATCACACAATAGTCTATCACAGATTATTCAAACAAAACATATATCACCATATACGAAATTAAATTCAACATTTTTGAGGAATCCTATTGGATCCCTCGAACCTGTTTCCCTACATCCACAAATTTTAGCACGATATAAAAAACAAAAGTACCAATTCTGCTTCGAGGTGGAATATCGCGGTATATAGGGTCATCCGCTATTATACGGGGTCATCCGCTATTATATAGGGTCATCCGCATAGGGTCTCATCCGCTATATATATGCGGGAATATCAATCACTCCAATATATATACCACTATATATAGTATCACATCCAACTGATTAAAATGCATCAATTTAACCAATCAATCATTAGTTAATTTTAACTATTTAAAATTAAAGCTAGCAGTCCAAAATTGAGCAAGATTAACTCACCTTGAGTTTTAATTCGCCAAACATTCAAATTTTAAATTAAACCGAACACGTTTGATTTAACCTAAAATTTTCACTCACTCCAAACATCTCCAGATCTGCTCCAGCGCTATTCGTCGCTGCGATTTCAGCGCTGCTTGTTTCGTTCGATTCTGACCTCGTATGACAAAGATACGGATTTTTAAAGTTTGTATATGCATTAATATAAATAATTTTTTTTTTTAAAACAACCTAGATCGGTCGTTAATTCTGCTTTCCAAAATCCAAGCCACATGTTCCCTCTTCTCCTTCCCGTGTTCAACTTCTACAGCCAAGAACCCAATGTCGCCATCTTTGACCAAAGCCCCTCCTCCCTTTATAATCTTGAACTCGATCGGCAACCGCCATTCGAATGCCCACACTCCAACGCCCCCATGTCCTCGACGCCGACGAGCTCGTTCCCTTGTAGCACTCACAAACGCTCTCGACCGCCGCCCATACACCAGAAGATCTCGCCTCTATCGTCGTGCTATACGACTAGCCCTCTGTTGGATTTATAAAGCACATCGAGCTCTCCAATGACGTAGTTGGAAGTTTTCGAAATTAATGAGTGGATCAAGAGATCGAAGGGGATTAATCTAGGCACGATTCGGCCATTGATTTTAAAGGAGGCAGTGGATAAAAAAATCATTAGGGTTTTACTGTAGGCAACGTATATATAGGTATACATTTATTATTTTATTAATATTTTAAAATTTTACATGCTTTTTTAAACGAACTCCAAACAAAGCATGCCGTCTGGCGTTTATAATGTTATATCCCTATTTCGAACACAATGGAACTGGTTTTGGGGCCTAATTCGATCGTATGAAGAAGATAGCATTTTGAATCGAAATAAAATTTTAAATTTTTGTTATTTATTTCAACGCGTTACTATTCCGTATGACCAAACCGTAAATCCAAACGCTACGAAATTTGAAATCCGATAATAATACACTATTACAGAACCAATGGAATAGGTTTTTTCAAATTCCGAGGCTATGCTCCGGAAGACTATTTTAAATCGTCGATTTAATCGAGCGATTTTCAAAATTGTCGAAATCGTTAAAAATTTCAATTTTTAAAACTTACTTACTCATTTATAATTCAAATAGAATTTATACCCATATTTGAAATCACTTCCATTCATATTGAATAATAATTCAATTATTTACACTATTATTATATATTAATTTCACTATTAAATTAATATATAAATTTCCAATTTTAACTTATCGACTTTTTAATCTGTTCAAAAGTCTAATACCATCACTCTAATTCAGTCATAGTTTTAAATCAACTTAGAAATCATTTCTCTTCCCATTTAACTCCAGATTCCCATATTTACCCAATTTCAAATATCAATTTACTATTTTACCCAAATCCAATTTATCACTATATTTGAAATGTTTAACCTTTTCTGAAATTCTTCCATATTCAAAATCAATTAATAATTCAAATTCAATATTTAACATAAATTAAATGTTCAAAACTAAACAACCAAAATTCCGGATCGCTACAAATAGATTACATTAAGCACATCATTTGTGTATGCATGAATTGATCATAAAATATTAAAGTTTAACTTTGAAGTAAACTTATAAATTCATAATGTGACGCCCCACCTCTATACTCACGCAAGCCAAGGACACTACGGTGTAATGCCGTCAACTAGCACAGAGAATCAGTCACACATAATTCATATCACAAAGGCGGAAATAGACATGAATATAACACATGAAAGTGTTCATAAGAGAATTCTCTAAGATCCGCAATGACACAAAAGAATAGCAACATGTGTTATACAAAAGAATAAGTACACAACTGTGAGTCTATATCTCAAATGTATACAACCAAAAACTACTAATCTAAGAAGTTAGCCAAAAGTCGGGATGATAATCCTAGAAGTGAAGTCAAGCAGAAGCACCTGTAACATCTCGGTCTGACCTAAGTATTATTTAATAAGAAAATAATAAACGGATCAGTCTAGCTATAAATATCAGATGAATTGATATAGAATAAGAGATATGACTAAACGTATAATAATCATAACGCCAAGCTTTGATAAATAAGTAATTGAAAATCAACAAGAGATTTATCAATATCACAAAAATATTCTCAAAGATCAAAAGGAATGTCATACTCCTTATTTCATTCACCAAGCCACAAATATTGACAACATATAAATGCCAATCATAAAATTGGTGAAATTCAAATTCTAGAATTCATCAATAGAAATCCAGGAATCACAAAAATGATCGTAGAAACGATCAATCATAAAAAGGGGGAGGCCTATCACAAAACGGGAGCCTGAAAACTCACCGACACGTGTATCACAAAACGGGACGCTATCCCATGGTCGCTAACCATAGAGCCGGTGCAACGACGTAGTACAACGGTACACCCGAGGAACCAGAAACTCGAATAGTTTGGAACAACGACATAGTACAACGGTACGCCCGACGAACTAGAAACTCGTAAAATTCAGAATAATGACATAGTACAACGGTACACCCGAAGATCCGAACTCCATAAAAACGTGGGTCGCTAGCCCACAAAAATTGGGTCGAAACCCCAAGAAATAAATAGGTCGTTAGCCTATAATGAAAAGGAGACGAAACTCAATAAAACGAGGTACCGTCCGCTTCATGGACAAAGAAACATAGCATAGCGCTAGTCTACATCACAAAAATGATCCTCAATGATCATCAAGAAAGTGTCAATTACTCTAAGCTAATAAATATATGAGCTTAGCTTCATGTCCCATAACCACTAGCTTACTTAAATATTTACGAACAAATTGTAGATCTCCACTAGAAAATTGTCACAAGAGATTCAATCGAAAAAGTCCAAGAATTAACCAACGAAGTAAACGCAAGCGTTTCATACCACTTGTTTTACTAAGCCGTTTAATTAGATTTCTCATACGAGTGAGGAAAAGGTTTGTATGTACTAATAGATTGGAAAACGGTTTTAATAAATGAGCTTTATATTGAAATAGTGTTGAAATCGTTTTGATGAAAGAGTTTTGATATTTACTACTAGTATAGAAACATTTATATTTTTAAAGTGATAAATCACAAGATGATTGTAAAACCATCAATCACCGAAATTCACATTCGAAGACGTGAGTAAATCCAAAGAAATCGATATCAAATCCATCAAAATGGATATTTCGAAAATTCCGAAAGAAAATGTCATCAAAGTCGATAATAAATGATAACAACAAAAGGGAAACAACACGAATCGATTAAAGTTGGAAATTCAACAAAATAGACAACATATGCAAAATTGCAAAATAGGAGCAGGTCGGTCTACCGGACTCCCTAAGTCGGTTGACTGAACCAAAGGTGGAAGTGCACCGGTAGTAGGTCGGTCGATCGGGCCCTGAGCTCGGTCGGCCGGAGCCTGTAACCTGCACTTCCAAAACATAGGCAGGAAGTGCTCGGGGTAGCAGGTCGGTCGCCGGCTACAGAGCTCGGTCGCCGGACCCTGTTGCCAGCACTCCCATGCCTATCTAACGAATGTTAGTCCCTTCCGAATTGCAATCGGTCGAGCAACGGCACTAAGGATTTACGCCATCGACTACCCGGCCATAGAAGCTCTTCGGTTCATCACCAAAAACATGATCAAGACATCAAAGCTATGATTCTTAAAGAATTGAACCCAAAACACTAAAAATTGGAATATTCACCAAATCAATCCAAACCAAAAGCAATTGCACAAGAATAAGTGTTAGGAATTCATACCTAACAATCGAAGATAAATATAGGCTTAGATGTGAAATAAAAATCTCACCTTTTCACAAAAACAATGAAGAAGAAGCTTGAAAGCAAAGGGAGAATCAACCACTCTTCAACACAACCCAAATGAGCTTGAATCTATGCTCAAAAAGAAGAACATTCCCAAAGTTAGGTTTAGGAATTTCTGAAATTGATAAGAGAATGAGTTGGAGAAGAAGAAGAAGAAGCTTACCAAAGTTTCTTCTATTAGTTTGGAGCTAGAGCTTGATTTGCAAAAGAAAACTAGGGTTTGGAGTTTTAATTTCCCATTCCACTCACGATTAATCTCTTTAGAACTGAAAAGTAGAGGAAGAGGGAGTGAATGAAGAGGAGTGGTTCAGTTTGGGGTATTATGTTGGCTAGTGGGCTGAACCCAACCCGAAGCCCTAAGTGAAAAGGTAGAAAATTCAACTTACTCCAAACATATCGAAGCTTATACTCAAAAAGGTTACAAACGGCATTTTGAACTCAATGGAAGTGGTCCCGAGTCCTAATTCGACCGCAAAACGTAGCTTTTCGGACTAAATTCCGAGTATCGATAAAATATTTAAATAAAATATTTAAATATAAAATCGATAAATATGCGGGTTGTTGCAGACTCCCCTCCTTAAAGAAATTGCGTCCTCACAATATTTATAAAGTAACAACCATAAAAGCATATTCAACACAAAAGAAATTTGAAATAAAAAGTTCACCTCAAAGAGCACGAGAAAGTAAGTATGGATGTGTTTGCTCGATGAATTCTCTAGATTCCCAAGAGCAATCCTTAGGATTTGAGGACCATTGAACTTTAACAAGCGGAACATCTTTATTTCGAAGGCGCTTGACCTCCGAAGCAATAATACGAAAAGGATGTTGCTCATAAGTTAAATTAGGCGAAACTTCAATTTCTTCCAGAACACCAGGCTCAAGAATAGAATTGGAATCTCGAAGACATTTCCGTAATTGAGAAACGTGAAACACGTCATGAATATCAGAAAATTGAGCCGGTAATAAAAGGCGATAAGCCATGGAACCAATACGTTCGGTGATGGGAAATGGACCAATATATCGAGGTGCTAACATTCATGATCGACTGAAACGCACAACACCTTTCATAGGTGAAACACGAACAAACACCAAATCTCCCACAGAAAATTCTAACCTCCTTCTTCTGTTATCGGCATAGGATTTTTGTCTACTCTGGGCTTCTTTCATCCTATGACGAATAAGATCAATCTTTTCTGTGGAATCACGAATAAAATCTGGACCTAAAACCAGCTTCTCACGGGCCTCAAGCCAACAAGAAGGAGAACAGCATGGCCTTCCGTAAAGTGCATCGAAAGGTGTCATACCAATACAAGATTGGAAGCTATTATTATAGGAAAACTCAACAATACAAATGTGATCTTCCCAACTTCCACCAAAATCAAAAACACATGCACGAAGAAGATCTTCAAGAGTTTGATTCACACGCTCGGTTTGTCCATCGGACTGAGGATGATAAGCGGTGCTAAAATTAAGCTTCGTTCCCAAAGCTTTTTGAAGACTCTTCCAAAATCCACTAGTAAACAGTGGATCACAATCACTAACAATAGAAGTAGGAACTCCATGCAATTTAACAATTTCTTTGATAAAGAGTTTGGCCAAGAGGGGAATGGCTCGATTAGACCGAACGGGAATAAAATGGGCGGATTTAGTAAGTCTAACAACTATCAGCCATAGGATATCATGACCCGAACTAGAACGGGGAAGGCCGTCTATAAAATCCATGGAAATTTGGTCCCACTTCCAAATTGGAATTTCTAAAGGTTGCAATAACCCACCGGGCCTTTGATGTTCGGCTTTGACAAGTTGGCAAGTCATGCAACACTTAACAAAGTTAGCAATATCAGGTTTCATTCCCTTCCAATAATAAAATCGCTTCATATCCGCGTACATTTTACTACTACCGGGATGAATGGTAAATCTCGAACGATGAGAATCTTCTAAAATATCTCTACGAAGATCACTAATATTTGGTACGATAAGTCTACCAAATTTTCGAATGCCGCCACGAGAATCAATATCAAAGTCTTTCATACTTTCAATATCAATTTTATCCCTAAAATTTTGGCCAAGAAGAGCCAATTCGGGATCTAGCTTTTGAGCTTCAAGAATGCAGTCTAAAAGAGAAGGATGAGCCTCAAGGCTACATAAAACAAGAGATGAACATAAATCGGAAACATGGTCTCCAATTTCACAAGTGGATAAAATTCCGAGATCATTCCATTCGGATATCATCATGGAAACAACCACTTGTTGCTTGCGACTAAGTGCATCGGCAACACGATTTCCCTTTCCGGGAGTATAAAGATTATCAAGATCATAAGATGCAAGAAATTCGAGCCAACGTTGTTGACGCAAATTTAATTCCTTTTGAGAAAATAGATACTTCAAGGATTTATGGTCGGTGTAAAGAACAATTTTTCTCCCAAAAGATAATGACGCCAAATTCGAAGGGCGAAAACGATAGCCGCGAGTTCTAAATCATGGGTGGCATATCTAGTCTCTGCTGGCTTCAATTGTTTAGAAGCATAAGCAATAACACGTTCTTTTTGCATAAGAACGGCACCCAAACCAACACGACTAGCATCAGTATAAACAATAAAATCTTGATTCCCCTTGGGAATAACAAGAATAGGAGCATCAGAAAGGAGTTCTTTTAATTTCTGAAAAGAAGTCTCCCACTTGTCCGACCAAATGTATTTAACACCTTTCTTAGTTAAGCTAGTGAGAGGCACGACAATTTTTGAAAAGTCCTTGATAAAACGACGGTAATAACCCGCAATCCAAGGAAGCTACGGATTTCCGTCACACTCTTCGGTCTCTTCCAATCTTGAATCGCTTCAATCTTTGAAGGATCCATGGAAATTCCGGATTCGGAAATAATATGATCGAGAAACTTCACACTAGATTGCCAAAAATGGCATTTAGAAAAAATTTCTTTTAATTGATTACTCCTAAGAGTTTCCAACACAATCCGAAGATGTTTTTCATGCTCCTCCTTGGTTTTTGAATACACAAGAATATCATCAATAAAGATGAGAACAAATTGATCGAGAAAATCTTTGAAAACTCGATTCATAAGGTCAACGAAATAAGCCGGAGCGTTCGTTAAGCCAAATGGCATAACAAGCCATTCATAAGATCCATATCGAGTACGGAACGATGTCAAAGGAATGTTATCCTCTGCAATACGAAGTTGATGAAAACCGGTGGCTAAGTCTAATTGCGAGAAGACTCTAGCACCACTAAGTTGATCGAATAGATCATCAATCCGAGGTAAAGGATATTTGTTCTTTATAGTAAGATCATTAAGCTTGTAGTAGTCAACTCAAAGCCTAAGTGTACCGTCGGATTTCTTCACAAAAATAGCCGAATCTCCCCAAGGCGAGGAACTAGAGCGAATAAATTACTTCATTTCCAAATCGGATAATTGTATGCGCATCTCCTCATTTTGTTTATTGGACAAACGATAAGGAGGACGAGTAATAGGTTGAGCTCCAGGGGTAAGATCAATTCTGAACTCAATTGCTTGCTTAGGGGGTAATCCTAAAACGGGCTCAAATATGTCGGAAAATTCACGAACAACGTGAATAAGAGAAATCATATCTTCCTCATCATCATTATCGTCATCATGAGGATTTAAGGAATATAAAGATGCAACCAAGCTGGAATCCGAATCTTTAAGATCAATAGATATCTGCTTAACAGATTGAGGATGTCGAAGATGAATAGTCCGCTCAGGACATAGGATTTGAGCTTCATAACGGTTAAGCCAATCCATTCCCAAAATCATTCCAAAGCCTAAGTAACGCATAACATGCAAATCGGCTAGGAAAGAAAAATCGCACGAAATAATCTCCACATCTTTACAAAGCAAACTAAGAGTTGCGGATCCACCAACCGGATTCGCAATTCTCAAAGAAGTCACTAAAGCAACAACACTTAAAGAAAAAGTATCAATGAGTTCTTTTGAAATAAAAGAGTTGGATGCACCCGTATCAAAAAGAAGTCGAATAGGTTGATCATGAAATATAATAATGCCATCATGGATAGAATGAAACATACCTTGATTACGAGATGCGTTGCCAGGGGCTTGAGCAACATTAAGCTTTCCCTCCTTCCTACCTTGAAGTTTGGGACAAGAAGATAAATAATGATCCGAACTTTTGCAATAGTGACAAAAGAGAGGTTTCGAACACTTGTTCGCATAATGGTCCTTAGAACCACAATTGTAGCATTGCCCACCACTTGGGGCAGAAGCTTTTGCTATAGGAATTGCTTGCTTCCCTTTCTTGTTGGGATAAGACCCTTTGAACTTAATAGGCCTTTTCTTGTTGTTGTTGAATTTTGGTTTGGCACCCATAACATCAGCATCACTCTCTTTATCTACCTCTTCAAGACGAAGAGCGATATCAATAAGTTGATTAAAAGAAACTTCTAGCTTTAGAAGTAAGGGCTTCTTGAGATTTTTATTCAAGCCATAAATAAATCTCTGATTTTTCTTCAATGGGGTGTTAATGTATTCAACCCCGTATTTGGAAAGAGATTCGAAAGATGCGACATGGTCTGTCACAGAAGATTCACCTTGAACAAGGTCAATAAAGCGACGAGCCAAAGTCACCTTCTCAGCTTCTAGTATGAATTTTAACTCGAAGCGCTCTCGGAATTTCTCCCAAGTGAGATCCGCTTCATTTATTTCAGAAATCAGAAGCTCGTACCAGTCTAATGCTCTTTCTTGGAGCATACTGGAGGCCACCTGAACACAGTGAAGATCAATAAGATTCATGCGAGAAAAGATTTGATCGCATGATCTCAACCAAGCCTGGACTTCAATAATAGTTTCAGAACCCTTGAATGGCTTCCCACACAAGTTGGTATAATCGTTGCACAAGTGTGCAAATCCAAACATAGGATGAGTTGGTTCTGAATTAGAACCGGCTGCATGAGCATTCTTTACTAGATCAAGAAGCTGCTGGGCATACATAAAAACTCCATCCTGGGGAGTGGCACTAGATTGACCGGCGCTAGGACGGCCAGGTCTAACCATTTCTCTCCCTTCAGAAAGAAAGAAAGAAGAAGAAAAAGGTTATTCACAAGTGAATATCAAGCAATCTTGATAAATAAAACAAGGAATCATAAAGAAAATAGGATGAATCGGTATGAAGACTCGAATTAAATCCTAAGGCACGACTCCTAAGAAGGACCTAGGACGATGATCCGTGTTAAATTATTCTACATTGTTCCGAAGTTTGGCACTGATACCAAGCTGTGATGCCCCACCTCTATACCCACGCTAGCCTAGGACACTACGGTGTAATGCCGTCAACTAGCACGAAGAATAAGGTTGTTGAGGAGCGACCATCTGTATAATTGCTTTGTGCGAGTACCGATATGCCAGAAAAATATAACTTGCATTCTTTTCAAGAGGAAATCCGACATACCGACACAAACTCAAAGCTACTACATAGTGGCTATAATGTCTTCGGAAACAAATATAGAAATAAACATAACACAAATCAGTCACAGATAATTCATATCACAAAGGCGGAAATAGACATGAATATAACACAAGAAAGTGTTCGTCAGAGTAGTAGTCTAAAAGATCCGCAATGACACAAAAGAATAGCAACATGTGCTATACAAAAGAATAAGTACACAACTCTGAGTCTATATCTCAAATGTATACAACCAAAAACCACTAATCTAAGTAGTTAGCCAAAAGTCAGGATGATAATCCTAGAAGTGAAGTCAAGCAGAAGCACCTGTAACATCTCGGTCTGACCCGAGTATTATTTAATAAGAAAATAATAAACGGATCAGTCTAGCTATAAATATCAGATGAATTGATATAGAATAAGAGATATGACTAAACGTATAATAATCACAATGCCAAGCTGTGATAACTAAGTAATTGAAAATCAACGAGAGATTTATCAATATCATAAAAATCTTCTCAAAGATCAAAAGGAATGTCATACTCCTTATTTCATTCACCAAGCCACAAATATTGACAACATATAAATGCCAATCATAAAATTATTGAAATTCAAATTCTAGAATTCATCAATAGAAATCCAGGAATCATAAAAATGATCGTAGAAACGATCAATCACAAAATGGGGGAGGCCTATCACAAAACGGGAGCCTGAAAACTCACCGACACGTGTATCACAAAACGGGACGCTATCCCATGGTCGCTAACCATAAAGCCGGTGCAACGACGTAGTACAACGGTACGCTCGAGGAACCAGAAACTCGAATAGTTCGGAACAACGACGTAGTACAATGGTACGCCCAAAGAACCAGAAAATCATAAAATTCGGAACAACGACGTAGTACAATGGTACACCCGAAGATCAGAACTCCATAAAAACGTAGGCCGCTAGCCCACAAAAATTGGGTCGAAACCCCAAGAAATAAATAGGTCGTTAGCCTATAATAAATAGGAGACGAAACTCAATAAAACGAGGCACCGTCCCTTTCGTGGACAAAGAAACATGTAACGATCCTAAATTTTGAACAATTAAATTTGTAAATATTTAATTTATTTTAAATATTTAAATGATAATTTGACTTAAATTTCAAATTATCAGAATGAATTGGTGATTAAAATTTAGAATTTAATCTATTTAAAAGTTGAATAGAAATTTGAATTTTGACTTTGAAGTTGAAATTTAATATTTAACTTATATTTTAAATTTGAATTTGATAATTTAGAAAAATAATTTGGATTTAAAATAAGAATGAAAATATAATATGAAAATAAATAAAAATATATATATATATATATGATAAAATAAATAAAGAATATATTAGTTTAAAATTTTAACAAAACAAAAACAAAGCAAAGAAAAAAAAAATTTATTTGAATTTAAATTAAATAAGAAAAGATAAAAGAGAAAGATAAAATATAAAAAAAGAAGTATACATTACTTTACCTTGAGCATTCCTCCATACCTTTAACATACCGTGTTCCATACCCGTGTTCCACGCCATAAGCCACGGAAAAAAAATCACGTTCTTTTCTGTTTTATAACCCTATCCCTCTCCACTATCTCATACATACGAAAGGAAAAAAAAAAAAGGAAAAATGGCGGCCGTATAATTTTCTTCGCCGACCTTCAGTGATTTAGGGTTTTTTCAAAATCAAAAGCGACGGCTTCAACTCGATCGCGTGCTCTTCGATCTGAGAAATTAGGGCTTCGGCTCCATTTCATTTCAGTGAAAGGTGAGTCTTTTGGCTCACGATTATCTTAATGCAAGTATTTAGATTTGGTTGCATTGAATTTTGGGTGGCATGCTACTGTTTTGGGGGGGTTGTTGGTTATCAAATTACTCGGTTAATTTGCATGCTTTGTTTTGATGATTTGTGGGTTTCAGTTGCTCGGTTAAATTTGAATTTTAAACTAATAAGAACAGATAACTCACTGCATGTTGGATTGTTGGTTGCTATTCGTTATCACTTGCTCTGATGTTGTGTTTTTGAACTGTTAAGATCAGATTCTACTCAATTTTTGATTTTAAACTAATAAGAATAAATGCTATTTGATATTTGTTTTAAACTGGTAAGAACAGACACTATTTAAATTTTAATTTAAACTGATAAAAACAAATGCTATGAATAACCTGATGAAAACAGGTGCTTCCAAATGTTTGATTTCAGATTGTTGTTTTGAAAATTTGTTTTTCTTAAAAATTGATAAGAACAGATGCTATGTTTATCTTGTTATTAAATTGGTAAGTACAGATGCTACTAAAATATTTTGTTTAACTAAGTAGTTGAAGTGCAAAAAAAATTGTTCTTGTAATAAAGATATGTCTTGAGTATTGCATGCCTCATGTTGCTTCAGTCTTCAATTCCATTTGTGTTTGCCTATAAATTTTCATGTGCATGTTTGTTTGGGCATCTCTGTAACCATAAACAAACATGCAAACATCTCTGTAAGCATACTTGATGTTGTCTGCACATTCACCTATGCTTGCACTTCTGTTATGCTTGCTGTTGAAAGATTGATCTTGCATGTTCACTTAAGTTTGAAAATGTTGTCTCATGCTTAAACAGTGCAGTCCCTTTGTTTTAAAACCAGTAAACAAACTTTCATTCCTGATTCATTCCTATAATTATGCTAGTGAGTAAACATCAACTTAAAAATCTTGAGAAATAACGATCTGTTGCTTATATAGATTTCTGAAATGCTTATGTTTGCATGAATATATATATATATATATATGTATTAGCTATGTATATGAATGTGTTGCATATGTATATGAATCTGTTTGAAAGCATGCATGACTGTTGTTCTTGAATATCTCTGTTCTCAGTTCAGGTTTAAGTTTTTTTTATCTAAATTCAAAATCTTCTCTTTGATCTTTGTTAGACCTTAGTTCCAAAAAAAATTTAGTTTGTTTAAACTTGAACGTGAATTTAAAAATAGTGTAAACATGTTTTATGTATATATATAGTAACTGGAAATTAAAATTTGCAGTAAAATTTATATATATGTTAAAATCAATCATTACAATTCTCTTATCCAAATACATAACCTGAATTGGTCTGGGTAAACATGATTTTTAAAATGAAAATTATGATTTTTAGATTTGAATTGGATATGAATTGGAAAATTTTCTGGAATTTGGGTGTTTGCAAAAATCTGTTGATCTATGTATTTGGGGTGTTTCGGGATTGTGCTGTTGCTCCCTGTTGTCTGCACTTGCTTACTTTGTGAATCATCTTGATTTTCATTAGCACTTCATTATATATATGCAAGCCAGTCTGATACCTGTGCATTCATGACTCTGACTCTACATTTTTACCTTGAGCATTGTCATTTCATGCATGTTCATTCTATAGCTCACTGTAGCATATTTGGGGTAGTTGCACTTCAGCATGTTTACTGTCTTCATGTACATGTACATACTGTTGTGTATTTGAGTAATTGGGTTGTATTGGGCTCGTGTGGCCTTCATTTATGTGCAGTCTCCAGTTATTTTTGCCTTGAACTGTTGCATCCATGTCAGTGACATTAGTCTGCATCATTCCTAACTGCATATATGTTGAGTGGTCATGCTAGTGTCCAATCATGTTGTTGTATTGGGCAGTTCTTCACTGTGTTCATGCCTTGCCCACTTTGACCACTGTCCAGTTTCATTTATTTGTTACATTGTGCTTCATGCTGTCTGTCGTCTTGATCCACTTTGTCACTGCATATCTATATATGTCTGTTCCTGGTTGCTGTGGCATTTTGCCATTTGGTCTGCATATTGACTGATGCCTGTCCCTTATTCACTGCACTGTGCTGCTGTGTTGACTCCATTGAGTATTCTTGTACTTGTGCAACCTGATGCTTGCACACTTGCTATTGTTGTCTGATGCGTGCACGTGTGTTGGCGAGGCAGTGCACATGGGTATGAATACACGTGTGTACTGCAGCCACACACGTTTGATAGAAAAAAAAATTGAAATTGTTAACATGAAAAATCCCTAATAGATTTTAAATTGATTTATCTGTTTCACCATATCTGTAACCATATGATTCAGTTCATTCCAAATTTATTTACTTGAATAAAGATTAATCCTGACTCGAGTGTTTTTGTGTTTTGCAATTAACGCTCGGGTCAGACCGAGTATTTTTGCAGCTTAGAGATTTGCTCGCAGCGAAGTTAGAGAGAGGGGGATTAAAGCACTCTACAAAAGTTTTCAGTAAAATTTTTCTTTGTACTCTAAAAAGATATATATTCCGCTGTATATAAAAATTTAATGCATTGTACAAACTCTGATATATGTATGTAAGAAAAAAATTCATTTATGAATAATATTATGATTATTCTGTGATTCTGTGGCTGATTCTGTTTAAACTTTATAAACTGACTAACAATTCGTCATTTTGAACGTTTCTAGTTGGTTTAATTACCGACTAGAGACGGTCAGAGCGGCGGGTCGTTACAAAAGTGGTATCAGAGCTTTGGTTTACTCAAAGCTCAGTTTATGATGTTTAATATGAATAGTTACTAGAACCACTATAAAGAAAGTGCTTTTCAAATTTAAAAGAAGTATAAAATTGTTTTCTTTAAAACAAAAGGTATTTTAGAAATTAAAATTATTTTGAAAATTCCCCTCTCTAAATTTAGGTTTGCGATAGTTCTATTCGGTGAGGTCTCGTTAGATTTGAGTTTCGATCGTTCAGAAACTCATTACCAAATTATAGAGATTTATGAAAAATGAAATATAAGTAAAGTGAACTAATAAATTAGTGAATTGGTTTAAATTGGTTTAAATCGAATAACTTGAATATTTCGAGTAATAATTGTGAAATAAATTGATATGTTAATTTGGTTATAATCAAGTGGATTATTGAACTATAACTTGAGAATTTGATTCTGAATTCTTTTGAGGAATTGTTTTCAAATATGAAGAACGAATTGGTAAATGAATGGATTATAAGTATTTAACTTATAATATGAACTTTTGAGTATATAACTGAGTTAATGAATTGAATTGAATAGAATCAATAAGAAAATTTATAAATCGAAATTTTATAAATAGAAATGGAATGTGTAAAGATTGTTTATAAATTCGAAACCAATTGAATTTGATGAGTAAATTGTTATAGCTTATTAAAGGAGATATATCCACGATTTTGGACAGTGGGTAATCCTTTAAAAATAAAAATAAGTTGTAGAAATGATGAAATTGGTTGACAAAGCATATTCACGATTTTTGACAGTGAATATATTATTGAATAAAACAGATATGTTTTAGGGAGAATGATTGAATAATCCAACCTCTGCTAATAAAGGATTGCGAATATTGATAGGAAACTTCGAAAACATCTTGTTAATTATAATGGCGAAAACCGAAGCACAAAAAAGCAGCACGCCGTGAACGAAGAGCAATCGCTCGTAGAGAAGCAGAAGCGACACGTGCGGAAATTGAAAGGAGATTCACTGAAAGGCAAGCACCTGGTCCATATGATGAGGTTATTTGCTATCGATGTCATAAAAAGGGACATTATGCCCGTCAGTGTCGAGAGAGAAGAAAGAAAAGGAATGTGGATGACCGGTTCGCTCGTCAGGAGATTGTGTGTTTTAAGTGTCAGGAGAGAGGGCATTTTCTTAGTCATTGCCCTAAAGTGAAAAGGAAAAAGTGCGTACTCAATTTACCCGTCGATAGATTGACAATCTGCTACCATTGTCGTCAGACTGGACATATAGCCAGAAACTGCACCGAAAGACAATGGGGAGAGCAAGCTATAGCCCGACCAGCTAGAGCGAAAAGTGTTATGGTGATAGATAAAGATGGAAACATCTCATATTATTGCAATAACTGTAAGGAATGGGGACATGTGGATTTTGAATGTGTTAATTCTCCTTTAACACAATATGAAGTAGTGTCATCCGAAGATGAAAGTTTGGCAAAGATGCCTACTATCGGACAAGAAGTCGTTAGTCCTTAATTATTCTGAATCTTAAACCAATCGATATATTTTGTAATACTATCTTTTGTAATCCACAATCTTCTATGTACGTCTTTTAAAAGTATTAAGCTATGTAAAATTTCGTATGGAGGAAATATTTTAATCGAATAGTATTTTGGGAAGTGATATTATGAAATGAAATTTAATTGTTGATTTAACTGTAGAAATCAAACTATTTCGATGTGAAGTTTATATTTCAAGTTTAGACTATTGTCTAAAATGGTTAATGTGGAAATATGAATTTAATGGAGCTAAATTGATGAACAATTTACTAAAGAACTAGTTGACTATTTTTGAAATAGAAAGTAAATGCAAAGTTCAAATAGAATTTAATTTCAAATTTGAAGTTGTCAACATGATAATCCATTATAAGTTTAAATAAATTCAGTGATGAATTTGAATTTAAACGTGCGGAAAATTAAATTAAGTGAAAAACTTAATATTGAAAAGTTTGAAATCGGTTTAAAACCAATATTGTGAAAAATATGAGGAATTCAAACTATGAATTAAGTGAAGTTGAAAAAGTTAATAGTTTTAAAAGATGTTTTAAAATGCATTAACTATCGAATACATAGATCTCAACACTCATTGTTGAAATAGACGTTTTCGAGAAAATTAAGGAAATGGTAGACTCTAACACTATTGTTATAGTAAATGGTTTCCGGAAGGAAATATTGTTGATAGTATTGGGATTTATATATCTATTTTAAATCCGAATCCCTATACTAGTGATTTTGAGTTGTCGTAACGATGTTTTACGTAACATTCGTTTTAACTCAAATAAATGTGTTTAAAAGAATGATTTCCTTAAAGAGTGAAATATATACTTAATTTTGATTCAAGTATATTGAATATTTTCAAAGTGTTGAAAATGAAAGAATTTGTGAATTACTTATTTTTGAATAAGTATGGAAATATTTTCCAATGTGAAATGAAAGGTTTGAAATTTTATCTTTTAAAGATAAATTGAGAAATGAATATTTGAAATTTGTTTCAAATAGCTAAGTGTGAAAATTATATATCTTGTTAAAGATATTATTTTGAGAAATGTGAACGATTAGTTCAATTTGGAAATTTTTCAAAGATTGAATCTAGAGTTAAAATTGAGTTTAACTTTGGCACCAAAAACAATATAAGTTCAGCTTTGAATTTTGGATAGTCGATTGGGATTGTATGTCTAATGTTGTGAATTGATGACATATCATTTGATCTCTATTAAATATATATCTGTGGTGGCGGAGAATTTATTCTTTTAGCTTAACACCCTTCTCTGAGACGTACGAGCTTAGAGGTTATATATCGATAGACATCAATTATATGTTGAGAATTGACGATGTAACGTGAAATCCAAATCGAATGTGAAATCGATAATGAATTGGATTGTGAATGTGAATTAGGTTAGAGATAACCTTAAATTTTCAAATCGATTGAGAGGAAAATTTTAAACGTGAAAAGAAAAATTTGGAATCCTCTATTTGTTGTGAATGTGAAATGAGTTTTCGTAACTTATATATGTGAATATAATCGAAAACTAATCAGTTTAGAAAAATCATCCTGTGTAGGTTTACATAGATATGATAAGTACGAAATGTGAATGAAGTACTATATGTATATGACATATGTTTTCTAAAAACTGAGGATATGGAAATGTACCTTCCAATTTATTATGTGTGAAGGTGATTGGAACTCGGTGGAGTGTCCAGTGTAAATCGTAGCTACGTAGAATTCCCTTAGTGGAATGTCCAATGGGACTGATTTGATATCCCATTGTGTTGGGATTATCCCATTGTGTTGGGATTATGTGATTGATGCTGGCGTAATTCGAGGGGTGTGATACCTAAAGTTACAAGCGATTCCATTGAGATAGTGGCGCAACCGCCGAGTAAACTGCGATCTGGGAACCGAAGCGTAATTCGAGGGGCGTGATGCCTAAGGCTACGAGCGATTCTACTGAGATAGTAGCGTAACCGCCGTGTGGACCGCGATCTAAGGCGACAACCATGGCGAAATTCAGGAGTGATGAGAAATCTAAGTTACAAGCGATTCTACTGAGATAGTAGCGGAACCGCCGGGTGACTGTGATCCATGGGGGAACGGACTTTCCATATCCATTTTTAAAAGAATTTTTAAAAGAATTTTTAAAAGTATTTTCACTGGGAGTTGAAGCAAGTATGTTTAGTACTTGAAGATTTTTAGTCTTGCGCCTGGCCAGCGTATGCCTAAAGTCTGTGAGAACGACGATAGACTTGTTAAACTTTGAGTTATCAAGTATTTTCAAAACTTTGAATAGAAAATCAATAATCTGAAATTAGAATTACATGATTCTAACTTAATGAATTAAGGAAGAAGATCTTTTTGAATATCTTGAAAGTCCACAGTTTTGGATAAGATATATTATGCAAATATTTAGCATGAAAGATTTCAAGTTAAAAATCTGAGTTTTGTAAATCAAAAATTTGGTAAAAGACTTTTGTGTCTTGATTACTGAAGTCGATAAACAAAACTAGTGAAATGAAATAAATGGAATGAATCCTATATTTATTTATGAGTTTGAAACTTGGTGAAATTATGTAGGATATAAAATATCGGTGAGATTTTAGCAATCGTTTTTCCTAACTTATAATTTCGGGACGAAATTCTTTTAAGTAGGGGAGACTGTAACAATCCTAAATTTTGAACAATTAAATTTGTAAATATTTAATTTATTTTAAATATTTAAATGATAATTTGACTTAAATTTCAAATTATCAGAATGAATTGGTGATTAAAATTTAGAATTTAATCTATTTAAAAGTTGAATAGAAATTTGAATTTTGACTTTGAAGTTGAAATTTAATATTTAACTTATATTTTAAATTTGAATTTGATAATTTAGAAAAATAATTTGGATTTAAAATAAGAATGAAAATATAATATGAAAATAAATAAAAATATATATATATATATATATGATAAAATAAATAAAGAATATATTAGTTTAAAATTTTAACAAAACAAAAACAAAGCAAAGAAAAAAAAAATTTATTTGAATTTAAATTAAATAAGAAAAGATAAAAGAGAAAGATAAAATATAAAAAAAGAAGTATACATTACTTTACCTTGAGCATTCCTCCATACCTTCAACATACCGTGTTCCATACCCGTGTTCCACGCCATAACCCACGGAAAAAAAATCACGTTCTTTTCTGTTTATAACCCTATCCCTCTCCACTATCTCATACATACGAAAGGAAAAAAAAAAAAAGGAAAAATGGCGGCCGTATAATTTTCTTCGCCGACCTTCAGTGATTTAGGGTTTTTTCAAAATCAAAAGCGACGGCTTCAACTCGATCGCGTGCTCTTCGATCTGAGAAATTAGGGCTTCGGCTCCATTTCATTTCAGTGAAAGGTGAGTCTTTTGGCTCACGATTATCTTAATGCAAGTATTTAGATTTGGTTGCATTGAATTTTGGGTGGCATGCTACTGTTTTGGGGGGGTTGTTGGTTATCAAATTACTCGGTTAATTTGCATGCTTTGTTTTGATGATTTGTGGGTTTCAGTTGCTCGGTTAAATTTGAATTTTAAACTAATAAGAACAGATAACTCACTGCATGTTGGATTGTTGGTTGCTATTCGTTATCACTTGCTCTGATGTTGTGTTTTTGAACTGTTAAGATCAGATTCTACTCAATTTTTGATTTTAAACTAATAAGAATAAATGCTATTTGATATTTGTTTTAAACTGGTAAGAACAGACACTATTTAAATTTTAATTTAAACTGATAAAAACAAATGCTATGAATAACCTGATGAGAACAGGTGCTTCCAAATGTTTGATTTCAGATTGTTGTTTTGAAAATTTGTTTTTCTTAAAAATTGATAAGAACAGATGCTATGTTTATCTTGTTATTAAATTGGTAAGTACAGATGCTACTAAAATATTTTGTTTAACTAAGTAGTTGAAGTGCAAAAAAAATTGTTCTTGTAATAAAGATATGTCTTGAGTATTGCATGCCTCATGTTGCTTCAGTCTTCAATTCCATTTGTGTTTGCCTATAAATTTTCATGTGCATGTTTGTTTGGGCATCTCTGTAACCATAAACAAACATGCAAACATCTCTGTAAGCATACTTGATGTTGTCTGCACATTCACCTATGCTTGCACTTCTGTTATGCTTGCTGTTGAAAGATTGATCTTGCATGTTCACTTAAGTTTGAAAATGCTGTCTCATGCTTAAACAGTGCAGTCCCTTTGTTTTAAAACCAGTAAACAAACTTTCATTCCTGATTCATTCCTATAATTATGCTAGTGAGTAAACATCAACTTAAAAATCTTGAGAAATAACGATCTGTTGCTTATATAGATTTCTGAAATGCTTATGTTTGCATGAATATATATATATATATATATATATATGTATTAGCTATGTATATGAATGTGTTGCATATGTATATGAATCTGTTTGAAAGCATGCATGACTGTTGTTCTTGAATATCTCTGTTCTCAGTTCAGGTTTAAGTTTTTTTTATCTAAATTCAAAATCTTCTCTTTGATCTTTGTTAGACCTTAGTTCCAAAACAAATTTAGTTTGTTTAAACTTGAACGTGAATTTAAAAATAGTGTAAACATGTTTTATGTATATATATAGTAACTGGAAATTAAAATTTGCAGTAAAATTTATATATATGTTAAAATCAATCATTACAATTCTCTTATCCAAATACATAACCTGAATTGGTCTGGGTAAACATGATTTTTAAAATGAAAATTATGATTTTTAGATTTGAATTGGATATGAATTGGAAAATTTTCTGGAATTTGGGTGTTTGCAAAAATCTGTTGATCTATGTATTTGGGGTGTTTCGGGATTGTGCTGTTGCTCCCTGTTGTCTGCACTTGCTTACTTTGTGAATCATCTTGATTTTCATTAGCACTTCATTATATATATGCAAGCCAGTCTGATACCTGTGCATTCATGACTCTGACTCTACATTTTTACCTTGAGCATTGTCATTTCATGCATGTTCATTCTATAGCTCACTGTAGCATATTTGGGGTAGTTGCACTTCAGCATGTTTACTGTCTTCATGTACATGTACATACTGTTGTGTATTTGAGTAATTGGGTTGTATTGGGCTCGTGTGGCCTTCATTTATGTGCAGTCTCCAGTTATTTTTGCCTTGAACTGTTGCATCCATGTCAGTGACATTAGTCTGCATCATTCCTAACTGCATATATGTTGAGTGGTCATGCTAGTGTCCAATCATGTTGTTGTATTGGGCAGTTCTTCACTGTGTTCATGCCTTGCCCACTTTGACCACTGTCCAGTTTCATTTATTTGTTACATTGTGCTTCATGCTGTCTGTCGTCTTGATCCACTTTGTCACTGCATATCTATATATGTCTGTTCCTGGTTGTTGTGGCATTTTGCCATTTGGTCTGCATATTGACTGATGCTTGTCCCTTATTCACTGCACTGTGCTGCTGTGTTGACTCCATTGAGTATTCTTGTACTTGTGCAACCTGATGCTTGCACACTTGCTATTGTTGTCTGATGCGTGCACGTGTGTTGGCGAGGCAGTGCACATGGGTATGAATACACGTGTGTACTGCAGCCACACACGTTTGATAGAAAAAAAAATTGAAATTGTTAACATGAAAAATCCCTAATAGATTTTAAATTGATTTATCTGTTTCACCATATCTGTAACCATATGATTCAGTTCATTCCAAATTTATTTACTTGAATAAAGATTAATCCTGACTCGAGTGTTTTTGTGTTTTGCAATTAACGCTCGGGTCAGACCGAGTATTTTTGCAGCTTAGAGATTTGCTCGCAGCGAAGTTAGAGAGAGGGGGATTAAAGCACTCTACAAAAGTTTTCAGTAAAATTTTTCTTTGTACTCTAAAAAGATATATATTCCGCTGTATATAAAAATTTAATGCATTGTACAAACTCTGATATATGTATGTAAGAAAAAAATTCATTTATGAATAATATTATGATTATTCTGTGATTCTGTGGCTGATTCTGTTTAAACTTTATAAACTGACTAACAATTCGTCATTTTGAACGTTTCTAGTTGGTTTAATTACCGACTAGAGACGGTCAGAGCGGCGGGTCGTTACAAAACATAGCATAGTGCTAGTCTAAATCACAAAAATGATCCTCAATGATCATCAAGAAAGTGTCAATTACTCTAAGCTAGTAAATATATGAGCTTAGCTTCATGTCCCATAACCACTAGCTTAACTTAAATATTTATGAACAAATTGTAGATCTCCATTAGAAAATTGTCACAAGAGATTCAATCGAACAAGTCCAAGAATTAACCAACGAAGTAAACGCAAGCGTTTCATGCCACTCGTTTTACTAAGCCGTTTAATTAGATTTCTCATACGAGTGAGGAAAAGGTTTGTATATACTAATAGATTAGAAAACGGTTTTAATAAATGAGCTTTGTATTGAAATAGTGTTGAAATCGTTTCGATGAAAGAGTTTTGATATTTACTACTAGTATAGAAACCTTTATATTTTTAAAGTGACAAATCACAAAGATGATTGTAAAACAATCAATCATCGAAATTCACATTCGAAGACGTGAATAAAATCCAAAGAAATCGATATCAAATCCATCAAAATGGATATTTTGAAAATTCCCAAAGAAAATGTCATCAAAGTCGATAATAAATGATAACAACAAAAGGGAAAAAACATGGATCGATTAAAGTTGGAAATTCAACAAAATAGACAACATAGGAAAAATTAGCAAATAGGAGCAGGTTGGTCAACCAGACTCCCTGAGTCGGTTGACTGAACCAAAGATGGAAGTGCACGGGTAGCAGGTCGGTCAACCGGGCCCTGAGCTCGGTCGGCCGGAGCCTGTAACCTGCACTTCCAAAATAGAGGCAGGAAGTGCTTGGGGTAGCAGGTCGGTCGGCCGGCTACCGAGCTCGGTCGGCCGGACCCTGTTGCCACCGCTCCCCTGCCTATCTAATGAATGCCAATCCCTTCCGAATTGCAATCGGTCGAGCAACGACACTAAGGATTTACGCTATCGACTACCCGGCCATAGAAGCTCTTCGGTTCATCACCAAAAACATGATCAAGACATCAAAGCTATGATTCTCAAAGAATTGAACCCAAAACACTAAAAATTGGAATATTCACCAAATCAATCCAAACCAAAAGAAATTGCACAAGAATAAGTGTTAGGAATTCATACCTAACAATCGAAGATAAATATAGGCTTAGATGTGAGATAAAAATCTCACCTTTTCACAAAAACAATGAAGAAGAAGCTTGAAAGCAAAGAGAGAATCAACCACTCTTCAACACAACCCAAATGAGCTTGAATCTATGCTCAAAAAGAAGAACATTCCCAAAGTTAGGTTTAGGAATTTCTGAAATTGATAAGAGAATGAGTTGGAGAAGAAGAAGAAGCTTACCAAAGTTTCTTCTATTAGTTTGGAGCTAGAGCTTGATTTGCAAAAGAAAAATAGGGTTTGGAGTTTTAATTTCCCATTTCACTCACCCTTAATCTCTTTAGAACTGAAAAGTATAGGAAGAGGGAGTGAATGAAGAGGAGTGGTTCAGTTTGGGGTATTAAGTTGGCTAGTGGGCTGAACCCAACCCAAAGCCCTAAGTGAAAAGGTAGCAAAATTCAACTTACTCCAAACATATCGAAGCTTATACTCAAAAAGGTTGCAAACGACATTTTGAACTCAATGGAAGTGGTCTCGAGTCCTAATTCGACCGTATGCAAAAAGTAGCTTTTCGGACTAAATTCCGAGTATCGATAAAATATTTAAATAAAATATTTAAATATAAAATCGATAAATATGCGGGTTGTTACACATAAGTTGCAAAAGTTGGATTTGACTTTTCTTATTCGACAAAAGTAAGCACACTCGAGTAGAGTACCAATTGTACACATTTGTCAAATAAATATAATCGTATCTTAATATAAGAACAACGCACATTTGTCAAATTACTAGAGAATGTGGTTTTTTGCTATAATCTCGTTTCTTTCGATTTTGGAAATAACATATTATTTGCTTTGTAGTGCTTAATCATAGCTAAATTTAAGAAAATCATCGATAAGTGCTAATTAAGTGCGCTTAATCCCATATACTTAACTCTTTTGCTTTTCAAAAAAGTAAGTGTCCTACATGCATTTAGCACTTAAGCATTGCTTATGTGATGCATAAGTATGTTTTTCATGACATATATTATCAAACCGTCCTGGTATTTATAATTTAAGTATTGGTCTTAGAATTTTATATACATTGCACGGTGGATGTATTAAGATAAATAATTGTGTAATTTAGTACTTATAAAGTAAATTAGTAACTATTAATTTTAAATTAATCTATAACTTGTAAAATCTATAACTTTTGCATATGAGGTCAGATTCAGACATCGTTCATTGCATTGCACTCCAATGGAAATTGTCTTTGCAATGGAGTTGGTATGGTTGGATTTGGAGCTTATTGGAATTTGTGCTAATGATTCATGTGAGTTTAACTCCATTTGCACTTGTATGTGAGTTTAACACCATATGGAAATTAAAACTCACATCAGTTGGTTTAATTGATGATTATTTGAATTTAATAAAGCTTTTTAAATTAATGATATTTGAAGTTAATTAATTGATTTAATAAAAGTGATTAAAGTAAATTAACTAATTAAATGAAAGTATTTTAAAAGTTAATAAATTGATTTGATAAAGATTTTAAAGTCAACTTACTTATGATATAAAAATGTATGGAAAAAATTAATTGTTTTGTTAAAGATAATGGATTTGTTTACTTAAAAGAGATTATAAATGTTATTAGTTATTTTTTGAGATAATGAATATTGTTTTAAATTTATAAGGGTATTTAATTTGCTTTATTATCTTTTAGGATAATAAATATTGTTTTAGATTTATAAATAATGGGTTATAAATGAGAAAATCCTTTAAAAGGAATCATTTATAAATAAAGCTAGTGTAAATTATTTTTGGGTTTATCGTAAACAATGCTTTAATGACATTTGTTTTGACCCTTGTTTTAATACACTTGGAATTATAAGTTTGACTTTTAAAAGAACATTTTAAAAGAGTATCTTCCAAAGTGTCTTTACAAATACTACAATATGGAAATCAAGCACAAGTTCAGTTTCTAAAAGTAAAGTTCGATTTCGTTTATAGAAAAATAGTTCTGTAATCGATATTGCTTATATGGAAAGGATCTAGTCATACTTTAACGCCAAACATTGAGGCATGGACTCGAATCTGTATCGAAGGTTAAAAATGTCGTTAAAGCAATGCCAAGAGGTAACACTATTTCAACTTTCCTGGCTTAATTTTCAACTGAGAGATAACACTTGTTTCGAATCGAGGAGTAGTGTCAAAAAAATGAAATTTAATTTCCTTATACAATTCTTTTAACTATCCCCAATAGTTGATTTATTAATTATCGAATCCAGCTTTCTTCATGGTGTATCGTCGCCTTAAAAAATGATTTGTTGCTCTTTGAGCTTTGATATCCTTTGTTGGAAATGACTAAAACCAATGCGCAAGAGGGGCCCAAGTTATGTGGGATTGCCTCCATTATGGTATTTTCACATTTCATCTCGATTTTTTATGTACCGTCACGTGAAAAAATGTTAAGATTCAGATGTGAAATATCCGGATACTCTGTAAGGTCGGCAGTCCAGCTTAGAGGTTTATGAGAAGTGTCACAGAGTAAATGAGCTTCTCAAAAGTATATTACCAGAGGTAAACTTCAAGGGGGTACACCCTTCTAGTCATCTGTTGAGAATTTTCATTTCCTTATTTGATTCGAACCGTTGAATCTGTTTATCTTTAAATTGCCATGAGAAGAATCAACCACTTTTCATGGCGTTTAAGTATTGATTTTTCCCATTCAATCAAGTTCAGACTATGTTTGCACAAAAAATGGATAAACGCCTCCAAGTCGTATGAATTAGTTGATTTTATGTTGTTTCTAGTGATTTGGGTGATTTATGCAAATATATAAAAAGCAGGGACTAAACTGCAAAAGACACACAAATTTATAGTGGTTCGGCCGGAACGTGCCTACGTCCACTTTATATGTTATTCTCCTTTTTCTTTCAGATTACAAGTACAAAGCTTTGTATACAAGTATATGAAAGTTGTTTGAAAGTTCCTTCCGTGCTTGAGCTCTCAAACTTGTCTGCCATTGTTGTACCCCTGCCCCTCTATTTATAGAGTGAGGCTGGGGGCTGGGGTCTTGGATGTATGTAGCTGCTGGTGGGCCTGGGCTGAAGCAATCTGGCCTGGTGATGTTGGTTCGGTATCCACTTGGTCCGGTAGTGGTTGGAGTGGGTTTGTTCGGCATGAGGTTGGTTCGTTAGATAGGTGGTTCGGCAGGAGCTTGGAGGAGGTTGGTTCGGCAGAGTCTGGTTCGGTGATGGTGGTAGGAAAGGGGTGGTTCGGTAGTTATGGGTAGTGGGTTGGTAGTGCTCCGGTTCGGCAATGCATGGACGTGGATTTTGGACCGGTAATGCTTCCTTTTCTTTGGTTCGGCGGTGATGAAAACGAACCCAACACTTGCCCCCCAAAGTAGGGCATATGCATGCATATGGCGTGCTTTGTTTTGCTATCATCCGGTATCTAATGCCGAACCATCTGGTCTGGTTATTGTTTTTGCTTATAAATAGGGGCCACGTGCCTTCGTTCCACTTCCATCATTTGAGACAGCCGGATCACCTTAGTGCCGAATCATTTAGTGCTGAATCATCTAGTGCCGAATCATCCAGTGCCAAGTCAGGTGCGTTTCCCTTGAGTTTTCTTCGTTTCACCGAATGAGCATAAGGACACATAGTACCGAATGAACTTACGTGTCGAATGACATTCAAACCTTGGATTTTTCCATGCTTCAAATTACAAGTGAAATTCCAGACTACATCGTTCATATGTTTACTTCCTTGTGTTGCAGATAAATGTGTCGCAAAGTGGAAACTCGATCAGACAAGAGAAAATCCACGGACCGAAGTGAGCCTCCCGTTGTGCCCCCTACCCAGCCAGGACCAGCTCGACAGGGACCTGCCCCGAGGTCGTTAGTGAACGGATATGGTCCTCAGGAGCTCTTGAATTCTCCTCCTAACTGCTTTCCTAGCTCTCTCAGAGAGGAGCAGCTTGATGTTATATCCCGCTCCTTTGGGATTGATAGATCACTTATGCTGTTGCCGGGGGACGGAGTGATGCCGTACAATCCTCCTGAAGGATATTTCGCGTATAGCCGATACCATTGCATGTGCGAGGCCATTCCTCCGATCAATGCATGGATAGCCAGCTTCATTACTTACCTGAAAGTGGCTCCTTTTCAGCTTCAGCCCAACTCCTATCCATCTTAGTGTGTCTATTCGTTATCTTCCAGAGGAGATATGGGCGCCCCCTTCTAATCGGGAAATCCGATATCTATATAATCTAAGGGGCTACAAGAAGGGGTCGCTATACATTAGTTTAGAGTCGTCCGTGTCCTTCAAGCCGGTCTTGGACTTATACTCGAAGTTTACCATGTTTAAGAAGGAATGGTTCTTCGTCAAGGACGACTCCGTTTCTTTTCGCCTTTTCACTTCTGGCTTGTAAGTTGAATTCCACTTGTAATTTCTTTGTCCCGATTGCAATGCTTCTTCTTATATGCTTTTATTTCTTGCTAGCGACAGGTGGCTTTGCGGTCGTGGAGAATGATCGCCTGGTACAGATGGCCGCGGAGATAGAGGCTATCTCTGGAAGGGACAGGTCGGCTTCTTACCTAATCAGGAATGCCACTCTCCTGGAGCACAACCAGATTCTGCCACGTCAATCCGTGGTTAAGAAGAGAGATACGGCCGAGGAAAGGGCTGCTAAAGCTAAAGATGGGGCTACTGCGAAGAGCAGCAAGAGGAAGCCTTTTACAAAACCTCCAGTTGTCGGAGGTAAGAAGCTCAAGAAGTCCGACGGCTCTTCCCCTAGCACGTGCCCAATGACTCCGGGGGAGGAAGACGTGGAGGAGGATAGAGGTGAAGGCGAAGGAGGATAGAGGTGAAGGCGAAGGAGGCGATGTAGGAGGAGAGGCAGAGAGCAGAGACGACAGAGAAGGTGATGGTGGTGGTGATGGCGCCGGGGCTTTGCCTCCTGGGCAAGCAGGCGAGATTCAAGAGTGGACAGATGATGCCTTCCGCTAGGCTTTTGAGGGGTTGGAGGAAGGATCAGCCTTGGTGGAGAAATCGAAGAGGTCTGATAAGGCCGGGTCCAGTGCCAGCCTATCTTCTGAGAGTATTTCAGCTAAGGCAACTCCGGTGGTTCAAGGTGAATTCTCAACTCGTTCTTTTAACTTCACACGCTTCTTGAGTCGTAGTTTCATGCATGCTTGTAACACTTGTTTTTTCTTATTCCAGGAATGGGTAAGGTGGCCAAGACATCAGATATTCGGCACCGCCTTGAACAGTATAAGTTACTCAAAGTTTCCGCAAAACCAAAGCCGTCAGCTAGCCGTCCTGGAGATGCGGTCAGATATCGCCCTCTTCTCGGAGTTATTGAAGAAGATATGCAAAAGAGAAAGAGGGGCCGATCTTCGTTTGAACCTTCACCTGGCCCTCAGCCTCCAGTCCAGCCTATCCATGATATTACTGAGGAGGATACTGAGCTTATGCCTTCCCCACATCCGTCTGAAAATCCAACCGTCACCCCGATAGACCATCCTGGTTTGGTTTGCAACCCATTTGCCAGCCATCCGGATCTGGACCCGAGTTTTCAGGATATCTCTTTTGACGAGGCCACGGGTGAGCACCTTCTTCCCCGCAACCCCATGGTACGGGTGCTTGATGAGGCTAAGTCTTTAGACCTCGATTTTCTTACTACTCGGATAGTTACCATGGGGGACGAAGCCAAGGCTAATATTGATCGGGTCGCGGAGGAGACCAGGAAGTTGATGGGGCATCATGCCCGTCTGGTCAAGGCTGGAGAGGAGATTGGGAGTGCTAATATTCGGTTGCGGCTAAAGGTTGCTGATCAGGCCAAATAGCTTGCCGATCAAGCCATTCAGATTTCTCAGCACGAGAAAGCTTCCAGGCGGTTGAAGGAGACTATGGAAGAGGCTAGTAGGGCAGAACTATGAAAGATGGAGGCCGCCTGCAAGGAGCGGATTGACATAGCCATTGCTACGGTGGATGAGGTTCGGAGGGCGGATCTCGAGCAGGTAGAGGAGTTATCTGGGAGGCTTGAGGCCGCAGAGCTTGCTCAGGCCAGGCTAAAGGAAGAGATGGAGGAAATGAGTAGGTCTCTCCAGGCTGACCGCTTGAGATATCGATCGGAGAGGGATGTTGCCATCGCTAAGTTGCTGTCCTCCGAGGCCCGGGTGAGGGAGTTTGAGGAGAATGAGGGGATGATGGACGAGATGTTGCAGGATATGTACTTCCGTACTTGGAAGCAAGGTAATCTATTCTGGATGGATGACTATCCCCGGGTCATGGCCATGATATATCTCCGGGCTTTAGAGGAGGCCACGGCCGATGCGGATAAGGAAGGTGGAGCGGCATTCAGGATGGATGTGGTTACCGCCCAGTTCTCAAAGGAGGAGAAGGTAGCGGTGAAAGAGGGAATGCGGCTACTTGCTGCGGAGGAAGCCGGTGTGCAGTTGGGGGATGAGGACCAAGGAGCGGGTGTTGGTGAGTTTTCCCTTTTTAGCTTTTCGTAAATTGATCGTTCGTTGTCGGTTTAATGGACTCTTTTCCTGAATTGGACAGGTGGGGCCTCTGGTCATCATGCTGGGAGCTCCGATCCTGTAGTCAAGTAGATTCGAAGAGCTGGTAGGACAAGGGTGGAGCACGGGCGCAGTTGGTTATTTTATTTGGTCTGCTTGACATTCAAGAGAAAAGAGTACCGCCCTTCATGTTCTAGTTGCAAGGGGTAGCTTTGGACATCTTGTGTAATTGACCATGGATGCGGCTGAGTGCCTTGTCACCCAGTTCGCGGGCTCAGATTGTCGTGAGCGAATGCCTCCTATTTAGTGTCCTATACTTTGGGGACCGTTATGCAGGATACAAGAAAAGTATTTAAATGGAATGGAAATATAGGAAAAGTAAAACTTCCAGTCACGGAAGGCCGTCGATATGCTTAAGTTCGTGGCAAACGGGTTTTGTAGTCACTTTCCCTAGCTGTGGGTCTTGGAGACCTTTGTCACCCATCTTACGCCTCCGTGGAGAGTTTATCTTTTTTACCACAGCCGCACTTAAGACATATCAGAGCCGAGATCGCGCACAGTAACTACCCGAGCCATTATGGCCCGTAATCGTGGGTATTATTCGATTTACTATGGCCGGCTAGCGTGGGTGTCGATCGTCAATCGTGAACTACCCCTGGCTGGCCACACCTTATGTTGGGGCTTAAAGTAGGTTCACAGTTATCGGCGAGCCAAACGCCGTAATGAGCTGCCATCGGCTATAGTCGGCCTTCGTGATGGCTTATAATCGGCTCATTACAGTTGGCTTTGAGGGCAGTCGCGAGCAATGAGTTAACCCGCAGCAGAGGGATGCTGGAGCAAAAGTGTCTCATTGGCGAGTGCATAGAATCGCATAGTACCTGTTGGGTCTTGTCCAGGTGAGGTTGCGCCGCGAAGTTCCAAGTACGGAAATGTCGTTATACATGATTTCGTTCAAAAGAAAAGGATAACACTTAACAAGCGGCCAAGATATAAAGGATTAAGTTAAAAAGAGACAAGATTTTTAAAGTGGTTCGGCACGAAAATGCCTACGTCCACTGAATCTCTTTGTTAATTCACTTCATATGGGCAGTACAAGTTAAGAAAAGGATCGACGGAGGTGTTGGATGTTCCATGCCCTCTGGAACACCTCTCCGTCTACTGTTGACAAAATATAAGCTCCGTTGTGGAGGTCTTTATGAATTACATAGGGTCCATCCCAGATTGGATCTAGTGCTCCGGGGCGTGGGAAAATCCGCTTGAGGACAAGATCTCCTTCCTGAAAGCTGCGTGCTTGACTTTAGAGTTGTATTGTGCTGCTACATTTTGCTTGTGAGCTGCCGCTTTAAGTGCTGCATCATTCCTTCTTTCTTCAATTAGATCCAGAGACATGTGTAGGAGTTCTTCATTTTCTTATGGGTTGTAGTGGATCCTACGGTGGGAAGGCACTATAGTTTCAACTGGGAGCATGGCCTCCGATCCGTATGCCAAAGAGAAAGGAGTATGCCCTGTTGATGTTCTGTAAGATGTGCGGTAGGCCCAGAGTGCCGTAGGAAGTTCATCCACCCAAGCGCCTTTTGACTTTTCAAGTTTCTTCTTGATTATGGTTTTGAGGATTTTGTTGACAGCTTCGACTTATCCGTTTGCCTGGGGGTAAGCTACAGATGAGAAGCTTTTGTGAATTCCGTGCTCTTGGCACCATTCGACGAATTCCTCGCTGTCAAATTGAAGTCCATTGTCCGATATGATTTTGAGTGGAATCCCGTACCTGCATAAAACATTTTTGATCAAGATGTTAATAAATTTTGTCGAAGATATTTTATTTAGAGGCTCCGCTTCCACCCATTTGGTGAAATAGCCAACTGCTACTATGGCATATTTGGCTCCGCCTTGGCCCACTGGCAGTTCGCCAATCAAGTCAATTCCCCATATTGCAAAGGGCCAAGGGCTGGTCATTTGAGTAATCTCGTTTGTTGGTAGTCGAGGAATTTTAGCAATTTTCTAACATCTGTCACATCTTTTGACGAAGTCTAGGGCGTCTTTGTTTAAGGTGGGCCAGTAATATCCATATCGGAGTATCTTCTTTGCCAGAGTCTGCCTACCAATGTGATCTCCGCAACTTCCTCGATGTATGTTGGATAAGATCTCCTTGGCTTCCCTTCCAGCGACGCACCTTAATAAGGGATTAGAGAAGCCGTGTCGATAGAGGATGCCTTCTTGTATCGTGTAGCGGGAAGCTTTCCTCAAGATTTTCTTGACTTCGTTACGCCCGTCGAGCAGTGTTCCATCTTGTAAATATTTCCGGATAGGAGTCATCCAAGTTTCCTCTTCGATTGAAGCTATTATGTTCATTATTTCGTAACTTGGGGCTAGTTGATGTGAGGTGGTTATTGTTCGGGAAGCGGCACCGTCCTCCATGCTAGCTTGCTTTGCCAGTTCGTCGGCCTCCTGATTCTCTTCTCGAGGAATGTGTTTGATTAAATAGTGATCCAACTGATTGAGCAGCAGCTTGGTCTTCTTTAGATATGCTGCGAGTCGTTCTCCTCGAGTCTGGAATTCTCCCAGTATTTGATTCACAATAAGTTGAGAATCACTATGGAGACATAAAGAACCGACTCCAATCTCCAGGGCAAGTTCTAATCCGGCTATCGCTGCTTCGTATTCTGCGTCATTGTTAGTGGCAGCGAACTCCAACCTTAGGGTATAGTGCAGCTTCCTTCCCCTGGGGGTGATTATCACAACACCTGCCCCCGAGCCTTGTTCATTTGATGCTCCATCAACGAAGAGGTTCCACTTGATATTTTCTGCTACTTCAGATTGCTCCTTACCTTCGTTAGTAGTGAATTCGGCAATGAAATCAGCTATGGCTTGTCCCTTAACAGCGGTGCGAGGATGGTAGGTGATATCATATTGACTAAGTTCAATGCACCACTTAAGTAGTTGCCCGGAAGTGTCACGGCGATGGAGTACTTGCCTTAGCGGTTGATCGGTTAAAACTCTGATGGAATGAGATTGGAAGTAGTGTCGCAGTTTCCGTGACGCGATAAGCAAACATTATGCTAGCTTTTCAAGTTTAGAGTATCTGGCTTCTGCCCCTGTGAATCTCTTGCTTACAAAGTATATGGGTCGCTGTGCGTGGCTGTCCTCCCTCACCAAAGCGACGCTTAAAGCATGGGACGATACAGCTAGGTATAGGTATAGTTCCTCGCCTTCATTTGGAGTTGAGAGTACTGGTGGTCTTTGGAGGTGTTCGATCAAGTTAAGGAAGGCTGTCGAGCATTCGTCAGTCCATTCGAACTTTCCATTGTCTTTCTTAAGAGCTTCGAAGAAAGGGATGCATTTGTCGGTTGCTTTAGAGATGAACCTGCTTAGGGCAGCCACCTTCCCATTTAGGCTTTGCATCTCTCTTCGAGTGGATGTTATCTTGATATCTTGCAAGGCCCGGACTTGTTCGTGGTTCGCTTCAATCCCCCTGGCATGGACGATGAATCCCAAGAACTTTCCCGACGATACTCCGAAGGAGCACTTTAGAGGATTCAGTTTCATTCCATATTGACGAAGTACTTGAAACATCTCGTTCAGGTGGTTTATATGATTGTTGGCTTTCCTTGATTTTACCAGCATGTCATCCACATAAACTTCCATATTTTGCCCTATTAATTTTGCAAACATCTTGTTGACAAGGCGCTGATAAGTAGCTTCGGTGTTTTTAAGTCCAAAAGGCATTACTTTATAGCAGTACAATCCCCGGTCAGTGATGAAACTAGTGTGGTCTTGATCGGGGGCGTGCATAGGGATCTGGTTGTATCCTGAGTATGCGTCCATGAAGGATAAGAGTTCGTGTCCGGCTGTAATGTCCACGAGTTGGTCGATTCGGGGGAGTGGGAAGCAGTCTTTCGGGCAAGCGTCATTTAAGTTGGAGAAATCGATGGATGTTCGCCACTTCCCATTAGCTTTCTTTACCAGTACCGGGTTGGCGATTCATTCTGAGTAGATGGCTTCTCGTATGAAGTCATTGGCAAGTAAGTTCTTTACTTCTTCCTCGAGGGCTGCTGATCGTTCTGCCCCCATGCTCCTCTTTTTCTGCTTCACTGGCACCTTGGTGGGGTCGATGTTCAGTATGTGGCATGCTACGTTTGGAGAGATTCCTGTCATATCGGCGTGCATCCATGCAAATACATCCATGTTGTGGCGAAGAAAATCGACGAGTTGATCTTTCAGCTCCGCTCTTAACTGAGACCCGACTTTCAGCAGTCTACTTGGGTCGTGTTTGTCTACAGCTACAAATTCCATAGCCTCTGCAGGCTCGGTGGTGGCCTCCTCCTCTTTGTCCCTGGGGTCTAATTCGTAGAAAGGATCGCTGGTATATCGAAGAGGAGGAGCTTTCTTCAATTGCTATGCTTCCAGGCTTTTCTTGCAGAGAGAAGTCTCTGCATCATTTCCTTTATCCTTCCTGCGGTTATTGTGAAGCTCAGTTACATAGCAATCTCGAGCGGCGTCTTGATCTCCCTCTATTTCTCCTACTCCGTTATCTATTGGGAATTTCATCTTCAGGCACCAAGAGGCTAGGACAATTTGGAAGTCAAACAAGGCTGGTCTTCCTAAAAAGGCGTTGTAGGCCGAATGGTTCTCTATTAGTACAAATGTTTGTTTTCGCACAGCGGAGCAGGGATGACTTCCTATTTCAACAAAAAGGTCCAGTTGCCCGAGGGGCACTTTCGCATCTCCAGTAAAACCATGTAGTGGTTTGTTGCAGGGAGACACATCCTTCACTGACAGCTTCATTTTGTCGAATGCATGCTTGAATAAGATATTCACTGAGCTTCCAGTGTCTACTAAAATTCGGAAAACTTTGGCTGGACCGAACCAGGCAGAGATGACCATAGGATCCGTGTGTGGGTACTGTCTTCCCTCTAGATCACGCCTACTGAATGTGATGTCGTCACTCTCTTTCCGTTTCGGATGGCGTTCTTCCACAACAGAATTAACGTAGCCTTCAGCATTTCTAAGTGACTTACCGTATCTTTCCATCTCTGCCCAGCTTCTGTCGACGATGTGTGGTCCTCCTGATATGGTATGGACTATTATTTTCTCTTGACTAGAGCCGCTGGTGTTGCGATTTCCTCCGCCTTCCTCTGGGAGGGGTAACCCTGGGTTTTCATTGGCGGGAGCTGGAGTCCTGCTCTGGCTTTTTACATAGCGTTCCAGTCTCCTCCTTCTAATGTGTTCTTCAATCAAGTCCCGGAGATGGTGGCATTCATTGGTGTCATGTCCGTGGGATTCGTGGAAGCGGTAGAACTTTCCAGATTTGAGTGCGTTATCTGACTCCTTGTGCAGGGGGCGCTTGTATCTAACTTCGTCTTGAGTGGCTAGGAAGATGTTTTCGATCGTTTCATCCAAAGGAGTGTAGGAGTCAAATCTTGGTCCAAGTCGATATAGGCGCTTTTCCCCTTTCTTTCCCCCAGCATTGTCTCTAGATTCATTTCTCCGAACATCCTTTGTTGCAGCGGAAACCCTATCTGTGGCTGTTTTAACCTGTTGCCCTGACTTCCTCTCAGCGGCAGCGTCTTCAAGTCTCATATACTTTCCAGCTTCACGGAAGAAATCAGGTAAAGTAGCTGGCTTTTCCTTGGTTAGTTTTCTAGAAAATTTAGTATCCAGGTGTACACCACTGCAGAGAGCCATTAGGATAAGTTTCTCGTCGGCATCTTGGACCGCGGCCGCCGCAGCGTTGAATCGGGTGAGATATTGCTGCACCGTCTCTTCGGGTTTCTGCTTGATATTAGATAAGGAATAAGCGTCCTTGGGTTGTTCCACATGAATGCGGAACTGGCTGATGAATTTTTCTTTCAACATTTCCCATGAGCTGATGGACCCTTGGGGTAGGTGGCAGAACCAGGAGGTAGCTAAGTCTGCCAAGAAGAGTGGGAAGCATTTACACAATACTCCCTCCGTTGCTCCGCTCATGAGCATATGCTGGGTGTATCTCTGTAAGTGTACGATGGGGTCAGAGGTTCCCCTGTAAGGTTCCATCGTTGGCATTTTCCATTCCCGGGGGGTGATGGCAGTTTCAATCTTGCGGGTGAAGGGGCTAGTTACCCTCGCACCTATCCCTCGATCCCTCTGCTCCCGTCGGACGCACTCCCTGAACAATTGCACCATTCTTTCATCAGAACTTGGAGTGGATAAAAATGAGTTTGGTTCTTCCCTGCGCGATTGACTCCGTCCAAATGACCTGTAAGGATGGTATCGTTTATCACTTCTGACATTCTCCAATGGCTGCCTCTGGTCATCCGGGGGCATGCTGGGGTCAGCCATAGTTGGCCCTTGCCTTGATCTTCCCCTGCTGGGTTCTGTTCTTAGCACTTCCTCGGGTCCAACTTCGGGCTGGACTCCAGCTCGGCCCCGTCTACTGGTGTTTCCATGGTGAGGTAGCATGACAGGCACAGCTACATCCGACCCCTGTCTGGTGCCTCCCCTGTTGGGTTTGGCTCCAAGAGTTTCCTCGGGTCGGAATTGGGGCTGAGCCTGGGCTCGGCTCCTACCATTGTTGTTTCTGTCATTAGCCTCTTCGAAGAAGAAAGACCTTTGTCGTCTCCTAGATCCTGCAGACCGGGACTCACCCCATGATTCAGTGTTACGGCTGGATTCTTCAGCATCCCTTAAGCGTGACATGAGTTGGTCCACCAAGGCTTCTTGTTGAGATGCGAAGCGGTTAGTTACTTCAGCCACAATCCTGTCCAGATCCGCCCTTGTAATTGGTTGTTCCGTAGCAGGGGCTGTCGGATTTGCCTGATTTAAATTTGTTGTTGGAACTGGACGATTGTCTTGGTCCCTGATCACTGGATCTGGGATACTGCCAGTTGTGACGTCCTTTCCTTTGTTAGCATCTTTCTTCCGTCCAGGAGCCATATTTTCCAAGCAATGAACGATGTTGATAGGAAAAGGGTTGAGTGGGAGAAGCTGAAGCTTCGAGCTCCCTCTTTCTCAGTGAATGCACCAAAAATGTTTGCACAAAAAATGGACAAACGCCTCCAAGTCGTATGAATTAGTTGATTTTATGTTGTTTCTAGTGATTTGGGTGATTTATGCAAATATATAAAAAGCAGGGACTAAACTGTAAAAGACACACAGATTTATAGTGGTTCGGCCGGAACGTGCCTACGTCCACTTTATATGTTATTCTCCTTTTTCTTTCAGATTACAAGTACAAAGCTTTGTATACAAGTATATGAAAGTTGTTTGAAAGTTCCTTCCGTGCTTGAGCTCTCAAACTTGTCTGCCATTGTTGTACCCCTGCCCCTCTATTTATAGAGTGAGGCTGGGGGCTGGGGTCTTGGATGTATGTAGCTGCTGGTGGGCCTGGCCTGAAGCAATCTGGCCTGGTGATGTTGGTTCGGTATCCACTTGGTCCGGTAGTGGTTGGAGTGGGTTGGTTCGGCATGAGGTTGGTTCGGTGGATAGGTGGTTCGGCAGGAGCTTGGAGGAGGTTGGTTCGGCAGAGTCTGGTTCGGTGATGGTGGTAGGAAAGGGGTGGTTCGGTAGATATGGGTAGTGGGTTGGTAGTGCTCCGGTTTGGCAATGCATGGACGTGGATTTTGGACCGGTAATGCTTCCTTTTCTTTGGTTCGGCAGTGATGAAAAAGAACCCAACAGACTATTACCTTATTTTTTCCATTCAATCAAATTAGACTGTTTCCTTGTTTTAACTATTTTGTCCAGTTTGGATTTTACTTAGGTTATTTACATTCTTTCAAGTCTGGTTTTAATATTATTTACGCTGACTCTTATTTGGAATTGTTTCCATAATGTTTGTTTCTGCTCTTTCCTGTATGGATGTTATTCTTATAGGGTAAAACCCATTTTGCTTTAGCGGCATGGTCTCACGGGACTTCATACGTTCCTCATTACTTGAGTTATCTCACGCTGGTATTTTCAGACTGATCCAGATGTTATTTTATTATAATGTTCGAATCAGACCAAGTATTTTTCCCAGGTTGTCCTTGGTGTTATGGAGATCTTAGATGGGAGTTGGAGATTCACCTATCATAATGTTTTATTTTCCATTGTATTATATAATATCCATATCATCATTTGTAAGGTCATGATTTTATAACTGTCCTACTGATAAGATTGTTTTTAACTCTGACATACTCCATATTTTGGAGTGACAGTTTTTACTGTCCATGTTATATTATATGTTGTCGATTCCGCTGTGAGATTCTGATTTTCCATGTTCTCTGTTCTTTTCTTCTTATTTACCCTAACAATCTGCCCTTTTGTCGATTGGATGCTCGACATTCGAACACAGTGGTTGTATTTGGTGTTGACTTTTCATTGATCAAAAAGGTTGCAGTAGACCAAAGGCAAGACCCTTCATCCATCATGTAAAATCCTCCTCCTTGTATTTGATATGAAAAGATAATGACATTGCATCTTATCTTATTATTTTAAATTTAAAACTTATAAATTGTCACATCCTTCTTTTCATTTAAGTAAACATATATTTACCTCTTTGCACACTTAATTAAATTCATATTAACTTTATAAGTATGTGTTTAAATATATTAAGGTGTTTTACAACCTTTTAGCAACTTTTAGATGATCAAAAATCAAGATTTTGTAAATGCTTTCCGGTCACATTTTCTATTTTTTCTTTAAACCAAATATTTTAGTAAACAAAATTCAAAAATGAATTTTTCTATCATTAGTTATAAATTAAAGTGGGTTATTTAATTATTAAGACAATTAATTAAATATTTAATGTTAATTAAATATTCATTCATCAAAGTGGTAAAATTTAGGGTTGTTACGTAAAGGCCCCTCTTTCCCTTAAGGTTGAGCAAATCCTTCACTATTTTGTTGGCCATGTCCTTTACGTAAGTTTCGTCATCACATTAGTCCCCTCTATAGGGCTTATATTTTTTCTATAAGATCGAGCTATTTGATCGTTGAGAGATCTTTCTGCTAGCTTTTCTTGGTTTTCCTTTCGATGATTCATTTTAGCCTTGTTGCCTTCTTTCATTTGCAATTTTGAAGAATATCTTATTGGTCCTTGATCTTGGGTTCCCTTTCTATTTGTCGGGCATGATACTTTTGTCGTTATCTTTATTTTTGAGTATTGAGGTATCTAAGTTCCTCCTTGGAGATTACACTTTTTCTCCCCCTTCGGTAAACCTTATCTTGGAAGATTTCCAAGAGAGAACTTCTCAAGAATCTCTTGCATAATTGTATGTCGCTGTGTTAAATGTTAAATTTTTGCTTCACTGCCTATAGACTTTGCAGGGATTGATTCGGTCTCTGTATTCTCCAAATTGAAGTTCGGAGTGCCATTATCCTCTAAAATTGTCCATTGTACAGCTTCTTCATTTAGAACATTGACTCTTAGTCCTCACCATTGTCCTAAAAAAAAGTTTTACTTAATTAGTTTCAAAACAAAGAAATGCCGAGATGGAGGTTCAGCCCTCCTTCTAGTTCAAAAATGTTAGAAGCAAAAATTGGCTCAACATCCAAGATGTTGTACAAAGTGGTGTTATTCAAAAATGTTCCAATTATACCCTTTGATTTTGTTCAAAAGTACATGTCACATGTTCAGGGGTAAAATAGGTGAATCGCATAAATATGCAATAGTACTTTATTCATATGTCAATAGAAAAAATGGGTGACTCAAATATGCTATAGTCCCTTGTTCGTATGTCAATTGGCATAACATGTGATATGCAAGGTAAGCTTTAATTTAAACAAGGGTTTGAATGGATTTATGTAAATAAATAGTATGCAAGTCGGAGTTCAAGTCCAAATCCAAAGATAAAGTCATATGCATGTTCATCATTCGATAATAGACATCGATATGCATTTGAGGGAATTATGCTATGCAAAGTTTATTGTCCTAGTCCATACATGCAGAATGTTACAAGAGTTGGAATCGACTATAAAAATCACCAAATCAATTTAGGGTTTACAACTTATAATCGAGAAATAGAGAAAGAAATGATACGCCCCCTTATAAATAGTCGTAGGGGTCTTTATAAGTAGTAGCTGGTGGGATGGCTGACACATGTCAATCCAACTAAGTACTTGACATCTCCTTGCATAATAAATATTAGACACCTTTCATGATTGTTGATCTCGACATCCCGCCACATGATAATTACTAATAACCTTCATTGTGGATACTCGACATCTTTACATCTTTTGAGGTTCGATATCCCTTGTTTCTTGTAAAAGCTCGAAATTCCTTGATAGCGTTGAAGCCTATCATTCTTGTAGAAGCTTGATATCACTTGCCACTTAAAGATTCTTTACAACAGGCTCGATAAATGTTAATGTATCTAAGGCTTGTCTTCCATATGGACCCGATATCATCCCCGTATGACTAGATGCTCGACATCTTTCAGTGATGTGGCACCCTTCCTCTTTTTTTTTTACTTTACAGCCTTCTATGTTGCAGTGGTTTGATATCTTCATTGCCTTTTAGAAACTCGACACCTTCTTGTTATTAGGCGCCGTTAGTTCCTGGGATGATGATTTTGATGACAACAACCTTAGGACATGCTATGAAATATAAATACTAATATTCTTGTCTAGAAATATATGTATATATACATATATATATAGAGGATATATATATATATATACATACATATGCAGGTACTGGGTATGAAGACTGTACAGTATAAAGGTTCAAGACTGAGTATAGAGATTCAAGACTGACGAATTCAAGATTGAAGTAATTAAGATTGAAGACTCATGAGTATCAAAAGTTCAAGATATCAAGATAAGTAATGGAGTCTAGATTTATATTAAAACTTCTTAACAGCACTAAAATCTTTATTCGGATTTTAATTGTGGAATGAAATCCACCTTCTCGCTTTAATAGTGGGATGGAACCCACGACCTCTTTAGTGGGATGGAACCCACAACCTTCTCTGGTGGAATGGAATCCATGAAATTTTCAAAATGATTTATTTTTTCAAAACTATCATTTTAAAGCCATCTCTATCAATTTAAATATTTCGGCCTTAATTCGAAAACCATTTTTAATCATAATAATTTCAAAATCAACTCTTGTTTTTTAAACTATCTCTTGATTTTAATATTTTAGCTTTAATATATTTTAAAGAAATCTATTCTTAGTTTTTAATATTACTTTTATATTATAGATTATATATTTTAAGATTACTTTCTAAAAATCTTTTATAAGTTTAAACTATATTCAAAATAGTTTACAAAGTTTAGAAATTGTTTTGACAAGTTTTAGAATAGAAATCATTTTAAAGCAAAATCTATTTTCAAAAATAACGTCGGCATGTCAACATCCCTCATACCCTCATGTCAACATGGTAGCCGTAGAATTAAAATTTTAAATTTTCAAAAGAAGTGTCTGTTCATCATAACCTTTTGCGGATGGACATGGCTATTGTTCTCCAATAAAAGCTAGTTGTTTTCAACGAATTTTAAGTTAGTTTTTTTTCATTTCTTCACTTCTTCTTTTCCACTCAACTATTATCTTATATTTCAAATGCTTTAACATAACTCTACCGAAATTCTAATTGAATTAAACTCGATCATATCTAGTTTGATTCTCTGCCACTCTCTCTTAAAGATCTCAGTGCTATTAAGAGTTATAGGATCGTTTGTAATCAAAGAAGTGTATCGAGTCTCTCTCTATCAAAGCATGATTGGAAATGGTGTGATTGTGGCCCGAAAATCAATTGGGTGTGACTGTGGCTGGTAAATCAATTAGGTGATCTTGCAGCCTGGTTAAATCAAGAGAGTTTGCCCTGGACTCGGAGATAGGAGTGTGTATCTTGCGGCCTTGAAAATTGAGGTTACAATATCGACATTATATTTGAAAAAAAAAATCTGCACAAGAAATTGTGTAGGATTGGATGTAGGGTAACTCTGAATCAATACAAAATTCCAGTGCGTTCTTTCCTTTACTGCTTTCATTTACTATTTGCATATGTGTCTTATTCTATGATTGTCTCTGTGTTTGTGAAATTGCATCTGTATGTGTTTACTTTGAAAAGATTTCAAACTTTCCATAAAATCCAGTAAACACTATCCACCACCCTTTAGTGTAATCCAGTCTTAAGATCCGTAATCCGCATTTCCAACATTTGGTATCAGAGCATTGGTTTTCAAAGTTTTCATAATCTGATTTTTGAAAAGTTTTCAAATGGTTGACAACACTGGAAATTTCAACACCATCACTAGTCCATTTGTAGAGGGCCAGTCTATTGCCATACCACCACTTTTTTATGGCAGTAACTAAATATATTGGGCATGTAAGATGAAATTCTATTTACAATCAATAAGATTAGACACTTGGAATGTAACAACCCAAAAATTCTGTCATTTGAAATTCAGATATTTAATTGATTTTAAATATTAACAAGTAAAATTTGTAAGTCGAAAATTTATTTTTCGAATATTTAAATTTAATTGGATAATTAAATCAGCAATTTAATATTTGAAATTGCGTAAATAATTGGGAATTGGGTTTAATGTGATTAAAAATGATTTATAAAGTTATATTAAATCATATTGGAGTTAGAACGATGTTTGTGAACTTTTAAAATTCAACTAAAAGTTAATTTGTGAAAATTGTATATTTTAATATTTAATCGACTAGTGAAAATAGCAATTTTTCAAACAGTCTCGGATTTCGACGAAACTAGTTTCATCAGATCTGTAATGTCAAACTAATTTAAGGTTTCAAATTTCGTGTCAATCGGATTTACCGTTTGTCCGGGGCAAGCCAAAACAAAGAAATTGGTTTAATCGATTTAATTTAAATTTGATCGTTTATTTCCGTAACTCGCACAAATGATCGAATTAGCTTCCGAAACATATTCCATTATGTCTAGACTGTAGGGTATACCCTAGAAACGCCGGTCACCATGCAAGATTTAGAGTTCGGGAAAATACGATGAATAGTGTTTTTGGTGAATTTTCTATAAAAGGACTTCACCATCTTCAATTTGCAAACAAAAGCAAAACCCTAACCCTAGCCGCCAGTTTTCGTTAATGGCCGAAAATTTTCGAACTTTCTCCCCTCAATCTCTTCTAATATGCTCACCTTCATCAAAAATTGTCAACTGCAACGTTGTAGAGCTCCGCGAGCTCTACGAATCCAACAGTTACGATCGTTTAAAACGAAGTGGATCATTAGCAATTTGAGTTTGAAGTGCTACCGTTCGCACGCGTCGTTCGAGACCAGATGACGATCGAACTTGGAGTTGTTGTGGCCGAAGGTGAACATGGTGATGGGCTTCGAAGCCATGCTCTCTGATCAACATGAAGGTGCTTGTAGATGGCTCGATAAGTGGATGTTGGTGGCGGCTAATGCGTGCGTACGTTCATTACCTGGGTTTCAACGTGATGGAGGAGATGGTGAGTGCGGCCACAATTTGATCTGTGGTAAATGGACGGCCGTGATAGATTGAAGGTTAAAAATATGAAAAGAAAATTGTAAATTTTTAAATTTAAAAATCGTGTGATCTTTAAAATTTGATAACTTGTTCATACAAGGTCGGAATTGCGCGAAATGAATTGCGTTGAGTCCGTATGGACGAGCACTACGACATGGAGCTGGTTTGGAGTCGTTTGGAGCCAGAGATAATTTCGAGAAAAATTAAACGCACGTTTAATTTTATTCGAAATAAAACACTACAACTGTTATCGGAAACTCAAGGTGAGAACTTCTCGCTCAATCGAATTGTTTCGATTTAAATTTTAAATAGTTAGATTTAAAATTACTTGATTGTGTGTTTGGATGATAGTTATTATCTGTTGTATTGAAATAGACCCTATGCGCCGTATATTAAGCGGATGTTATTTATTAAAAATATATACCGCGATAATTCCAACTTGAATGGAATTGGTATTGTATATGTATTTGGAGTTGATTTCCCGCATTATAGCGGATGAGACCCTATTGCGCCGCATAATAGCGGATAATATTTTGTAAATCCCATATACCGCGATATTCCATCTTGAAGCGGAATTGGTATTGTGCTAACATTTTGGATGCAGGGAAACAGGTTGGAGGGATCCAACTGGATTCCTCAAATGATTGAATTTGTTTCAATGTTGTGTGTTGATCTATTTGTAATCCGCGTGATTATCTTTGTGATTGAAATCGTTAAAGGCTAAATTTTAGCCGAATATATTTTTGGTATCGTTAGATGCCGAAAATAAATAAAAATTGGATTTTTGAAAAATTAAGTTGAAAATTCATAATAAAATTAAATTTTCGAATTGGTTCATTTTAAATAAATAGACGTTGAAATTTTTACGTTATAAAAATTATGATTTTTGTGAAATATAACCAAAATGTGATTTTTGAAATAAGTAGTTGATTAATTTATAAAATGGTTTAAATTGGGATTTTTGAATTATTATAAATGATTTATATAAAAGATTTATAAAATTGATATTTATAAATTAAAATATTGGAATTATAAAACGAGTTTTTATAAGTGTTAAAATGAAGTGTAAATGGATTTCATAAGTGGATGAAATCTATAGATTTATAAATTGTGAAGTTATAAAATGAATAGATTTTTGTAAAATAAAAGATTTATAAGTAATTAACTTATAGATTGGATTTTGGCGTGTAAATGGGACATGGATAGAATTTGTTAATAAAGTGATTTTATAAGTGAAGTCGTTATAAAGTATAAATGGAATTTATAAACGTTGTTTTATAAATCCGAAATCGACTTATTTTAGTAAGTTTAATTATTATAGCTTATTAAAGGAGATATATCCACGATTTTGGGACAGTGGATAATCCTTTAAACAAAATATGAAGAGATTGAATTAGGTAAATGAAGTATATTCATGATTTTGGACGGTGAATAGTATAGTAAAGATATACTTTGGGAAAGTAATATTTTAAATAGAATTAAAACGATTCAAAAATGTTTTAAAATGTATTAAGAATCGAAACCATAGATTTCAACATTCAATGTTGAAATAGACGTTTTTGAGAAATAGAAGGAAATGGTGGACTATAACACTGTTGCTATAGTAAATGATTTCCGAAAGGAAAAGTTTTGTATAGTATTGGGGTTTATATATCTATCTTAATTTTGAATCCCTATAGTATTTGGGTTGTCGTTAGGATGTTTTACGCAACATTCGTTTTGACTCAAATAAATGTGTTTAAGAGAAGTTTTCCTTAAAGAATAAAATATATACTTAATTTGGATTTAAGTATATTGAATTTTTTCCAAATATTGAAAATAAATATATTGGTGAATTACTTATTATTAAATAAGTATGGAAATGTTTTCCAATATGAAGTGAATGTTTTGAGATTATATCTTTTAAAGATAAATTGAAAGTGAATAATTGAAATCGACTAGAAAAATCGTATAAAATGTGAATATTTGGAAATGTAAATTCACAATGGAAATTTATAAGGGAAATTTGTTTTAAAAATAAACATTGATTTGTTTTTAAAAGTGTGAAATAAATTAACTGATTTTGAACGTAAATTTAATAAATCGGTAAGGATTTATTTGATTGGTTTAAATGAACCATTTTGAAATGAAAGTTGTAAAGGTGAAAATTGATTTGAATTTTTTTTTCAAACGGTTGAAGTATTAAAATTATATCTTGTAAAGATATTTTTGAAAATAAATAATTTGGGAATTTTTTTGAAATTTGGTGATGTTGTGAATATTGATTGATAGTTAAATAACCGACTATCAATATTGACCCTTAAATGGCTATTCGTTGTGAATTGGTTGAAAATGAATGCTACACTTATTTCAAATTATTGCGCTCGTTATTTGGATTACCCATTCCGAATAGTGATATGACGTAATGGATAGCATTGAAGCCGGTGTTGAAGACCGGGTATTTGTGAAAATGGTAGGATGACATATCGATTGTCTCTGCACCGTAAGCTACGGTATTGAGATTTCCTTTGTGATGGGAAATTCAATCGAGATTGTGAATACCCGGATTGCAAGGGCTTCTTTGGAAGTGCCTTCGGTTCTGTTCGAACTCGGAACAGACTTGTATGATTACATGTCTGACATTACATTTTGAGATATAAAGCAGATTTCTTTCAAATACATCTCTGTTGGTGGTAGAGAATTTATTCTCTTAGCTTAACACCCTTCTCTGAGACGTACAGCTCAGAGGTTTTGTAGTTGAAGCTTATCAGCGATATACTTCCAATTTAGTAATGTGGCATGCTGAGTGTTGTTGTGTGATGATTATTTATTGATCATTTGTTGATCAAAGAGTGGCTTTGTGAAAAACGTAGCTTTGTGGACGAGACTTCGTCAAACCTCACACCCCGAAAATGTTCGAAACAGTAATATGCCGCAAGGTTATGAGGGTCGCTCCCTTTAGGGTATGTCATTTCCTTCTGGAAAAGGATGGTGTCAGGTATGGAGCCCTGATGCTTAACCTATGTGGTTGCTCCAATCTTATTTTTCTATGTGGTTGTTGCTTGGTGATAGAGGTACCTCGGATAAAGGTCCCAAAGGACCGGGGAGTGGCATACTCGAGTAGTAGTTATCTAGTTACAGAGGTAACCCGGCCTTGTGTTGGCAGAGATCCGGTTAGGTTCTCGTGACGTCCCGCCAGAGGCGATCCCATGTGGTAGTAGGAAGTTCCTTAGCCTGACCATTTGTTGGAAAATCCAAAGAAACAATACGAGCCTTGTACGGTTTTAGTTGTATTACCTTCCATTCACTTATGGTGGCGCCCCACTGTTTGGATGGTAGCTATGGTAGGCATAGTTCGGAATGCCTATACTGGCTAAGATTTATATCCTATTTTCTAACCGCTTTCATCACTATGCACTAATGATAATATCAAAAAGAATGATTTGTTTTGCGTAGTAAGCATCTTTGACTATCATAAGGAGAAATCTCCTCCAATTGTGCGTTTGCGTTGTGTGTGTGCGGGGAGGCCTTATGATAGTTTCATTTTCCAAAAGCATTGCGGATATTTTTCACTTCCCTTGTTGTTGTTGTTTTAAAAGATAAATAACTGTCTTGAGTTCTCACATCAGTCGCATGACTGACCTAGAGTTTATTGTTCTCTTTCTAAACTCTGGGTGCCCATAATTTTCCACACGGGCAGTCTAGAGTCAGGTTATCAAGTCATTCTGGATTTAGAAGTGCTATGGAGCTCAAGTGGCGTGCGGGATGGCGAGACGTATTATTTGTGTATGATATATTCCTTCCACTGTATATTCACTTGTAATGACACGTTGTATAGCTGTCCATTCTTGTATTGTGTTGCATATTGACTCTGATAAAGTAATGTAATGTGATGTAATGTAATAACTGAGATAGTTCTTTTGTTTTAAAGATTATTCATTTATCTATTATATGTTGTTTCGCTGCGATATGTGAGATTCTAATATTGTTTCTGTTCTGTTTTCTTACTTCTTCTATCTTTTTCTTCTACCTCTTCTTTTTACTCCTAACAATTCGGTTTTTCGGCATTCGATTATGCGGCATTTGATACAGTTAACGTAAGAATGCCGACCTTCGGATCCCGACAAAATCGATTCGTTACAATGTGGCATCAGAGCATATGGTTATGTGACAACCTTGGCTCTGTTGGGGATTACTCATTAGAGATAGAGTCAGCGGTACTCTAGAATGAGTTGGGTGTAATAATAGATATGAGTGCGTTTGTTAGTGAATATGAAATTGTTTTGTGTTGTATTGACTTATCAGTTGATTATTTATAAATTCTGGTCGATGCTGTCTAGCTAACTGTTGTCGATAGGGGTTTCTAAACTCTTAAACAAGATAAACCGACATAATATCATTTTAAATTGGGTAAATGAAATAATTTTACCTCGATTATATTTTATATATACAAAGGAATAATTTTTCAGAATTATCAAAGTGTATATAGAATTAATTGTTTGATTGTTGAAAATGTATGAAAATATAAGTAAATCAAAGTTGTTCGAATAATCCGAATAAAAACAACAATTGTGAAAGAATAAATTATATAAGAGCAACAATTGTATAAGTATAGAATTATAATTGAACTGATTTACAATTGTGAAATAATCTTGTATAAGTAAAGGGAAATAGTGAAATTATATAAGCAAGATTTATAAATGTGATTTATAAATAAAAGAAAATTTTGAAAGAATTTAAAGCATTAGATTCACTACTGTTGCTGGGGAGTAATAAGGGTGATGACTACAGCATCATCAGTATCATTTTCGAGTTTCTGTATGATGGATTTGCTACCATAGCAAATTGAAATTGAATTTTGTTGTGATAAACAAATTTGAAATTAAAATCCAAGTTGGAATTGATGAATATAAGTAATCAAGTTTTAAACTTATAATATGAGATAATAAAGATTTAACTTTAGTAAAGTTGAAATAAATTTGAACTAGTATGATAAAATATATGATGTGAAATTTAACTGAAGGAAGTTAAATAAATTAACTCAGATTTGGAAGTGGAATAATAAGTTGTACAACATATTAAATGTGAAGATGTAAGTAAAACTAATTATTAAAATGGTTAAACCACTTTGTTAAGCAAAACGAGGTATGAATCTGAATAAGTGATAAAAATTGACTTTGGTAAAAGTTAAATAGAATTTACTTTGGAGTTGGAATTTGAATTGGATTTTAAGTGGATTAGGTATGTTGTTGAAATGGAAATTTAAGTTAAGTTAAACAAATGATGTTTAAATGGAATATAACTTAAGTGATGCTGAATGAGGTTGATTTTGGTATCAAAATGAATTAATGAAATGCAGTCATTAAATGAATATGAACTTGAGTTATATAAAGGTGATTCAACGTTATTCGTAAAATAAATTGGTAATTAAACTAATGAATTGAATATTAGTCAATTGAATGCAATGAATTGATATAGAATAATGGGTATAAGTGTAAATTCATTTACGGGTAATTGAAAGGTAAACCAAATTGAAGGTAAACAAAGTGAATATGAATGTTGAATGTAAAGTGAATAAATTCGGTTGTATTGGATATACATTGGTTATTAGATTATTGTTAATTGATTGAATAGAAATTTATATGCAATTGAATGAATAAAATTGAAAGCTAAAGCAATTGAATTCAACTTGGAAGTTAAGTAAATTTAAATTGAATAGAAATTGATTTGAATTGAAAGTGAACCAATGTGAATGTAAATTAGTGAATGTAAACTAATTGAAAATGAATAATTGAATGTTGTTGTATATAAATTGGTTGTAAACAATTACAAGTAATGTCAAAATCATATAAGTTGCTTATAAACCTTGTTTAGTATGCATTTCTTTTAATATGCATGTGTTGTAGTTGTTTAAAAGAGTAAAATGTTAATAACTTCTTATATATGACACTTACATATTTATATTGAGAAAGTACAGGTATCGGGGCTACCGTTAGCGGGATTTTTTGCGCAAAATGCTAAATAAATAACTGCTTTGCTTAAAAATGCTAAAAAAGTCCGCCTACGCAATAAAAATAGGAAATATGAACTGTTTTTCTGTTTTCCGACCGTGTGGGTCGATGTATATATATTTATCTCTTTTGTGATATTGTAAAAGCTTCTCCACACAAAGGAGGTTATGGCAAAATTTTCTGAAAATTTAAGGCGTTAGAAAATTTTTGGGAAATTTTGGAAAAAATTTTGAAAACTAAGTTTTGATTTGAAGTTAAAGGTTAAACGATATAGTTGATTTTGAAAAGATAACTATATATGGATTTGAAAACTTAGTAAATATTTTGTAAGAAGTTTAACTATTGAATGTTTGGAAAAGTTAAACACTTAAGAGATTTGTAAATCAAATTTGAACGGTTTGTTTTGAAAGGTTAATGAATTCCAAAAAAATTTCTTACTTGGTAATTTCGAGGACGAAATTCTTTTAAGGGGGGAAGTTTGTAACGACCCAGAATTTCTGTCATTTGAAATTCAGATATTTAATTGATTTTAAATATTAACAAGTAAAATTTGTAAGTCGAAAAATTTATTTTTCGAATATTTAGATTTAATTGGATAATTAAATCGGCAATTTAATATTTGAAATTGCGTAAATAATTGGGAATTGGGTTTAATGTGATTAAAAATGATTTGTATAGTTAAATTAAATCATATTGGAGTTAGAACGATGTTTGTGAACTTTTAAAATTGAACTAAAAGTTAATTTGTGAAAATTGAATATTTTAATATTTAATCGACTAGTGAAAATAGCCATTTTCAAACAGTCTCGGATTTCAACGAAACTAGTTTCATCGGATCCGTAATGTCAAATTATTGTAAGGTTTCAAATTTCGTGTCAATCGGATTTATCGTTTGTCCGGGGCAAGCCAAAACGCATAGAAATTGGTTTAATCGATTTAATTTAAATTTGATCGTTTATTTCCGTAACTCGCACAGATGATCGAATTAGCTTCCGAAACATATTCCATTGTGTCCGAAACGCGTGGTAACCCCTAGAAATGCTGGTCACCGCGCAAGATTTGGAGTTCGGGAAAATACGATGAATAGTGTTTTTGGCGAATTTTCTATAAAGGACTTCGCTATCTTCAATTTGCAAACAAAAGCAAGACCCTAACCCTAGCCGCCAGTTTTCATTAATGGCTGAAAATTTTCGAACTTTCTTCCCTCAATCTATTCTAATCTACTCACTTTCACAAAAAAATGTCAACTGCAATGTTGTGGAGCTCCGCGAGCTCTACGAATCCAACGGTTATGATCGTTTAAAACGAAGTGGATCATCAGCAATTTGAGTTTGAAGTGCTGCCGTTCGCACGCATCTTTCGAGACCAGATGACGACCGAGCTTGGAGTTTTTATGGCCGAAGGTGAACGTGATGATGGGCTTCGAAGCCATGCTCTCTGATCAACGTAAAGGTGCTTGTAGATGGCTCGATAAATGGATGTTGGTGGCGGCTATATGGGTTGCGTGCGTGTGTTCATTACCTGGGTTTCGACATGATGGAGAAGATGGGGAGTGCGGCCGCGATTTGATCTGGGGTAAATGGACACCCGTGATAGATTGAAGGTTAAAAATATGAAAAGAAAATTGTAAATTTTTATATTTAAAAATCATGTGATCTTTAAAACTTGATAACTTGTTCATACGAGGTTGGAATTGCGCAAAACGAATTGCGTTGAGTCCATATGGACGAGTACTATGCAATGGAGCTGGTTTGGAGTCGTTTGGAGCTAGCGGTAATTTCGAGTAAAATTAAACGCACGCTTAATTTTATTCGAAATAAAACGATATAACTGTCATCGAAAACTCAAGGTGAGAACTTCTCACTCAATCAAATTGTTTCGATTTAAATTTTAAATATTTAGATTTAAAATTGCTTGATTGTGTGATTGGATGATAGTTATTATCTGTTGTATCGAAATAGACCCTATGCGCCGTATATTAAGCGGATGTTATTTATTAAAAACATATACGGCGATAATTCCAACTTGAATGGAATTGGTATTATATATGTATTTGGAGTTGATTTCCCGCATTGTATAGCGGATGAGACCCTACTGCGTCGCATAATAGCGGATAATATTTTATAAATCCCATATACCGCGATATTCCGTCTTGAAGCGGAATTGGTATTGTGCTAGCATCTTTGGACGCGGGGAAACGGGTTGGAGTGATCCAACTGGATTCCTCAAATGATTGAATTATAATATTGGAATTATAAAACGAGTTTTTATAAGTGTTAAAATGAAGTATAAATGGATTTCATAAGTGGATGAAATCTATAGATTTATAAATTATGAAGTTATAAAATGAATAGATTTTTGCAAAATAAAAGATTTGTAAGTAATTAACTTATAGATTGGATTTTGGCGTGTAAATGGGATATGGATAAAATTTGTTAATAAAGTGATTTTATAAGTGAAGTTGTTATAAAGTATAAATGGAATTTATAAACGTTGTTTTATAAATCCAAAATTGACTTATTTTAATACGTTTAATTATTATAGCTTATTAAAGGAGATATATCTACGATTTTGGGACAGTGGATAATCCTTTAAATAAAATATGTAGAAATTGAATTTGGTAAATGAAGTATATTCACGATTTTGGATGGTGAATAGTATAGTAAAGAAATATTTTGGGAAAGTAATATTTTAAATAGAATTAAAACGATTCAAAAATGTTTTAAAATGTATTAAGAATCGAAACCATAGATTTCAACATACATTGTTGAAATAGACGTTTTCGAGAAATAGAAGGAAATGGTGGACTATAACACTGCTGTTATAGTAAATGATTTCCGAAAGGAAAAGTTTTGTATAGTATTGGGGTTTATATATCTATCTTAATTTTGAATCCCTATACTAGTGATTTTGGGTTGTCGTAACGATGTTTTATGCAACATTCGTTTTGACTCAAATAAATGTGTTTAAGAGAAGTTTTCCTTAAAGAATAAAATATATACTTAATTTGGATTTAAGTATATTGAATATTTTCCAAATATTGAAAATAAATAGATTAGTGAATTACTAATTATTAAATCAGTATGGAAATGTTTTCCAATATGAAGTGAACGTTTTGAGATTATATCTTTTAAAGATAAATTGAAAGTGAAAAATTGAAATCGATTTGAAAAATCATATAAAAGGTGAATATTTGGAAATGTAAATTCACAATGGAAATTTATAAGGGAAATTTGTTTTAAAAATAAATATTGATTTATTTTTAAAAGTGTGGAAATAAATTTACGGATTTGGAATGTAAATTCAATAAATCGGTAAGGATTTATTTGATTGGTTTAAATGAACCATTTTGAAATGAAAGTTGTAAAGGTGAAAATTGATTTGAAATTTGTTTTCAAATGGTTGAAGTGTGGAATTGTATCTTGTAAAGATATTTTTGAAAATAAATAATTTGTGAAATTTTTTAAAATCGGGTGATGTTGTGAATATTGATTGATAGTTAAATAATCGACTATCAATATTGACCCCTAAATGGCTATTTGTTGTGAATTGGTTGAAAATAAATGCTACACTTATTTTTAAATTATCGCGCTCGTTATTCGGATCACCCATTCCGAATAGTGATACGATGTAATGGATAGCATTGAAGACCGGTGTTGAAGACCGGGTATTCGTGAAAAAGATAGGATGACCTATCGATTGTCTCTGCACCGTTAGCTACGGTATGGAGATTTCCTTTGTGATGGGAAATTCAATCGGGATTGTGAATACCCGGATTGCAAGGGCTTCTGTGGAAGTGCCTTCGGTTCTGTTCGAACCCGGAACAGACTGTATGGTTATGTGTCTGACATTACATTTTGAGATATAAAGAAGATTTCTTTCAAATACATCTCTGTTGGTGGCGGAGAATTTATTCTCTTAGCTTAACACCCTTCTTTGAGACGTACGAGCTCAGAGGATTTGTAGTTGAAGGTTATCAGCGATATACTCCCAATTTGGTAATGTGGCATGCTGAGTGTTGTTGTGTGATGATTATTTATTGATCATTTGTTGATCAAAGCGTGGCTTTGTGAAAAAGCGTAGCTTTGTGGACGAGACTTCGTCAGACCTCACACCCCGGAAATGGTCGAAACAGGAATATGCGGCAAGGTTATGAGGGTCGCTCCCTTTAGCGTATGTCATTTCCTTTTGGAAAAGGGTGGTGTCAGGTATGGAGCACTGTTGCTTAACCTATGTGGTTGCTCCAATCTCATTTTTCTGTGCGGTTGTTGCTTGGTGATAGAGGGCCCTCGGATAAATGTCCCAAAGGACCGGGGAGTGGCATACTCGAGTAGTACTTACCTAGTTACAAAGGTAACCCGACCTTGTGTTGGCAGAGATCCGGTTAGGTTCTCGGGATGTCCCGCCAGAGGCGATCCCATGTGGCAGTACGAAGTTCCTTAGCCTGACCATTTGTTGGAAAATCCGAAGAAACAATACGAGCCTTGTACGGTTTTAGTTGTATTACCTGCCATTCACTTATGGTGGCGCCCCACTGTTTGGATGGTAGCTATAGTAGGCATAGTTCGAAATGTCTATGCTGGCTAAGATTTATATTCTATTTTCGAAATGCTTTCATCACTATGCACTAATAATAATATCAAAAAAATGATTTGTTTTGCGTAGTAAGCATCTTTGACTATCATAAGGAGAAATCTACTCCAATTCTGCGTTTGCATTGTGTGTGTGCGGGGAGGCCTTACGGTAGTTTCATTTTCCAAAAGCATTGCGGATATTTTTCACTTCCCTTGTTGTTGTTGTTTTAAAAGATAAATAACTGTTTTGAGTTCTCACATCAGTCCCATGACTGACCTAGAGTTTATTGTTCTTTTCCTAAACTCTGGATGGCCATAATTTTCCACACGGGCAGTCTAGAGTTAGGTTATCAGGTCATTCTGCATTTAGAAGTGCTATGGAGCTCAGGTGTCGAGTTGGATGGCGAGACGTATTACTTGTATATGATATATTCTTTCCGCTGTAAATTCACCTATAAGGATACGTTGTATAGCTGTCCATTCTTGTATTGTGTTGCATATTGACTCTGATAATGTAATGGAATGTAATGTAATGTAATAACTGAGATAGTTCTTTTGCTTTAACGATTATTCATTTATCTATTATATGTTGTTCCGCTGCGATATGTGAGATTCTGATATTGTTTCTGTTCTGTTTTCTTACTTTTTCTATCTTTTTCTTCTACCTCTTCCTTTTACTCCTAACAATTCGGTTTTCCGGCATTCGATTATGCAGCATTTGATACAGTGGACGTAAGAATGCCGACCTTCGGATCCCGAAAAAATCGATTCGTTACATGGAATATCACGCAAACTGAGTACATTGAACCCACAACTTATTTTGCACAGTGGACTGCTGAGCAAAAGACTACTGCACAAAACAATACCAAAGCCATGAACATTGTATTCTGTTCACTTGATAGGAATGAGTTTAATAGAGTGTCTGTCTGTAATTCTGCATATGAGATTTGAAAAACTTTGCAAGTTACTCATGAAGGAACAAGTAAAGTTAAACATACCAAAATATCTATCTTGACCATTCAGTTTCAATTATCCAAGATGAATCCAAATGATTCCATTTCAAACATGTATAGTAGGTTTCAAGACATTGTGAACTCACTAATTGCATTAGAAAAGAACTTTTCCGAAGAAGATCTAGTTAGAAAAATTATGAATTCACTCACTCTGAAATGGGATCAGAAGACTCTAGCAATTGAAGAGGCTAATGGTATTAGTACTCTAAAAATTGAAGAATTGATTGGGAATTTGATGTCGTTTGAAGTACTAATGCAAGGAAAAAGAGATAGCAAGGCCTCAGAAAAGAAGTCAATAGCGTTCAATGCAATAACAGATGGTTCAAACTCAAATAGTGACGACGATGAAGAAATAGCATTGATGACAAGGAATTTTAAAAAGTTTCTGAAATACATAAAGATGAGCAATTATAAGAGAAATGGTCACAAGAATTCGAAAAATAATAATAAAACTCAGCACAACGGCAGATGCTACAATTGTTATGAGCCAGGCCATTTAAAAAGAGATTGTCCGCATCCATATAAACAAAAAAATTCTCCAAGTAATGATTCGTCAAAGAAAAGAAAGAGAGCATATACTGCTATACTGGATGATTCAGACTCATCCTCTAGTGATGAAGATCAAGAGACGGAAAATTCAAACATGTGTTTTACAGTTATTCACGAATCTGATGATCTCGAAAATATGGATCTAAAAATAGGTACGCACTTAAATTATATTGATTAAAATTGTTTGTTTGAATGTTTGACTATTTGCATGTTTTGAAATTGCTTGTTATTTGAATTTTAAATTTTGATTTTCAAAATAATATTATTTCAATAATATTTTAATATTAAAATATTAATATTAAAGTGTTATTATATTTAATATTATTTCAGATAAGATATAAGTTAGATTGTAAGATATATATATATATATATATATATATATATATTAAATAAAATAAGAAAAATAAGTCACATGATTTAAGGGACCCATGTCGACATGACCCTACCCCTCATGTCGACATCCCTCTAGAAATTTGAAATTCCAATTTGAATTCGAAACTTTGAATTTCCCTCCCACCTTTCCATCAACTCCAAAGCTCTAAAAATGTGTCTCTTGACCAAAGAACATGGCTCTTAGATATGTATTTATCTTCTTAACTTTTCTTATCTTTTCACTTTCATTTCAAAATTCAAACTCTCTTTCAAACTCTCAAGCTCTCTATTTTCTTCACAAATGGCTTTCTAAAGCACTCCATCCGCTATTAGAGTGTCCAAGCCCACCAAAGAGTTCTTCTACAATGATTCGGAAGCTATCAAGGCTTACATAAGCTATGTAAAAGGTCCATACAGAATTTTTTTCCATCTTTAATGATTTTTCTTCCTATGAAATCAATGTTAATTCTTTGCTTAATTGATGATTCTCAAAATGGTTTTGTTTGTTATTCGAATCTTGTCAAAATGTTTTATGCAAATTTGAATCGTGCTTTTTATGAGGGAAATGAAGGGGAAGTTTGTAGTAGCGTTAGAGGAACACGTATTGTTTATTGAGACTTGGATAACATTCTTGGTTGTAAGTATACGTGAATGGATCTTTCGGATTTTCAAATTGATGAACATGATCGTGAGACATTTCATCACATTTTTGAAGGAGATGATAACTTTCAGTTTATAAACCCGAAATATCCATCCTAAAGCTAGAATTGTAAACCTTCTTTTGCAACACACCATAACTCCGAGATCGAGAAATTTCAATCACCCTACTTTAAAAGTTTGTAAGGCTCTTTTCTCTATTTTTGGGCACTATGACATTAATTGGACGCAAGTGATTTTGGATGAAATTCGTCCCAAATTTTTTACTTTAGATGAAAACACTTTATATCATAGGATTTATCTCACTCGAATTTTTAACTACTTTAGTGTTGATTATAAGAGGGAGGAGTTCGTTTCTAGAAAAGTGTTTAACCATGCTAACACATCTCTCTCATGAAAATTCCATTCGTGTTTCAACCATATGAAACACTTATCGAAAAGGATAAGAGATTGGCTCATTAAGAGATGAAAGAAGAGGAGGATGAGGAGGAAGAAGGAGAGGAGATGGAAATTGAAAAAGAAGAAGAGGAGGAGGAAGAGACTTCATTGGAAAGCATCGAATACCCTATCACTCCTAACAATACATCCAACAAAACGCTTCTCAAAAACCAAAAGATTATCATAGAAAATCAACGGATTCTCAAAAGATCCAGTAGAAAAAAGTTGGACAAGATTTCGACCAAAATGAACAAGTTCTTTGGAAAGTGAGTTGCAAGCTTGGATTATCATCATCTTCATCATCCTCTAACTAATACTTATTTCATTTCATGTTGTATTACTTTGTATCTCTCTTTAGTTAATGTTATGTATCGTTTATGTAATGTTAACTAAATTTATCAATGAAAATATTTTATTTCCGTTTATTAGCTCTAAAATATCTCTAGAATGCTTGTTATTATATTATATCAGTATATATATAGACTTGTATATAATATAAATAAACAAAGCAAAATGCTAAAATTAACAGAAGCATGTCGATATCTCCCTATCCCCATGTCGACATGTAACGGCCAGAAAATGGTTTTTGTTTTGAAATTTAAATTGACATAACTACCTTGTGTTTTTTCATTTCAAACGACTTTCAAACTCTTTAAATACCCGTCTCTTCCAGAAAAATGCATACTTTCAATTCTCTTTATTTTCTATTAAATTTATTCATATTTTATCCAGAAATGGTCCCTCCTACTCATAATCCAAGTGAGAATCTTGAAGAAACTCTCAAATCCTTCAAGGACATACTTAGTTTTATCCTTCGTAATCAATGTCACTTAGAAATAAGCCAAATGCAGATGATAAAAGAAGAAGAAAGGAATTTCGATGGGTGATCTTAGCCCTCAACAAAGAAGAATTTGAAGCAATTCCAAAAGGAACTCTGAACAAAGATAATGAAGAATGGGATGCTACAAAGGCATATCCTATCTTCAGTGAAGAAGGATGGGTTCAAGTTCCAATAAATGTTTGATTCGACATATGTGTTTTGATTTACTTTGATTTGGTTTGAATTCTTTGGTTCAATTTGATTTGATTTGGTATGGTTCGGATTGATTTGAATATGGTGTGTAATACATCATTGAATATGGTGTAGTTTGATAAGAACATGATGTATATATTAATTGATTATGTTTGAAATTTTCGTATCTCTCACATTTACCTTACTATATTTTATTCTTATTATTATCTGTCTCATTTATATTCTACTATACTTTGTAGTTATCCTATACATTTCTATAGTACAAGGTTTGGGGGAGGGGAGGGTTATGTAGTTTAGGATTAGTTTTTGTTAATGACAAAGGGAGAGAAGTATAAAATAGGTTAGTTAGGCTTAGATTAAGGGAGAGTTAGTCGATTAAGTGGGAGTTGTTGGAATAAGGGGGGAGTCAAAGTAGAATCAGAGTTTGGTGGAGTATATTTTATAAACATAGGTTGTCATCATCAAAAATTGGGAGATTGTTAGTTCCTGAGATGATGGTTTTGATGACAACAACTTTAGGACTTTTTACAAATTATAAATAACTAATATTCTTGCTTAGATATGTATGTATATGCAAGATATATATATATATATATATGCAGGTACTGAGAATGAAGACGGTATAGCATAAAGATTCAAGACTGGGTATAAAGATTCAAGATTAAAGAATTCAAGATTGAAGAAATCAAGACTGAAGACTCATGAGTATTAAGAGTTAAAGAGTTCAAGATTTCAAGGTAAGTAATAGAGTCTAGATTTATGTTAAAACTTCTTAATAGCACTAAAAAATTTATTCGGATTTTAATTGTGGAATGGAATCCACTTTCTCGCTTTAATAGTGGGATGGAACCCACTACCATATCTAGTGGGATGGAACCCACGACCTTCTCTGGTGGAATGGAATCCATGAAATTTTCAGAATGATTTATTTTTTCAAAACTATCTTTTTAAAGTCATCCTATCAATTTAAATATTTTAGCCTTAATTCAAAAACTATTTTTAATCATAATAATTTCAAAATCATCTCTTTTTTTTTAAACTATCTTTTGATTTTAATATTTTAGCTTTATTATATTTTAAAGAAATCTATACTTAGTTTTTAATATTACTTTTATATTATAGATTATATATTTTAAGATTACTTTCAAAACTCTTTTATAAGTTTAAACTATTTCAAAACGGTTTCAAAGTTTAGAAATTGTTTTGACAAGTTTTAGAATAGAAATCATTTTAAAGCAAAATCTATTTTCAAAAATAACATAGGCATGTCGACATCCCTCACACCCCATGTCGATATGGTAGCCGTAGAATTCAAATTTCAAATTTTCAAAAGAAGTGTCTATTCGTCGTAACCATTCACGAATGGACATGACCGCTGTTCTCCTATAAATACTAGTTGTTTTCAACAAATTTAAGTTAGTTTTTTCATCTCTTCTCTCCTTCTTCTCCACTCAAATATTCTTTTATATTTCAAATGCTTTAACAAAACTCTGTCGAAATTCTAAGTGAATCAAACTCGATCATCTCTAGTTTGATTCTCTGCCACCCTCTCTTAAAGATCTCAGTTCTATTCGGAGTTATAGGATCATTTGTAATCAAAGAAGTGTATCGAGTCTCTCTTTATCAAAGTGGGATTGGAAACGGTGTGATTGTGGCTCGTAAATCAACTAGGTGTGATTGTAGCCTGTAAATGAATTAGGTGATCTTGTAGCCTAGTTAAATCAAGAGAGTTTGCCTTGGACTCGAAGATAGAAGGGTGTATCTTATGGCCTTAAAATCGAGGTTGTAATATCGACATTATATTTAAAAAGAAATCTGCACAAGAAATTGTGTAGGACCGGATGTAGGTAACTCCGAATCACTGTAAAATTTCGGTGTGTTATTTCCTTTACTGCTTTCATTTACTATTTGCGTATGTGTCTGGTTCTGTGATTGTCTCTGTGTTTGTGAAATTGCATATGTTTGTGTTTAATTTGAAAAGATTCAAAAATTCCAGAAAACCCATTAAGCAATATCCACCTCCTTTAGTGTTAATCTAGCCTTAAGATCCCTAATCCTCATTTCCAACAGACACTCGCTTGTTACCTTTTCTCATTGTTAATGTTTGACACATCATTTACTTGTGGATGCTTGATAATTCTTACCGCGTTGTTGTGGTTCGATATCCCTTTGAGGTTCGGTATCTCTTCTCTCTCTATTTGGATGCCAACACCCCAATTGTTGTAAAGATTCGACATCATCTTCTATTTTAGACGTTTGACAACCTTTACGGTTGTTGAAGCTCGATACCTCCTCCGCGTTTTATGCTCAACAACCCTTATGATTATTGTGGCTCGACACCACCTTCTTTATATTGCATGCTCGATACCCATGTTGATTGATAGTATTAGAGGCTCGTTACCTTAGAAATTTAATATATCATCATAGAGTTTTTGGTTCGTCATATAGTCGTGCACTTATAGGCTTGGTACGTGCTTTTTGGTATATTTCCATATCTTTCCTGCAGACTTGATGACTTCCTTTTCTCTTGATAACTTGTCAAGCATATTTGGTGGTCGGAAAATGTATGGATAACAGATTTTAGAACTTTTTGATCAGTTTTGAATAGATTTTGCTTTAGGTTTGAACTCTTTTTGCAAACATAAATTGCCAAACATTCTCATCACTTACAGAAGCAACCATTTGTTGCAAATAAACACACTCTTAGCCAATTAAGAACAACAAAACAAATATTAAGCTTGATATTCTTTTTCAAAACGTTTTTTAAAAGAAAAAGTAAATGTTTTAAACCATCTTTTGATAGTAAAAGTAATATTTTATTCAGGAAAAGCATTTATTTTGATGTCTCAAGGGTTTGTATCCATGAACTCTCACTACAACAAAACAAGCATATTACAACTTTTACTTTACAACTAGCATAAACTGGCAGTTGTAATATATTATTTTTAACAACTATTTATTTTCAACAGTTGTAATAAATGTACTTTTAACAACTTTATTTGTACAACAGTTGTAACATATGTCTATAACAACTGTTTTTTTGTGCCCATGGTAAATGTTTAAATATAACAACTGTTTGTGCTAGATGTCTTTTCCAAAGATAAAACATCACTTTGCAGCTTCACAAAAATTTCAAGTTCCCTCCCTACATTTCATTGGCCGCTTAATTTATTAAATAAGTAAACTAAAACTCACCGTCAAAATTTCCTAAACCTAAACCCTAACCCGCATCATTGTGCTAGCTGCCTTGCCATTCACGAAGCTAAACTCGCTCGCCGCCGTTTCGCTCGCCGCCGTTTCGATCGCCGCCGTTTCGGTCGCCGCCATTACCATCGACAGACAAAGCTAAATCGCTCGCTGTCGTTGCCACTGACGAAACCCACAAACCCTAACCAGCTACTCTCCGCCAAACCACGCTCTACTTTGCAAATGCTAACCCTAACCCTAACCCTCTTGCAAACACTAACCCGCAACTCTCCGCCATATGCTTTGCTCACAATTGCAGCTGATGTAGGTATTGTATCTTGCTTCGTATTTTTTATTATCATTTTTATAACTATTTATTAGTATGCCAATTTTATAAATCAAATGATATTATGTGCTAGAAACACAATACAGTGAATTTATTGTTAGGTTATTCTGAGCGAACAATTGGGACACTATGTAACAAAATTGATGCGTTTAACAAATATGTATCTGATTAAAGAAGTTCGATGAATTGCTCAGTTTATTCACTCCATAAATACTTGAGTGATGAAATATAATCTGCGCATTTTTTGGGAGTAAGAGATGCTTGAGAAATGGAAGAAATGTTGCGAGTTTTAAGAAGAGTATGTGTCTAAATTTATGTGGAAATTTAATGCTACTAGACAGAAAATATTGCATTTCATATTACACATCAGTTACGTTATTATTACGAAAGTGCCATCGCTTTATTTTACTTTTCATTGTTTTTGGTCGGTTACTCATTTTCAGGTTAACAAAAGCAATTTTTTTTTTACAGAAGATAAGATATGAACTAGAGATAAAACGTCGTAATTATAATCTAAGCCATGGCACGAAAGTGTATTTTCATGTTGTTACCCCTTTTGAACTTTAGATGATTCATTTCATACCGATGAATTGTTGGCGTCGACAAAAAAGATTAAGAAGATAACTAGGATACTAGTTGCAATCGGTTTAATATTTTAAAGCGATAAGTTGACAAAGTTGGGTTAAGGATGCAATGCTGGGGTTTACATGAACTTATCTAAACAAAACATGAAATGAAATATCATCCATTATAGATCAGTAGAAATGTACAAGTATGAAGAAAGATTTTAACTAACTTGCATGTTGAGTCTCGTTTGTGTTCTGTCTCTAGTTTATCCATTTGAGTTCAATTAAATAAAAAGCAGCGGATATGTGTCCTAGAGTTACAAGAGGAAAATGGTTCATGTTCCAAGTGACAGAGAAATGGTTACTGAACTTATTGTAGTATTGAGTATTGCTCCCAAAAGACTAAATCAAAACCCCTACTAGCTTATATGACTATATCAAATTCCATTTGAGGAAGCTCTAATCCTTTAGGAACTAGTATACAAATGATTGAACCTCTAAGAAACTATTGCACTTCGATGTGTGTATGGATGACCTCCGTGTCATTGTATATTAATTCTTAGATAGTAGAATTGTTGTATTTTATGTTGACTTACCAAATGTTCTTACCAACCTATTTACTAGTGTGGCTTATATTCACACTCAAGTGTCACTTGCTTAGGTTCATAGCTTATATTCACACTATAGTGTATTATACAACGAAGGTACAGAATATAGGAATGATGTGGATTTGGCACAAAATAGCTACAACTTAGATTAGAGACCAAAATAGCATTTGAACATTTATTTAAACCAGCAAGTGAATATTAGTGTTTAAAATGCTCGCCTCAAGTAGGTCTCAAGACATATGCCTCATTTCGGAAGCACAAAAAAAAGTACCATCTACGGCTTGGCCTTTTAAAACTTTAGTGAATATACATTAGGCGAAAAGTACAACTATCAAAATAGAGAGTAACGACATCCATAATGTAGATATTCCCTTAAAGGTTAGTTATGAGTAAGATTAAAGATAAATTCACATTCGATAAGTCAATACGCGTGTTAAGTTCATGAGTTAAGTTACATGTTGAAATGCTAAGGCGGCATTTAAAAAATGGTTGCAAAGAGAGAAATCAAATATGAACAAAGGCTAACACGTTTATGTATTAGTTTGATTTATAATTCCTATGTTTTACCCTAAGAAAAGAGTCATTATCTCATTTTGCTAAACTTAGCTAGCGCATTAACCATTTCAGATGATCCTCTAATGGTATGAAATTTTGTAGATCGAATTTTGTTTGTTTTTTTCCTCTCTGCTGCTATTAACAACAGCATTTTTTTCTTTTTTTTCTTCTGTTGATGCTAACAAAAGCAGCCCCGCTGTAGTAGTTTTTTTACCATGGTTGTTTTACAACTTTGTCGATTCATTCATATACCTATTATAGCAAATGTATTGATTTTGGATTGCAATATTAACCTCGTTTGAATGACAACATAAATGACATTTAGTATCTTATGTCCAAAACAACTGTTATATATTTCTAGACTTAAGTCAAGTTATTTTTTCCAATGAATTCGATTGATTTCTAGCCTATCTTAACTGCTGTAAAAAAAATTACTGCATAAGTATAACTAAAATGAATACACACACAACTTTATGTTGTCTTAGTGGTACTTGTTAGGTTTAGATGATAACATGGCATTAATGAATTGAAATTTTTTAATGTCTTCTCTTTTTTTTACAATACTTTTGATCATTGTATTCATGATCTGAAATTATTTCGAGATTATTTTTATTTTTTTATTTCATTATGTACTGTACAAACATCCCTTTTTTGTACTTGTATCTTTTAGCCAATATGAATTTCTACTATTACTCATTGCACACATGTAGAATTTCCTGCCATAAATAGTTACTAGTATGCTGCAACCACCAAGTATCCAAAACAACCTATATTATATTATTATTATTATTACTACTACTACATATCAATTCCTATTCAAATATTTGTATAACATGCCTTTTTTTCAAGCAACCTTTTTTTTTTATCAAAATAACAATATGGTACTTCCTTTTCAAAAATATAGCTCATAATACTTTTTTTTCAATTATTATTCAGCTTTCCCTAAAATACACTGAACTTGTGCCATTTATTCATGTCTGTTATTTTTATTGTGGAGTGTTATTTCCTTTGGGCAATGTCATATTCCTTGTGTTGGGTATTTCTTCACGATGCATCTGTAATATTTGACGACAATGTACTGTTATGCTATGACCACGTCCTGATACCACCTATTAACTACAAAATAAGTACGCTTCTCCACGTTTTCTGTGCTTCCCAAAACCATTGTATTATACGTATTATGTGGCCCACACAGGTAGGCAACTTCCTATTATGCATATGATACAAGTGGTGATTATATCATAGTAGGTGCAAATTTTATATCTAAGCTTGCTATATTTTAGTGATATCTTGTCCTTTTTGTTTATAATTGCACGGCGATAATTTGTTCGAAGTGCTTATCATAGTGTTGTTTCGATGTATAAACAACTGATATTAATTTTTTCTCTGTTGTATATAAATATTTCACGTCAACTCATGCTTGTACTTAAATCATGATGTTTTTTTCTCTATGACCAATGCTTGAATTCAGTGTTATTTTACAGCACAAGCCGTTGCTGGAAAGTAAAGTCCTGAAATCAGCCATGATTACAATGTCGTGTGATTCAGCTGGCAAATAATGTGAAGTCCTTTAAAGTAATGGATGAAGGAATAATTGGTCCCTGTAAGCAGTCTTTTTCACAAGTTTCACTTCTTCAGGTTTGACGTACCAATGTATGTTGAAGCAGCAAATAAAATGTTATGGCACTTGAAAGTAACTTTTGAACGATTTATTCGATTTTGACAATTTTACCAATTCTGGAAAGCTAAGAACCTAAGCAACAACTTTTGTTTTAAATTTTACGGAAGATTTTGTCGTTTTCTAGACGTAAAATGTAGTTTTTTAGAGTAGACCTGCTCTTGTAGACTCATCTCAGAGTTGATAATCTCTAGAAAAACACAAACAACTAGAGTTTTACTTGATATTTTAACAATCCGGAAGTTGTTTCGGAATGCTAACGCATTATGTAAGAATTTATTTCTAGAAACCATAACTTGTCTATTGTTGGAGGCAGTGGATACCAAAAACAGACATAATAAAAGAAGAACGGGACAATTAAAATGCCCTTATTTAATAATTTTTTATTTACTCGAGTTTTTGACAGAAGCATACCAAAACAATTTTATATCATATCGTACATGGTTTTTTCAAATATGTTTTTGATATTATACATAGTCGTTACATATCAAAACAATCTTATAATTAGCATGATGTTCTAATTCTTTACATATTATGATTTTTTTCAAGGTTGATCACTTAGTCAAAGAAGCTTGAACTTGTTGCATCCATGAGCAAAAATGAGCAACATCAAGAAGATGTAATTATTCTATTATGTTCTTTTGTTTGTGGATTGCATAACCCCGTGTATGAAAAAAATACACTATAAAGTAATGGATACCCATAGAAAATAGCAAGCTGATCATCTCTTTTTTGCAGATACGTTACAATTCTTGCTTGGTTAGAAAATTTTTGATTGTTGAACAAGAAGAAAATGTGAAAATAAAACTGCAAAATTTAAAATCATATAAAAAGGAAATATCTTTTACAAAATTATTTAACTGATCCTTGACTGATATAGAGTGATTGATATATATGATAATCATTTTAAGATAAAAATATATAAAAGGTACAACTACAATATATAAAGTGCCAAATATATGATAAACTCGATGTTTCTTTCAGATTAAAGAAAACCATGTGATGTCCAAAATCTCTACTATTAGTGCCATATGCATGTGTAATCTACACCGAGACATTTAAGGACACTCTAAACACACTAGTGAATCAATGTAAATGAAGATAAAAATGCTACAACATAAGCTTTACATCTTCATTGAATCGAGGAGCTTTGATATAAGACTCCAAAAAATATATTTAAAACTGCAATTTGCCAAACAAACTGCCTATGGCCATAGCCTTCTACCTAAATTGCTAATGCTATGTTATGCCATGTCGACGACATGTAGGTGGTACATAGGAAATTGCTAAACCCTTCCTAAATTGTTGTTTTTTGGTCGAACCTTTTTAATATTATTTTCCTATGATTTATGGTATTTATGGAAAAACCCCTATTGGTGTAAAAATTAAAATGACTTTTTTATTACTATAAGGAATAGTTATTGCTCACTATGTATCCTGCCGTAGACATCATCGGCAACCAGAATGTAATATGCATTGATATGACATTAAGTCATTTTGAGTAGCTAATCTGGCCTGTAAGCATAAGAAACCTAAACTGTAGCTTATCTGACCTGCAAGCATTGATATGTTATATGCATTACTATGTATTCTGTCATAGGCATCACCTGTAAGCAGAATGAAATACACAAATCCTAGCCTTACTGCATGCACGAGAAACCAAAACTATAGCTAATGCTTTGGGAAATATCATTTTGATATTTATGATAACAAATAAGAATATTCTTAATAATATCATTTTGATAAACACTCTGTTCTGATATCATATAAAGTTAACAATATCATTTTGATATTTTTAAGTGACACACTACATGCATAAAGAAAGGTAAGAATGTTATTATATTGTTTACAGCTTAACAATATTTTTCATGATATAATTCGATGCCCAATTTGAGCAACGACAAACTGTTTGAATACAGGTTGATTACCTTATTATGTCAACTGCTAGTTCGAAAGACAACTTGTTCTTTTGCTAATCTAATGGAATTTAATTTATTATTTAGCTAAAATCTTATGCCATCGAATGAATATATAAAAACAAAAGAGCACACCATATTATATACATTTAAATATAATATAATATTTATCATACAATAATGAGTTTGAAAACAAACACTTTTGATTAATTAGTATGACAGGCGAACTTCTTCAGACTTAGGACAAAAAATTATTGAACTTTATTCAATGTAAAAGGATTAGTATTAGATATGATTATACTCTACAAATTAAAAAAAATTAAACACTGCATACCTATTTATTTTTGTGCGCCATAGTAAAAATAGTTTCCAAGAGGCCTAAAAAGTAGTAGATCGAATGAAATTAAAAGTAATAAATGATTTATGAAATTTACCCCAAGTTAAAGTAAAAAATAGTTGCAATTTTTTTTGTAGAATGCTATGAATTGTTCAAGTTTTTTTTTTATTAGAAATGAAAACAAGACTTAACATATAATACAGATGTTAACAAGAAACATGAAACTAAACTGTACCCTTCATTTTAGTGAAACTATATCACTTAACAATATCATATGAAGCACATGAAAAGTTAAGAAGCTCATATGGTCCGAAAGTATCTGAAAGTGTAATATCCCATCCACTTAACTTTTGTTCAAGTCTTAAAATTTCACTCACATTAAATAGACTTCTATTACATGGATACAATTTCAACATGCTATGCCTTGGACCTCCCTCCCATATTTATGAAACAACAAATAATTGATCCATGTACAAATTTAGTAGTGATGTCATTTTAGTTTTAAAGTAATCAATGTATAGTAGAAAATCAGATTTTATTGGACTTTTTAACTGCAGGCCTACTTCAATAGGAATAGAGCATAAGCAAGGCATTGGAGAAATTGGATTTTATTTATATGTTCTGCTCGTAGGGCATGATGAACAAGGTATTCTTCTCCTTTTTGTAATCAATGAAGCTGGTATATTTATTTTATGATGACAAAATTTGATGACCAATGAAATTTTTGCCTTGTTTCATAATGGGTTGCAAAATAACCTGAATGTAATATTGATAAATTAGGAAGAGATTATATAAAGTTCTTAATATTAAAGATGATATTCTGGTTACAGGTCAGATAAGCTAAAAGCTTATGCCATAGAACTATATTATATTTATTATTTATATTAATCGAAAGTGTAAGTCTTTTAAGAGAAATCTGTATATTATATTTGTTTTTATATAATTTGAAAAGTGAGTAAAAGCCTTTTCATTTTCAATTTCCCCTGCTTATTATCCTTGTACCAACCCGTCAAAAGATCCCTTTCTTTTAGTGTTCAAGTTATTTTCCTTTGTTAGCCTTTATGAGAAACTTCTAATTATTTTCCATATACTAATGCTATATTTGTTTAGACAATTTCAGAGCTCGAAGTAAGCAAAGAAAAGAGTGACGAAGCAGTTCGGACGACTCAAAGAATTTATCTCTTTTGATTAGTACGTATTTGTACTCTTATAGACATTTGTTATGGATTTAGTTATGTTTCGTAACGGAGTTATGAATACACAAATGGTGTAAACTTGAATTGTTATTTATTTTTGAACTTGAATGGTCTGTGTTGTTTCAAATTATGTGAATGATTATGGTTATTATTAGTGAAATATTATAATATCATGAAATTTGTGGTTAATAGTGGTCATGAAAAAATGAATTAGAACCATTTGTAGAGGTTGTAAAAAGATTTGTTGCAACAGCCGCCGTTAGTTGTAGTAGAGTCCAAAGCGATTGTAGTAGACCATTTTACAACATTAAGGAGCAATTGTAAATAAGACTTTACAACTGTCAGGAGTAGTTGTGAATGTAACTTATAACAACACCCACAAACAGTTGCGATAAATTTTACCACAACAGCTAGCAGCAGTTGTAAAAACTTCATTTACAACTGCTTTAAATACTTGTGAAAAAGTATTTTACAACGGCTGGAAGCAGTTGTAAAAAAAATCTTTTACAACTGCCAACAACCATTGTAAAAACATCTGGTTCTAGCACGACTGCGGATATAACGTGTTAACGCTTAAATTTGAACGCTAACACCCCGGTGTGTGAAGTGTAGTTGTGAAAGCACCACCCGATAGATCGGGAAAGAATTACAAGCAAGTAATAACGGAAAAGCAGTAAACAACAGCAATTTTATAGTGGTTCGGCTTATGGGTACAGCCTACGTCCACTTTAAGTACTTTTATTGATGATCTCGTTACAAGTTGATACAATTCTTCCCAAGTACAATTCACTTTGAACTACAAGAAACTTAGAACAAGTATTTTAAACTTCAATGGAGATGAGAGTCTTCGAATCCATGTAGGATGTACGTGATCTCTTGTTGAAGTTGTTTGTAGCGTTCTTAGTGTCTCGAGAGCTTCAAGTGTTGAATTGGTTTGGAATGCAGCAGAGTATCAGCGCTTGAAGAGAATGAGCCAAAAGTCCTCTTCATGTTGAATGTGGCCTTATATTTATAGGCAAACTGTTTAGGCTGAAATTGCTAAGTCATGAGTCGTGACCGACTCATGATGAGTCGTGACCGACTCATGATGAGTCGTGAGTCGTCTGCGAGTCACCTCTTTGCAGCATGATTTTGAACTTGCCTCTGAGCCTTGTGTCGTGCGTCGACCTATCTTTTGAGCCGTAGGCTTTCCTGAGTCGTGCCATCCTTAACCCATCGAATCTCCTTAAGTCGTAGCGGCCTCTTGAGTCGTTCATCTCTTGAGTTGTAACGACCCTAGATTTTAATTTAATTTAAATTGATAATTAAATGAAATTTTGAATAAAAATTTATAAAATTAATTATAAATGGAAGCGAGTTTCCCCGAGTTCAAGTATATTCTATATAAATCATTTAAATTTTTAAATATTATATATATATGTATATATGTGAATATATATCTGTATATGTATATTTGGATATATATGAGTCGATTTGAAATTATAAAATCTTGAGTGTATATATATATATATATTTTGATTTGAATTTAAATCTTAGATGCATGATTTAATAAATATTTGGGTTATAAAATAAGTTAAGAAAAATATATATATATAGTAACTCATAAATAAATTTTAACAACATGTTAAAACAGAAGTTATTCATACTATAAAGTAATAAAACACAAACATAAACAAAACAAAATATCTTTTAAAATATAAACTGTTGAAATAAATATATAGAAAGATACAAAACAATTTGTATGTAAGATAAAATAAATACTCAGAATAAAAATAGAAGTTCACTTATTTTGTAAAGTAATAATAATTTTAAGTTATGAATAAAAATAAGAACATTGATATATAAAACAATAACAATGCATGTAAACAAAATAAGAAACAAATGTACTTACCAAGTTAAAATAAATGATTAAAAATTTAACATAGAAACATATTTATTAAAGTATAAGATAAGGAAAGTAAGTATCCATAGTAAACTAAAAATAAAATAAATACAAGTATGCAAGACAAGAAAATATAAAAACAATAACAAGGCAAGAATAAAACAAGAAAGAAAGACAGTAAAAATACTGAAGTATGCAATACAAATAAAACATAAACAAAGAATGCAAGAGTAGGCAAGCATAAACAAACTGTACAAGCTTATAAAACAAATATAAAAAAAAAAAATTTAAACAAATACAAATACAAACTTGGTAATGCAAATAAACATTCAAAGTGAAGAAATACAATACAAAGTAACTAAATAATAAATGTGTAGCCTGTAAGTAGCATTCAAACATAAGTCAAAGCAAGCAAATTTAACAAAGTAAAACAAATATAAATAAAGTAAGTAAGGCTGAAGTAAAGAAGTACAAATAAAATCTTCTCAGCTCAAATATACACTTCAGCCATACTTATTTATAAAGCAAAGTAGAAGAAAGTATGTAGGCAGGTAAGAAGTAAGAGAAAAAGAAAAAGAAAAAAAAAATGCAAGAATAAATAAAAATAATAACAACAAGTATATGCAGCCCAAAATGCAGGAAATGAAAAGAACATAGACAAAGTAAAAAGGTACATACATGAACAAACAATATATCTTTGAACAAACAATTCAAATATAATGCCTGTAAACAAAAGAAAATGCAAAGCAAGAGGCAATATTATAAGCATAAAAGAGGATAAGTTTGAAAGTATAAAGGACTTAAGTCATTAATGCAAAGATGTCCTTGGTACACACCACATTACCTATCAGCCACCACGAATCTCTCAACTGAGATTTGCATAATGAGCAAGCAATAAAAAAATCTGGTCAGATGGATTGTACAATATAAGATAACAATCCCCTGTACACTTTCTTTTATAATATCATCCTTGTTTCATTAATTCGATATTCAAAAGCTAAGAAAACTGAAAACAAAGCTATGTAAATCTGTAATCATATCTTCATCAAACCTGGAAACAAAATTGAGTTGCAAATGAAAATCCAAAGCCTGAGAATTCAGCCTGTAAGCAAAGCAAAACCTCTCCTCTGTTTAATTCTTCTGAGACAAGTGAGTACCATTTCTTTTTTTTTAAAAATAGTTATACCTCTGATGTTACTTAAAATGTTGTGATGGAAGTTTGCTTTGAAGTATGGTTTGAGTATGGATATGAATCTGATAAAGTTATGCATTTATAAAAAAGGCTGTATGAATACAAATATACTCCTCTGTCTTCTTGTTTCAGAGCACCCCTCTTGATCAAACTAATATCTAAACATTCGATTGTTGTTAGGCCTTGTTTCCAACAACAAATGTGTGAGTTTAGGTATAAATTCAAACTTAAAAATAGTTTCAAGAAGAATAAGAATATACAGTATAAAAAGAATGTGGTTTTTACAGAGAAAGTTCAAATTTTGAATAAATTCGAATGTCACGATTTAATGATTCAATTACATAATATGAACTGGCATTAGAAGATAGGATTTTTAAAGCAAGTTTGATGATTTTTAGTTATGTGTTCAAGGTGCGGTTTATAAAGGAACCAAAATTGCTTTTTCATGAATTTCTGTTGATTTAACGAATTATAGATGTTGAAATTTGAGGTGAAGTTAGCTTGTTGATTCATAAATACAGAGAAATTGTAAAAAAAATTATCTACTGCAAGACTTGAGGTGTCGAGGCGAGGTTAGGGTTTAAACTCGGAATTGATGGGGTCTGGAAACAAGGTGTTTTCGCCACGGCTGGTTGATCGAGTGCGATGTGAATCAGAGAAAACGTAGGGGTCGCGGTGATGAGTAGATGGCCGGAGTTGTACGAACTCTGGTGGACAGGACAGTGGGGGCGAACCGATTTACTGGAGGTTGTTTTGGGGTTCCAATCCCTGGGGTAGCTCGATTTCGTTTGTAGGCTTTTGAGTGTCGATTGATGATTGATGTTGGTTGCTGCATCGTTGAGTGATGCGTTGGGGTTCATGGCGATGGTCGGAGCTGTTGAAATCCTGTGTGCACGTGCACGCCATAGGCTCGTGTATCTGGGAAAGGATGTTGAGTTGTTTGGGGAAGAAGGAACACGGGTTTTTGCTGGATGAACTGCGTGTGTTGACTCGAAGTGTACTCGAGGTTATTGGGGGTAGGGCTCGGAGCAAAAGGAGGGGAGACTCGAAGTTAATGGTGGGCGTGGGTTTACTTTTGCATTGCTACAGGTGATGAAAACCTGTCAATGTTGGTGTGTTGGTAGAGTTTAAATTTTAGACTTAAACAAAGTAAAATTTAAAAGCAAGTTAAAAAAAAAAATGTTTAAATATATTCGTGAGTATTACTTAAATCATTAATATATACGAGTTTTACTTTGAAGTAAATAAAGATTCAATAAATAAATTGTAATTCATAAATTTTGAAGTCAATTTGAATGGAATAACTAATGTTGAATATTAATTAGTAATTAGAAGTTTAAAAGTAAAATAAAGTTTTAGATTTTGAATCGTTTAACAACCTTAAATGTTTAAATAGTTTGAATTTGAAAATTAAGTTTTAAATCGTAAATGAGTTTTAAGTGTTAAGGTATGTTTTTAGATATGTGAATTAAAAGGGGTTTTGAAAAAAATATATTAAAGATAATTTGAATCCTAATTTTGAAATCAAAGAAGTTTTAATATTTAAACTGTTTAAATTTGCTTAGTGATGATAATTTAAAACATTAGTTATAAAATGTTTTAAATTTGAATTAGTAAAGATAAGGTGATATGCACTCATTAAATTAGTTCAAGTGAATAATTGATTAATTTATTTAATCAAGAAATTAAAAATTGAGTTAAATTAATTAAGATGAATAAATTTGCAAGTAAGATTCATTAATTAATAAAGAGTTGTCTTTTAAACAAATGATAAAGGTTATTTAATCAAATAATTAAGATTTCTAAGTTACAGTTTAGAACTTAATTTATTAAATAATCAGTGATTAAATATATGATTTTAAAGGTTAATTAAATGATAATTAACAATAGTTAAATTGAGTTTAATTACTTAAGAATAGTAATTTAATAATTATGAATAGCTAATGAGAATCATTTACTTGAAATTTATTTGATAATAAATGTGAAAGGAATTATTCATAGAAATTTAATCTGATTTAAATTTATCAGATAATTTTATTGATCTTACCTATGGATATTTGGATTCTATTGGACGACTTGTTTGTTTGATATTCCTGTTATATGATGCTTTATGATTATCCTGATTTGTGGTGTGATCTATGATATAGTTTATTATTTGTGATATATATATCTGCGAATCTGTGTATAAAAGATAAGCGTTATAGTTATATCGCTTATCGAATATATTGTTGTATTTGAATCTATGATGATTGAAGTGATGTTGCACTATTGTGTTAAACCCCTGGACCACACCATACAAACAGAAATATGGATTTCACGAGGAAATCGATTAAGTCACAAATTTTGAAATAGTTTTAAATTTGAATTTTTAAAATTCAAATGTTTTGGAAATGGAATCGGAATAAAATGTGAAAAGCTTTTGGAATGGTATTTCAAAATAAAAATTTATTTTTAAATTACTTGATTAGCTTTTGGGATTTAAATAATTTGATTTAAATTTAAATTCAATACTTGAAATTTAATTCTATGATTTAAAATTAGGGATTAAAGATGTTATATTGGTTAAATAGGGATTAAACCACTTTTAAGTATTGTTTTTGGGAATTTGAATTTAACCCAAGGATTTCAACTCGTATAAATGAATCAGATTTCCAAAATGAAAACTGTTGTTTTCAAATGATAAACACCTTTAGATAAGAACTGAGATTCCAGTTAATTAGGGGAATTTCAAGATTGAATAGAGAAACGATTTTCCTAAAGTTATGAAAGAATTCTTTTTGAAAGCTTTGAATTAAATCTGTTTATTTTTAACAGATTTAAATTGATGGTTTAGTTAAATCAAAATTGAAATGAAATTGTTTTGAAGGCTATAAGTTAAATCTTTGATTTAAAGATTTAACGAGTTAATCAAATTGAAATGGAAATTGATTTGGAAAATCTGTGAATGAATCTTTTGTTTAAAAAGATTAAAAATGTGAAAATTGTTTAAACCATTAAAGGTTGTGAAAGTGAATCTTTTTGTTTAAAGATTGAAAATGGTAATTTGTTAAGCCATTTGAAGAAAAGTTTTGAATTATTAAGTTGTGACTTAATTGAAATCCCAATATCCAGATATTTTTAAAATATTTGCGCTCACTATTCGGGTTAACCGGGAAAGGACCATGGGGTCGTATAACCCATTCTGAATATGTGATACGTCGTTATGAATTGCATTTGAAGATCGGTGTTGAAGACCGGTATTTGCAAGAGCGATAGGATGAACTATCGATTGACTCTGCACCGAGTTGCTCCGGTATAGAGTTCTCCATATGTGATGGTGAATCCGATCAGGATTGTGAATATCCGGATTGCAAGGACTTCTTTGTAAGTGCCTTCGGTTCTGTTCGAGCCCGGAACAGACTTGTATGGATTGTATGTCTGACATTACAATTTGAGATATAAAGCCGATTTCTCTCAAATATATTTCTGTTGGTGGCGGAGAATTTATTCTTTGCTTAACACCCTTCTTTGAGACGTACGAGCTCAAAGGTTATATAGTTGAAGTTATCAGCAATATATCCCATTTTGGTAATGTGACATGCTGAGTGATGCTGAAATGATCATTGTGTTGATTATTTGTGATAGGATCATTTATTTGATCGTCTATCTTAGTGATCATTGTGTTGATCATTTGTTGACCCAAAGCATGGCTTTTGTATAAAGTATGTTTTTGTGGACGTGAATTCATCGAGCCTCACATCCCGGAAATGGTCAAAACAGGAAAGATGCGGCAAGGTTATTAGGGGTTGCTGTAGCTCCCCTTAGGGTATGTACATTTCCTTCTGGATAGAGGTTGTATCATGGTATGGAGCCCAGATATTTAACCTATGTGGTTACTACAAGTTTATTACTTTGTGGTTGTTGGTTATCGGGATCCCGTGAAAAAGGTCGTTTACGATCGGGGAATGGCGTGCTCGTGTCAGTAGTTACCCAGTTAGGGGTAACCCGGCCTTGTGTTGGCAGAGTTCCGGTTTGGTTCTCGGGGATGTCCATCCAGAGGCATTCTCAGTGGCAATGGGAAGTTCCTTGGCCTGACCATTTGTTGGAAATCCAAAGAAACAATACGTGACTTGTACGGTATTAGTTGTAGAACCTGCTATTCACTTATGGTGTCGCAACACTGTTTGGATAGTAGCTATAGTAGGCATAGTTCGAAATGTCTATGCTGGCTAAGATTTATATTCTACTTTCGAAATATTTTTTCTACACTATGCACTAGTAATAATATCAAATGTTATTTTAATGCGTATCAAGCATCTTTGACTATCATAAGGAGAAATCTCCTCCGATTCTGCGTTTGCATTGTGTGTGTGTGCGGGAGGCCTTATGGTAGTCTCATTTTTCAAAAGCATTTCGAAGTAACTTTAAAATTAGTTGTTGATTGTTTAAAGATAAACTGTTTTTGTTGCTCACACCAGTCCCACGACTGATCCGGAGTTTATTGTTTTCTTTCCTAAACTCTGGGTGCTCATTATTTTCTACACGAGCAGTCTAGAGTTGGGGTTTTTTCAGATAATTAGGTTTAGTAGATTATCTGGAGTTAGTTCAGTCTTTGGATCACACCAGTCTTGGTTATCTTGGTGCATCGCTATTGAGAGTTCGAGCTTCTGCTGGATTAGTTCTTGGAAATGGAGTTGCAGTTATTTCTAAAGTTCTTCCTTGAAGACTATCTTAGAGTTATTTGTTCCGCTGTTAAATGTTATCTATTTTCTTTCCGCTGCTATTTTATTGTATCATCTCTGATGTATATTGATATCTACTGGATCATCTGTTGTATCAGATATTGTATCAAAGCTGTATATCAATGTATTATTCTTTTATTCCGCTGTGTTATTTACTTAATGATTGTTATAAGCTCCGGCGAATCGAATTTGAACGGTCGAATCTATGGCATTCGAATACGATTTGAAGTATGGATGTCGATTTTCGAGCGGGCAAAATCCGAGTCGTTACATTTGGTATCAGAGCTAAGGGTTGAACTTTAGCTCAGGAGTGTAACACATTAAGTAACTCATTAGAGATAGGGTGAAGTAAATCCTAGAATGAGTAAGCCTTAAGATATCCGTTTGAATGCCTCAGTAAATTCTCTTACTATCCACTAATAGTAAGTATGAGTGCAAGAAGAGAACGAGATAGAGGACAGGGAAATACGACTATAATTAGTCAAAACTCTGTAACAACAGTGGAAATAACTTTCTCTATCAATTTTCTTTGATTCGTTTCCAAATTCTTTTGATTTTTTCGTACCAGCTACAAGAAGATGTTTCGGTGTGGTGATGGCTCTACGAATCGTTGTAGAAAATTCTTACTTCGTATCTTCATCGATTCTTATCAGTTTTTCGTTTTAAACTTTAATGAATTTGAAATTTAGAATTAAAATTTTGAATAAATTAGAAATTTTTAATTGAATTAAATTGATAAATAGAATATGAAGAATGATTAGAATTGTATCGATAAAATGATTTTGTTTAAAAACCAAAATTTGAAATTTTAATTATAATTTCCTGTATCTATTATTGATATTCTGATTTGGTGAGCCAATTGCAGAACTGATATCCAGTTTGATCTGAAAAGATATTTCTTTATCTTTCATCCATCTGTGTTGTTTTCGTGCCTGCAAATTTCGAGGACGAAATTCTTTTAAGGGGGGGAAGTTTGTAACGACCCTAGATTTTAATTTAATTTAAATTGATAATTAAATGAAATTTTGAATAAAAATTTATAAAATTAATTATAAATGGAAGCGAGTTTCCCCGAGTTCAAGTATATTCTATATAAATCATTTAAATTTTTAAATATTATATATATATGTATATATGTGAATATATATCTGTATATGTATATTTGGATATATATGAGTCGATTTGAAATTATAAAATCTTGAGTGTATATATATATATATATTTTGATTTGAATTTAAATCTTAGATGCATGATTTAATAAATATTTGGGTTATAAAATAAGTTAAGAAAAATATATATATATAGTAACTCATAAATAAATTTTAACAACATGTTAAAACAGAAGTTATTCATACTATAAAGTAATAAAACACAAACATAAACAAAACAAAATATCTTTTAAAATATAAACTGTTGAAATAAATATATAGAAAGATACAAAACAATTTGTATGTAAGATAAAATAAATACTCAGAATAAAAATAGAAGTTCACTTATTTTGTAAAGTAATAATAATTTTAAGTTATGAATAAAAATAAGAACATTGATATATAAAACAATAACAATGCATGTAAACAAAATAAGAAACAAATGTACTTACCAAGTTAAAATAAATGATTAAAAATTTAACATAGAAACATATTTATTAAAGTATAAGATAAGGAAAGTAAGTATCCATAGTAAACTAAAAATAAAATAAATACAAGTATGCAAGACAAGAAAATATAAAAACAATAACAAGGCAAGAATAAAACAAGAAAGAAAGACAGTAAAAATACTGAAGTATGCAATACAAATAAAACATAAACAAAGAATGCAAGAGTAGGCAAGCATAAACAAACTGTACAAGCTTATAAAACAAATATAAAAAAAAAAAATTTAAACAAATACAAATACAAACTTGGTAATGCAAATAAACATTCAAAGTGAAGAAATACAATACAAAGTAACTAAATAATAAATGTGTAGCCTGTAAGTAGCATTCAAACATAAGTCAAAGCAAGCAAATTTAACAAAGTAAAACAAATATAAATAAAGTAAGTAAGGCTGAAGTAAAGAAGTACAAATAAAATCTTCTCAGCTCAAATATACACTTCAGCCATACTTATTTATAAAGCAAAGTAGAAGAAAGTATGTAGGCAGGTAAGAAGTAAGAGAAAAAGAAAAAGAAAAAAAAAATGCAAGAATAAATAAAAATAATAACAACAAGTATATGCAGCCCAAAATGCAGGAAATGAAAAGAACATAGACAAAGTAAAAAGGTACATACATGAACAAACAATATATCTTTGAACAAACAATTCAAATATAATGCCTGTAAACAAAAGAAAATGCAAAGCAAGAGGCAATATTATAAGCATAAAAGAGGATAAGTTTGAAAGTATAAAGGACTTAAGTCATTAATGCAAAGATGTCCTTGGTACACACCACATTACCTATCAGCCACCACGAATCTCTCAACTGAGATTTGCATAATGAGCAAGCAATAAAAAAATCTGGTCAGATGGATTGTACAATATAAGATAACAATCCCCTGTACACTTTCTTTTATAATATCATCCTTGTTTCATTAATTCGATATTCAAAAGCTAAGAAAACTGAAAACAAAGCTATGTAAATCTGTAATCATATCTTCATCAAACCTGGAAACAAAATTGAGTTGCAAATGAAAATCCAAAGCCTGAGAATTCAGCCTGTAAGCAAAGCAAAACCTCTCCTCTGTTTAATTCTTCTGAGACAAGTGAGTACCATTTCTTTTTTTTTAAAAATAGTTATACCTCTGATGTTACTTAAAATGTTGTGATGGAAGTTTGCTTTGAAGTATGGTTTGAGTATGGATATGAATCTGATAAAGTTATGCATTTATAAAAAAGGCTGTATGAATACAAATATACTCCTCTGTCTTCTTGTTTCAGAGCACCCCTCTTGATCAAACTAATATCTAAACATTCGATTGTTGTTAGGCCTTGTTTCCAACAACAAATGTGTGAGTTTAGGTATAAATTCAAACTTAAAAATAGTTTCAAGAAGAATAAGAATATACAGTATAAAAAGAATGTGGTTTTTACAGAGAAAGTTCAAATTTTGAATAAATTCGAATGTCACGATTTAATGATTCAATTACATAATATGAACTGGCATTAGAAGATAGGATTTTTAAAGCAAGTTTGATGATTTTTAGTTATGTGTTCAAGGTGCGGTTTATAAAGGAACCAAAATTGCTTTTTCATGAATTTCTGTTGATTTAACGAATTATAGATGTTGAAATTTGAGGTGAAGTTAGCTTGTTGATTCATAAATACAGAGAAATTGTAAAAAAAATTATCTACTGCAAGACTTGAGGTGTCGAGGCGAGGTTAGGGTTTAAACTCGGAATTGATGGGGTCTGGAAACAAGGTGTTTTCGCCACGGCTGGTTGATCGAGTGCGATGTGAATCAGAGAAAACGTAGGGGTCGCGGTGATGAGTAGATGGCCGGAGTTGTACGAACTCTGGTGGACAGGACAGTGGGGGCGAACCGATTTACTGGAGGTTGTTTTGGGGTTCCAATCCCTGGGGTAGCTCGATTTCGTTTGTAGGCTTTTGAGTGTCGATTGATGATTGATGTTGGTTGCTGCATCGTTGAGTGATGCGTTGGGGTTCATGGCGATGGTCGGAGCTGTTGAAATCCTGTGTGCACGTGCACGCCATAGGCTCGTGTATCTGGGAAAGGATGTTGAGTTGTTTGGGGAAGAAGGAACACGGGTTTTTGCTGGATGAACTGCGTGTGTTGACTCGAAGTGTACTCGAGGTTATTGGGGGTAGGGCTCGGAGCAAAAGGAGGGGAGACTCGAAGTTAATGGTGGGCGTGGGTTTACTTTTGCATTGCTACAGGTGATGAAAACCTGTCAATGTTGGTGTGTTGGTAGAGTTTAAATTTTAGACTTAAACAAAGTAAAATTTAAAAGCAAGTTAAAAAAAAAAATGTTTAAATATATTCGTGAGTATTACTTAAATCATTAATATATACGAGTTTTACTTTGAAGTAAATAAAGATTCAATAAATAAATTGTAATTCATAAATTTTGAAGTCAATTTGAATGGAATAACTAATGTTGAATATTAATTAGTAATTAGAAGTTTAAAAGTAAAATAAAGTTTTAGATTTTGAATCGTTTAACAACCTTAAATGTTTAAATAGTTTGAATTTGAAAATTAAGTTTTAAATCGTAAATGAGTTTTAAGTGTTAAGGTATGTTTTTAGATATGTGAATTAAAAGGGGTTTTGAAAAAAATATATTAAAGATAATTTGAATCCTAATTTTGAAATCAAAGAAGTTTTAATATTTAAACTGTTTAAATTTGCTTAGTGATGATAATTTAAAACATTAGTTATAAAATGTTTTAAATTTGAATTAGTAAAGATAAGGTGATATGCACTCATTAAATTAGTTCAAGTGAATAATTGATTAATTTATTTAATCAAGAAATTAAAAATTGAGTTAAATTAATTAAGATGAATAAATTTGCAAGTAAGATTCATTAATTAATAAAGAGTTGTCTTTTAAACAAATGATAAAGGTTATTTAATCAAATAATTAAGATTTCTAAGTTACAGTTTAGAACTTAATTTATTAAATAATCAGTGATTAAATATATGATTTTAAAGGTTAATTAAATGATAATTAACAATAGTTAAATTGAGTTTAATTACTTAAGAATAGTAATTTAATAATTATGAATAGCTAATGAGAATCATTTACTTGAAATTTATTTGATAATAAATGTGAAAGGAATTATTCATAGAAATTTAATCTGATTTAAATTTATCAGATAATTTTATTGATCTTACCTATGGATATTTGGATTCTATTGGACGACTTGTTTGTTTGATATTCCTGTTATATGATGCTTTATGATTATCCTGATTTGTGGTGTGATCTATGATATAGTTTATTATTTGTGATATATATATCTGCGAATCTGTGTATAAAAGATAAGCGTTATAGTTATATCGCTTATCGAATATATTGTTGTATTTGAATCTATGATGATTGAAGTGATGTTGCACTATTGTGTTAAACCCCTGGACCACACCATACAAACAGAAATATGGATTTCACGAGGAAATCGATTAAGTCACAAATTTTGAAATAGTTTTAAATTTGAATTTTTAAAATTCAAATGTTTTGGAAATGGAATAGGAATAAAATGTGAAAAGCTTTTGGAATGGTATTTCAAAATAAAAATTTATTTTTAAATTACTTGATTAGCTTTTGGGATTTAAATAATTTGATTTAAATTTAAATTCAATACTTGAAATTTAATTCTATGATTTAAAATTAGGGATTAAAGATGTTATATTGGTTAAATAGGGATTAAACCACTTTTAAGTATTGTTTTTGGGAATTTGAATTTAACCCAAGGATTTCAACTCGTATAAATGAATCAGATTTCCAAAATGAAAACTGTTGTTTTCAAATGATAAACACCTTTAGATAAGAACTGAGATTCCAGTTAATTAGGGGAATTTCAAGATTGAATAGAGAAACGATTTTCCTAAAGTTATGAAAGAATTCTTTTTGAAAGCTTTGAATTAAATCTGTTTATTTTTAACAGATTTAAATTGATGATTTAGTTAAATCAAAATTGAAATGAAATTGTTTTGAAGGCTATAAGTTAAATCTTTGATTTAAAGATTTAACGAGTTAATCAAATTGAAATGGAAATTGATTTGGAAAATCTGTGAATGAATCTTTTGTTTAAAAAGATTAAAAATGTGAAAATTGTTTAAACCATTAAAGGTTGTGAAAGTGAATCTTTTTGTTTAAAGATTGAAAATGGTAATTTGTTAAGCCATTTGAAGAAAAGTTTTGAATTATTAAGTTGTGACTTAATTGAAATCCCAATATCCAGATATTTTTAAAATATTTGCGCTCACTATTCGGGTTAACCGGGAAAGGACCATGGGGTCGTATAACCCATTCTGAATATGTGATACGTCGTTATGAATTGCATTTGAAGATCGGTGTTGAAGACCGGTATTTGCAAGAGCGATAGGATGAACTATCGATTGACTCTGCACCGAGTTGCTCCGGTATAGAGTTCTCCATATGTGATGGTGAATCCGATCAGGATTGTGAATATCCGGATTGCAAGGACTTCTTTGTAAGTGCCTTCGGTTCTGTTCGAGCCCGGAACAGACTTGTATGGATTGTATGTCTGACATTACAATTTGAGATATAAAGCCGATTTCTCTCAAATATATTTCTGTTGGTGGCGGAGAATTTATTCTTTGCTTAACACCCTTCTTTGAGACGTACGAGCTCAAAGGTTATATAGTTGAAGTTATCAGCAATATATCCCATTTTGGTAATGTGACATGCTGAGTGATGCTGAAATGATCATTGTGTTGATTATTTGTGATAGGATCATTTATTTGATCGTCTATCTTAGTGATCATTGTGTTGATCATTTGTTGACCCAAAGCATGGCTTTTGTATAAAGTATGTTTTTGTGGACGTGAATTCATCGAGCCTCACATCCCGGAAATGGTCAAAACAGGAAAGATGCGGCAAGGTTATTAGGGGTTGCTGTAGCTCCCCTTAGGGTATGTACATTTCCTTCTGGATAGAGGTTGTATCATGGTATGGAGCCCAGATATTTAACCTATGTGGTTACTACAAGTTTATTACTTTGTGGTTGTTGGTTATCGGGATCCCGTGAAAAAGGTCGTTTACGATCGGGGAATGGCGTGCTCGTGTCAGTAGTTACCCAGTTAGGGGTAACCCGGCCTTGTGTTGGCAGAGTTCCGGTTTGGTTCTCGGGGATGTCCATCCAGAGGCATTCTCAGTGGCAATGGGAAGTTCCTTGGCCTGACCATTTGTTGGAAATCCAAAGAAACAATACGTGACTTGTACGGTATTAGTTGTAGAACCTGCTATTCACTTATGGTGTCGCAACACTGTTTGGATAGTAGCTATAGTAGGCATAGTTCGAAATGTCTATGCTGGCTAAGATTTATATTCTACTTTCGAAATATTTTTTCTACACTATGCACTAGTAATAATATCAAATGTTATTTTAATGCGTATCAAGCATCTTTGACTATCATAAGGAGAAATCTCCTCCGATTCTGCGTTTGCATTGTGTGTGTGTGCGGGAGGCCTTATGGTAGTCTCATTTTTCAAAAGCATTTCGAAGTAACTTTAAAATTAGTTGTTGATTGTTTAAAGATAAACTGTTTTTGTTGCTCACACCAGTCCCACGACTGATCCGGAGTTTATTGTTTTCTTTCCTAAACTCTGGGTGCTCATTATTTTCTACACGAGCAGTCTAGAGTTGGGGTTTTTTCAGATAATTAGGTTTAGTAGATTATCTGGAGTTAGTTCAGTCTTTGGATCACACCAGTCTTGGTTATCTTGGTGCATCGCTATTGAGAGTTCGAGCTTCTGCTGGATTAGTTCTTGGAAATGGAGTTGCAGTTATTTCTAAAGTTCTTCCTTGAAGACTATCTTAGAGTTATTTGTTCCGCTGTTAAATGTTATCTATTTTCTTTCCGCTGCTATTTTATTGTATCATCTCTGATGTATATTGATATCTACTGGATCATCTGTTGTATCAGATATTGTATCAAAGCTGTATATCAATGTATTATTCTTTTATTCCGCTGTGTTATTTACTTAATGATTGTTATAAGCTCCGGCGAATCGAATTTGAACGGTCGAATCTATGGCATTCGAATACGATTTGAAGTATGGATGTCGATTTTCGAGCGGGCAAAATCCGAGTCGTTACATGAGTCGTAAACCTAATGAGATACTTAAGGACTTTGAATGGATGAGTCGTGATCAGATGAGTCGGTCTTTGATGAGTCGGAGCTCGAATGAGTCGTTGGATCGGTACTGTACCTTTAAGGCGCTAACTCACTGAGTCGTTGCTATCAATGAGTCGTTGACCCATTGAGTCGGCAATCTCTGAGTCGCTTCATCAGTTGAGTCGCTGATTCCTATGAGTCGCTGACTGCCTTATCTGTTGAGTCGGCCTAAGTTCCAGTGGGGTTAACATTTGCCCCTCGAAGCACGCGCCTGAGTCGTAGGTCGCGCGCTTCGACTTATCTTAACTCGCTTGTGCCGACTCATGCCCTACTTCCTTGGTATAAAATGGATGAACCGTCACTTCTATCTTCTTCTTCCTTTATCAATCTCTTGAGTCGTGTTCCGCCATTAACACATCTCCAAGCTCCCAAAAATAATTTCAACTCGAATTAGCACCCAATCCTCTCTAGTCAACATACAATCGTAAGCGATTTCTTCCCTTTCTTCGATCGTTGATCATTATTGTCTTACACGCTTAATCCTTCGCTTCCGATTTGCCTCTTCGTGTCTTACGAGTTTTGTTGGATTTGATTGTTGATGAAATTAGGTCTGCTTGATTTTACTCGCGGTGATCCATCATTCGAGGCGATTCTGTATTGTGATAGGATTAAAGTTACTATTTTTGGAGACACCATTAGGTTAACGGGTTATGGGTTAGGATCCGAAGATAGGACTTGGAGATAGGTCATTGGGTTATCATGGGGTAGGAGGGAAACGAGTTTTGGAGTTGTATGGTAGATAGGCCAATCAGAGTAAAACACTACCCCTGATGCGACTTAATAATCTTGAACGACCTAAAACCCTTTGCGATTCAACTCTGGACCGGCTCACCAACCTTCACGACACAAGACTTGAGTCGGGGCCGAGACATCACGACACAATGCTTGAGTCGGGGCCGAGACATCACGACACAATGCTTGAGTCGGGGCCGAGACATGTCTTGATGAATTTTTCATAATTCTGAGCTGACATCTATTCTCTTTTATGACTCGTGACCTAAGTATTGCTGAGTCGTCTTCGACTTAGTCCTTGAGTCGTCTACGACTTAATACTTGCACTTTTAAACTCCACTTGAACCTTGAACTGCTGCTTGAATCTTTTACAGATTGCTTTAACTTGTAAGCTAATAACCTGTTAATATAACATTCACAGAAAACTGGGACGAATATACTGTCATTGATTGCCCACATCGAACGACAGATTAGTTAATGATAGATGATTAACTTAAATAAATCGTGTGAACGAAGTGCTATCGATTTCAAGTGGAATATTAAAGCAGCACTGGATTAGTCAATTGAAACTGACCAGCCCGCATTAATATTATGCTTGAGCTTTAAATAACAAGTTCCGAAATTACCGTAGTCAATCAATCGTCAACCAGTTTAATTCCAGTTATCTTTACTTGTTATTATTTTTTTTTATTAGCTTTGCACGACACTTCACACTTTTTAGGAAACGTGCACCTTTGCATTTGAACATCCAGTTGCTTGTGTAGAATGACCTCTCATCAAGAAGAGCCGATGGGCCAGGCTGAAGATGTCTTCCCAGTAGCCATCCCTATAGACAACCCTCCGGAGAGAACATCCACAACTTTGAATCAGCGGGTGTTTAATCAACTGCGCGTCCAGTTTGGCATTGATGATGCTGACATCTTATTTCCGGGGCCAAATGACACCGCGGATAGGCCCCCTCTTGGCTTTGTTGCTGTTAATCGCCAAATGTGCTTGAACGGCGCTATTCCTCCCTTTAATGACTTTCTCCAACAGTTCCTGCTTCGGTTGTCTATCTCTCCATTCCAATTACACCCCAATGGCTACGCCATTCTGATGGGGTTATGTGTTCTATTTAGGAGAGTTTTGGATCGATTACCAAGCTTCGGGGAGATCTGCTATTTTTGCTCATTCACGAAAACTAAAGACCATCCCTCCATCGTGGTCATAAGAAGCGCTCGAAACCGCAAACTTATTACTGATCTCTCCGAAAGCGCTCACGGATTTTTGAATCAGTTTTTCTTTGTTCGCTGCCCTCCAGGGTTTTATGCCATCTGGAGAGTGGGAAGTAAGATTTCCTGTCTTTACTTTTTCCGTTTTGAAACTTTCTCGAGATCTGAACTCTCAATAGCTAATTTCATTCTTTTCCTGTTTTAGCACTTCCACCCCCTGCTAGGGACCCAAGTCTTAAGCAAATTTTTGAAAGATTAAATGCCGTGCCGGTAGAAGAGAGGAGCATAAAGTTTCTGCTAAACGATGAATTTTTACATCAATACGGACTCCTCCATCCCTCTCGCTTTACTCGGCCTCGTGAAGCTCCAACGGAGGTTCCTGATTCTCCGGTGAAAACTCCTGATCTTCCGATCTCCACTAAATAGCACATGCGAGGAGAAATTTCTGCAGAAACCTTACTAGTAAAGTGCTCTACTCCAAGAGACGATACGGGACCCTCCGAAAAGCCTGCACTTGCTCCCATAATTGAAGAAGAAGAGGAGCCCCTTTCCCAAACCAGGAAGAGTGCTGACAAAGGAGCTGATGGAGGGAATCAGGTTGGGCATGACGGTGATGACGTTTTTGGGGATTTAAGTGACATAATCGTCACTTCCCAAGAGCTCTTTAAAGATGACTCTGCCTGTGGTAAAACTGTACCCCCGATGATTGAAGCGACATCTGCTCTCCAACAGACTCCAACTCCTTTATCCCAAGAATTGTCACCGACAGTGGGACCTATTACTTCCCCCCAACTGAGGAGTGGTTCGTTAGTCCAACGTGAGTAGTTTGCACTTCACACACAACTAAGGATTTTCCAGCACATTTATACACTTATCTTCTCATACTTTAAAGATTTCTAAAGCTTATCTTTTCTTATTTCAGATCCTTCAATGACACGCGGCGGATCATATTATCAGGATTTCCAACGCTACGGGGGGCGTGGTCAATACGATTATAGGCGTTACTTTCCCTCCTACAGAGAATCTGACGAAGAAAGGGCTGCCCGAAAGGCTCATGAAAGGAGGACTGAAGAAGAACGTCGCGAAAGAAGGGAGAGAGAAGAGCGCCATGATTCTTGGCAAAAAGGCGATGACTCCCACAAGAGAAAAACTCATGACGATCGAGGAAAAGGTCACATGAGTGATAACTTAAGCAAACGAGCCCGTCACAGTGAAAAGCAGGCCTCTACTACTCCTGAGAAAGTTACTATTCCTGCCTCACTCGACATTCCTTCTGACTCTCCTGCTCTTGGGAAATCAGATATTCAAACGATAATTAACAGGCCCAAATTTCAAGTTGGACCGGGTCCTGCCACTCTGCAGAGCCGATTTCCTCAATGGTGCCTTAAGGGGGTGAGATTCGACCTAGACTTGGTCCCCATCGACAAGTCTGCTATGTTGCGCAATCTTGATGCAGTCAAGCTCGATATCGAGAGGATGTCAAACTGGCAGAAGCTTGTCGATGAGCTTCAAAGAGTTAACCGTGCCAACATAGAGGCTATGCTTACTATGGAAAACGATAAGGCCGAATGGCAAAAGGTCGTTGAGCAACACGACACCGAGATGAGGAACATTGCTTCTTACAATGAGGAGCTTGAAGCAAAAGTCGAGGAATTGAAACATGAGCTTGTTGCTTCCTCTACTTCATATTCTCAGAAAGAAGAAGTGCTCCTGAAACAAGTGAGAGACGCTCACGCTAGCCAGAGGGATGCCGAAGACAGGCTCGAAACACAAAAAAGAATCAGTGAAGGCTATGTCTCTGATATTGCTGAGCTTCGAAAGAAAAACAACTCCCAGGAGGCGGAGATACAAATGCTTAAGCTTCAGCTTGCCAAAACTGAAAGGGAGCGCGATGAGGCTGTCGCCGGCAAAATCGCAGCCGAAGAATCTCATGAGGCGACCAAAAACAGCTTCGGCTCAACATTATTCGACTTCTACTTGCATAGCGTCTTGGGGCGTGGAAGCCTCGCTTTTCTTGGTCCTAAGTATGAAATCACTTTAGCTGAAGTATGGGAGGCCGCTCTTGAGATGCTTGGTGCTGAAGGTGCTGGTTATGACGAATCAGCCCTGGAAAGGCATTATTTTGATGATGACGCTCGCACTGCCCTTGCCAAGGGAAAGGAACAACTTGCCAAATTAAGAACTGAAGTGACGGAAGGGGACCGGCTGGGGAAAACCACTTCAACTACTCTAGTCCAGCCACCTTCTTCGTCTGAAGTCGACATTATTGGTTCCAGTTCCCATCTTGCATCTCCCACCAAAGTTACCACTGAGATTACAAGCATACAGGGTGGAGACGAGGGTGATGGGAGCGCTGATGCGCAAGCTTATGAAGTCGATATCAGGAAACCAGCTTCTCAAGGTAATTTCACTGTTAATCTCGCTACTGTCAATTCTGCTCAAGCGGGTTACTCATTTATTTCGCATGAGTTTCATGAGCTCCTTGGCTATTTTCTCAACCTTGATGAGCCTTCATCTCCTCTCTTTACTGACTTCATTGGTGAACCTTCATCTCCTCTCTTTACTGACTTTAACCTCTTTTCTTCTGTAGAAAAAGTATCAAACACTGCTCAAATCTCTACTTCTCCGGTAATCCCTCCTCCATCTCTTCAGGTGGCTCCTCCTTCTGCTTCGCAGCCTGGATCACAGGAGGAACAAATAGAGGCTCTCCATGGCCTGGATGATCCCATTGCTTCGCAAGAGCAGAAAGATGAGGGACTTGAGGGAGGTGACATATCTCCGGAGCGGACTCCTTCTGACGATATAACTCTATCTAAACTTGTCACTCCAGGAAGTGAGTCTTCCTCAAAGAGGAGAAGGAAGCAAGGAGCATCAAAGAGGAGAGGGAAGATAATCACTGCCACTGAAGAGGAGCCAGAAGTTGGGCCAGCTGCGCCTACCTCTCCTTCCTCCCTTATACCCACTGGTCGACCTGAAAAGCTGGTCATTCGGCCGGGTAAAGGGTCCAAAGGAAGTAAAAAGAAGTGAAGACTTTAGCTTTTTGTCTTTTGTATGAACTGGCCGAGAGTTGTGCGGGTATCGGCCCCCGCTTTTATTTTGAAAACATGTATCTGCATTATAGTTGAATAAAATGATTCTTCGTTTGTACAAATTTCTGTTTGAATTTGAGAATGCATTTACTATTTATTTTATTTTTTTGCACAAGTTTATTTACACGATATTGCAGCGAGCTTATGGCATGTTACTTGAGCGTTACCTTTTGCTGATTTGGCTATACCATATTGTGTGTAATTATACTATATTGCCCCCATTCCATAAGTTTGCTGCAATATTCTATACTTCGAGGGGACTTGCACTCATATTTGCTAAAGAATAATTATTTTATTCTTTAAAGAAAATTTTTGTAGAGTACAACTCCCTTCGTATAAGTTTCTACGCTTTGTCGTTCGAAGAAATCACTTTTTTTTTTTTTTTTTTTTGCTTATGTGCATATTTTACCAAGTGAATTCCTCTATGTGGTAAAGCGGACCTCTGAAGGGTACTTTAACTTCTTTTCTTTTTCTTTTTTTTTATAGTAGGTAAATTACTCTCCCTTTGAAAGTTAAAGTACGCTTTTGATGAGGATTTTTTTTATACAAAGTTGCACCTCTGAGGAGGGATTTTTCACGTTTCAACACTTGGAAGTTTTATTTCAATCTCGGTGAAACGTGTACCCCCAAAGAGTTGTGCCTTTGAAGAAAGCCTTTTCACGTTTCAACACTTGGAAGTTTTATTTCAATCTTGGTGAAACGTGGGCTTCCGAAGAGGTCTTTCTTCTTGATTGTGTCCCCGGGAGGGGGTTGTACCTCTAAGGAGGGATTTTTCACGTTTCAACACTTGGAAGTTTTATTTCAATCTTGGTGAAACATGTACCTCCAAAGAGTTGTGCCTTCGAAGAAAGCCTTTTCGCGTTTCAACACTTGGAAGTTTTATTTCAATCTTGGTGAAACGTGGGCTTTCAGGAAGGTCTTTATTTTGTTTTTGCATTTCAACTTTGGTGAAGTGAAATTCCGAAGAGCGGTTATTATACTTCAACTCCTGGCGAAATGTGCCTCCGAAGAGGGCTTTTATTTTGTTTACATTTCAACTCTGGTGAAGTGATATCCCGAAGAGCGGCATAACACTTCAACTCCTGGTGAAATGGGCCTCCGAAGAGGGCTTTTATTTTTTGGCATTTCAACTCTGGTGAAGTGAAATCCCGAAGAGCGGTCATAACACTTCAACTCCTGGTGAAATGGGCCTCCGAAGAGGGCTTTTATTTTTTGGCATTTCAACTCTGGTGAAGTGAAATCCCGAAGAGCGGTCATAACACTTCAACTCCTGGTGAAATGTGCCTCAGAGAGGGTTTTCATCGCCTGGAAGTTACTCTCTCATGGTTGGAGGGTCATGACTCCTCCAATCTTTTTTGTTGAGTAGAGAACTTTCTTTTTTGTGGCGTATGACCCATTAGAGGTCTTTTATCCTCCGAAGAGGACTTGTGCTGCTGATGGTAGCTTTGGTTGTTCCTCTGTTCACTTGTTTATGCCTTTTCAGCGATCCTCTCTCTTTTTTTTTTTTAAGTTTTCATTCCCCTTTTCTTGCAAGTAGCTTGTTTAATCCAAGGAAGTGTACTTCATTGCCAGGCAAATTTGTGAGAACGGGCACTAGCTTCCTAATTGGATGTTTGTTTGTTCAAACAATCTCAATTTATCAGCAAGGGCTCGTTTCTATCGAAATCATTAGCCGTTCAATTGAAGTATTTCCTATCTAGGATTTGAATTCGGGGTCTTTGTGACTTGAAATTTGTTTGTTGAATGATGGTGAGAATCGCTCGGTCTTATTATGCGCAAGTTTTATTTCCATTGTCTGCAAAAATTTAAATCGACATTTCAACAATACATTTTATGTATTTTTATATCGAAAACAAAGCAAACATATAATAATAATAAGGAACACAAGATTTATAGTGGTTCGGCCATGAAATTGGGCCTACATCCACTTTATATTCTTTCATTATTTACTTGCATCAGTTTCACGATTGCTTTCAACTACAAGAATCATACATTCATAATTCTTTTTACAATGTTTCAACAAAATTTTCAAGTAAAGTATGGACGCAAATGGTTGCTGTTCCATGCCCTTGGAATTTGATCTCCATCAACAGTGGTGAGCTTGAATGTGCCGTCAAGAAGCTTCTGACCTATTACATATGGTCCTTCCCAATTTGGCCCAAACACACCTGTCGCGGTCATAATTCTTTTCAGGACTAGATCTCCAATTTCAAAGCTGCGTTGACGAACTTTGGAATTGAAATGTCTGGCTATCCTTTGCTGATGAGCTGCAACTCTGAGGTTAGCTTCATCTCTTTTTTCATCAAGGAGATCCAGCGCTTCAAGTTGTAGCTTCTCATTTTCTGCTTGATTGAAATGGATTCTTCTGTGTGAAGGGACCTCTGTTTCAACCGGGATCATTGCTTCCGATCCGTATGCTAACGAAAAAGGAGTATGCCCAGTTGCAGTTTTGTGAGTAGTTCTGTATGCCCATAGTGCAAGTGGTAGTTTATCGACCCAACCACCTTTTGCTCTTTCGAGTTGCTTTTTGATGGTTGATTCGATGATCTTGTTCACTGCTTCCACTTGCCCGTTTGCCTGCGGATGAGCTACTGCCGAAAAGCTTTTCTGGATTTTGAATCGTTTGCAAAAATCCTGGAATTCCTCGCTTTCAAACTGAGTACCATTGTCTGTGATTATTTTCTGAGGCACACCGTATCTGCAAATGATATTCTTGGTCACAAAGCTTATCATTTTCTTAGAAGTGATAGTAGTCAATGGTTCAGCTTCAGCCCACTTAGTAAAATAATCAACTGCAACAATAGCATATTTAATCCCTGATTTAGCAGTTGGTAGCGGCCCAATGAGATCCATTCCCCAAATTGCAAATGGCCATGGACTGACCATCTGTGTGAGTTCGGTAGAAGGTGCTCTAGGAATTTTGGCATATCTTTGGCATTTGTCACATTTTCAGGAGTAATCTGCAGCATCCCGATTAATTTCTGGCCAGAAATATCCGTATCGGAGAATTTTCTTTGCTAATGTTTGACCACCTGAATGATCACCACATTCTCCTCCATGCACTTCAGCTAGGATTGTTTTGGACTCTTCCCGGGATACACATCGAAGCAATGGCATTGAGAATCCCCGTCTGTACAATCGGCCATCCTGAATTACATAGCGAGAGGCCTTCCTTAGTAGCTTTCGTCTTTCTATCGAGTTTTCTGGCAGAGAACCTCTGAGTAGGTAATCCAGTATTGGAGTCATCCATGACTCTTGTTCTTGAGATACATTCATAATCCAGTCTATATCCATCTCGTCTATACTTGGCGCTGAAAGGACTTCTACAGGGACCAATCCCAATAGTTGAGCTTCACCAGAACTTGAATACTTTGCGAGGGAATCTGCCTTCGTATTCTCTTCCCGGGGAATATGGCTTATTGAATAATGATCGAGTTCACATAGGAGTTCCCAAGCCTTTGACAAGTAGGAGGGCAAGTTTCCACCTTTTGTTTGAAATTCCTTCTTGACTTGGCATACAATAAGCTGAGAATCACTGAAGATCTGTAATGCTCGAATGTTTAGCTCTTTAGCGATTTTCAGACCTGCAATAAGAGCTTCATATTCTGCTTCATTGTTTGTTGAAGGAAATTCCAGTCTTAGTGCATAACATAATGATCGACCTTCAGGAGTTTCAAGTACCACTCCGGCTCCAGAACAGTAGTCATTTCTTGCGCCATCAACATACATCTTCCACTGGATTGGGGAATCATTGATCGCTTCTTCCTCACCATTATCTTTCTCTGTGAATTCTGCAATGAAATCAGCTAAAGCTTGTCCGTTGATTGCTTTTCGGGGGTGATAGGTGATGTCATATTGACTGAGTTCAATGTTCCATTTTAGAAGGCGACCCGAAGTTTCAGGGCGAAATAGGACTTGCTTTAGAGGTTGATCAGTGAGTACTTTGATAGGATGAGCTTGGAAATATTGCCTCAGTTTCCTTGATGCAACTAGTAGGCAATAGGCGAGTTTTTCCAACTTGGAGTAATTCAGCTCTGCCCCAGTGAGTCTTTTGCTGATATAGTAAACCGGGTGTTGAATCCTTTTGTCTTCCCGTATCAGCGCTGCACTTAGAGCATGAGATGATACTGCCAAGTATATAAGAAGATCCTCACCATTGCCTGGTCTAGAAAGTATTGGAGGCGTTTCCATATGACGGATCAACTCATCGAAGGCTTTTTGGCATTCGGAAGTCCATTCAAAATTCTTCTTTCCTTTCTTCAGGGCGTCAAAGAATGGGATGCATTTATCAGTGGCTTTAGAAATGAACCGACTCAGGGCGGCGACCTTTCTGTTGAGACTCTGCAATTCCTTCTTTGTTCTAGGAGCTTTAACTTCTTTCAAGGCAGTAATTTGAGCTGGACTAGCCTCAATGCCCCTAGCACTGACGATGAAACCTAAGAACTTTCCGGACTCGACCCCAAATGTACATTTCAGAGGGTTAAGTTTCATTCTGTATTTCCGGAGGATTGCGAACATTTCTGCTAAGTGTTCAATGTGATCCGCTGCTTTCCTGGACTTCACTAACATGTCGTCGACGTAGACTTCCATAGTTTTGCCCAATTGCGGTTTGAACATAGCATTAACAAGTCTTTGGTAGGTTGCCCCTGCATTTTTCAATCCGAAGGGCATAACTCTGTAGCAATAAAGTCCAACATCTGTAATAAAGCTTGTATCCTCCTGATCCGGCTCATGCATCATGATTTGGTTATAACCGGAGTAGGCATCCATGAAAGATAACAATTCATGTCCCGCAGTTCCGTCTACCAGTTGATCGATCCTGGGTAATGGGAAGCAATCTTTGGGGCAAGCCTTGTTTAGATCAGAAAAATCGATGCACACTCTCCATTTTCCATTAGCTTTCTTGACCAACACAGGATTTGAAACCCAATTCGGGTATGTAGATTCTTTGATGAAGTTATTTTCCATGAGTCGATCAACTTCTTCTTTTAATGCTGCTGACCTTTCTGGACCTTGGGTTCTTCTTTTCTGTTTAACTGGCGTAAACTTTGGGTCAATATTCAGAGCGTGTACTGCAACTTCTGGGGATATTCCACACATATCGGCATGAGTCCAAGCAAAGACATCCAGATTTGCTTTCAGGAAAGATATCAAGATATTCTGAATTGACATACTAAGCTGCGAACCCACATTTAACACCTTATTTGGGTCCTTCGGGTCAACAGGTACCGGAACTGTCGTTTCCACCGGTACCACTCTATTCTCCCCTGCACTGGCTTTTCTGGGATCCATTTCTTTCCGTGCCCCTCTGTGCTCACCAGTGCAGGGTCCGCCCCGTAATTGCTACAAGGCTGGTTCTTTGATGCGGACTGGGGTTGCCGCATCCTTCCCCATTTCTCTTTTTCTTGACTCTCGCAGCTCTGTCAAATAGCACTCTCGCGCAGCATTTTGATCCCCTTTTACAACTCCTACTCCATTGTCAGTAGGGAATTTAATAGTGAGGCACCACGGGGCTAGGATAGCTTTGAATGCTGCGAGTGTTGGACGGCCAAGAAAAGCATTATAAGAAGAATATTCATCGACGATCACAAAGGTTTGCTTTCGGACCACTTTCCTTTCTCCTTCCCCAAGTTCTACAAACAGATCGATGGTTCCTACTGGTTGCTTTGGCTCCCCAGTGAAGCCAATGATTTTCTGTGATGAGGCTTGCACATCGATCATAGGGATTTTCATCTGGTCAAATGTCTTTTTGAAGAGGATATTACATGATGCTCCGCAGTCAATGAGGACTCTTCTGACAATGGCTGGTCCAATACCAGCCGAGATGACCAAGGGATCTAAAGTAGGAGCTTCAATACCTGTAGAATCTCTGGCTCTGAAAATAATATCATCGCCGAAAGTTTTCTGTTGTTTAAGGGGCGTAGTGTCTTCTAGAACAAAGACGTCTTCTTCGGCTAGAGCATATTTCAAAGCCCTGGAATATCTCTCCATCTCACCCCAACTCTTGCCAGCTGGGTGAGGTCCTCCTGAAATGACATTGATAACGGGCCTTCCAGATTCATGCCCCGTAGCTTTCTCACCTGCCCCAGGCTGATGAACAGGAGCCCGCTGCCCCTGACTCGACGATGCAGGATTGTTGCTATTCTTTTTCACGAATTGCTGCAACTTGTTTTCTCTTAGCAACTCTTCAATCAGATTTTTCAGCTGGCGGCATTCATCAGTTTCATGACCTGGTTGATTGTGGAAGCGGCAGAATTTCCCACTCTGTATGGCTTTTTTCCCGGTTCTTAAAGGGATAGGTTTAGGGAAATCGACGGAATCTTTAGTGGCCAGGTAGATGTGCTCCGGTGTATGTGATAATGGAGTATATTCTGATGGCTTGAAGGATCGGGGCTTTTTCAGATTACCCTGTTTCTTCCCATTACTATTCTTCCTTTTTTGCCCCACCGATTCATTCTTGCGTGGAGCGACAGTGTTGTCTTCTGCTTTTTCCAACACTGTCTTTACTGGTAAAGGACGGCTTTCCAAGCGAAGGAATTCATCTGCTTTTTTGTAGAACTTTTCGAGAGAGGTTGGCTCCTTCATATTTAACCATTTCCCAAATTCGCTTGACTTATCAATAGCCCTCATCAGATAAGTCAATATCATTCGTGGTTCAGCATTGTCCACCTCAGCCAGTGCTATATTGAAGCGGTTCAAGAAGGATCTGATAGACTCACCAGGATTCTGCTCTAAACTCGATAGTGACATAATGTCCTTGGCCTTCGAAGCATATAGTCTAAACTACTCCTTGAATTTTCTGGTCAAGTCTGAAAACTGATCGATAGATCGGACTGGAAACTTGGTGAACCACAGTAAAGCCACGCCTTCCAGGTATACGGGGAAATATCGGCACTTTATTTCGTCGGAGGCCCTGGCACCTGTCATGTGCCAATCATATTTATACAAGAACTCGTTCGGATCACTTGTCCCTTTGTAAGCTGGAATAGTCGGAGGGACAAACTTCCTTGGAAATTCCGCCTTCAAGATTTTTTCAGTAAACGGAGTTTTACTTGGGGCGAAACCCCATTCCTTCTCATCTTCAACCCTTTGCATACTTTCTTTCATGATCTGCCGGACCATTTCAGAAAGATATTCCTCATCATGCCGAGTTCTAGATCCACCAGCCTCAGGGACTGCCTGCTCAAAGGGACTAGTAGCCCTTTCCGGAGCATTCCTCTCACTAACATCATGAATGTTGCCAGCATAGTTCCTTTCATTTCCAGCTGGTTGATTGTTTGCCCCAAGTAAATCGTTCAACTTATTCAGAATCAGAGCGTTCTGGGCACTTTGAGCCTCTAATTGTACATTTTGGGCGTTTATCTGCTGGTTTAGCCCTAGAATCACAGCATCCAACTCCGCTTTCGTAACTCCAACAGACGGAGTGGGTTGATTAGGTACAGGGGAAGCGGAGGTTCCCTCTTGAATGTTTCCAGATCTGATAGATCTACTTTTCCTTCCAGGAGCCATAATCTCAGATATACTTCTGGTTTTTAAGGAAATTCTTTCTTCAAATCTCTGTGAAGCAATGATGACAGTTGTCCTGAGTTCAATTCTCAGTGAAAGCACCAAAAATGTTAACGCTTAAATTTGAACGCTAACACCCCGGTGTGTGAAGTGTAGTTGTGAAAGCACCACCCGATAGATCGGGAAAGAATTACAAGCAAGTAATAACGGAAAAGCAGTAAACAACAGCAATTTTATAGTGGTTCGGCTTATGGGTACAGCCTACGTCCACTTTAAGTACTTTTATTGATGATCTCGTTACAAGTTGATACAATTCTTCCCAAGTACAATTCACTTTGAACTACAAGAAACTTAGAACAAGTATTTTAAACTTCAATGGAGATGAGAGTCTTCGAATCCATGTTGGATGTACGTGATCTCTTGTTGAAGTTGTTTGTAGCGTTCTTAGTGTCTCGAGAGCTTCAAGTGTTGAATTGGTTTGGAATGCAGCAGAGTATCAGCGCTTGAAGAGAATGAGCCAAAAGTCCTCTTCATGTTGAATGTGGCCTTATATTTATAGGCAAACTGTTTAGGCTGAAATTGCTAAGTCATGAGTCGTGACCGACTCATGATGAGTCGTGACCGACTCATGATGAGTCGTGAGTCGTCTGCGAGTCACCTCTTTGCAGCATGATTTTGAACTTGCCTCTGAGCCTTGTGTCGTGCGTCGACCTATCTTTTGAGCCGTAGGCTTTCCTGAGTCGTGCCATCCTTAACCCATCGAATCTCCTTAAGTCGTAGCGGCCTCTTGAGTCGTTCATCTCTTGAGTCGTAAACCTAATGAGATACTTAAGGACTTTGAATGGATGAGTCGTGATCAGATGAGTCGGTCTTTGATGAGTCGGAGCTCGAATGAGTCGTTGGATCGGTACTGTACCTTTAAGGCGCTAACTCACTGAGTCGTTGCTATCAATGAGTCGTTGACCCATTGAGTCGGCAATCTCTGAGTCGCTTCATCAGTTGAGTCGCTGATTCCTATGAGTCGCTGACTGCCTTATCTGTTGAGTCGGCCTAAGTTCCAGTGGGGTTAACATAACGACTGGCCACTGTCCGTTGTAATAGATCTATCACAACTATTTTTGACAGTTGTAAAAGGGTATTTTTGTTGTAGTGTCTAGAACCTATATCTTGAGCATCATACCAATAACCAGTTGAGCTAGCCGTTCTTGATATTTAAGACCATTGTTGTACATCTTTGTGCGATCATACTAATTTGTTCTCCCAGCATTATGAAGACATAAGGTAGAAATATTTTCATACAGTGTTTCTACATTTATCACTTTGGTGTAGGGATAATTCATATTTCTTGGTAGCACGTGATGTTTATGCATTCTTATTATTAGATGCTAGTTTCATCGACTTTGATGCTTATAAAGAATATATGTTAGAATCATTGATATTCATAGCTATTGTTATTGATATTCCACTTTTGGATATGAGAGGACCATTTTTTATTAAAAAAGTTTTTTTTTTCACTATGAGGGGTACTAAACAAAGTTTGGACTTGATTGTGAAGATTGAGATGAATTTTTTCTTGTTCTTGCCATTATTATCTTTTTCAAAAAAGGAAGAAGAAGAAAATAATAAATGAAAGTGTTGAGGATTCTGATGTTTTAACTAAGGACAAAAGAGATAAAAAATATATGTTTGATTTATAAAATGTGTACCCCCTCATAGCAATTTAATTTTCTAGGGAGTGCTCATAGGATTTTAGCTTTTCATATTCAAAACTGGAGTGTCAATAACAATACCTTTAATCATGATAAGCTTGCTTGACTTTTGATTAATGGCTAAGAAGAGCACATATTGACACATCACATATTGACACAAACGTTTTTATGCAATATATTATGTAGTGTTATAATATTAATTTAAGCCATAACTCACAAGTTTAAAGCTTTTTTTTCTCCAATACAAATCTATCATAAAAACTAATTATAATATTTTCAAAATTAATTATGGACAGTGTATTGCGTTAGTATTTTCACTTATTTTGGTTAACCATATATATGTTATCATGAACACAGTTAATTAATTATGACAATAAAATTAATATGAAAGCATGAAAATAACGGAATACCGGTCATAACAAAAATAAATTAAAAAATATATATATTCAAATCAAAGATACACATTCCTCTATGCAAACTATTCACCAAATGCCAGAAATAACTCTCTTTGCTCTTTAACTTCCATTGACGCATTTGTTTTCTCTTGGGCAGTTTAACTACTTTACATGCTTCTGGCTCTTATTCTTTTTTTTTATAAGACCTAGAGAATCAAATTTGTTTGTAAACTCTAAGGAAGAATGCTGGCTCTTATTCTATTTATAATGGGGAATGCCACGAAGGTTCAAAAGTACACTTTTCTAAGCACTATTATCAATTTCCATGTATTCGGTGCATTTTGTTTGTTGTGCCTCATGGTAACATCCAGTTTCAGACTATGTCATCCATCTAAAAAAGAGTGATTTTTAACCTAAAGAAATATAACATATATAAGCAAATTTCTCGAGTGATTCAGAAAAAGTGTACAAATGTATAACATTTGAAACATTAAGACCTAATAACAAATAAGTTAACAATACCAACTACAGTACTCATTGATTAAGATGTTTGATTGCCATTCAATTTGATAGTATATATGTCCTCTATCTCATTAGATATTTCAAAACCGTACAATTTGAGCAACCTAGTAAGCCTTCTTCTGTAAAAAATAAAATAGAATAAAATAGAATAGAGCATTCTAGTGTATTGTTGAACTAGAATGAACCTGGATATAACTTAGTTCAGTAAATACCGATGAATGTGTAAGAAGATATTGGATGAACCTTGAATATCAAAAGGTGTAAAGTCCATGCCCAGATTTTTAAATAAAAGCTTAGTAGAACGCATGTAAATTGTCCATGTCATCGTCTCATTTTCTAGAAATTAAGCTTGTACAAATTTTTCCACAACAAGCCTTGTGATTGATTGAATAGCTTTGGTCTACAAATCTTCTAATTTCTGCTTCTTTTAGCTACTTCGTGGAATAATTCTTACAGCATAATGTTCAGAGAGTTCTTAATCAAATCCGACTTTCAGATATGTTGTACAACAATAGTCATGTCTCCTTTAGGAATAGTTTCTATTACTAGTATTCTGTTAAGATTGTTGCAATATTTTTAGTGGCAGTGGGTTTTTAAATTAACCGTCTGTGTTCAAAGAAGAAGTTTTGATGATTTCTTGTTCTTATGCAGCTGAGTGTATCTGGTTGTCTTAGACTAAGCATGGGGCCTCATCCACAACCTTAAGGCTTTTAAAACCGTTAATAATGCTGGAATAAAGAACCTTAAACTTGGCAAATATTTTTGTGTCTCACCTATGCTCTGTCAACGGATGTTTCCGGATGCGGATAGTGTCATATCCGCATCCGCATCCGAAATCATTTTCGAATATCCGATATCGCATCCGCGGATACAGACGGATATCATATAGTTATCTTATCCGCTAACGGCCGACAAATGAAGAATTATAAAAAGAAAATTTTAGTTTACCATAAATATTTTTCAATCCCATTGATCGTAAAAGTGCTAAAAATTAACAAATATGATGATAATAAATATTTTCGAGCAGTTAATAAATATTAAGCGCATATAATATAAACTACTTTTTTAATAAAATAATAAACGAATATATTTTATTGCACTAAAATACACATAATTTGAACTATAATTTTGATAAAAACCAGATGGATAATTTTCAAATGCAGACGTCTTCGTGTTCGTATCAGTTTTTTTGGACATCAGACATTTATCCGCTTTTCGGATGCGGATGCGGACGGATTTCGGATTTTTTGAGTATCCTTTGACAGCCCTATTCTCACCAGAACACTATGAAGCACTACAACTATCATTAGGCAGCAATGACTCAAAACTAGCAAAATCCTATAAACCAAGATTTTACCATATCGGTGCATTTTCTATTGCTTGCTATAATGATGGTCGTGCCCTTGACATTGAATTGTGTGCAGGGTGTCAAAATTACATACTGCTGTTTGACTGTCCTTCCGAAGAATGCCAAGACAAGGATGCAGATCTTTGTAGGGCATGTGATTTGTGTATTGAGAGGTGTGTTCAGTGTGGCAGATGTGTTAAAAATCGCCAATATGTTGATAATTTCTTTATGTATTATCTGTGCTCGGACTGCTGGAAACAAACACCGATATTTTAAGAACCATGGAAAAGCGCCTTCATAGTTTAGGCATAGAGTACTGATTTAGCATGGCTGACTACTGACATTTTGATATTTGAAGGAACAATCAAGTAAAATCAAGCAAGTAAAATATAGTGGAGGTTTGTTGGTTTTCAGACAATTTGCACTACTTTGGTTGTAAATTATTGATGTGGGCGGCTATATTAACCTAATTTCTACTGTGGGTTGTCATGTAGCAAAAAACGGTTAATGTTTAACTTGATGAAGGAGAGAGGAACCTTCTATCCGTTGCATACAAAAATGTTACCGGGTCTTCTTGGAGAATCGAATCTTCCATTGAGCAGGAAGAAAAGAGCAGAGAGAAACATGATTGAGGAATACTGTAGTAAAATTGAGGCTGGGCTAGGTAATAATAACCGTGATGAAATTCTGAGTTTGTTTGACCCTACCCTAACCGTGTATGGTTATCAGAAAATGAAGGGAGGTTACGGTATGTTTCTAGCTCAGTTTTAAACTGGTGCACAAAGAGGAAGGAGGGAGCTAAGAACACACTTATCATCTAAGATATGCACTAGACATATGATTTCATATCTACGCTTCATGTCACCTTTTTGTCTTGTAGGAAGTCCATATCTCAACTTATAAACGCAAATGTATATTTTATTTTAAGACGTGGGACTATTTATTTTTCAAGACATCAAATGCCTCACATTTTTCAATGTATTACTCCTTCATTTTCTACACTATAAAAGCATGAAAAAGGACTGTGATACGAGATCGCACAATTTTCTCAGTTTATTCCTTCTTCTTTTTCTTTCTGTTTATAGTTGCGATGGAACTGAACGTGCTTCACCTGTGCTTTTACACTTGAACGAAAATCTTAGTTTATATTTGTAGTGTTCTTGGAAATGCTGCTTTTCTACTGTTATTATATCTTGCCCATTTGCTTCAATGTTTAATTTTATTTTTTCGAAACTAAGTGTAAGTTACATGCACCGTCTATCATGAAAGCTCGGCCATCATATTGTAGGGTCTTCTTTATACATCGAAGTAACGTCAGCGAAAAAGATCAAAGGCTAGACCAGTACTGGACAGTGTTGTACGTTTGTACCATTGCCATCGTCTTAACTTAAACCCAAGTGAGCTGGACTGGTTTATTTTACTACTATATCATCATGTCATTCTTGAAAATGGATCAACAAGAACAATCTTGTGAAATAAAATCAAACCGGATAACAAATATACCTTCAAGTTCATAAGAACAACCATATAACAATAATGAATAAGTATAACATGTAATCTGTAAACAACAGTACAACGGAGCAAATTTCTTCTGGAAGAAATCAAGTAAAAAACTCAACCCTACCCCCAATATCTTTACACAACATTTTCGCCTCGCTGGCCAGCTTTCTACTCCTACCAATAACAAAACCAGTCATACCATGCCTAGACTTAGGTTCATAAGCCCCAATTTCTTCCTCCTTTGCCAAAAGTAAAGCTCGCCTAGCAGGCATCACATTACCCCACCAAAACTCCTTCAAAACCCCATACATCACTTTCCAATATTCCCTATCTCTACCCACCCAAAAAACAGTACCCCCATTCGGAGTCCAGCAATACAGATTCACCCACTCTCTGTCCATAACCTCCATCAGCCCTTGCAGCTGCGGCATATAGTAATAAGGCATCACCTCCCAAGGCAATGCAAGGTCAGGCCTCCCTTTATTATAAGGGCACTTCACCTCAAGTATCCCATTACTATCTAACACCCCATCTGGGGATGCCCCCAGCCAGTCATACTCTGGCTTGGAATGGACTGCAAAGCCCAAGAGATCCACATTGTGGCCCAGTAACGATTTGTATTGCTCTATGGCGGTGTCCTCATGGGCAATGCCCCAATCCATGGCAGCTCTTGCGTTGGAGTCGAATGACAGTGAAGTGGACGGAGTGAATACCTTTTGGTGCCAGAGTTCGGACCGCCTGTTGCCTTTCCAGAAGCCTAGGGCTGTGCTGAACGAGCTTGTGGTGAGCCTGTCTTGGCGGAGGGCGAACCATTCTTCCGAACGTTGTGGTGCATTGGATGTGTTTGATGAGGATGGGGTGGGTGTGGTGCATGTGCATGGAATGTAGCCTTCGTATATTTTCCCTGAGAGTATTTGATTTAGAATTGGTTTGTTGGTCCTCCCAAAGCCATGGGCTGCAAATAATAATAATAAATATATATAAATAAAATAAATATTTACAACACAATGACGACTCTGTGCCAGTATGGACTGGGATCACATATTCGGTTTCTGGTAGAATCATTGTTCGAGGTTCTGGCCGAAACCACGAGATTCCGACGAACTCGTATTGGTTCCGGCCGGTGGCGGGACGGAAATAGGACAAAATCCCGCTCCGTTCAAAACAGCAAAGAAAACACAAAAAAAAAAAAAGTGCGACACCAATAACACACGGAATCAATTAATTGAAAATGCAAACTAAAATCGGTCTACGAACGTACTTGAACAGGAAGAAGAGAATCAAAACTTTGTCTATAAATACATCAGTCGAAAACATTAATTACCACAATCGATCTTCAGCAATATTCTCAAATTCGTGCTTTGTTCATACCAAGGTTCGAGAACTCGGTTTCGGTCATTTGAAATTCTATTGGTTTCGGTTAATTTTTAAAATTTAACTTGTTTCGATTTCGGTTCTGATATTGGATTTTCGAATTTTTAATGTAAAAGTAACAATAAATATTGCAAATTCATATAGAAATATAGTCTGCAACAAAATAATAATGCGTAGTGTTGTATGTAGCATTATTATTTCGTTGTACACTATATTTCTATATGAATTTGTATCGTTTATCATTATTTTTTCATTAAAAATATAGAAATCCAATATCAAGGCCGAAACCGAAACAAACAAAATTTCTAGAATTTGATCGAAACCAACAAAATTTTAAACGACCGAAACCGAGTTCTCGAACCTTGGGTAGAATACAAGAGCAGTCGATCGTTTTTCTTATAATTTTTTTTATACGTTTAATTTGCACAAAAACGCTGGATTTCTATCGTGATACAGTTATAAATCTGTAACAGGCTATAGAGATAGATAGCTTTTGCAGGAATAGTAGAAAAAGAGCACAATTGCAAGTCATACCTTTTATGCCAATGCACAGAAATTCAACTAGTTGATTAGGTGGAATCTTATGGTGGTAAGTATACAATGCTGTTATGTATTTACTTGTAACGTAGGATTAAATCCATACAAGAACGAACCATTGAATAGTTAAATGAACACGAGCAAAGTTGGAGCAGGTCTCAGGTTGATCATGATTAAAACCATGGTTGAATGCATCGTGTTAGAACTATAATGATAAGAAAAGACAGTAGATTTTCAGCCAAAACAAGAATTGTAAAATAAAATCTCCAAGAGCTAGCGAATTTACAACTTAGAATAAGAACCAAGGAGATTAACAACCCGCTTCCATGATTACATGTTATTATAATGATTGTGTACATACAGGTTTGGATCCATGCTGGGGAGAAACTTCATATAAATTAAGGCCCCGTTTGGTTTGTTATTTTTAGTTTTGGATTTTCGTTCAAATAAATTTACGCAAGACACATGTATTTTTAGAAAATAAAAATGAAGTTAACATACGAAATAGAAAACAATTTTTTTTTCCGTATTTTGAGAAAATAACACAAGCATGGAAAACGATCTATTTCACCGTCGTCCCTCCGTCCCCTCCGTCGTCCCTCCGTATCCTCCGCCGTACCTCCATCGTCGTCATAATGGTTTAATGTTTTAAATTTTCTCCTTTGCTATTCTTATATTTTGTATGAATATTGAAAACTCAAAACACAAATGAAACCAAAAGAGACTCTAAAGTTTTCAGTTCAATGCAATCATGCAAAGAAAGAATACATCAAAGTCCACATCCTCTTCTGCACTAAACTATCATATAGATTTTGATCATTTCAGGCCGTGTTACGACAATGTAGAGACTTTGCATAACATGAATCTCCATAGATAATTTTTTAACATAAATAATCGAGTTTCATAATTTGAAAACTAATCGGGTTTTGGCTATGGGATGGATATACCCACAAATCTGTGAAAAAATTGTATCTTTTATTGTATGTCACAGTTATGTTTTGTTCAATGATGTGGAAGCAACATTCAACTACTCCAACAATTATTTGATGGAAAATCAGTTGTTTGATTGAAAAAACACTCTACCAGTAACTTTGAATTGTTTAATTAGTTTAGCAGATTCAAGGCTAGTTTAAAGTTAATATAAACTATGTATGCCTGTAAATGAACATCATTTACTTAGCTCTATAATCAAACAGAGCGTTTAAACCCCAGATAAAGTCAATTCTACCACTATACTATAAAATCATTCAAGAATATCGTAACACAAGTCTTAATTAGTAATTCACCACAAACCTAGTCAATCAAAAGCACAGATATCTACTACTTCTATCAGGTAGCCCAAATCAGCATGAAATAAATTAAGAACAAGTAATATAACACGTTATTATGAACTAAACGTAGAAGTAGTATACCTGAAGAAGCTGAAAAGAAAGGCCTGGGTCGAAGAGGAATATGAGCAAACACATAGCACGCGTGTCTTTTTTTGGGTGAAGAATTAGACAGGAACGAGTAGCCGCCATGATGAGTTAAAATCAGTCTCATCTCACATGTCATTTGTAAATTTCTGTTAGCTTTAACTTTAATTCCGAATTTATTAGTTCTGAGTATAATTTTCGCTAAGCTCGGATGAAGATTGTATGCTTTATCGGCCAACTCTATTGGCATCCGTACACATCCCACCCTTTTTTTTGAAAGAGGAAGGAAAGAAAATTTATATCCATTTTGACTTGTTTGCTTTAATGGTAAAATTAATCAAAATCGGGCCTAGAAACAAAAAGAAGAAACCCCACTACGGACGTGGATGATTACAACGCTATGCCATATTGTCCTGGGTGATAACAACACCCTCTTGCACTAAGAGCATAAGTGGCAACAAACTTGTCGTCGGCAAACTGTTATTGACAAAGTGTTATTTTTTTCAAGAAAGCCGCTTTAGGTTCAAACAAGATTATTAGTTTAACTCCGATTTGTAGTTAGAGATAGTGTTCTTTGATATTCATGTCTGACTCAGATGTAGGTCATGTTATGACTCACGATTTTGTCTAATGTGTGTAAATAAATAAACGAATGAATAAAATAATAGTAGAAAAAATTGGCAAAATGGTAAAGTGGCGGACATTGAAAAGGAAAAAACAGAATATGAAAAGATAACTATTTTTTGGACCGTGTACGTTAAAAATGGATTGCTATAACATTGTATTTATATGCTATGATTATCTCTCATTTTTAAATAAAAAATGCACAAAATTACCATTGCGTTTGCTGATATATGGAAATTTGACATACAAGTAAAATAGCAATTGATACACTATAAGGTTTATTGAAAAATTGAACAAAAATAACATGTTTCATCTTCATGTGTAGTAAGTGTGGTAAAAAAAAGAAAAAACAATGCAATTAACATCATTCTTAAAATTAAATTTAGTCATTGGCATGCTTATTTAATTTTTTTTTTTTTATGAAATAATCAATTAAAAGTAAATGATTCGACATATTACTATTATCTATTATCTAAGATTGTAATAAAATATTACCAGTATTATACAGCTAAAACGATAAACTTGTTATTGGCCCATATTGTACATGTGTATTAAATAGTAATAAACTGATCTATAACAGGAAATTTACCGTCATCGTAATGTTCCTAAATGTATTTATATGTTAAGCTAATAATGCCGTAATCTTTTTGTAAGCCAAACACAAGGAAATTGTTTACGTGGATAGCTATTTTGACGAACACTTGTGCTTATTTTTATCAAAATCATTTGCTTCTATTATGTAACAAATCTTAAGGACATCTTTGTTATATTCAGTGCCTTTGGAAAAAATGTTAAAGTACTGTCAATCGTATTTTCATATTTTCTTCTTTAATTCGATACAATTTAATCAAATAGTAATTGGTCATAAAACCTATTACAAAGCTCACATATAAATTAAGGGTCTTCAAAATATTAGTTAAATTAGTATACCCAAATTCATTTGGAGTTTATCTTAATCATAAACTCACTTATCTACCTATTCCTGAGAGATTTTCTCTCTCATCAACAATACGTCCTTACTATCATTTCATTCTCTTACTCCATTCTATTCCTCTATTGACCTCTTTTTTCCAATTATCTTTCATTGCATTTTATTAGAAAAGTTTATTGCTTATCTCTTCAATGTGTCATGAAAAAGTATCGTTACATGATATGCTAAAGTATCGTTAACAATGTGATAGATTAGAAACTATTCAATTAATATTATGCAAAGTATCATTACAATCATGATACATAAAGTATTCTCAGAGCCATGATTTATTTGAAAATCACTACAATAATGATAATTTATAGTATCAATACTGTTAGCATGATTTTTCATCACAAGCTTACTATAATGACTCGGAATTTCGCATACTTCGTATTAAAACATCTAAATTATTTAAATATTTGAATCTTGAATTAAATGTTATCAAAGTGATTCAATAATCTTGTTAACTCCCTTCATATATAACTAGTGATGGTAACTTGTTTTAGGAAAACGTTTATAAAAACATATAGTTGGATGAATTACCGATGAAATGACTGAAAATCGTTTTATTGACAAGTAGCTTTTCTCTCGACGAAAGTTGTTCGTACTTTTTGTAATTATCTAATTAATCAATATATGGTAATTAGCAACTAAAAATATTTTGTGAAAATTATTAGAAAGATGCTTCTAAAAGTTACCTAGTTAGGTGTGAAAGGGAGAAGATATTTTCAAGCGGACAATTGAAAAACATGAGGATGGGGGGCTATTTTAGCTTGCTAATGGGGCTAAAGGAGAGGGTTTAGGCTTATTAACACTTCATAAAATCAAAAAACTTCAAATAAAATAAAAGAATAAAAATGGTGGAAGTGGATCAACACTTGTTCTTCACTAATCTTTCTCTAGTTAGTTCAAATTTTCTTCAAACTCCACCAAACTTTCACTAACACCTTAACACACGTTAGGAAGCATGGATCTAAAGTAGAAGCGGAAAAAAGTCAAAGAAAGGGGGGATATAGTTTAGGCCGCGAGTAAGGAAGTGGACGGGAAGGTGTTGCATTGGTTTGTAAGTGATAGAGATTGGATCTTTATGCTTTTGGGTGATGATAGGAAGTGGTTCTTTGTTTCTTGCATGTTTAAGCTTGATGTCGGCTTGGACTTGAATGAGTTATCTCACCATCTTTTGTGTGTATTATGTGTGTGTGTGTATAAACATAAAGTTAAAATGATATTAATATATTAAAGTTATAAACTTTGGATTCTCTTACTTTTGAAAGCAAATGACAACTTTATACCGTATAATATCACTCCTATTACCTTCTATAACATGTGGCGTAGCCTTGACTTGATGTTTAAATGGTTGTTTGGTTTGTATGTTGAATTTAGAAAGGATATGGAATGGTCCATGTAACGACCCGCCATTTCGACCCTCAAAAGTCAACACTAATACATCTCGGTATTCACGTGCCAAGCATCCAAGTGCCGAAAGGACAGATTATTAGAGTAAAATAAAAAGAAAAAGAACAAATGAAACAAAATCTCGCATCGGAACAATGACATATAATATAACAAAGATAGTAAAAGATGTCATTTTAATATACATGGTATATCAAAGTTAAAAACAAAGCTCATCAGCCTAGACAATTATAACTTCCGACCTTACAATTGCTATGGGTGTAATAATACAATGGAAAATAAAAATACTACGGCAGATGAACATTCGACTCTCCATGAGCTCCATGTCCCATCAACGACAACCTAGAAAAACTCGATGTGACCCGAGTATTATAATAAAATAACACCAGGATCGGTCTAGAAAACCAGTGTAAGAAAACTCAAGAAATATGATGGACCTATAATAATTTGTGAGACTACGTCGCTAAACATTGAATAGTTTTTACCTTATAAGAACAACATCCATACATGAAAGAAAGGAAACAAGTCAGAAAAAAAATTCCAAACTTGAAAGAATGGGCACAAACAAGATCAAAATCCAAACTTAAAGGATGGACACAAATAATTAAACAGACAAAAGAGCGTGAGGCCTTCTCAATGAAATTAAGAAAAGATTAACTCCAAGGTCCGAATCAAAATAAGGAGAATGAATTTGACCAACGTGACAAGGAGGGTGTGCCCCTTGCACTGAGAGTATATCTCTAGATAAAATATACTTGAGAGCCCACGCCAAATACACATCACTTTCGAGAAATTTCAAGCTAGACCTCCGCGAAAAATATCCAAGAATCCATATATTTCCATATCACCACATGCATGCAACCGAAACCTCTCTAGATAAATGTAAATATACTTGATGGGTGCGACCCATATAGCTTAGCTCCTACCCGCTTTTTGATTTTAGTTATCTATGGTGCTGGATACCAATGCTCAGAATGAGCTACAAATCGTCTTATATTGATGAAACATAAAGAAGTATATCAATGCTCCAAACGAGAAACAAATCGTCCCGTATCAACGAAGCACAAAGAAAGATGTAAAAATTGATAGTCAAGGAATCAGCTATTGGGAATAAAGAATATGATTGTATATGGAAATCAAAATCTCATTGTGATATCCCGGAATTTTTGACAATATCAACTTAATAATCTATGTTAAAATTAAATTGATTTGATAATATTGTTAATAATATAATTTGAATTGATTTAATAATCTTCTTTAGTAAATATTTAAATGGGTGAGTTTATCTTTTACAAACTAATTAAATTGTTTTCTATTTATAATGTTATATATATGTGTGTGTGCATATATTGTAAATAGATAAACTTTGTTTTAAATTTAATAAATAAAGGCATGTTTTCTAATTCTAATATTTTTTGGTAAATTGGAAATTTGATTTAATTTAATATTGAATAAATAATCATATGACTTTAAAATACTCAAGATAAAAACTTAATTGTTTAAAATTGATTTAAGCTTAAGTTTAAATTTAAATAAAAAAAGGTTTGTTTTGTTTTAAATATAGCTTGATAAAATAGGTAATTTATTAAATAAGAGACCATCTTTTATGAATTATTTTAATTTAATAATGATTTATTTTTAAACAATAGAAATAATGTAATGTCTTTACAAATAGATTTTAAATATAAATAGAAATTGTTATTTCAAATTTATTTATTCTGAAAAGAAAACTATGAATTGAAAATTTAAAATAAAGTCTTTCAAAAATATTTAAAATAAAATAAGTCTAAATACATAAACATCTATGGTACTAAAATAAGTATAAAAATAGATTAGTAAATTAAGTGTTTGATAAGTTTAAGTTTAAAAATAAAAGAGTGATAAAAATAAGCATAGAACTTAATACATAAGTTAAAATTTATAACTAATAACTAAAAAAACTTTACATTTTGTACCTAAAGTATAAAAGCAACCAGGCAAAAGTAATTTGTATGTAACCTGTAAGTAGTATGCAAGACAAAAATAAACAATGTGTAAAAGGATCTTGTATATAACCTGTAAGTAGCATATGCAAGGCAAGAACAAGTGAAAATAAAAATCTATATACAAGCCAAATTAGATAAAGTAGTAAACATAAAGTACTTAAGCATTTAATACTTTCATCTCAGCCAACAATGAAGTCAATTCGAATTTTTCAAATGATCATTTCAGCCTCCAAAATAAGAGTCTTGCCTGATAAGTTAAAAAAAAAGACAAAGAAAAATCTGAACAAAACTAAAATGCCTATACCAGTAAACACCTACCTTTTACAAATATTTTCTTCTATATATACATCTTTTATTCAGTTCGTTCTTAAAACAATTGCAAACCAGAAATGAATCAAAGTCTGAAATTTTTCTTTCAAAAGTTCAACTAAGGTAACCTATAAGACAAAGCCTGTTATATTTTATTTTCAACCTGGAAATCAAGCATCTTCCCAACAACAATTGGCTTCAAAGTTAAAAGGATTTTTTAGTGCAAACTTTCAAGCTTTAGATCATTTCAATTTTTAAGAAATCAGGTCTTAAAAGCATCTCAACAATTCAAGCTCTCAAAACAATTGCAAGTTCCAGGATCAATATTCAAAATATGCTCTCTGTTTATTTTCAGGTGAGTAACATCACAAGTTTAAATAGTTTAAGTTTATAATTTCTGTTGCATACTCATCTCTGAAAATAATATGTTTGTCAGTATATGTATAAGTATGTCTCTGTGTATATATGTGAATATCTAATTGTGTGCATACTATGTTTATGTATTATGCTCTGTTTTGTTTCCTAGGCCCAAGTTTTTATTTAAAAATTCCTTCCATATGATCTAATTCTTGATAGGATCTGAGTATCAAACAAATATTATTTGATTCAACCCAGATTAATGTTTAAAAATCTAAGTTAGTTAAAATAAGTTTGTTTGACTCTGGAAGTATTAAAATAACTGAGCATATTAAGTAAAATCAAAACTCAAAATTTTTAATTCATAAATTCAGTATTATAATTCGAATACTTCAACTAAAATATGATTTTTAACACAAGAATCAAGTTTTCTAGTTTGGGATTAAAGGTGCTGTTTGGGTTTGAACTGGAAATGAATTTCTGAGTTTTTCTGGTGATCAAGTTGATCGGAGTGCTTGTGGTTTCTTCCTGATGATGGAGGGGTGGTCAGAGATGCTAGGAAAAATATTGGATAGTGGTGTAATTCGCCATGGAGGTTGCAGCATAGAGATTTCTTCTGGAACCCTAGTTTAACCGGGTTTGGTTGTTCGATCAACCGCGGGTTCGACGATTGATCGAGTGCAGCGAGGTTTTGGGGAATGGTAGTTGGGTCGTAGTTGAAGTCATGGCCGGAGTGCAGACCTTCAGATGGTCGGAGTGGCGAGAACGAAGTGTTGACAGGTTTGGGTTAGGGGTGACTGCACTTGTTGTTTCCAGGTTTGGTTTAAATAACTCGAATTCCATTTTGAGTTGAGATGGAGGAATCTGGTAATTAGGTTTGGATTTGGGGATGCCAGTCGACGTGGGAAGATCATCGTCGATGGTCGGAATCGATTTAGGTTGCTGTGCATATGCACGACGTGTTGTTCTGGTGAAGTTTGTTTGGATTCTAGTTGCAGAGTTTTGGGTCTCGAGACATTCTCGAGTAATTTGAGTCTTAGACTCGAAGTTAATTGGTTTTGGGCTCGAGTCATTTAGTAGATGGCTCGGATAAGTTAGTGATAGGTTTTTAAACCTGTAAGTTTTTAAAATTTTAAAACTTGGTTTTTAAAAAAAAATGTGAAATAGATATTTAAACCACTTTTAAATCAAAGTTAGGTTGGATTCAAATGAAGTTTGAATCTTAGTCTTAAAACAAATAAAGTTTATATATTTAATTATTTGTAACAACTTTAAAAAGGGTTTAAATAGTTGGAATTTAAAAAAAAAAGTAAAGCCTTAAATAAAAATTAAGATTTAAACCTAATTTTTAATCTGGATTCAAATCTAAATTTGAATCTTAATTTTGAAATAAAATAAGTTTTTGAATTTAAATTGTTTTAAATAATTTGAATGATTAAGTGTATTTTTAATTGATTTGAATTTAAAATGAAATTGGATTTTGAATTCTCTTAACTTCAATTATAAGATAAATAATTCTTAAACTTGTGAATCAAGAAGGGTTTAGGTTTTGAATTTTTTTTAAACTTGTTAAAGTTAATTTGTTCTCATTTTAAATCTTAAATTTAAAATGAAATTTTAGAAAGTAAAGTTTGAAATTAAATTGTTTTTAAATATCTTGTTAATGATAATTTGATCATTAATAAGAAAAATGTTTTTAAAATTGTAATTATTAAGATAATTAAATAGATAATTAATGATTTGGATTAATTTAGTAATTAAGGTATAAGTTAATTAATTTAGGGTAAATTAATTGGTAATTAAGGATCATTAATGAAATAAGATTTGAATTGTTAATTAATGATTAGTAATTAATTAATTATATAATTAAAGATTAATTAATGGATTATTAAAAACTAATTACTTGTTAATTAATGATGGTTAATCCAAGTTAATTACTTTACAAAAGTAATTAAAGGATTGTTAATAGTTAATGAAGGTCATTAACTATAATTATTTAATAATTAATTAATGTGATTAATTCTTAATAATTAATTGGATTAATTAATTTAAAAATAATCAATTGTGAACTGTTAAGTATAATTACTTAATGGAAGTAATTAAGGAATTAATTACTCATTGTAATTAATTCAGTTTAATATGAATTGTTTAAGTTAATTAATTAAGTTTAATTAATTTAAATAATCATTGATGATGTGATAAGTATAATTACTTAGGGAAGTAATTAACGATAATTACTGGATGTAATTAACTGGGATGATTTAACGATGGAAGTAATTTTAGTATAATTACTTTGTATAATTAATCAAGGGATTAATTTAAAGAAAATTAATTAAGGAGTAATTATTTTATCTGATGGAGTAATTAAGGGTAGTTAATTACTGAATGGTATTAATCAGGGGTGATTAATAAATGTGTTTAATTGAGATTAATTACTTAAGCTAATTAATTAAAATTGGATAATTAATTAAAATATAATTAGAAATCAATAATAAATATAATTTACTATTGTAATCAAGAGTTGATCAATTAAGATTAATTAACCAATAATAAGTAACTAAAGAGTAATTAATTAGTGTAATTAAAGATTAATGCAATTAACTATAGTTAACTAATTTATGAAGTAATTAAAGGTTAATTACCGTGTTTGGTTAAGGATAATTAATTGGTGAAATTAATTAAAGTATATTACTTGAATACAATTAAAAGTCAATTAATCAAGGGTGATTAATTAAAATAAATAATTGGATGATGATAAATTAATTGATTGATAATTGATTAATAGTGATATAAGCAAGATTTATAATTGTGAAGTAATTAATTTAATTTACTTTAAATTAATTAGAGATGCAAGTAATTAATTTAATTCATTTTAAATTAATTATAGCTGATGTGATTGCTTATGTATGGATGAATGACATTGTTTACCTTGAATGGTTTGAGATCTCAAAAATGAAATAAATGTATGCTTTGATTTAAGTATGATGATAATATGGATTATCTGTTGTGATGATAATATGGATTATCTGTTTATGATGATAATGTTGATTATCTATTGTGATATTGTGAATTATCTATCTGTATGTATATGGATAATTGAATTGAATTGTTTTAAACTTTAAAACAACTTGGTCTTAAAAGATGGCGTTTTCGATTTCGATGAGACCGGGATCGGGTTTCCATATTTGGACATCCAAAAACCACATCGATCCAAATTAAGCGTTAGGTCGTGAATTCTCAAGTGAAGATTCAGGGTGCAAGGGTTATCGTCGTTAACTCTGAGGGAGATTCCAAAATGAGTGTAACGAGATATGTAAGGAAACGGGTCTTCGACGCCCGAACGTCGACATCAATACGTCCATTGTATCAACTGCCGAGCAATCAAATGCCGGAAAACCGAATTCTTAGGGTTTAAAAAGAAGAAAAAGATAGAAGAAGTAAGAAAAAGATAGAACAGAAAAGAAAGAAAACAACAAAACAATATCGGAATCTCACAATCGCAGCGGAACAACATATAATAAATAAATGAATAATCTTTAAACAAAGAACTATAACAGTTATTACATTACATTACATTACATTACATCATCAGAGTGTACAACAACAAACAACAACAAACAGCGGAAAAGAAATACTATATACTAGTGAATACGCCATGCCATCCAGCTTGCCTCTAGCAACTCCCGAATTCCAGAATATCCTGATAACCTGACTCTAGACTGCCAGTGTGAAAATTGGTGGGCACCCAGAGTTTAGGAAGGAAAACAACAAACTCCAGGTCAGTCATGGGACTGGTGTGAGAACTTTAAAATAGTTTACATTTAAAAAAACAACAGGATAATTTTTGAAGCCAATTCGCAATGCTTTTAAAAAATGAAACTACCATAAGGCCTTCCGGCACACATACAATGCAAACGCAGACTTGGGGGAGATTTCTCCTTTTGATAGTCAAAGATGCTTACTACGCAAAATCAAATCATTTTGATATTATTATTAGTGCATAGTGTAGAAAACATTTCGAAAGTAGAGTATAAATCTTAGCCAGCATAGGTACCATTAAAGTATGCCTACTATAGCTACCATATTAAATGGCAGGTTCTACAGCTAAAACCGTACAAGGTTCGTATTGTTTCTTTGGATTTCCAACAAATGGTCAGGCCAAGTAACTTCCCATTGCCACTTGGAAACGCCTCTGGAATGACGTCTCGAGAACCTAATCGGATTATCTGCCAACACAAGGCCGGGTTACCCTTCAAACTAGGTAACTACTGACACGAATATGCCATCCCCCGATCGTAACCGATCTATATCCGAGGATCCTCGATTTCCAACAACCACAAAGTAATAAATTTGCAGCAACAATATAAGTTAAGTATCTGGGCTCCATACCATGATACCACCTCTATCCAGAAGGAATGACATACACTAAAGGGGCGCTACCCCCTAATAACCTTGCTGCATCCTTCCTGTTTTGACCATTTCCGGGGTGTGAGGTCCGACGCAGTCTCGTCCACAAAGCTACGTTTTATACAAAGCCATGGTTCGATCAACCAATGATCAGCATCACTCATATGCCACATTACCAATTTGGGAATGTATCACTAGAAACCATCAACCACATAACCTCTGAGCCGTATGTCTCAGAGAAGGGGTTAGGCTAAGAGAATAAATTCCCCGCCACTAACATAAATATATTTGATAGAAACCAGCTTTACATCTCAAATTGTAACGTCAGACAGACATCCATACAAGTCCATTCCGGGATCGAACAGAACCGAAGGCACTTCCAAAGAAGTCCTCGCAATCCGAATATTCACTAATCACGTCCAGACTTCCCATCACATATGGAATCTCTATACCGGGGCCATTCGGTGCAGAGACATTCGACTGTAATCCTTCCATTTTCAAAAATATCTGGTCTTCAACACCGGTCTTCAAATGCAATCCATAACAACGTATCACATAATCGGAATGGGTTATACGAACCAAAGGTCCTTTCTCGGCTAACCCGAATAGTGAGCGCTTATTCAAAAATAAGTGTGGCATTCAAATTCAAGCAAATCACAACAAATACCCATTCAAAGGTAAATATTGATAGTCGGTTATTGAACTATCAATGGATATGCACAACATCACCAAATTCCAAATAATTTTTCAAATTATTTATTTTCCAAAAATATCTCTACAAGATATATAATTTCAATACTTCAAAAATAAATCAATATTTATTTTTAAACAAATACCCCTTTCTTTAATATATTCCAACGTGAATTTACATTTCCAAAATATCTATGAATATACGATTTTCAAATTGATTTTTAATATTCATTTTCAATTCATCTTTAAAAGATATAGTCTCAACATTACACTTCATATTGGAAAACATTTCCATACTTATTAATAATAAGTAGTTCACAAATCTATTTATTTTCAACATTTGTAAATTATTCCATATACTTAAATTACAATTAAGTATATATTTTATTCTTTAAGGAAAGTGTTCTTTTTAACACATTTATTTGAGTCAAAACAAATGTTGCGTAAAACATCGTTACGACAACCCAAAATCATTAGTATAGGGATTCAAAGTTAAGATAGATGTATAAATCCCAATACTATATAAAACATTTGTGACGACCGCCCATGACTCCCGCACCAAAACAAGGAAATAATGCGCTGAAAGGCGTGCCAGGCAGCCATGGACGATAGTCAGGGTAAAACAAAACAAAAGAATCTCTATCGTACAACTCACAGCGCATGGATAAAATACAATAGAGAAATATAATATAGTGAAGCTCCATAGAACAGAACATCATCATATAAGCATCACAGTAGTTTTATACAATCATCTACTCAAATCCATACATGAAAGCCTCACTACAAATCACTCAACCAAATACAGCAGCGGATACCCAGTACATATAGTAAGAAAACTAATATGCAAAGCCTCCTGCTCGTCTTCGTCATCTTCAGCGTAGAACTCCTAGCACAGCACCTGTCACCTGCTACCTAGTCTGCCCATCCCAAACATGGATGAACAGCCCAAGGTAATAAGAGGAGACATAAAACCTTGAGTCAGACAAAGTCTTAGTGAGCAGTAAATTAACTATCAAACATACCAAAAGAGCATAAAGGATAAAAGGAATAGGAACCAAACCATCCCACTCCACCTCTTTCTACAGTGATAGCCCCAGACATACACTAAGGAGAAGCAAGCATAACAACATAGACAATTAAGGTAAAGCGAATACCACTCGAGTCAAGGACGATGTTTTCCAAATACAAACCCCCAAGGCCTAAACCAAGATCAGATAAGCACCCAGAAAACACCGCTCTTGAAGCCGAATGATAATACAACCAAACATCCATGACTCTGGCTATCACTGTTATCCTTGCCTCGATTTCACCGTTAGTTGAATGACCATCTGTCAAGGGCTAATGGTAACCCCGGTTCTAACCATAACTCCGCACACTGCCTTGTGCCTAGGACTTATCTACTTTGCCCAGAGTACTCAACTACCTACCTGTAGTCTTTTGGGTGTCCCGACTACCTACCTGTAGTCGTTATGGGCGCCCCATGTACCCTTGCTTTTGAGCATGCTAGAACCTTCAACAACGACGAGATCCAAGCCTCCTAGCCATCCTTCTTGACGACTATCCTCATACAAGCTCAAGCTACCTCTTGAACAATCCATTATCAACCAACTTGAACTACTCTTCAAGTTATCAACATGCTTGGAATGATCCCTGCTTGGATTAAGCCAAGACTCACATCATACTTCGCTTCATCGCATCAAAGCAAAGTCTCAACTCAACAACATGGCTTGCCTCATCAAATCATGGCAAAGTCCCATCTCAACATCATCCAATCTATACATATGAGCTTCAACATCCGCTACATATGCCTTAAGCAGCTTTCACCATTCAAGAGCCTTCTTCCATAGCTTTTGAATCCTCTTTCATCATCTTGTTCCAAATCAACTACTAGCTAACTTGGAAACAATCAAATCAATCATACATTCAAATAATCAATCATTCAAACAAGATCTATTAAGCAATTTAAGCAATATCAACTATAATGGGAATTTCGTAAATAAACGAGCAAAAGTCCAACATATGTGAAATCATGGTTTTTAGCATAGATCTATCAAATATAAAACATGGGTTTTGTCTCTAATGCTTATTAAACAAACTTGCATAAGTAAACATCTTCAAAAACCATGGATCTAGGCTTAGATCTAGGAAAAATGCATGAAATCTCTAACTTTAACACCCAAACATGCCACCAATCCAATATACTCCTTTGGATCCGCGTGAGAGATAACTACCACTCACCAAATCACCAAAACAACCTAAAATCAATCAACTTCAGATCTGGACAGCAAGGACTTGAGCTTGATCCGGAGAAATTTCACTTGAAACGGTGAAATCTAGCTTCTTCGGATGAAAATCTTCAACTTTGGCTCTTGATCTTTGATCTTGATCTTCAATCTTCAATGGATGTTAGCACTTGATAGAAGTAGAGAAAAGAAGATGAAGAAATGTTGTAGTCGAGCTCTCAAAATGGCAGCACTTCGTCGCTTCAAAAACCGGTGCCAAAAAGTGAGCCAAACCCCTCTATTTATAGGCTGAAAACCCCTTAGGTCGTCGCCCCTTAGGTCGTCCCCGACCTACTTATGAGTCGTTGCCGACTCATCAGCCCCTACGACCTACGACCTAACCAACACAACATACAGCCAAGGCCGACTTACGACTCAACACACTACCGACCCAACTGCCACACGACTCAACCCAGACACGACCTAAAACACAGTATCCTACCGACCTAAAAACTCTGCCGACTTATCATCCCTTGCGACCTAGGTCTCTACAGTACTTACGCGACCTAACTCCTGCCGACCTAACACACACTCTGCTTAGCCGACTCATTAGGTAACCGACCTAACACTCCAAGTCCTAAGTCGTACGACGACTCAACAACGATGCCGACTTAACACACATACGACCTAACTTAGGTCGGTCCACGACCTAACTACTAAATCCTTAGGTCGCTACAACTATTAGGTCGCTCACCACTAGGTCGGTCACTTTCTTAGGTCGTTCCTCTATCCTAGGTCGCTCACCCCTACTTACGACCTATCCTCCAAACGACCTAACTCCCAAGCCTTCCATCCTATGAGTCGTTAACTCGGCAACCTCCATAACTCGGTAACCCCCCTATCTCGTGAGTCGGTCAAATACTTAACTCCTTAGGTCGTATGCTACCTTAACTCGGTTGATACTTAGGTCGGCCAGAAACCCAAAACTTACCCAAACGACCTAAGCTAACTCGCTCACGACCTAAGCTAACTCGCTCACGACCTAACCTATGAGTCGGTCACGACTCGGGCTAGAAACAACACAAACAATACTAACGACCTGTAAATCCTACGATTTATCAACACGTAAAATACGGGTCGTTACATTCTCTCCCCCTTAGGAATTTCGCCCCCGAAATTCCAAGCAAACATCAGCCATCAAAATTATTCCGCATGCCTACCATCCTTAGCAATCAACAAACCATGCATCCAATTCTATCCTAGCATGCAGAATTCTAAGACTTAGAACAAGCTACAAATTCATGATATGTCACGACACTTTAGGGCCATACTTCGAAGAGTCCGGGATGAGCTGCCTTCACCCTCTCTTCCTCCTCCCATGTACAGTCGTTAACATCATCACTCCATTGTACCTTGAGCAACGTAATCGTCTTCCTCCTAAGCTGTTTCGTATCAGTTTCAACAATACGAAGCGGCTTACGAGGTCTTGTAACAACTGGATCAACCTCCAAATCTTCATAGCTATCAGCAGAAACCACTGTCTTTGGGTCGTGCACATACTTCCGTAGATAAGCTACATGAAAAACATTGTGCACACCCGCCATCTTTTCCGGTAACTCCAATCTATAAGCGAGCTTTCCAATACGCTCGATAATCGGGAATGGTCCAACAAATCTCGGAGTCAACTTTCCTTTCTTCCCAAACCTTATAGCATTCTTCAATGGAGAAATCTTCACAAAAACCATATCACCTACGTCGAATTCCAAATCCTTACGACGATTATCGGCATAACTTTTCTGACGATCTTGGGCTGCCTTCATTCGTTGCCGAATGATCTCTATACAATCTGAAGTCTGTCGAATCATCTCTGGCCCAAGTATCAGCTTTTCTCCAGTTTCCAACCAACATGTCGGAGAGTTACACGGTCTTCCATATAATGCCTCATATGGTGCCATACCAATACTCGACTGATAACTGTTATTATAAGCAAACTCCACCAAATGAAGGTGATCTTCCCATGATCCTCCGAAGTCCAAAACACATGCTCTAAGAAGATCTTCCAAAACTCGGTTGACTCTCTCAGTCTGACCATCTGTTTGAGGGTGATAAGCTGTACTCAAACACAACTCAGTTCCCAAAACTTCCTGGAAGCTCTTCCAAAATCTACTAGTGAACAATGGATCTCGATCGCTCACTATACTCTTCGGAACACCATGGAAACGAACTATCCACTTCACATATAATTCAGCCAACTTCGATGCAGTCCTAGTCGATCGAACAGGAATGAACCTTGCACTCTTGGTCAAACGATCTACTATGACCCAAATCCCTTCATTCCCTGCTCTTGTCCTAGGTAGACCATCGATAAAGTCCATCGACACCTGCTCCCACTTCCATGTAGGAACCTCTAATGGCTGAAGCAATCCACTGGGCTTCTTCTGCTCAGCTTTCACCAACTGGCAATTCATACACTTGGAAATAAAATTTCCAACATCCTTCTTCATACCTTCCCAGTAGTAGGTTCTCTTCATATCCCGATACATCTTATTTCCACCTGGATGAATTGTCAACTTCGAGTGATGACTCTCCCTCAGAACTTCATCTCTCAATCCATCTACATCGGGAACAACTAGTCGCCCTTGCTTTCGAATCCCTTATCCTTCTCCGGGTCCAATCCAGATTCCAAATCACAGATAATCTTGACAAGCTTATCATCTCCCTTTTGGCTCTCGCCAACCCTTTCCACAAGAGTAGGTCTTATCGATAAGTTTGCCAACATCTCAGGTTCCAATTCACATCTGGGCCTGAAATCAAATCCAGCCAAATACTCGAGATTCTTCCATTCCGAAAACATGGCTCCCAATCCTGCATGTCTTCGACTTAACGCATCAGCCACTGCGTTACCTTTTCCCGGAGTATAGGCTATACCAAAATCATAAGATGCTAGAAACTCTAGCCATCGTTGCTGTCGAAGATTCAAATCCTTTTGGGAGAACAGATACTTCAACGACTTATGATCTGTAAACAACTCGAATCTAACTCCCAATAGGTAATGTCTCCATATCTTCAAAGCAAACACAATCGCCGCTAACTCCAAATCATGAGTCGGATAATTCCTTTCATGCGGCTTTAGTTGTCGACTAGCATACGCAACAACTTTATCCTTCTGCATTAGCACCGCTCCTAGTCCAGTGCCACATGCATCGGTGTAAACCACCATCTCATCATTCCCACTTGGAATAGTCAAAACAGGAGCGCTCGTCAGTCGCTCTTTCAGGATTACGAAAGCTTGCTCACACTTATCATCCCATCTGAACACTTGGTTCTTCTTCGTCAATCCTGTCAACGGTGCAGCTATCTTGGAAAAGTCTTTGATAAACCGACGATAATATCCTGCTAATCCAAGAAAACTCCTCACATCAGATGCATTCTTAGGCCTAACCCAATCCTGGATCGCTGCCACCTTAGCGGGATCAACCGCTATTCCATTTCCAGAAATAACATGGCCTAAGAACCTCACTTCACTCTTCCAGAAGTGACACTTCGAAAACTTAGCCTTCAGCTGATGTTTCCGCAAAATTTCCAAAACAATCCTCAAGTGCGTCTTGTGCTCTCCCTCAGTTCTGGAATAAATCAGAATATCATCCACGAACACAAGCACGAACTTATTCAACTGATCTCTGAACACTCTATTCATAAGATCCACAAAATATGCTGGCGCGTTAGTCAACCCAAACGGCATTACCAGCCACTCATAAAACCCGGATGGTGTCCTGAAAGCAGTCTTCGGCACACTATCCTTCGCCACTCTCAACTGGTGAAATCCCGTTGCCAAATCCATCTGAGAAAACACCTTAGCCTCGTGAAGCTGATCAAACAAGTCATCTATTCTCGGCAATGGATACTTGTTCTTCCTAGTCACCTTATTCAGCTCACGATAATCAACACACAACCTCAACGATCCATCCGCTTTGGTTGCGAACACAACTGGCGCACCCCATTCGGACACACTTCTCCGAATGAATCCTTTCTGCAAAAGGTCATCAACTTGCACCTTCAGCTCTTGCTGCTCCCTCGGTGCCATCCGCCTAAGAGGCATCACAACAGGTCTGGCTCCCTCAACTAGATCGATACGAAACTCGATCTCCCTATGCGGCGGCAACCCTTTGACTTCCTCAAAGACATTCTCAAACTCATTCACAATAGGCACCGATGACAGTCCATCCCGTGGAACAACTAGCGAATACATGAAGCTCATGAAGACGCCTTCTTCATGCTTACATCGTATCACAACCTTTCGCCCTTCCACATTCCCGACTGTCACCTCAAGCCTCTCACAATCAATCCTAGCCGCATACTTCCTAAGCCAGTCCATACCCAAAATAATTCCGAACCCCGCAAAGTTCAGAACAAAGCAATCACAAACAAACGAGCAATCATGACTCGACACAACTAGACCACGACATAACATACACAAACATGACGAACCCCCTACCGGATTAGTCACAACCAATGGCCTATCAACAATATCCGGTTTCATACCTAACCGGCTTACCAAATCATCACAAACAAAAGAATGCGACGCTCCAGTATCAAACAACACTCTAACTGGAACACCACAAATAGAAAGAGTACCTTGAACAACCACACTCTTCCCCTTCTCTTCAGCAGTAGGAGCTTTCGAAGACGATGGAACAGCCCCCAAAGCATAGGCTTGCACAACCTGCCTATCTTTCCTCGGTTCTGGACAATCCTTCTTGATATGTCCCAGCTTATCACAGTTGTAACACTTTCCCGGCACCTTGGGATTCTTACAATCTTTGTAAAGATGGCCCTTCTGTTGGCAGTTATAACAAGTCACTTCGCCTTTCGGCTTCTTCTGGCCATCCTTACCCTTCTGCTGCTGCTGCTTCCTCCTCTTATTGCCATTCTGGTGTGGTTTAGATCCTTCCCTGGTTACAGCAACAACAGAACTTTCCTTAGGAAACAAACTCTCATGCCTAAGGGCTTTCTCCACAAGCTTCTCAAATGGATCGTCCAAATGATCCACTAACTGCCTCCCAAGATAAGCATCCAGACCAGTCACAAACTTCTCATTCTTCTGATAGGGAGAATCAATGTACGATCTGGCATACTTGGACAAAGCTTCAAACTCAGAAATATACTCAAGAACAGGCCTTCCCCCTTGCTTGAGCTCCACAAACCTCTTAAACAAGACAGATTTCTGGGAAGTAGAGATGAACTTAGCTTCAAATCTAACTTGGAATTGCTCCCAAGTAATCTCTTCTTCTGGAGTATCGATGGTGATAGAATTCCACCAATCAGCAGCTCTTCCCTGAAGCTGTCTCGATGCAAGCTTCCTCTTAGTTGCATCCTCAATCCCTAAGTCACCAAAGATTCTTTTGCAAGCATCAATCCATCTCTGCACCTCAATAGTCGACTCCGTTCCCAAGAAAGCTTTTCCTCCGAGAGAAGTATAATCCTTGCAAAGCTTGGCAAAATCCACCGGTCTTGGAGCTTGAACTTGAACTCCCACATCCACAGATGATCCTGAAGCTGGTATCCTTCTCATGATCGAAGTCATCATCGCTTCGAACATAGTTCCATAATCAACAGCTCCTTCATCAGCACGGCTTTCCCTTGCAGCTGGTCTCCCTCTTCGACTCATCCTTAATATCTGTAATAAGAATGATTAGAACACCTTAAGAAACAACTGCATAAGGAGTTCAAATCCTTCTAGGCTACTATATTATATATAGTAATCATCCATCAAAATACAATTACGTCTCTCATACGTAGTTACGTCAGCGAGCGTTGGCTGAAATCGATTAACCAAAGCTCTGATACCAAATGTGACGACCGCCCATGACTCCCGCACCAAAACAAGGAAATAATGCGCTGAAAGGCGTGCCAGGCAGCCATGGACGATAGTCAGGGTAAAACAAAACAAAAGAATCTCTATCGTACAACTCACAGCGCATGGATAAAATACAATAGAGAAATATAATATAGTGAAGCTCCATAGAACAGAACATCATCATATAAGCATCACAGTAGTTTTATACAATCATCTACTCAAATCCATACATGAAAGCCTCACTACAAATCACTCAACCAAATACAGCAGCGGATACCCAGTACATATAGTAAGAAAACTAATATGCAAAGCCTCCTGCTCGTCTTCGTCATCTTCAGCGTAGAACTCCTAGCACAGCACCTGTCACCTGCTACCTAGTCTGCCCATCCCAAACATGGATGAACAGCCCAAGGTAATAAGAGGAGACATAAAACCTTGAGTCAGACAAAGTCTTAGTGAGCAGTAAATTAACTATCAAACATACCAAAAGAGCATAAAGGATAAAAGGAATAGGAACCAAACCATCCCACTCCACCTCTTTCTACAGTGATAGCCCCAGACATACACTAAGGAGAAGCAAGCATAACAACATAGACAATTAAGGTAAAGCGAATACCACTCGAGTCAAGGACGATGTTTTCCAAATACAAACCCCCAAGGCCTAAACCAAGATCAGATAAGCACCCAGAAAACACCGCTCTTGAAGCCGAATGATAATACAACCAAACATCCATGACTCTGGCTATCACTGTTATCCTTGCCTCGATTTCACCGTTAGTTGAATGACCATCTGTCAAGGGCTAATGGTAACCCCGGTTCTAACCATAACTCCGCACACTGCCTTGTGCCTAGGACTTATCTACTTTGCCCAGAGTACTCAACTACCTACCTGTAGTCTTTTGGGTGTCCCGACTACCTACCTGTAGTCGTTATGGGCGCCCCATGTACCCTTGCTTTTGAGCATGCTAGAACCTTCAACAACGACGAGATCCAAGCCTCCTAGCCATCCTTCTTGACGACTATCCTCATACAAGCTCAAGCTACCTCTTGAACAATCCATTATCAACCAACTTGAACTACTCTTCAAGTTATCAACATGCTTGGAATGATCCCTGCTTGGATTAAGCCAAGACTCACATCATACTTCGCTTCATCGCATCAAAGCAAAGTCTCAACTCAACAACATGGCTTGCCTCATCAAATCATGGCAAAGTCCCATCTCAACATCATCCAATCTATACATATGAGCTTCAACATCCGCTACATATGCCTTAAGCAGCTTTCACCATTCAAGAGCCTTCTTCCATAGCTTTTGAATCCTCTTTCATCATCTTGTTCCAAATCAACTACTAGCTAACTTGGAAACAATCAAATCAATCATACATTCAAATAATCAATCATTCAAACAAGATCTATTAAGCAATTTAAGCAATATCAACTATAATGGGAATTTCGTAAATAAACGAGCAAAAGTCCAACATATGTGAAATCATGGTTTTTAGCATAGATCTATCAAATATAAAACATGGGTTTTGTCTCTAATGCTTATTAAACAAACTTGCATAAGTAAACATCTTCAAAAACCATGGATCTAGGCTTAGATCTAGGAAAAATGCATGAAATCTCTAACTTTAACACCCAAACATGCCACCAATCCAATATACTCCTTTGGATCCGCGTGAGAGATAACTACCACTCACCAAATCACCAAAACAACCTAAAATCAATCAACTTCAGATCTGGACAGCAAGGACTTGAGCTTGATCCGGAGAAATTTCACTTGAAACGGTGAAATCTAGCTTCTTCGGATGAAAATCTTCAACTTTGGCTCTTGATCTTTGATCTTGATCTTCAATCTTCAATGGATGTTAGCACTTGATAGAAGTAGAGAAAAGAAGATGAAGAAATGTTGTAGTCGAGCTCTCAAAATGGCAGCACTTCGTCGCTTCAAAAACCGGTGCCAAAAAGTGAGCCAAACCCCTCTATTTATAGGCTGAAAACCCCTTAGGTCGTCGCCCCTTAGGTCGTCCCCGACCTACTTATGAGTCGTTGCCGACTCATCAGCCCCTACGACCTACGACCTAACCAACACAACATACAGCCAAGGCCGACTTACGACTCAACACACTACCGACCCAACTGCCACACGACTCAACCCAGACACGACCTAAAACACAGTATCCTACCGACCTTAAAACTCTGCCGACTTATCATCCCTTGCGACCTAGGTCTCTACAGTACTTACGCGACCTAACTCCTGCCGACCTAACACACACTCTGCTTAGCCGACTCATTAGGTAACCGACCTAACACTCCAAGTCCTAAGTCGTACGACGACTCAACAACGATGCCGACTTAACACACATACGACCTAACTTAGGTCGGTCCACGACCTAACTACTAAATCCTTAGGTCGCTACAACTATTAGGTCGCTCACCACTAGGTCGGTCACTTTCTTAGGTCGTTCCTCTATCCTAGGTCGCTCACCCCTACTTACGACCTATCCTCCAAACGACCTAACTCCCAAGCCTTCCATCCTATGAGTCGTTAACTCGGCAACCTCCATAACTCGGTAACCCCCCTATCTCGTGAGTCGGTCAAATACTTAACTCCTTAGGTCGTATGCTACCTTAACTCGGTTGATACTTAGGTCGGCCAGAAACCCAAAACTTACCCAAACGACCTAAGCTAACTCGCTCACGACCTAAGCTAACTCGCTCACGACCTAACCTATGAGTCGGTCACGACTCGGGCTAGAAACAACACAAACAATACTAACGACCTGTAAATCCTACGATTTATCAACACGTAAAATACGGGTCGTTACAACATTTCCTTTCGGAAATCAATTACTATAACAACAATGTTATAGTCCACCATTTCCTTCTATTTCTCGAAAACGTCTATTTCAACAATGAATGTTGAAATCTATAGTTTCGAATCTTAACACGTTTTAAAACATCGTTAAATCGTTTTAATTCTATTTAAAATATCCCCTCCAAAACATTTTCTTTAACATATTATTCACTATCCAAAAGCGTGAATATACTTCGTTAACCAATTTCATCATTTCTATACATTTTATTTTAAAGGATTATTCACTGTCCAAAATCATGGATATAACTCCTTTAATAATTTCTACATTTACTTTATCAAATTCAATTGATTTGGATTTATAAAACAATGTTTATAAATCCTATTTTTGTTTATTTTATGACAACTTCAATTTATAAATCTCCTTTATTAACCTATTCAATTTATAACTCAATTATATACCAAAAGTCCATATTATAAGTTAAATACTTATAATTTATTTTTATTTTTTTACAAAATCATTCTTTTAAACTTCCCAAATTATAAATCTTATAACTTATAAGATTCATTTATTTACCCAAATCTATTCTTTTAATAACTTTACAAAATTTTTAAATCTTACTACTTATAAATTCCATTTATAACTTCACCATTTATAATTCTATAATCTCATTCACTTATGAAATCCATTTACACTTCATTCTAACATTTATAAAAACTCGTTTTATAATTCCAATATTTTAATTTATAAATATCAATTTTATAAATTTTTTATATAAATCAATTTATATTATTATTTTAAAACGTCTTTAAACTCCTTTATAATTTCATCATTTTGATTTATAAAATAATTAAATTTTATAAATCCTATATTTAAACCTTTTACAGTAAATTCAAAAATCCCAATTTAAACTATTTTATAAAATCATTAACCCCATATTTTCAAAAATCAACTTTTAACTATATTTCTGAAAAATCATAATTTTTATAACATAAAAATTATAACGTTTATTTATTTAAAATGAATCAATTCAAAAAACTATTTTATAAAACGTAAACTTTCAAAAATCACTTTAAAAATCCTTTTAAAATTCCAAAATTGGCCCAATGATGCTACACACCAAATAGTCAATCACGACAACAACGAAATCATATATCTGTATATGATAATCAACAAATATCAAAATATCTATAATCAAATAAATACTGTTGAGAAATCCAGTTGGATCCCTCCAACCTGTTTCCCTGCATCCACAGACATTAACACAATACCAATTCCGTTTCCAAACGAAACATCGCGGTATATATGATTCATAAAATATTATCCGCTATTATGCGGCGCAATAGGGTCTCATCCACTATATAATGCGGGAAAATCAACTCCAAGTACATAAATAAGACCAATTTCACTTTACTGTGAAATATTCGCGGTATATGTTTTTAATAATAACCTCTACTTAATATACGGCGTATAATGTCTATTTTAACAATCAATAATAATCATCTCCAATCATACAATTAAGAAATTTTAAATCCAACTATTTAAAATTAAAATCGAAACCGATTCGATTGAGTGAGAAGTTCTCACCTTGGTTTCAATATAGTCTCAGCATTTTATTTCGAATAAAATTAAACGTGCGTTTAATTTTACCCGATTTTTTCACTAGCTTCAAACGACTCCAACCCAGTTCCATAGCGTAGTGCTCGACAATACGGTTCCAATGCAACTAGTTTCGTCCAAAACGAACCTCGTATGAACAGGTTACAACATTTTAAAGATTACACGATTTATAATATAATTAATTTACAAATTCTTTTATAATTTTAACCTAAAACAAATCGTGGCCACTGGATCTTGCTTCCATCTCATCAGGCCGTGCATGCAAAGCTTCTTCCCGAGGCATCAAAATCGCGACCGAACCCAAAAGCCTCTCGAAACCCTAAATCACGCGACTTCATCTTCAACTTTCAACCTGATCAAACACCTTCACGTCGTGCGCCTAGCTCCACTCTATACTCGGCATGAATTTCACGAAGCTCGGCCACGCCTAGCCTCGGCAAAACGAAGATGAACGTGCGACTTTGAACATGATTTGCCGTCGATCGGCTCGATGAAAATAAATCATAGCCGTTGAAAACAAGGATCTCGACGTGCTTAACATTTTTCCAATTGAAAGATTCTCGAAATGATTTATGGATTGGAAGAAATCGAAGGAGGAAGGAGACACGTTTTCAGCCGTGGGTTTCAAGAGTGGCGGCCAGCTATGATAAAACCCTAGCTCTTTTTTTCTTTTGCAAATGTGAATAAGGATGGGCTTTTATAGAAAAAAATTCCAAAACACTATTCATCCGAAATTTTCCAAACTCCAAATGAAGCGTTCCGATTGGCGTTTCTAAGGTTTACCCCGCATTCCGGACACAATGGAACGTGTTTCGGAGGCTAATTCGATCATTTGTGCAAGTTACGGCAATAAACGACCGATTTTAAATTAAACCGATTAAACTAATTTTCTATGCGTTTTGGCTTACCCCGGACAAACGGTAAATCCGATTGACTTGAAATTTGAAATCTTACAATAATATAACATTACGGATACGATGAAACTGGTTTCGTCAAAATCCGAGACTGTTTGAAAAATGGCTATTTTAACTCGTTAATTAAATATTAAAATATTCAATTTTCACAAATTAACTTTTAATTCAATTTTAAAAGTTCTATAACATCATTCTAACTCCAATATGATTAAATAAAATTATCATATTTAACCCAATTTCAAATTTTTTGTGTAATTTCAACTATTAAATTATTGATTTAATTATCCAATTAAATCCAGATTATTCGAAATAAAATTTATTCGACTTATAAATTTCACTTATTAATATTTAAAATCAATTAAATATACGAATTTTAATTGACAGAAATTCTGGTCGTTACAGACTTCCCCCTTAAAAGAATTTCGTCCTCGAAATTACCAAGTAAGAAAAATTCACAAAATCCATTAACTTTTCCAAAATCCATAGTTAAACTTCTTACAAAATCTTTACTAAGTTTCCAAATCTAACTTAGTTTTCCAAAATTTTCAATTCTTTCTAACGCCTTAAATTTTCAGAAAATTTCGCCATAGCCTCCTTTGCGCAGCTCGATCCGAAAAAAAATGACAGTATATATATATCACAAATATACATCTCATCAAGTGATGAGGCATCCCGCAGGGAAAAAAGTGTAAAAGTACGATATTTAATCCGAGATATGTACCTTATATATTATTAGCGAGCATATACGGCTAATATAGCGTGAAAGCGAGCTCCAAATGCGAAACAAACGCGATCCGCACCTACTAAACACTCAACAAACAGATGAGAAACATGTATATAGACAATAGTATCGATATACAACATATAACAACATAATAACTATATATGCCAACATAGCAAATGCAGTAAAAGCAATATATTCAACTGTCAACCAACTATCATCCAACTAGCATCCATAACCAATAAATATTCATTCATATTCTCATTAATATTCAATGAAATGGGTTTTCAATTTAATCACATTTGATTTGTTAATAGTGGATTTTTTACTAACATTCATTTTCAATTAGTTTATATTCACTAATTCATATTCAAGTTGGTTCACTTCCAAATCAAATTCAATTCTATTTAAGATTCACTTAACTTCCAATTTGATTTCAATTACTTTAGCTTTCAATTTCATTACTTATTCAAATTCATTTTTATTTACAACTCATATTCATATAGTTTCACTTCTTGTATATATAAGTTTATTTCACAATTGTAAATCACATTAATTATAATTTCATACTTATAATTCATTTGCTTATACTATTATTCTTTTGCAATTTTAGATTATTCAAACAACTTTTAATTAACTTATATACATACATACATACATACATACATACATACATACATATATATATATATATATATATTCTTACATTTTCAACAACCAAACAATCAACTTATATACACTTTAATAATTCTTGAAAAATTATTCCTTTATATATAAAATATAATCAAGGTAAAATTATTTCATTTACCCAATTTAAAACAATATCGTGATGAATTGTTCTGTACAAGTGTTTAGGGATCCCTATCAATAATGTTGATTACTCGTATTAACCAGAATCCATATACCACTCAACAAACCAATCATCACAATATAAAATAATTTTATATTCACTAACAAATACGCGCTCGTATCTATTATTATACTCAAACTCATTCTAAAGTATTACTGACTCCATCTCTAATGAGTAATTCCCAACAGAGCCATGGCTGTCGCATAACCATATGCTCTGATACCAGATGCAAGGAAACGAGTCTTCGACGCCCGAATGTCGACATCAATATGTCCACTGTATCAACTGCCGAGCAATCGAATGTCGGAAAACTGAATTCTTACGGTTTAAAAGAAGAAAAAGATAGAAGAAGTAAGAAAAAGATAGAACAGAACAGAAAGAAAAAAACAGAACAATATCAGAATCTCACAATCGTAGCGGAACAACATATAATAAATAAATGAAAAATCTTTAAACAAAGAACTATATCAGTTATTACATTACATTACATTACATTACATTACATTACATTACATCATCAGAGTGTACAACAACAAACAACAACAAACAGCGGAAAAGAAATACTATATACTAGTGAATACGCCATGCCATCCAGCTTGCCTCCAGCAACTCCCGAATTCCAGAATATCCTTATAACCTGACTCTAGACTGCCCGTGTGGAAATTGGTGGGCACCCAGAGTTTAGAAAGGAAAACAATAAACTCCAGGTCAGTCATGGAACTGGTGTGAGAACTTTAAAATACTTTATCTTTAAAAACAAACAACAGGATAATTTTTGAAGTCAATTCGCAATGCTTTTAAAAAATGAAACTACCATAAGGCCTCCCGGCACACACACAATGCAAACGCAGACTTGGGGAGATTTCTCCTTATAATAGTCAAAGATGCTTACTACGTAAAATCAAATCATTTTGATATTATTATTAGTCCACGGTGTAGAAAACATTTCGAAAGTAGAGTATAAATCTTAGCCAGCATAGGTACCATTATAGTATGCCTACTATAGTTACCATATTAAATGACAGGTTCTACAACTAAAACCGTACAAGGTTCGTATTGTTTCTTTGGATTTCCAACAAATGGTCAGGCCAAAGAACTTCCCATTGCCGCATGGAAACGCCTCTGGAATGACGTCCCGAGAACCTAACCGGATCTCTGCCAACACAAGGCGGGTTACCCTTCAAACTGGGTAACTACTGACACGAATATGCCATCCCCCGATCGTAACCGATCTATATCCGAGGATCCTCGATTTCCAACAACCACAAAGTAATAAATTTGCAGCAACAACATAGGTTAAGTATCTGGGCTCCATACCATGATACCACCTCTATCCAGAAGGAATGACATATACTAAAGGGGCGCTACCCCCTAATAACCTTGTTGCATCGTTCCTGTTTTGACCATTTCCGGGGTGTGAGGTCCGACGCAGTCTCGTCCACAAAGCTACGCTTTATACAAAGCCATGCTTCGATCAACCAATGATCAGCATCACTCATATGCCACATTACCAATTTGGGAGTGTATCACTAGTAACCATCAACCACATAACCTCTGAGCCGTATGTCTCAGAGAAGGGTGTTAAGCTAAGAGAATAAATTCTCCACCACCAACAGAAATATATTTGATTGAAACCAGCTTTACATCTCAAATTGTAACGTCAGACACACATCCATACAAGTCCGTTCCTAGATCGAACAAAATCGAAGGCACTTCCAAAGAAGTCCTTGCAATCCGGATATTCACTAATCACGTCCGGACTACCCATCACATATGGAATCTCTATACCGGGGCCATTCGGTGCAGAGACATTCGACGGTAATCCTTCCGTTTTCAAAAATATCCGGTCTTCAACACCAGTCTTCAAATGCAATCCATAACGACGTATCACATATTCGAAATGGGTTATACGACCCAAAGGTCCTTTCCCGGCTAACCCGAATAGTGAGCGCTTATTCAAAAATAAGTGTGGCATTCAAATTCAAGCAAATCACAACAAATACCCATTCAAAGGTAAATATTGATAGTCGGTTATTGAACTATCAATGGATATGCACAACATCATCAAATTCCAAATAATTTTCCAAATTATTTATTTCCAAAAATATCTTTACAAGATATATAATTTCAATACTTCAAAAATAAATCAATATTTATTTTTAAACAAATACCCCTTTCTTTAATATATTCCAACGTGAATATAAATTTCCAAAATATCTATGAATATACGATTTTCAAATCGATTTCTAGTATTCATTTTCAATTCATCTTTAAAAGATATAGTCTCAACATTTCACTTCATATTGGAAAACATTTCCATACTTATTAATAATAAGTAGTTCACAAATCTATTTATTTTCAACATTTGGAAATTATTCCATATACTTAAATTACAATTAAGTATATATTTTATTTTTAAGGAAAGTGTTCTTTTTAACACATTTATTTGAGTCAAAATGAATGTTGCGCAAAACATCGTTACGACAACCCAAAATCATTAGTATAGGGATTCGAAGTTAAGATAGATGTATAAATCCCAATACTATATAAAACATTTCCTTTCGGAAATCATTTACTATAACAACAGTGTTATAGTGCACCATTTTCTTCTATTTCTCGAAAACGTCTATTTCAACAATGAATGTTGAAATTTATGGTTTCGAATCTTAACACATTTTAAAACATCGTTAAATCGTTTTAATTCTATTTAAAATATCACCTCCAAAACATTTTCTTTAACATATTATTCACTATCCAAAAGCGTGAATATACTTCGTTAACCAATTTCATCATTTCTATACATTTTATTTTAAAGGATTATTCACTGTCCAAAATCATGGATATAACTCCTTTAATAATTTCTACATTTACTTTATCAAATTCAATTGATTTGGATTTATAAAACAATGTTTATAAATCCTATTTTTGTTTATTTTATAACAACTTCAATTTATAAATCTACTTTATTAACCTATTCAATTTATAACTCAATTATATACCAAAAGTCCATATTATAAGTTAAATACTTATAATTTATTTTTATTTTTTTACAAAATCGTTCTTTTAAACTTCCCAAATTATAAATCTTATAACTTATAAGATTCATTTATTTACCCAAATATATTCTTTTAATAACTTTACAAATTTTTTAAATCTTACTACTTATAAATTCCATTTATAACTTCACCATTTATAATTCTATAATCTCATTCACTTATGAAATCCATTTACACTTCATTCTAACATTTATAAAAACTCGATTTATAATTCCAATATTTTAATTTATAAATATCAATTTTATAAATCTTTTATATAAATCAATTTATATTATTATTTTAAAACGTGTTTAAACTCCTTTATAATTTCATCATTTTGATTTATGAAATAATCAAAATTTATAAATCCTATATTTAAACTTTTTCCAATAAATTCAAAAATCCCAATTTAAACTATTTTATAAAATCATTAACCCCATATTTTCAAAAATCAACTTTTAACTATATTTCTCAAAAATCATAATTTTTATAACATTAAAATTATAACGTTTATTTATCTAAAATGAATCAATTCAAAAAAATATTTTATAAAACGTATACTTTCAAAAATCACTTTAAAAATCCTTTTAAAATTCCGAAATTGGCCCAATGATGCTACACACCAAATAGTCAATCACGACAACAACGACATCATACATCTATATATGATAATCAACAAATATCAAAATATCTATAATCAAATAAATACTGTTGAGGAATCCAGTTGGATCCCTCCAACCTGTTTCCCTGCATCCACAGACATTAGCACAATACCAATTCCGTTTCTAAAAGAAATATCGCGGTATATATGATTCATAAAATATTATCCGCTATTATGCGGCGCAATAGGGTCTCATCCGCTATATAATGCGGGAAAATCAACTCCAAGTACATAAATAATACCAATTTCACTTTACTGTGAAATATTCGCGGTATATGTTTTTTAATAATAACCTCCGCTTAATATACGGCGTATAATGTCTATTTTAACAATCAATAATAATCATCATCCAATCATACAATTAAGAAATTTTAAATCTAACTATTTAAAATTAAAATCGAAACCGATTCAATTGAGTGAGAAGTTCTCACCTTTGTTTCAATATAGTCCCAGCGTTTTATTTCGAATAAAATTAAACGTGCGTTTAATTTTACCCGAATTTTCACTAGCTCCAAATGACACCAATCTAGTTCCATAGCTTAGTGCTCGATAATACGGTTCCAACGCAACTGGTTTCGTCCAAAATGGACCTCGTATGAACAAGTTACAACATTTTAAACATTACACGATTTAAAATATAATTAATTTACAAATTCTTTTTTAATTTTAACCTAAAAAAAATCGTGGCCGCTGGATCTTGCTTCCATCTCATCAGGCCGTGCACGCAAAGCTTCTTCCCCAGGCATCAAAATCGCGACCGAACCCAAAAGCCTCTCGAAACCCTAAATCACGCGATTTCATCTTCAACTTTCAACCCGATCAAACACCTTTACGTCGTGCGCCTAGCTCCACTCTATACTCGGCATGAATTTCACGAAGCTCGGCCACGCCTAGCCTCGGCAAAATGAAGATGAACGTGCGACTTTGAACATGATTTGCCATCGATCGGCTCGATGAAAATTAATCATAGCCGTTGAAAACAAGGATCTCGACGTGCTTAACATTTTTCCAGTTGAAAGATTCTCGAAATGATTTACGGATTGGAAGAAATCGAAGGAGGAAGGAGACACATTTTCAGCCGTGGGTTTCAAGAGTGGCGGCCGGCTATGATAAAACCCTAGCCCTTTTTTCTTTTGCAAACGTGAATAAGGATGGGCTTTTATAGAAAAATTCCAAAACACTATTCATTCGAAATTTTCCGAACTCCAAACGAAGCATGCCGGTTGGCGTTTCTAAGGTTTACCCCACGTTTTGGACACAATGGAACATGTTTCGGAGGCTAATTCGATTATCTGTGCGAGTTACGGCAATAAACGATTGATTATAAATTAAACCGATTAAACTAATTTTCTATGCGTTTTGGCTTGCTTCGGACAAACGGTAAATCCGATTGACTTGAAATTTGAAATATTACAATAATATAACATTATAGATCCGATGAAACTGGTTTCGTCGAAATCCGAGACTGTTTGAAAAATGGCTATTTTAACTCGTTAATTAAATATTAAAATATTCAATTTTCACAAATTAACTTTTAATTCAATTTTAAAAGTTCTATAACATCATTCTAACTCCAATATGATTAAATAAAATTTTCCAAATCATTTTTATCATATTAACCCAATTTCCAATTATTTGTGTGATTTCAACTATTAAATTATTGATTTAATTATCCAATTAAATCCAGATTATTCGAAATAAAATTTATTCCACTTATAAATTTCACTTATTAATATTTAAAATCAATTAAATATACGAATTTTAATTGACAAAAATTCTGGTCGTTACAAGATAATGCCTTCGGTTTCGTTCGAACCGTGAACGAACTTGTATGGATTGAATGATTTCAGAACATCGTCAGGTGGGCGATGAGCATTGTAAGAGATGTGTTCTATAAAGGTAATCGCAGCCTCAAGCTTCATCAACCGAGAATGGCTAAAACAGGGGAGGTGCAGCAAGGTTAGGTGGGTCATGCCCAAGCATGACGAGATTTTCCCCTGTCTAGATGTCCCTTTTATTTCGGCTGTGTGGGCAGTTTTGAGCACCAACTGCCGGGGTTATCTTGTTCGGGACTGTTCAGTAAGGAATGGTTCCGGCCTTGTGTTGCAGGGGAGTTAGGGTGGCTCCTCGGTACAGTGATCTAGGCTACGTACTGTGACGGGCGGTAACCCAGTAGCCCTGCCATTGATGGAAACCCATTTTCCCTACGAGATCCTATGGTTTGGATTTGTATTACCCACTTTTGTGGCTAGTAGCTAGAATTTAATAATGTAACAATATAGGCTATTTTCTATTTGCTTGAAAACCATAGACACTATTATAATATCACAGAATTTCCTATAAGCTGATTTGGTTAGCGTAAGGTAAAACTTACCATGTTTATTTATGGGAAGTCTTACGTGATACCTTTTGTTTCCAAATGTTTTTCAAAGTTAAGCAACTTTAACCTGTTACTCACATCAGACCCATGTCTGACCCGGAGTTAATTTTTGTTTTTCCTAAACTCTTGGGTACTCAAATTTTTACGAGTAGCCAAGGGATTCAGGTTAGCTTTGACGAATTCTGGAGGAGCAATGGAGCAGGAGGCTTCTGCGTTGTAGATATATATAGTATTCCGCTGTGTTGGTATCTCTGTGTTGTATTGTGTATTGAATTGTATAACTAGACAGGTGTTTATAACCGTCTAGTATGTGATGTATTATCTGTGAAACTCTGATTGATGTTGTATATTATGTAATACTTATGTGATTAATATAATTTATTCGTTCCGCTATTGAGATTCTGATGCTGTTTCTTCTTTCTTCTCTATCTTTTCTCTTTTATATCCCTTTCTTTCTTCAAGATGATACGACTTTTTGTAGTTAGAAAGTCGGGTCGTCACAGTTGGTATCGGAGCGCTAGGTTGAGCGAATACCTAGGCTCTTGGGTGATTTCTTTCTTGAGAAAGCGTATTTGTAATTTGATATATATATATATATATATGTATTTATTTCTACCTATTTGTTGGGTTACATGTTCTGGTTTTCCAATATAAGTTATAAAGGTAGATATGGTAGTGGTGTATGTAACACGACCACCGATGGTTGGAGTTTGAATGTTTGAGGTTGGAAGTGTATCTGTCGAGATTGTAGACCTAATACCGTCTCGAGTGAGCTTTGAGTGGTGATTTCATCGATCTCTGAAGGAAACCTGTTAAGGTTCGGAGTTCATCTTTGAAGTGTAGGTTTGGATGAGCTAGAGTTTGGATCTGTCGACCTGGCAGAAGCAAGTCATGATATCTTGATACCTCGGGATGTAGTAGCTGTGTGATGAGACACAGTGACTATGGATGTCTCCGAAGATGTTTCTTTGGAATAAGTTAAGGAAGTGTAACTTCTTCGGTGCTGTGGCTAAGTTCAGTAGGGTATTTCTGTTTGGTTTGAGGTCCGAGTTTCACGAAGAGCTTCGGATAGGAAGACTTTGGCATCTAGTCAGCAGCACAGCTCGGAGTGTTCTGTGTGCCGTCAAGGAGATCTTATGGATTAGCAGTTTTTCTTGAGGTAATTCCAGGAGCAACAGAGTGGTTCCAATTTTTCGATGGATTGGCTAAATTAAGCATAGGCTATTCTGTTTGGTAAAGAGAGAGCAGTTTTTTTCTTTGAAAATGGGCTGGATTGATTTGCAAAAGTGACTTGCGATAGCTGAGTGTTCTCTTGGGTTATTTGAATTTTTTTGGATGTCTTCAGGAAGTCAGAATTTTGTCCGCATCTGGAGATTGAGTTTGGTATCAACTGGATTCCAAGAGTGGTACCGGTAGTTCAGCTTAGTAGTAGGATAGTTCCTAGTGAGAGGATTTGGTGAAGCAGCTCAGGTTTTGGAGGAACTTCTGAGTTTCTTTTGTGGATCTGAGGAACCATAGTTCTGGGATGTGTTGTCCAGTTTGTACTCGTAATCATCATCAGCATTTTCATATGCTCTGGATAGAGTTGAGCATTGGAAGCATGGTGGCAGCTGTTTTAGTTTGGAAACAACTAGAATTTGCAGTGTTTGGATTGGAAGGTTTCTTCAGGAGATTTTTCAAGATCTTAAAGCCAGTTTGGAGGGTGCACCTGTTTGTCTCTTTCGGATAGGAGTGAGATCAGTCTTCTGATTTTGGAATAGAGTTGTGTTCTGATTTTTGAGTTGATCTTGGAAAGATCATTTGTTGGATTGTTTTTGGTCCAGTTTGTTTCTAAAAGCATCAGCAAGGGTTGAGCTGATGAGGAAGGATATAGGCAGCCCAGGATCGTCAGAAGAGTTTTGTGGATAGGAGACAGAGAATTTGGAATTTGAAGTTAGAGACTTTGTTGTTGTTGAGGTTTTCTCCGATCCATGGGAGCTATAAGATTGGGTAAGATTGGGAAGCTAGCTCCGAGATATTTGGATCTTTTTCTGTTGTTCTTTTTAGGATTAGTGTTTGGTCTTCAGGAGTCAATTGTAAGTTTGGATAACTGAGATTCGTTGTGTTTCACGTATCTATGAGGGAGTACGTGTAAGATCTATCTCTGGTTGTAGAACCAGCAGTTCAGGGAATTTTGGTTGTTAAATCAGACTTGAGTATGGTCTGATATCTTGACTTGTTTGTAGATCTAGAAGAGTGGAAGTTCTGTAGCTTAGTAGTATAGATTGTTTGGATTCTGTAGAGTGAGTATCCCGCTATTTATACTTGGGAAACTCGAGAAAATTCTATCCCGAATTTTATCTGGACAATTAGATTTGTTTGATTATATGAATTGCTTGCTATGGTTGTTAGCATATGATTGATATATGCCTGTACTTTAAAATTAAATCTTTAATTGGATTATTAAATTGCCTTTATTTTAAATTTCGAGGACGAAATTCTTTTAAGGGGGAGAACGTGATATCCCGGAATTTTTGGCAATATCAATTTAATAATCTGTGTTAAAATTAAATTGATTTGATAATATTGTTACTAATAAAATTTGAATTGATTAGTCTTCTTTAATAAGTATTTAAATGGGTGTGTGACGACCCGGAATTTTTAAGCAATTTAAATTGGAATACTTAATCGATTTTAAATATTCAATAGTGTAATTTTAACTTGAATTACGAATATCACGATTTATTTGATAATTAAATTATTGAATTAAAGAATTTGAAATTGAATAAAATATGAAATCTAAGATTTTAAGCCTATTAAAAATAATTTGAATGCTTATAAAATTTATATTGAGAACACTGAAGATAATAGAAGTTGTAAAATTGAATTTAACAGTGGTTTGTTCAGTTTTGAAAATTTTATTGTTTAAATTGAATTTAAAAATAGCCTTCCGAGGCGCAGTCTCGGAATTTGACGAAACTAGTCTCACTGGATCCGTAATATTGAATTATTAACGGATGTCAAATTTGGTAGTGTTTGGAGTTGTCGTGTGATCATACGATAGATGAACGCATGGGAAATTTAATTGATAATAGCCAATTCAGAATTTAAATATAATACTTCAACTAGTCAAATACATCTCACATCAGAACTTTTGGAGTTCAATTCGAATCACTGTACCAGTCTCAGCCGACATGCAATATTCTTTTCCATCGTTCAATCAGTTCATAGTCGTGTTTTAAGTAATAATAAAATAAAAGTAGAAGCTTTCTTTTATATTATTTGCCAAGCCTTGCCTTGGAAGCCAAAAGAAAAACATAACATATAAACCAATCAGCCGAAAAAAAAATCTCGAATCCCAGATCTTAAAACATAAAAAAAAATATAAACATATATATGGCCGAAGCCTTCATCTTCGAATTAGTAGAAATCGAGATACAGAAATAGGGTCTCTTTCAATATTGAATCGGAGGGCTCGAACACGAAGGCGACGCGAGCGCCTGAAATCATGACCACGGTTCACGATTGAATCAAGGGTTGTTCACGAGCGATGTTGCGATGGAGGCTGTTCGAATCTCAGGGATGCGGCGTGGTTGTGAGTCGATGGAGCAGAGTTTGACTCGCGAACTCGCGCACGTGGATGGTGGTATTTCGGTGAGAGATGGAAGTTGCGAGCTCGAGTGGGCTGACGTCGAGGCTGGTGGCGCGCTAGGGTTTCGGCAGTTAGAGCAGTCGCGATTTTTGGGCTTTTGGTGTTTGTCGAGGCAGCAGGTATAGTTTTTTTTCGATTTTAAAACTTATATTTGTTTGTTTCACAGATTTGAAAAATATATACAGAAAATGAAATGAATATTTACATAGTTTAATGCTATTAACACTTAAAATAGAAACTCTGGTAAGATATATAGATAGTTATATATTTATATCGATGACCACGGGATTAGGGAAAAATTATAATACGTGTTTAATCTTGCTGTATAAATTTTTAAAGCAGTATTAAAGTGATTTATATATTATAATATCATATTACAACGAATATTTACAAATTAATAAATTGTGATGAAGTGGTAAATTAGTTTGGGAATTTCTTCATTGATATATATTACTCAAGTTGAAACCTGAGTTTAATCTGTTGATTTTTAGTCCATTAAATTTATCTTAGTTAGAGTACAAATTATTAAATTGAATTAAAATATATATAAGGGAAAAACTAGTTTAAAATTTACTACTTCGGTTAAATTAAATCTAAGGTTAAAATTTAATCATTTGTAAACAAAATGAATAAATGGTGAATAATTGTTTGATTGGTTTATATAATAATAAACCGTGAATTATTATACAAGGTGTAAAAATCAAGGAAACGAGTCGGTTTGGAATGGATTGAGAACAGCAAAGCAAAGGTGAGTTAATCTCACTCAGTTAAATTTAAATGATTAAATTTAAATAATTGTTTGAGTGGTTGAAATTGATTGATGTGTTATAGTACGTTATAATCTGGAATTGGCATATTATTGTGCTAATATCTTTGGATGCAGGGAAAACAGGTTGGAGGGATCCAACTTGACCCCTCACATTTATTTAAATTATTCAGAGTTAAAGATAAATTGAATTCATATGGAAATGAAAGAATCGATTTGAATAGAAATGGATATAAATGAAAGTGGTAAGGTGAAAATAAATGTAAGAAACATATCAAATACTTATGTTAACTTGAGTAAGGAATGGTGAATTTCTTAATTGGAAATTGTTAATATAAATATATTCCAAGTTAATATTCGGATGAATAGATATTGACATTTTGTGAAAAAGTCGATAAAATGTTTTGGAATGTTATGATTGGATATTAGTGCAAAGCAAGATATGCATATAATCTAAAGGGAAAAGAGAATTGAGTTTGATTTTAGAAAGATAAATTTGAAATGCTCGACAAAAAGGTATGTATTTGAATTTGGTATGAAATTTGATTGGGATTTGGATTGAGCCACTTGGCCTTTTGTTTTCTTTTTGGATTTGGGAGGCCGTAGAGCCATCTTGTAGTTGTACCGAGCTAGCCGCGCAAAGGAGACGCTGGCAAAAAATTTCGGAAATTTAGAGAGTTAGAAAAATTTTGAGAAAATTTTGATATTCAACATTTGGTGTAAAATTGAAACTTGAAAGATTGAGAAAATAGTATAGTTCGAGAATTGAGGGAAAGTTTGGGAGGTTGATAAGGATGATAATGGGTCTTTTATAAAAAGATGGTTGGTTAAATGTTGAACTGTTTGGTTTTAAGGAAAATAGTAAACGGGTATTGGATCATTCTTCATAACTAGTAATTTCGGGGACGAAATTCTTTTAAGGGGGAAGGAATGTGACCCGGAATTTTTAGGCAATTTAAATCGGAATACTTAATCGATTTTAAATATTCAATAGTGTAATTTTAACTTTAATTACGAATATCACGATTTATTTGATAATTAAATTATTGAATTAAATAATTTGAAATTGAATAAAATATGAAATCTAATATTTTAAGCCTATAAAAAATAATTTGAAGGCTTATAAAATTTATATTGAGAACACTGAAGATAATAGAAGTTGTAAAATTGAATTTAACAGTGGTTTGTTCAGTTTTGAAAATTTTATTGCTTAAATTGAATTTAAAAATAGCCTTCCGAGGCGCAGTCTCGGAATTTGACGAAACTAGTCTCATTGGATCCGTAATATTGAATTATTAACGGATGTCAAATTTGGTAGTGTTTGGAGTTGTCGTGTGATCATACGATAGATGAACGTGTGGGAAATTTAATTGATAATAGCCAATTCGAAATTTAAATATAATACTTCAACTAGTTAAATACATCTCACATTAGAACTTTTGGAGTTCAATTCAAATCACTGTACCAGTCTCAGCCGACATTAAATATTCTTTCCATCGTTCAATCAGTTCATAGTCGTGTTTTAAGTAATAATAAAATAAAAGTAGAAGCTTTCTTTTATATTATTTGCCAAGCCTTGCCTTGGAAGCCAAAAGAAAAACATAACATATAAACCAATCAGCCGAAAAAAATAATATCTCGAATCCCAGATCTTAAAACATAAAAAATATATAAACATATATATGGCCGAAGCCTTCATCTTCGAATTAGTAGAAATCGAGATAAAGAAATAGGGTCTCTTTCAATATTGAATCGGAGGGCTCGAACACGAAGGCGACGCAAGCGCCTGAAATCATAACCGCGGTTCACGATTGAATCAAGGGTTGTTCACGAGCGATGTTGCGATGGAGGCTGTTCGAATCTCAGGGATGCGGCGTGGTTGTGAGTCGATGGATCAGAGTTTGACTCGCGAACTCGTGCACGTGGAGGGTGGTATTTCGTGCGGCGTGCTAGGGTTTCGGCAGTTAGAGCAGTCGCGATTTTTGGGCTTTTGGTGTTTGTCGATGCAGCAGGTATAGTTTTTTTTCGATTTTAAAACTTATATTTGTTTGTTTCACAGATTTGAAAAATATATACAGAAAATGAAATGAATATTTACATAGTTTAATGCTATTAACACTTAAAATAGAAACTCTGGTTAGATATATAGATAGTTATATATTTATATCGATGACCACGGGATTAGGGAAAAATTATAATACGTGTTTAATCTTGCTGTTTAAATTTTTAAAGTAGTATTAAAGTGATTTATATATTATAATATCATATTACAATGAATATCTACAAATTAATAAATTGTGATAAAGTGGTAAATTAGTTTGGGAATTTCTAAATTGATATATATTACTCAAGTTAAAACCTGAGTTTAATCTGTGATTTTTAGTCCATTAAATTTATCTTAGTTAAAGTACAAATTATTAAATTGAATTAAAATATATATAAGGGAAAAACTAGTTTAAAATTTACTACTTCGGTTAAATTAAATCTAAGGTTAAAATTTAATCATTTGTAAACAAAATGAATAAATGGTGAATAATTGTTTGATTGGTTCATATAATAATAAACCGTGAATTATTATACAAGGTGTAAAAATCAAGGAAACGAGTCGGTTTGGAATGGATTGAGAACAACAAAGCAAAGGTGAGTTAATCTCACTCAGTTAAATTTAAATGATTAAATTTAAATAATTGTTTGAGTGGTTGAAATTGATTGATGTGTTATAGTACGTTATAATCTGGAATTGGCATATTATTGTGCTAACATCTTTGGATGCAGGGAAAACAGGTTGGAGGGATCCAACTGGACCCCTCACATTTATTTAAATTATTCAATATTCTCTGTTGTGATTATTTGATAGCTTATGATGAGTTATATGGGAATATTGAATGTTATGTTTAATTGGATATTTGAGTATAATGAATTACCAAAATATATGAATTGGATTGTTGAAAAGAAATTAAAAGGAAGTAAATTTGTAAGTGAAATAATTATAGAAAGTTTTAATAAATTAAGAATGAATTGAAAAGAAATAGAAGTAATAAGGAAATAATAAATAACTTCGAGTATGAAGAGAAATGGAATTTTGAATAAAATGAAATTGATGAATTGTAAACTTAAGTTATACCAATTAAAGAAATAAAGAATTATTTGAATATTCAAAGTTTAAATTTATTTAAAAGAATAAAGAAGTAATTGAGAAATCTAAAAACTGGAATCAAGAAATGAGATCTGAAATTACTAGATTCTGAATTTAAAGGGAATAAATTGGAAATCAATTTGTGAAATTAATTTAAGTGATTGAAGTTGGGATTTTTCTCTGGATAACCAAGTACATCTTTAAAGTAAATTCTTAAATAAATTAAAAGGTTTTAAAATTATTGTAAAAAGCAAGTTTTAGAAAATTTATTATTTCTAATTTTTAAATTGAAAAGTAAGTATTTTCTCAAATCTATTAGAGTAGTAATTACTTAAAAAGTGACTTAGTATGTTGTTTTCAAAAGTGAAAATCTATTTTTATATTCTATTAAGTAACTTTATTTTCAAATACTCATAAAGTATGTATTTTTACAAAACATTGAAGTAATTTAACTTAAATGTTTAAAAGTATATTTTCAAAGTAAAATGTTTTAAATTATTTTAAAAATCTAGTTTTGTGCTTGGTGATTTCAGAGGAGATAGAAAATATTTGAGAAAGTTTATTCTGGAAAGAAAGATGGTTTTGAAACTATTTTCAAGGGTTGAAAATAGAAATATATCTTGTGAAGATATTTTTGAGGTTCATAAATAATTTGGAAAATTATTTATTGTTGGATGGTTGTTTGTGAATATTAATTGATAGTTAAATAACCGGCTATCAATATTGGCCAAATGCGCTGATCGTTTCGAAGTGACCGGGATCGAGATTTATTTCTCGAAAACCACTTCGATCCGGTTTGTACGTTTCGTGTAAACGATTTTGGATTCGAAGCTGGAGCAGTGAAGTGCAAGGGCTAGTCGCTACTAATCCTGAGGATATTTTCGAAATGGATGTAGTAGGAATAGTGCCTTCGGCTCCGTTCAAGCCCGAGACGGACTTGTATGGATGAATGCTTGCGAAAACATCGTCAGGTGGACGATGGGCATTCTAAGGGATATTGTTCTATAAAGGTAACGCTTAGCCTCAAGCATCATCAAATGGGAATGGCTGAAAATCAGGGGATATGCAGCAAGGCTTCGTGGGTAGCCCCCACTGGAGGGTGAGGTCATCCCTGTCTAGATGTCCCTTTATTTCGGCTTAATGGGCGATTGCTGATCCCAACCGCGGGGTGATCTTGCTCGGGACTGTCCAGTAAGGGATGGTTCCGGTCTTGTGTTGCAGGGGAGTTAGGGTGGCTCCTCGGTACGCTGATCTAGACCAGGTACTGTGACAGGTGGTACCCCAGTGCCCAGCCATTAGTTGGAATCCATTTTCCATACGCGCCCGTACGGTTTTGATTTTGCCCAACTATGCTGAAACGTGAGATGCAAGCATTTCAGCTAGATTCTATCTACTTTCTATAGACACTATTATAATATCAGAGGATTTCTATAAAAAAATGTTTTAGCTATCGTAAGGTAAAAACCCGACATGTTTATTTGTGGCGTGGTCTTATGAGATGCTTTTGTTTTCAAAGGATATTTGAAACATTAATAATCAATTGGGTGTGATTTTCTCATGCTGGTAATCCAGACTGACTCGGGTGTTATTTAACTGTAATGCTCGGGTCAGACCGAGTATTATAGAATACAGGATATGATGCTGTGGAGCTCAGGAGACGAGCTGGATTGACGATACGTACATTCGTACTTGTGTGTATATATATTCCGCTGTTGTGTTGTTGTGTATCCATTGTATGTTATTGATGTGAGCTGTGACTGATGTACTCTGATGATGTACTGTATGTAAACAGATATATTTGACTTTTGAGTAAAGATTATTTATTATCTATTATATTTTATTCCGCTGCGATGGTTAGATTCTGTTGTTGTTTCCTATACTTTCTTCTTCTACCTCTTCTTCTTTAACCCAAATGGTTCGTATTTCTTTACAACTTGAGTTGATTGTTGTAGAATAGTGTTGACTCAAGAAGTACGGATTTGCGGGTTGTTACACTTGGTATCAGAGCATAGGTTGGAGATAACCTTGGCTCTGGTGGGAATTACTCGTTTAAAATAGAGTCTATAGTACTCTAAAATGAGTTTGAGCGTATTAATAGATATGAGCGCGTATTTGTTAGTGGATATAAATTGTTCTAATATTGTGTTGATTGATTTATTGAGTGGCATATGAACTTTCGTCGGCACAGTCTGGACAACTGTATCGAAAGGGTTTCTAAACACGTGAATAGAACAATCGACACGGTATTGTTTTAAATATGGGTGAATGAAATAATTTTACCCAAAAATATATTTTTGATATAAAGAAAGTTTTTGGTAAACTATATGTAACAATCCGCATATTTGTCGATTTTATATTTAAATATTTTATCGTTAGTCGGATTTTAGTCCGAAAAGCTACTTTTTGCATACGGTCGAATTAGGGCTCGGGACCACTCCCATTGAGTTTAAAATGCCGTTTGCGACCTTTTTGAGTATAAGCTTCGATATGTTTGGAGAAAGTTGATTTCTGCTACTTTTTACTTTGGGTTTGGTTTTTGGGCTCAACCCTATGTTAATTTATGCTCAAATCTGAGCCACTCTTCCCCACTCACCCTCATTCTCTTCTCATTTCAGTTTTTAGAGTGTTAATGGTGGGAGAGATTGGAAATTAAAATTCCAAAACCCTAGTTTCTCTTGCAAATCAAATTCCTTGCTCCAAACTCAAGAAGAACCCATTGGTAAGCTTCTCTTCTTCTTCTCCAACTTATTCTCTTACCAATTTCAGAAATTCCTAAACCTAATCTTGGGAATGTTCTTGTTTTTGAGCTTATATTCAAGCTCATTTGGGTTGTGTTGAAGAGAGGTTGATTCTCCAATTGCTTTCAAGCTTCTTCTTGTTCGATTTTGTGAAAAGGTGAGATTTTTATCTCACATCTATGACTATAATTACCTTTGGTTGTTGGGTATGAATTCCTAACACTTCTTCATGTGCATTTGCTCTTGATTTGGATTGGTTTTGTGAATATTCCAATTTTTGGGTTTTTAAAACCAAATTTGTGTGAAAATCCTTTTATGGATGTTTGATCATGCTTTTGGTGATGCATCGAGGAGCATATAGGGCCGGGTCGCCGATTGGTATAAACCCTTAGAGCCAATGTTCGTCCGGTTGCATTTTGGAAGAGTTTGCTCTTCATTTGAATAAGGCTGGAAAACAGCCCAGGCATGATTCAGTCGACTGAAAAACTCTGTTCAGTCGACTGAACCTGAAACCCGAGAGTTTCCAGGCATGATTCAGTCGACTGAAAAACTCTGCACAGTCGACTGAAACTGGAAACAGAAAGTTTCCTGAACCTGGAAAATTTCCAGTTACAGGGTCAGTCGACTGAAAATCTCTGTTCAGTCGACTGAACCTGCTGTTTGAGTCCAATTTGCCTTTTTGGATTGAAATTCCAATTTAAATCGATTCGTGATAATCCTATTTGTTGTTATCATCTATTATGACTTTGATGACTCTTTTTAGGGATTTTTGAATATCCATTTCAATGGATCCTTTATCGATTTCGTTGGATTTTATTCACGTCCTCGTATGTGAATTTTTTTGATTGATTGTTCTTACAATCTTCTTCGTGATTTGTCACTTTAAAAATATAAAGGTTTTCTATACTAGTAGTAAATATCAAAACTCTTTCCTCAAACGATTTCAATACTATTTTAATACCAAATTCGTTTATAAAACCGTTTTCCAATCTATTAGTATATACAAACCTTTACCTCACTCGTATGAGAAATCTAATTAAACGGCTTAGTAAAACAAGTGGTATGAAACGCTTGCGTTCACTATGTTGGTTAATTCTTGGACTTGTTCGATTGAAACTCTTGTGACAATTTTCTAGTGGAAATTTACAGTTTGTTCGTAAATATTTAAGTTAAGCAAGTGGTTATGGGACATGAAGCTAAACTCATATATTTACTAGCTTAGTGTAATTGACACTTCTCGTTGATCATGACGATCATCTTTGTGATTTAGACTAGCAATGTGCGATGTCTCTTTGTCTGCGAGGGAGACTAAACCCCGTTTTGTGGAGTTTCGACTCAATTTGTGATGGGGTAGCAACCCATGGTCTTCGGGCCGTTTGTGAAGCTTCGGCTCAATTTGTGATGGTTAGCGACCATGGAATTAGCGTTCCGTTTGTGATACACGTGTTGGTGAGCTTTATGCTCCCGTTTGTGATAGGCCTCTTCCCCCCTTTTTTATTTCTGGATTTCTTGTGTAGATTCCTAGAATTTGTGTTTCACCAATTTTCGTGATTTCCATTGATAAGTTTTATCAATATTTGTGCATTGGTGAATTTGTGTGTCATTGACTTTTGTGATTTCTGGATTTCTTGTGTAGTCTTCTGGAATTAGTGTGTCATTGACTTTTGTGATTTCTGGATTTCTTGTGTAGTCTTCTGGAATTAGTGTGTCATTGACTTTTGGGATTGACATTGATATTAACGTCAATATTTATGGTATGGAGAACGAAATTAGGAGTATGACGTTTCTTTGATTCTTGTGTAGATTTGGTGACATTGATTAATCTCTTGATGATTATCAACTAAGTACATATGTATATATATATATCACAACTTGCCATTGTGATTATTATGTGTTTAGTCATATCTCTCATTCTATATCGTTTCATCTGATATTTATAGTTAGACTGATCCGTTTATTATTTTCTTATTAAATAATACTCGGGTCAGACCGAGATGTTGCAGGTGCTTCCGCTTGACTTCTCATCCGGGATTAACTCCTTGACTTTTGGGTTAACTACTAGATTAGTAGTTATTTTGTTGTATACATTTGAGATATAGACTCCTTAATGTATACTTATTCTTTTGTGTAGTTCGTGTAACTATTCGTTCGTGATATTGTGGATCTTTTTAGACCACTACTCTGATGTACACTTTCTAGTGTAGTATTCATATCTTATTCCGCCTTTGTGATATGAATTGTCTGTGACTGATTTGTTTTATGCTTATTTCTATATTTGTTTTCCGAAGGATTTATATAGCCACCGTGTAGTAGCTTTGAGTTTGTGTCGGTATGTCGGATTTCCTCTTGAAATAGAATGCATGTTATATTATCTGACATATCGGTGCTCGCGCAAAGAAATTACATGGATGGTCGCTCCTCAACAGCCTTATTCTCCGTGCTAGTCGACAGCATTCACCGTAATGTTCTTGGCTAGCGTGGGTATAGAGGTGGGGCGTCACAGCTTGGTATTAGAGCCAAACTTCGGAACAATATGGAATATCATAACAAGGATCATCGTCCTAAGTCTTTCTTAGGAGTCGTTCTTTAGGGTTTAATTCGAGTCTTCGTACCGATTCATCCTATTTTCCTTATGATTCCTTATTTATCTATCAAGATTGCTTGATATTCAATTTGGTGAATAACCTTTTCTTCTTTTTCTTTCTTTCTAAAGGAAGAGAAATGTCTAGACCAGGCCGCCCCAGAGCCGTGCCATCTAGCACTCCACCCCAAGATGGAGTTTTTATGTCTGCTCAACAGCTTCTTGATTTGGTAACAAATGCTCAAGCGGCTGGAGCTAACCCGAAACCTACTCACCCAAAGTCGGGATTTGCATGCTTGTGTAGCGATTACACTAATTTGGGTGGGGAGCCATTCAAAGGTTCCGAAACTGTTATTGAAGTACAGGCTTGGCTAAGAACATGCGATCGCATCTTTTCGCGCATGAATCTTATTGACCTTCACCGAGTTCAGGTGGCCTCTAGTATGCTCCGAGGAAGAGCATTGGACTGGTACGAGCTTCTTATTTCTGAAACTAATGAAGAGGATCTCACTTGGGAGGAATTCCGAGAACGCTTCGAGTTGAAATTCGTACCGGAAGCTGAGAAAGTGACATTGGCTCGACGATTTATAGACCTTGTTCAAGGTGAGTCCTCCGTGACTGATTACGTCGCCTCCTTCGAGTCGCTCTCCAAATATGGGGTTGAATACATCAACACCCCTCTAAAGAAGAATCAGAGATTCGTCTATGGATTAAACAAAAGTCTCAAGAAGCCATTACTTCTAAAGTTAGAAGTTTCTTTCGACCAACTCGTTGATATCGCTCTTCGTCTTGAAGAGGCGGATAGAGAGAATGACGTTGAAGTGGTGGGTTCCAAACCAACCTTCAACATCAGAAAGAGGCCAAACAAATCTAAAGGCCCTTATCCCAATAAGAAAGGGAAGCAAGCAACCTCCGTGGCAAAGACTTCTTCCTTTGGTCGTGGGGAATGCTATAATTGTGGTTCGAAGGACCATTATGCGAACCAATGCCCAAAGTCTCTTTCTTGTCGCCACTGCAAAGTTCCCGGTCATGTTTTATCTTCATGCCCCAAGCTTCAGGCCAAAAAGGAGGGAATGTTAAATGTTGCTCAAGCCCCTGGCAACACATCTCGTGGCCAAGGTATTTCTCATTCTATTCTAGATGGAATTATTTTGTTTCGTGATCACCCTATTCGAGTTCTTTTTGATACGGGTGCGTCCCATTCTTTTATATCAAAAGAACTTGTTGATACTTTTTCTTTGGATGTTTTGTGTTTAATGACTTCTTTGAGAATTGCGAATCCGGTTGGTGGATCCGCAACAATCAGTTTATTATGTAAAGATGTCGAGATTATTTTGTGTGATTTTTCTTTCCGAGTCGATTTGCATGTCATGCGTTATTTAGGCTTTGGAATGATTTTGGGAATGGATTGGCTTAACCATTATGAAGCTCATATCCTATGTCCTGAGCGGACTATTCATCTTCGACATCCTCAATCTGTTAATCAGGTTTCTGTTATTCTTAAAGATTCAGATTCTGCTTTGGTTGCATCTTTATATTCTTTAAATCCTCGTGATGACGATGATGATGATGAGGGTGATATTATTTCTCTTATTCACGTCGTTTGTGAATTTTCCAACATATTCGAGCCCGTTTTAGGATTACCACCTAAGCGAGCAATTGAGTTCAGAATTAATCTTATTCCGGGAGCTCAACCTATCACTCGTCCTCCTTATCGTATGTCCAATAAAGAAAACGAGGAGATGCGTAAACAATTATCTGAATTGGAAACGAAGCAATTTATTCGCTCTAGTTCCTCGCCTTGGGGAGCTTCAGCTATTTTTGTGAAGAAATCCGATGGTACACTTAGGCTTTGCGTTGACTACCGCAAGCTTAATGATCTTACTATCAAAAATAAATATCCTTTGCCTCGGATTGATGATCTATTCGATCAACTTAGTGGTGCTAGAGTCTTTTCACAATTGGACTTGGCTACCGGTTTTCATCAGCTTCGTATTGCAGAGGATAGCATTCCTTTGACATCGTTCCATACTCGGTATGGATCTTATGAATGGCTTGTTATGCCATTTGGGTTAACTAATGCCCCGGCTTATTTCGTTGACTTAATGAATCGAGTTTTTAACGACTTTCTCGACCGGTTTGTTCTCATCTTTATCGATGATATTCTTGTTTATTCTAAAACCGAGGAGGAGCATGAAAAACATCTTCGGATTGTGTTGGAAACTCTTAGGAGTAATCAATTAAAGGCAAAATTTTCTAAGTGCCACTTTTGGCAATCTCGTGTGAAGTTTCTCGGTCACATTATTTCTGAATCCGGAATTTCCGTGGATCCTTCAAAGATTGAAGCGATTCAAGATTGGAAGAGACCGGAGAGTATGACAGAGATTCGTAGTTTTCTTGGATTGGCGGGCTATTACCGTCGTTTTATCAAAGACTTTTCTAAGATTTCCGTGCCTCTCACTAGCTTGACGAAGAAAGGTGTTAAATACATTTGGTCGGACAAATGTGAAGCTTCTTTTCAGAAATTAAAAGAACTTCTTTCTGATGCTCCTATTCTTGTTATTCCCGATGGGAATCAAGATTTCGTTATTTATACCGATGCTAGTCGCATTGGTTTGGGTGCCGTTCTTATGCAAAAGGAACGCGTTATTGCTTATGCTTCTAGGCAATTAAAGCCTGCTGAGACTAGATATGCCACTCATGATTTAGAGCTCGCGGCTATTGTTTTTGCTCTTCGGATTTGGCGTCGTTATCTCTTAGGAGAGAAATTTGTTCTTTACACAGATCATAAGTCTTTGAAATATTTATTCTCACAAAAGGAACTTAATTTGCGTCAACAGCGTTGGCTCGAATTTCTTGCACCATATGATCTTGATATTCTTTATACTCCCGGTAAGGGTAATCTTATCGCCGATGCTCTTAGCCGCAAACAACAAGCTGTTGTTTCTATGATGAAATCCGAATGGAACGATCTCGAGATTTTATCCACTTGCGAAATTCGAGACCGTGTTTCCGATTTATGCTCATCATTTGTTTTATGTAGCCTTGAGGCTCATCCATCTCTTTTAGACCGCATTCTTGAAGCTCAAAGGCTAGATACTGAATTGGTTCTTCTTGGCCAAAATATTAAGGATAAAATTGATATTGAAGGTTTGAAAGACTTTAATATCGATTCTCGTGGCGGCATTCGGAGATTTGGTAGACTTATCGTGCCAAATGTTAGGGATCTTCGTAAAGATATTTTAGAAGATTCTCATCACTCTAAATTTACCATTCATCCCGGTAGTAGTAAAATGTACGCGGATATGAAGCGACTTTATTATTGGGAGGGAATGAAACTTGACATCGCTAACTTCGTTAAACGTTGCATGACTTGCCAACTCGTTAAGGCCGAACATCAAAGGCCCGGAGGGTTATTGCAACCTTTAGAAATTCCAGTTTGGAAGTGGGACAGAATTTCCATGGATTTTATAGATGGCCTTCCCCATTCTCGTTCGGGTCATGATAGCTTATGGGTAATTGTTGATAGACTTACTAAATCCGCCCATTTTATTCCCGTTCGGTCTAACCGAACCGTTCCTCTTTTAGCCAAACTCTTTATTAAAGAGATTGTTAAATTGCATGGAGTTCCTACTTCAATTGTTAGTGATCGTGATCCATTGTTTACTAGTGGATTTTGGAAGAGTCTTCAAAAAGCTTTGGGAACGAAGCTTAATTTTAGCACCGCTTATCATCCCCAGTCCGATGGACAAACCGAGCATGTGAATCAAACTCTTGAAGATCTTCTTCGTGCTTGTGTTCTTGATTTTGGTGGGAGTTGGGAAGACCATATTTCACTTGTTGAATTTTCCTATAATAATAGCTTCCAATCTAGTATTGGTATGGCACCTTTTGAGGCACTTTATGGAAGGCCATGCCGATCTCCTTCTTGTTGGCTTGAGGCCGGTGAGAAGTTGGCTTTAGGTCCAGATTTTATTCGTGATTCCACAGAAAAAATTGATCTTATTCGTCATAGGATGAAAGAAGCCCAGAGTAGACAAAAATCCTATGCCGATAACTGGAGAAGGAAGTTAGAATTTTCTGTGGGAGATCTTGTGTTCATTCGTGTTTCACCTATGAAAGGTGTTGTACGTTTCAGTCGATCGGGAAAACTTGCGCCTCGATATATTGGGCCATTTCCTATCACCGAACGTATTGGTTCCATGGCTTATCGCCTTTTATTACCGGCTCATTTTTCTGCTATTCATGAAGTGTTTCACGTTTCTCAACTTCGGAAATGTCTTCGAAATTCCGATTCTATTCTTGAGCCCGGTGTTGTGGAAGAGATTGAAGTTTCGCCTAATTTAACTTATGAGCAACATCCTATTCGTATCATTGCTTCGGAAGTCAAACGACTTCGAAATAAAGATGTTCCGCTTGTTAAAGTTCAATGGTCTTCAAATCCTAAGGATTGTTTTTGGGAATCTAGAGAGTACATCGAGCGTACACATCCGGACTTACTTTCTTGTGCTCTTTGAGGTGAACTTCTTATTTCAAACTTCTTTTGTGTTGAATATGCTTTTATGGTTGTTACTATATATCTTCTTCTTGTAATATTGCGAGGACGCAATTTCTTTAAGGAGGGGAGTCTGTAACAACCCGCATATTTGTCGATTTTATATTTAAATATTTTATTTAAATATTTTATCGTTAGTCGGATTTTAGTCCGAAAAGCTACTTTTTGCATACGGTCGAATTAGGGCTCGGGACCACTCCCATTGAGTTTAAAATGCCGTTTGCGACCTTTTTGAGTATAAGCTTCGATATGTTTGGAGAAAGTTGATTTCTGCTACTTTTTACTTTGGGTTTGGTTTTTGGGCTCAACCCTATGTTAATTTATGCTCAAATCTGAGCCACTCTTCCCCACTCACCCTCATTCTCTTCTCATTTCAGTTTTTAGAGTGTTAATGGTGGGAGAGATTGGAAATTAAAATTCCAAAACCCTAGTTTCTCTTGCAAATCAAATTCCTTGCTCCAAACTCAAGAAGAACCCATTGGTAAGCTTCTCTTCTTCTTCTCCAACTTATTCTCTTACCAATTTCAGAAATTCCTAAACCTAATCTTGGGAATGTTCTTGTTTTTGAGCTTAGATTCAAGCTCATTTGGGTTGTGTTGAAGAGAGGTTGATTCTCCAATTGCTTTCAAGCTTCTTCTTGTTCGATTTTGTGAAAAGGTGAGATTTTTATCTCACATCTATGACTATAATTACCTTTGGTTGTTGGGTATGAATTCCTAACACTTCTTCATGTGCATTTGCTCTTGATTTGGATTGGTTTTGTGAATATTCCAATTTTTGGGTTTTTAAAACCAAATTTGTGTGAAAATCCTTTTATGGATGTTTGATCATGCTTTTGGTGATGCATCGAGGAGCATATAGGGCCGGGTCGCCGATTGGTATAAACCCTTAGAGCCAATGTTCGTCCGATTGCATTTTGGAAGAGTTTGCTCTTCATTTGAATAAGGCTGGAAAACAGCCCAGGCATGATTCAGTCGACTGAAAAACTCTGTTCAGTCGACTGAACCTGAAACCCGAGAGTTTCCAGGCATGATTCAGTCGACTGAAAAACTCTGCACAGTCGACTGAAACTGGAAACAGAAAGTTTCCTGAACCTGGAAAATTTCCAGGTACAGGGTCAATCGACTGAAAATCTCTGTTCAGTCGACTGAACCTTCTGTTTGAGTCCAATTTGCCTTTTTGGATTGAAATTCCAATTTAAATCGATTCGTGATAATCCTATTTGTTGTTATCATCTATTATGACTTTGATGACTCTTTTTAGGGATTTTTGAATATCCATTTCAATGGATCCTTTATCGATTTCGTTGGATTTTATTCACGTCCTCGTATGTGAATTTTTTTGATTGATTGTTCTTACAATCTTCTTCGTGATTTGTCACTTTAAAAATATAAAGGTTTTCTATACTAGTAGTAAATATCAAAACTCTTTCCTCAAACGATTTCAATACTATTTTAATACCAAATTCGTTTATAAAACCGTTTTCCAATCTATTAGTATATACAAACCTTTACCTCACTCGTATGAGAAATCTAATTAAACGGCTTAGTAAAACAAGTGGTATGAAACGCTTGCGTTCACTTTGTTGGTTAATTCTTGGACTTGTTCGATTGAAACTCTTGTGACAATTTTCTAGTGGAAATTTACAGTTTGTTCGTAAATATTTAAGTTAAGCAAGTGGTTATGGGACATGAAGCTAAACTCATATATTTACTAGCTTAGTGTAATTGACACTTCTCGTTGATCATGACGATCATCTTTGTGATTTAGACTAGCAATGTGCGATGTCTCTTTGTCTGCGAGGGAGACTAAACCCCGTTTTGTGGAGTTTCGACTCAATTTTTGATGGGGTAGCAACCCATGGTCTTCGGGCCGTTTGTGGAGCTTCGGCTCAATTTGTGATGGTTAGCGACCATGGAATTAGCGTTCCGTTTGTGATACACGTGTTGGTGAGCTTTATGCTCCCGTTTGTGATAGGCCTCTTCCCCCCTTTTTGATTTCTGGATTTCTTGTGTAGATTCGTAGAATTTGTATTTCACCAATTTTCGTGATTTCCATTGATAAGTTTTATCAATATTTGTGCATTGGTGAATTTGTGTGTCATTGACTTTTGTGATTTCTGGATTTCTTGTGTAGTCTTCTGGAATTAGTGTGTCATTGACTTTTGTGATTTCTGGATTTCTTGTGTAGTCTTCTGGAATTAGTGTGTCATTGACTTTTGGGATTGACATTGATATTAACGTTAATATTTATGGTATGGTGAACGAAATTAGGAGTATGACGTTTCTTTGATTCTTGTGTAGATTTGGTGACATTGATTAATCTCTTGATTATTATCAACTAAGTATATATGTATATATATATATATCACAACTTGGCATTGTGATTATTATGTGTTTAGTCATATCTCTCATTCTATATCGTTTCATCTGATATTTATAGTTAGACTGATCCGTTTATTATTTTCTTATTAAATAATACTCGGGTCAGACCGAGATGTTGCAGGTGCTTCTGCTTGACTTCTCATCCGGGATTAACTCCTTGACTTTTGGGTTAACTACTAGATTAGTAGTTATTTTGTTGTATACATTTGAGATATAGACTCCTTAATGCATACTTATTCTTTTGTGTAGTTCGTGTAACTATTCGTTCGTGATATTGTGGATCTTTTTAGACCACTACTCTGATGTACACTTTCTAGTGTAGTATTCATATCTTATTCCGCCTTTGTGATATGAATTGTCTGTGACTGATTTGTGTTATGCTTATTTCTATATTTGTTTTCCTAAGGATTTATATAGCCACCGTGTAGTAGCTTTGAGTTTGTGTCGGTATGTTGGATTTCCTCTTGAAATAGAATGCATGTTATATTATCTGACATATCGGTGCTCGCGCAAAGAAATTACATGGATGGTCGCTCCTCAACAGCCTTATTCTCCGTGCTAGTTGACAGCATTCACCGTAATGTTCTTGGCTAGCGTGGGTATAGAGGTGGGGCGTCACACTATATAGCTATTATATGGTTGCTTGGATGTTAGAAATGATAATATTGAAGTACTATAATTGTTAAGTGAAATATTTAATTAGAAATTATAAATAAAATCAAAGATTGAGAAGATAAATCCAATTATAAAATTAAAATATAACCAAATAAGAATTTGTATGAGCATAAGCTATGAAAATAAAATTATAGTAAAATTGATTTAAAGCAGGATTTGGAAATTTAAATCCCGGAGATTTTGGAAGTGTTTTGAAGATAAATGATAGCATTATTGTTTTGGAGATATTTCTGAAAGGAAATTGTTATAAATGGATTTTGGAAGTAATATAGCATTGAAATCACTTGGATTATTGGAAAATAATCCCGATGATGACGGCCACATCATCATTATTCATTTTCGAATTTCTAAGTGATGGATTGCTGCCAAATTGATTTGATCAGAAGAACTAGTTTGTGTTTGAAAAATTTCAAAGGGAATTTGTTGAAATTAAAAGCCAGGGTTGGTTTAATTTTTGAGAAGTGTGATTTCTAAATGTTGGAGATTTCAAAATGATTTGAAACCAAAGTCGGGTGTTTAAAAATCCTGATGAGATAATTGTAAACTTATAAATCGAGATGATTTTTAAATCAGGAAGGAAATATAAGCTTTGAATGTTGAAATTAAAATTTAAGGTGAAAAGTTAAAAATAAGATTTACTTGGATCAAGGAAATAAAAATCTAACTGGATTGGAATAAATTGAATAGGTTGGAAATAATATCCAGTTGTATTCGAATTAAGTTAAAGTAGAACTGAACTGGAATAAGAATTCAATTGAATTAATGAATGGAATTGGATACCTACCTGAATAAATGGAAAATAGGTTGGATAAGGATTGAATTGGAATAAGTAAATCAAAATATCTGATAAAAGAATTAAAATCCAAGGTAACAAAAAATATGCTTGAGATATAAATAAGCATAAGGCTTAAATTAAAATAAAAGAATAACATATTTAAGCCTAAAATGAATGGAAATGTGTGAGAATAATAAGTTGTGACTTATAAAATTTAAAATGGAATACAAAGCCCAAATTTAGTATTTTGATGAATTGGAAAATGAAAAGAAAATCCAAACTTGAATTATAAGGTATATTGAACTTAAGAAAATAAATGAAGTGATATTTGGAATAAAAATTCAAGTGTTGGATTATCAACAAGGGAAGAACTAATTAGATAATAAATTAGTTAATGACATTGAATTGTGAGTTTATGATGAAGTTTGGAAATAAACTCAAGTTATAAATTAAAATTGATTCAAATTGTTGATGAAGTGAAAGTAATTGAGAATGAAGCTGAATTGTGAGTTAATAAATTGGATGGTAAATTAAAAGTGAATAATAGAATTAGAACTTGAGTTATTAATAAAAATTAGACTTGAAGTGATAACAAAATAAATATAATTTGAAAAGTATAGAATAAAAATGAAATGGATTAAAATAGTAATGGTATGAATTGCAAATAAAAATCCTAATAAGTGGAAATAAATTGGAAATGGCCTTGTAATAAATTGAATGAGTTAAATCTAGAAAGTTAAATTTTATAATAACTAATCAAATAAACTTGTAGTTGAGATTGGATTGAGATAGAATCAAATTAAATTGAAAAGAGAAATTTATTTGCAAAATGAAGTGAGCTTAAGAATAAAAAAGAAGAAGGGATTTACTTGAAAATAAAATGGGCTTAAGTATAAAATTGGAGTGAATAAACTTCAGCTAAAAGATGGAAATGAGTTGAATTGAATTCAACTAAAAATTAAGTTTAATAATAGTGGATTGAATTTAAATCAAGTAAGAATAAATTTTAATTGTAATAAAATTCGGCGAGTTGCCGATAATATTTAATGGAATGAAAATGCTTAAAATAAATAATTGTAAACCATTTAAATTATTAAGGGATTGAAATAACTTGAGACAATAAGGAAAATAGAATGTTCCGAGTTTATCAGAATGGTTTAAGTGAATGTGGATAAACTAATTATATTGAATAAATAAATGATGGGATAAATACGTATCAAATGAAGCATTGGTTTAAATGAGTTGAGAAATGGTTATGGAATGAAATAGCTTGGATTGTTTCCGAGCTAAATAAAATAGTTTGGAATAAACTAACATGGAATGAAATGTAAATGAATGGATTGTAAATGAAAATTTAAATGGAATGTGTTGAGCTAAATAAATGATTGTGAATGGATTAAAATAAAAGGGAAAGTTAAGTGGCAATCAAGACGAACCTAGGTTGTAAATGGTTTTGAACGAACTAGTTGGATAATAAAATGAGATGCAAAGTGAATGGTATTCAAATTTAAAATGCAAGGAAAATGAGAATATATGGATTGTGAATAAATTGAAAATGGAATAGAATTAAGTATAATTTGAGTCAAAATCCATTTAAATTGGTTATAAAACATAAATACTTGTTTATTCACATAGATCTCGTCAAATTGCAAAGAATAAATTATCATTGGATGTAAATGGAAGTAATTAAAATTCTATGAATTAATAGGAGTGAAATAAATTGATTTTGAAAGCAATGGAATTAAATATGAATTGAGTTTGCTTAAGAATAAATTAAATGTTGGTGATTGAGTGTTAAACCATTCAAATTGACTGAAAATGGTTATAAATTAATTGAAACAGTTGAGTTAGCATGGAAACTATATAAATTGCTTACGGAAAATGTTGGATGTGCATTTCTTTAGAATTCATATGTTTTAACCATTGCAACTAAGTGAAATATAGTTAAACTGCATATATTCGACACTTACATGTTTAAATTGAGTAAGTACAGGTACATGGAAGTCGTATGACTGGATTTGGTTGCGCGAGTTGCTAAAAATTATAAGCCGCTTGCTTAAAATGCTAAATAAGGTACGCCTACGCAATAAAAATAGGAAATATGAACTGCTTTTGGTTTTTCCGACCGCGTGGGTCGATGTATATATATTTATCTCTTTTATCAAATTGCAAAAGCTCCTCCGTACAAAGGGAACTCTGCCAAAAATTTTCGAAAATTTTGGGAGTTAGAAAATTTTTGAAATTTTTTGGAGAATTTTTGTTAACGACAAAACGATTTCAAACTGGAAATCGAAATATAATTAGCAAATGAAACTAACTTAAATAATGACATAAATTGGTTATAAATGAAAAATAAAATTTAAATATTCAGAGTTAAAAATAAATTGAATTCATATGGAAATGAAAGAATCGATTTGAATAGAAATGGATATAAATGAAAGTGGTAAGGTGAAAATAAATGTAAGAAACATATCATACTTATGTTATCTTGAGTAAGGAATGGTGAATTTCTTAATTGGAAATTGTTAATATAAATATATTCCAAGTTAATATTCGGATGAATAGATATTGACATTTTGTGAAAAAAGTCGATAAAATGTTTTGGAATGTTATGATTGGATATTAGTGCTAAGCAGGATATGCAGGTAATCTAAAGGGAAAAGAGAATTGAGTTTGATTTCAGAAAGATAAATTTGAAATGCTCGACAAAAAGGTATGTATTTGAATTTGGTATGAAATTTGATTGGGATTTGGATTGACCCACTTGGCCTTTTGTTTTCTTTTTGGATTTGGGAGGCTGTAGAGCCATCTTGTAGTTGTACCGAGCTAGCCGCGCAAAGGAGACGCTGGAATTTTTTTTCGAAAATTTAGAGAGTTAGAAAATTTTTGAGAAAATTTTGATAATTCAACATTTGGTGTAAAATTGAAACCTGAAAGATTGAGAAAATAGTATAGTTTGAGAATTGAGGGAAAGTTTGGGAGGTTGATAAGGATGATGATGGGTCTTTTATAAAAAGATGGTTGGTTAAATGTTGAACTGTTTGGTTTTAAGGAAAATAGTAAACGGGTATTGGATCATTCTTCATAACTAGTAATTTCGGGGACGAAATTCTTTTAAGGGGGAAGGAATGTGACCCGGAATTTTTAAGCAATTTAAATCGGAATACTTAATCGATTTTAAATATTCAATAGTGTAATTTTAACTTGAATTATGAATATCACGATTTATTTGATAATTAAATTATTGAATTAAATAATTTGAAATTGAATAAAATATGAAATCTAAGATTTTAAGCCTATAAAAAATAATTTGAAGGCTTATAAAATTTATATTGAGAACACTAAAGATAATAGAAGTTGTAAAATTGAATTTAACAGTGCTTTGTTCAGTTTTGAAATTTTTATTGTTTAAATTGAATTTAAAAATAGCCTTCCGAGGCGCAGTCTCGGAATTTGACGAAACTAGTCTCATTGGATCCGTAATATTGAATTATTAACGGATGTCAAATTTGGTAGTGTTTGGAGTTGTCGTGTGATCGTACGATAGATGAACGCGTGGGAAATTTAATTGATAATAGCCAATTCGGAATTTAAATATAATACTTCAACTAGTCAAATACATCTCACATCAGAACTTTTGGAGTTCAATTCGAATCACTGTACCAGTCTCAGCCGACATGCAATATTCTTTTCCATTGTTCAATCAGTTCATAGTCGTGTTTTAAGTAATAATAAAATAAAAGTAGAAGCTTTCTTTTATATTATTTGCCAAGCCTTGCCTTGGAAGCCAAAAGAACAACATAACATATAACCAATCAGCCGAAAAAAAATATATCTCGAATCCCAGATCTTAAAACATAAAAAAAAATATAAACATATATATGGCCGAAGACTTCATCTTCGAATTAGTAGAAATCGAGATAAAGACATAGGGTCTCTTTCAATATTGAATCGGAGGGCTCGAACACGAAGGCGACGCGAGCGCCCGAAATCATGACCGCGGTTCACGATTGAATCAAGGGTTGTTCACGAGCGATGTTGCGATGGAGGCTGTTCGAATCTCAGTGATGCGGCGTGGTTGTGAGTCGATGGAGCAGAGTTTGACTCGCGAACTCGTGCACGTGGAGGGTGGTATTTCGGTGAGAGATGGAAGTTGTGAGCTCGAGTGGGCTGACGTCGAGGCTGGTGGCGTGCTAGGGTTTCGGCAGTTAGAGCAGTCGCGATTTTTGGGCTTTTGGTGTTTATCGAGGCGGCAGGTATAGTTTTTTTTCGATTTTAAAACTTATATTTGTTTGTTTCACAGATTTGAAAAATATGTACAGAAAATGAAATGAATATTTACATAGTTTGATGCTATTAACACTTAAAATAGAAACTCTGGTTAGATATATAGATAGTTATATATTTATATCGATGACCACGGGATTAGGGAAAAATTATAATACGTGTTTAATCTTGCTGTTTAAATTTTTAAAGGAGTATTAAAGTGATTTATACATTATAATATCATATTACAACGAATATTTACAAATTAATAAATTGTGATGAAGTGGTAAATTAGTTTGGGAATTTCCAAATTGATATATATTACTCAAGTTGAAACCTGAGTTTAATCTGTGATTTTTAGTCCATTAAATATATCTTAGTTAAAGTACAAATTATTAAATTGAATTAAAATATATATAAGGGAAAAACTAGTTTAAAATTTACTACTTCGGTTAAATTAAATCTAAGGTTAAAATTTAATCATTTGTAAACAAAATGAATAAATGGTGAATAATTGTTTGATTGGTTCATATAATAATAAACCGTGAATTATTATACAAGGTGTAAAAATCAAGGAAACGAGTCGGTTTGGAATGGATTAAGAACAGCAAAGCAAAGGTGAGTTAATCTCACTCAGTTAAATTTAGATGATTAAATTTAAATAATTGTTTGAGTGGTTGAAATTGATTGATGTGTTATAGTACGTTATAATCTGGAATTGGCATATTATTGTGCTAACATCTTTGGATGCAGGGAAAACAGGTTGGAGGGATCCAACTGGACCCCTCACATTTATTTAAATTATTCAATATTCTTTGTTGTGATTATTTGATAGCTTATGATGAGTTATATGGGAATACTGAATGTTATGGTTTGATCGGATATTTGGGTATAATGAATTACCAAAATATATGAATTGGATTGTTGAAAAGAAATTAAAAGGAAGTAAATTTGTAAGCGAAATAATTATAGAAAGTTTTAATAAATTAAGAATGAATTGAAAAAAAATAGAAGTAATAAGGAAATAATAAATAACTTCGAGTATGAAGAGAAATGGAATTTTGAATAAAATGAAATTGATGAATTGTAAACTTAAGTTATATCAATTAAAGAAATAAAGAATTATTTGAAAATTCAAAGTTTAAATTTATTTAAAAGAATAAAGAAGTAATTGAGAAATCTAAAAATTGGAATCAAGAAATGAGATCTGAAATTAATAGATTCTGAATTTAAAGGGAATAAATTGGAAATCAATTTGGGGAATTGATTTAAGTGATTGAAGTTGGGATTTTTCTCTGGATAACCAAGTACATTTTTAAAGTAAATTCTTAAATAAATTTAAAGGTTTTAAAATTGTTGTAAAAGCAAGTTTTAGAAAATTTATTATTTCTAATATTTAAATTGAAAAGTAAGTATTTTCTCAAATCTATTATAGTAGTAATTACTTAAAAAGTGACTTAGTATGTTGTTTTCAAAAGTGAAAATCTAGTTTTATATTCTATTAAGTAACTTTATTTTCAAATACTCATAAAGTATGTATTTTTACAAAACATTGAAGTAATTTAACTTAAATGTTTAAAAGTATATTTTCAAAGTAAAATGTTTTAAATTATTTTAAAAATCTAGTTTTGTGCTTGGTGATTTCAGAGGAGATAGAAAATATTTGAGAAAGTTTATTCTGGAAAGAAAGATGGTTTTGAAACTGTTTTCAAGGGTTGAAAATAGAAATATATCTCTTGAAGATATTTTTGAGGTTAATAAATAATTTGAAAAATTATTTATTGTTGGATGGTTGTTTGTGAATATTAATTGATAGTTAAATAACTGGCTATCAATATTGGCCAAATGCGCTGATCGTTTCGAAGAGACCGGGGTCAAGATTTATTTCTCAAAAACCACTTCGATCCGGTTTGTACGTTTCGTGTAAACGATTTTGGATTCGAAGCTGGAGCAGTGAAGTGCAAGGGCTAGTCGCTACTAATCCTGAGGATATTTCCAAAATGGATGTAGTAGGAGTAGTGCCTTCGGTTCCGTTCAAGCCCAGGACGGACTTGTATGGATGAATGCTTGCGAAAACATCGTCAGGTGGACGATGGGCATTCTAAGGGATATTGTTCTATAAAGGTAACGCTTAGCCTCAAGCCTCATCAAATGGGAATTGCTGAAAATCAGGGGATATGCAGCAAGGCTTTGTGGGTAGCCCCCACTGGAGGGTGAGGTCATCCCTGTCTAGATGTCCCTTTATTTCGGCTTAGTGGGCGGTTGCTGATCCTAACCGTGGGGTGATCTTGCTCGGGACTGTCCAGTAAGGGATGGTTCCGGTCTTGTGTTGCAGGGGAGTTAGGGTGGCTCCTCGGTACGCTGATCTAGACCAGGTACTGTGACAGGTGGTACCCCAATGCCTAGCCATTAGTTGGAATCCATTTTCCATACGCGCCCGTACGGTTTTGATTGTGCCCAACATTGCTGAAACGTGAGATGCAAGCATTTCAGCTAGATTCTATTTATTTTCTATAGACACTATTATAATATCAGAGGATTTCTATAAAAAAATGTTTTAGCTATCGTAAGGTAAAAACCCGACATGTTTATTTGTGGCGTGGTCTTACGAGATGCTTTTGTTTTCAAAGGATTTTTGAAACTTTAATAATCAATTGGGTGTGATTTTCTCACGCTAGTAATCTAGACTGACTCGGGTGTTATTTAACTGTAATGCTCGGGTCAGACCGAGTATTATAGAATACATGATATGATGCTGTGGAGCTCAGGAGACGAGCTGGATTGACGATACGTACATTCGTACTTGTGCATATATATATTCCGCTGTTGTGTTGTTGTGTATCCATTGTATGTTATTGATGTGAGCTGTGACTGATGTACTCTAATGATGTACCGAATGTAAACAGATATATTTGAGTTTTGAGTAAAGATTATTTATTATCTATTATATTTTATTCCGCTGCGATGGCTAGATTCTGTTGTTGTTTCCTCTACTTTCTTCTTCTACCTCTTCTTCTTTAACCCAAATGGTTCGTATTTCTGTACAACTTGAGTTGATTGTTGTAGAATAGTGTTGACTCAAGAAGTATGGATTTGCGGGTTGTTACAGGGTGAGTTTATCTTTTAGAAACTAATTAAATTGTTTTCTATTTACAATGTTATGTATATGTGTGTGTGTATATTGTAAATAGATAAACTTTGTTTTAAATTTAATAAATAAAGGCATGTTTTCTAATTCTAATATTTTTTGGTAAATTGGAAATTTGATTTAATTTAATATTGAATAAATAATCATATGACTTTAAAATACTCAAGATAAAAACTTAATTGTTTAAAATTGATTTAAGGTTAAGTTTAAAATTAAATAAAAAGTTTGTTTTGTTTTAAATATAGCTTGATAAAATAAGCAATTTATTAAATAAAAGACCAATTCTTTTATGAATTATTTTAATTTAATAATGATATTTTTGAACAATAGTAATAATGTAATGTCTTTACAAATAGATTTTAAATATAAATAGAAATTGTTATTTCAAATTTATTTATTTTGAAAAGAAAACTATGAGTTGAAAATTCAAAATAAAGTCTTTCAAAAATATTTAAAATAAAATAAGTCTAAATACATAAACATCTATGGTATTAAAATAAGTATAAAAATAGATAAGTCAATTAAGTGTTTGATAAGTTTAAGTTTAAAAATAAAAGAGTGATAAAAATAAGCATAGAACTTAATACATAAGTTAAAATTTATAACTAATAATTAAAACAACTTTACATTTTGTACCTAAAGTATAAAAGCAACCAGGAAAAAGTAATTTGTATGTAACCTGTAAGTAGTATGCAAGACAAAAATAAACAATGTGTAAAAGGATCTTGTATATAACCTGTAAGTAGCATATGCAAGGGAAGAACAAGTGAAAATAAAAATCTATATACAAGACAAATTAGAAAAAGTAGTAAACATAAAGTACTTAAGCATTTAATACTTTCATCTCAGCCAACAATGAAGTCAATTCGAATTTTTCAAATGATCATTTCAGACTCCAAAATAAGAGTCTACATGATAAGCTTAAAAAAAAGGCAAAGAAAAAATCTGAACAAAACAAAAATGCCTATACCAGTAAACACCTACCTTTTACAAATCTTTTCTTCTATATATACATCTTATGTTCTGTTCGTTCTCAAAACAATTGCAAACCAGAAATGAATTAAAGTCTGAAATTTTTCTTTCAAAAGTTCAACTAAGATAACCTGTAAGACAAAGCCCGTTATATTTTATCTTCAACCTGGAAATCAAGCATCTTCCCAACAACAATTGGCTTCAAAGTTAAAAGGATTTTTAGTGCAAATTTTCAAGCTTCAGAGCATTTCAATTTTTACGAAATCAGGTCTTAAAAACATCTCAACAATCCAAGCTCTCAAAACAATTGCAAGTTCCAGGATCAACATTCAAAATCTGCTCTCTGTTTATTTTCAGGTGAGTAACACCACAAATTTAAATAGTTTAAGTTTATAATTTCTGTTGCATACTCATCTCTGAAAATAATATGTTTGTGAGTATATGTATAAGTATGTCTCTGTGTATATATGTGAATATCTAATTGTGTGCATACTGTGTTTATGTATTATGCTCTGCTTTGTTTCCCAGGCCCAAGTTTTTATATAAAAATTCCTTCCACATGATCTAATTCTTGATAGGATCTGATTATCAAACAAATATTGTTTGATTCAACCCAGATTAATGTTTAAAAATCTAAGTTAGTTAAAATAAGGTTTGTTTGACTTTGGAAGTATTAAAATAACTGAGCATATTAAGTAAAATCAAAACTCAAACTTTTTAATTTATAAATTCAGTATTATAATTCGAATGCTTCAACCAAAATATGATTTTTAACACAAGAATCAAGTTTTCTAGTTTGGGATTAATGGTGCAGTTTGGATTTGAACTGGAAATGAATTTCTGAGTTTTTCTGGTGATCAAGTTGATCAGAGTGCTCGTGGTTTCTTCCTGATGATGGAGGGGTGGTCAGAGACGCTAGGAAAAATATTTGATGGTGGTGTAATTCGCTATGGAGGTTGCAGCAGAGAGATTTCTTCTGGAACCCTAGTTTAACTAGGTTTGGTTGTTCGATCAACTACGGGTTCTACGATTGATCGAGTGCAGCGAGTTTTTGGGGAATGGTAGTTGGGTCGTAGTTGAAGTCATGGCCGGAGTTGCAGACCTTCAGATGGTCGAAGTGGCGAGAACGAAGTGCTGACAGGTTTGGGTTAGGGGTGACTGCACTTGTTGTTTCCAGGTTTGGTTTAAATAACTCGTATTCCATTTCGAGTTGAGATAGAGGAATCTGGTGGGTTTGGATTTGGGGATGCCAGTCGACGTGGGACGATCATCGTCGATGCTCGGAATCGACTGAGGTTGCTATGCATATGCACGGCGTGTTGTTCTGGTGAAGTTTGTTTGGGTTCTGGTTGTAGAGTTTTTGATCTCGAGACATTCTCGAGTAGTTCGAGTCTTAGACTCGAAGTTAATTGGTTTTGGGCTCGAGTCATTTAGTAGATGGCTCGAATAAGTTAGTGACAAGTTTTTAAACCTGTAAGTTTTTAAAATTTTAAAATTGGGTTTTAAAAAAAAATGTGAAATAGATATTTAAACCACTTTTAAATCAAAGTTAGGTTGGATTCAAATGAAGTTTGAATCTCAGTCTTAAAACAAAATAAAGTTTATGAATTTAAATTATTTGTAACAACTTTAAAAAGGGTTTAAATAGTTGGAATTTAAAAAAAGTAAAGCTTTAAATAAAAATAGAGATTTAAGCCTAATTTTTGATCTGGATTCAAATCTAAATTTGAATCTTAATTCTGAAATAAAAGAAGTTTTTGAATCCAAATTGTTTTAAATAATTTGAATGATTAAGTGTATTTTTAATTGATTTGAATTTAAAATGAAATTGGATTTTGAATTCTCTTAACTTCAATTATAAGATAAATAATTCTTAAACTTGTCAATCAAGAAGGGTTTTGAAATTGTTTTAAACTTGTTAAAGTTAATTTGTTCTCATTTTAAATCTTAAATTTAAAATGAAATTTTAAAAAGTAAAGTTTGAAATTAAATTATTTTTAAATATCTTGTTAATCATAATTTGATCATTAATAAGAAAAATGTTTTTATAATTAAAATTTTTAAGGATTTGTAATTATTAAGACAATTAAATAGATAATTAATGATTTGGATTGATTTAGTAATTAAGGTATAAGTTAATTAATTTAGGATAAATTAATTGGTAATTAAGGATCATTAATGAAATAAGATTTGAATTGTTTATTAATGATTAGTAATTAATTAATTATATAATTAAAGACTAATTAATGGATTATTAAAGACTAATTAATTGGTAACTAATAATGGTTAATCCAAGTTAATTACTTTAGAAAAGTAATTAAAGGATTGTTAATAGTTAATGAAGGTCATTAACTAGAATTATTTAATAATTAATTAATGCGATTAATTCTTAATAATTAATTAGATTAATTAATTTAAAAATAATCAATTGTGAATTGTTAAGTATAATTACTTAATGGAAGTAATTAAGGAATTAATTACTCATTGTAATTAATTCAGTTTAATATGAATTGTTTAAGTTAATTAATTAAGTTTAATTAATTTAAATAATCATTGATGATGTGATAAGTATAATTACTTAGGGAAGTAATTAATGATAATTACTGGATGTAATTAACTGGGGATGATTTAACGATGTAAGTAATTTGAGTATAATTACTTTGTATAATTAATCAAGGGATTAATTTAAAGAAAATTAATTAAGGAGTAATTATTTTATCTGATGGAGTTATTAAGGGTAGTTAATTGCTGAATGATATTAATCAGGGGTGATTAATAAATGTGTTTAATTGATATTAATTACTTAAGGTAATTAATTAAAATTGGATAATTAATTAAAATATAATTAGAAATCAATAATAAATATAATTTAATGTTGTACTCAAGGGTTGATCAATTAAGATTAATTAACCAATAATAAGTAATTAAAGAGTAATTAATTAGTGTAATTAAAGATTAATGGAATTAACTACAGTTAACTAATTTATGAAGTAATTAAAGGTTAATTGCCGTGTTTGGTTAAGGATAATTAATTGGTGAAATAAATTAAAGTATATTACTTGAATACAATTAAAAGTAAATTAATAAAGGGTGATCAATTGAAATAAATAATTGGATGATGATAAATTGATTGATTGATAATTGATTAATAGTGATATAAGCAAGATTTATAATAGTGAAGTAATTAATTTAATTTACTTTAAATTAATTAGAGATGAAAGTAATTAATTTAATTCATTTCAAATTAATTATAGCTGATGTGATTGCTTATGTACGGGTTAATGATATTGTTTACCTTGAATGGTTTGAGATCTCAAATGTGAAATAAATGATGTTGTGTGATATGTATGCTTTGATTTAAGTATGATGATAATATGGATTATCTGTTGTGATGATAGTATGGATTATCTGTTTATGATGATAATGTTGATTATCTATTGTGATATTGTGAATTATCTATCTGTGTGTATATGGATAATTGAATTGAATTGTTTTAAACTTTAAAACAACTTGGCCTTAAAAGATGGTGTTTTGGATTTCGATGAGATCGTGATCGGGTTTCCATATTTGGACATCCGAAAACCACATCGATCCAAATTAAATGTTAGGTCTTGAATTCTCAAGTGAAGATTCAGGGTGCAAGGGTTATCGTCGTTAACTCTGAGGGTGATTCCAAAATGAGTGTAACGAGATAATGTCTTCGGTTTCGTTCGAACCTGGAACGAACTTGTATGGATTGAATGCTTTCAGAACATCGTCAGGTGGGCGATGAGCATTCTAAAAGATGTGTTCTCTAGAGGTAATCGCAGCCTCAAGCCTCATCAACCGGGAATAGCTAAAACAGGGGAGGTGCAGCAAGGTTAGGTGGGTCATACCCAAGCAGGACGAGATTTTCCCCTGTCTAGATGTCCCTTTTATTTCGGCCGTGTGGGCAGTTTTGAGCTCCAACTACCGGGGTTATCTTGCAAGGGACTGTTCAGTAAGGAATGGTTCCGGCCTTGTGTTGCAGGGGATTTAGGGTGGCTCCTCGGTACAGTGATCTAGGCCACGTACTGTGACGGGCGGTACCCCAGTAGCCCTGCCATTGATGGAAACCCATTTTCCCTACGAAACCCTACGGTTTTGATTTGTATTACCCACTTTTGTGGCTAGTCGCTGGAATTTAATAATGTAACAATTTCGACTATTTTCTATTTACTTCAAAACCCTGGGCACTATTATAATATCATAGAATTTCCTATAAAATGATTTGGTTGGCGTAAGGTAAAAACTTACCATGTTTATTTGTGGAAAGTCTTACGTGATACCTTTTGTTTCGAAATGTTTTTCAAATTTAAGCAACTTTAACCTGTTACTCACACCAGACCCATGTCTGACCCGGAGTTTATTTCTGTTTTTCCTAAACTCTCGGGTACTCAAATTTTTACGAGTAGCCAAGGGATTCATGTAACGATTCAGGATTTTCGACTTCCGAAAATTGACATTAATATGTCCACCGTATCAATTGTCGAACAATCGAATGCTGGAAAAACCGAACCCTTAGGATTAAAGAAGAAAAGGTAGAAGAAGAAAGAAAGAAGAAGCAACAGAAACAATATCAGAATCTGACAATCGCAGCGGAACAACATATAATAGATAAATGAATAATCTTTAAATCAAAAGAACTACACATTTTTTTACATTACATCATCAGAGTCAATACACAACACAACACAAGAATGGACAGTTATATAGACCGGTCCTCACAACTGAATACACAGCAGAAAAGATAATATCATACACAAGTGATACGTCTCGCCATCCAGCTCGCCTCCTGCTCCACAGCATCTCCTGAATTACAGAATGACCCGATAACCTGACTCTAGGCTACCCGTGTAGAAAATGATGGGCACCCAGAGTTTAGGAAGGGAACAATAAACTTCAGGTCAGTCATGGGACTAGTGTGAGAACTTAAAACAGTTTATCTTAAAAAAAAACAAAGAAATATTTTAAAATAGATCCGCAATGCTTTTAGAAAATGTAACTACCATAAGGCCTCCCGCCACACAGACCATGCAAATGCAAAATTGGAGGAGATTTCTCCTTATGATAGTCAAACATGCTTGATATGCAAATTTCTTTGATATTATTATTATAAGTGCAAAGTGTAGGAAAACATTTCGAAAGTATAATATAAATCTTAGCCAGCATAGAAATTCCGCACTTATGCTACTATAGCTACCATGTTCAATAGCAGGTTACCGCCACATTCCATGGCGGGTTATACAACTAAAACCGTACAGGGTTCGTATTGTTTCTTTGGATTTCCATCAAATGGTCAGGCCAAGGAACTTTCCATTGCCACATGGGTAAGCCTCTGGAAGGACGCCCCGAGAACCTAACCGGATCTCTGCCAACACAAGGCCGGGTTACCTTTGTAAAAGTAGGTAACTACTGACACGAGTATGCCATCCCCCGGTTGTAAACAACCTTTATCCGAGGATCCTCAATCAACAACAATCACAAAGTCATATATATTTGCGATATCCACATAAGTTAAGTATCTGGGCTCCATACCATGATACCACTTCTATCCAGAAGGAAATGTACATTCCCTAAGGGGCGCTACTCCCTATAGCCTTTTGCATCTTTCCTGTTTTGACCATTAACGGGTTGTGAGGTCCGACGAAGTATCGTCCATAAAGCTACGCTTTTCACAAAAGCTATGCTTTGATCAACAAATGATCAGCAGCACTTCGTACGCCACATTACCAAATTGGGAATGTATCACTAGTAACCATCAACTACATAACCTCTGAGCTCGTACGTCTCAAAGAAAGGTGTTAAGCTAAGAGAATAAATTCTCCGCCACCAACAGAAAAGTATTTGATAGAAACCAGCTTTACATCTCAAATTGTAACGTCAGACACACATCCATACAAGTCCGTTCCGGGATCGAACGGAACCAAAGACACTTCCAAAGAAGCCCTTGCAATCCGGATATTCACTAATCATGTCCGGAATTCCCATCACAAAGGGTGATAAAATCTCTATATCGGAGATCAGCCGATCAGAGACATTCGACGGTAATCCTTCCGTTTTCGAAAATATCCGGTCTTCAACACCAGTCTTCAAATGCTATCCATTACGACGTATCACTATTCGGAATGGGATTCATGACCTAAAGGTCCTCTCCCGGCTAAACCGAATAACGAGCGCTTATTTTAAAATATGTGTAGCATTCAAATTCGAGCAAATCACAACAAATACCCATTTAAAGGTAAATATTGATAGTCGGTTATTTAACTATTAATAGATATGCACAACATCACCAGATTCCAAATAATTTGCCAAATAATTTATTTTCCAAAAATATCTTTACAAGATATATTTTTCCACACTTCAACCATTTGAAAACAAACTTCAAATCACTTTTCACCTTTACAACTTTTGAAAACAAATTTCAAATCATTTTTCCTTACGCGGAAACACTTCCAAATATTTACTCATTTTCACTGAAAATCTACCGAGTTCAAATACTTTAAAATAATTTATAACACTTATCCAAAATATATCGGGAAAACACTTTGAAATAAAACTATTTTTCTTTAAACACTTTACTTAAAATATTAGTTATAAAAAAAATATTATACCAATATTAAATATAACTTAAGTCCAAACTAATTTTCAAAATAAAATTTAGTAGATAGAGTATAACTATTCAAATAACTATTTTCTAAAACAATTATTGATTAAATCTTAGAAATAATCATTTCTATATCAACTTAATAAATCTTTACTTAAAGGATTTAAAATAATTTAAGAAGTTAACTTATCCAAAGTATCCTTCTCAGAACCAATTCTAGAATTATATACATACATATGTATATATTTTTCAAAGCTATTCAGAAATTTTATTCGGCTTTCCAGGGGGAATACACTTTCATTTCAAAATGGTTCATTTAAACCAATTAAATAAATCCTTACCGATTTACTTTAATTTTACGTTCCAAATCCGTAAATTTACTTCCACACTTAAAAAATAAATCGATGTTCATTTTTAAACAAATTTCCCTTTCCTTTATAAATTCCATGGTGAATTTAAATTTCCAAATATCCATTGGTATACGATTTTCAAATCGATTTCAAATATTCACTTTCAACAACAATTCAATTTTTCTATTGATTTCAAAAAGAACGAAATCAAATTCCATATTGATTTCCCAAATTTGTTTTCAAACACCCAAATCAATTTCCAAATGGATTCCCCAAATTCTTTTCAAAACACCTAATAAATTTCCAAATGGATTTTCAAAAGATTTAAATTCAATTACAAAAAAAATCAATTCCCAAACGGGTTTCAAATTCTATTTCCTTTAAAAGAATAAATTCCTTTTAAAGAAACAAATTTTTTTATTTTTCAAACTCTTTAAAATCCGTATTTTGAATAAATTCTTCAACTTTTAAATAATATTACCCGAAATCCATTTATTAAAGTTTTTCCCATATTTTGAATTTTTTTTTCCATTAAGATTAAAAATAAAACTTTATTATTTTAGAATTCCTTCTTTTCAATTTACCCAATTCTCAAAAACAAATTTTTAATTTAAACTCTCAACTTAAATTTTAAAAAATCAAATTTTTATTTATTTCCGGTATCTAACGATACCAAAATTATATTCGGCTAAATTTTAGCCTTCAACGATTTCAATCACAGAGATAATCACACAGAGATTATAAATAATCAACACACAATATTGAAACAAATTCGATTATTTGAGAAATCCAGGTGGATCCCTCCAACCTGTTTCCCTGCATTCACAGCTGTTAGCACAATACCAATCCCGTTTGAAGACGGGATATCACGGCACATGGGTTTAAATAAAATATTTTCCGCTATTATGCGGCGCAATAGGGTCTCATCCACTATATAATGTGGGAAAATCAACTCCAAATACATATATAATACCAATTCCACTTCAAGGTGGAATGTCGCGGTATATGTGTTTAATATAATAACCTCCGCTTAATATGCGGCGTATAGGGTCTATTTCAATACAAAAAATAGCAACCATCATTCAATCATATAATCAAGCAATTTTAAATTTAACTATTTAAAATTTAAATCGAAAAAAATTCGATTGAGTGAGAAGTTCTCACCTTGCTTCCAATAGCGGGTTCAACATTTATTTCGAATAAAATTAAACACGCGTTTAATTTTACCCAAAATTATCACTAGCCCAATCGATTCCAATCTAGCTCCATTGCGTAGTGCTCGTCCATACGATTTCAAGCAAGTCGTTTTATGCGAAACAGACCTCGTATGAACAAGTTATACCCTTTTAAAGTTTGTACAAATTTATAGTATAACTAATTCACAAATTTTTATTTATTTTTAAACCTTCAATCTAGGCCACACATTTTGATCAAGCAAATCCAGGCCAACTGATACTTCTTCTTCCCAGGAAATGGAAAGCATGCACGCAACCCATCCTCGATCGAAACCCTAGATCGACGCGGCCTCCACGTGCATCTTCACGATGATGAGATGCAAGCGCCTCGAAGCTCGAAGCAAGATCAACCTTCGGCTGGAACCACGACGAGCTAGGCCCTCCTGTGCGTAGAAAAACGTGCATGAACCATGGCCATTCAAGCATGATTTGCCGTCCATCCATCAAGTTATTTTCGATCATCACCGTTGAGATTGTAGTACTCACCTCCCTCGACGTTTTTGCTTTATGGAGTTTCTCGAATCGATTGATGGATTGAGAGAAAATTGAGGAAGAAGATGGTGATATTCTGGCCATTGTTTTTGAGGCCGACGGCTAGGGTTAGGGTTTTGTTTTGTTTTATTTTTGTTTGCAAAAGAGAAAGTGTTGTGGCCTTATATAGAAAATTTACGAAACACTATTCACCCGAAATTTTTTCGAGCTCCAAACGAAGCATGCCGCCTGGCATTTATAATGTTTTACCCCTATTCCGAACGCAATGGAATATACATCGGGAGCCAATTCGATCGTATTTGGAAGATAGGTTTCCAAGTCGACTATTTAAATTTAAAATTTCACTTAAACCGATTTCAGTGCGTTTTAGCTTGCCCCGGACAAACCGTAAATCCAATTGACACGAAATTTGAAATTATACAATAATTTAACATTACGGATCCAATGAAATTGGTTTCATCGAAATCCGAGGCTGTTTGAAAAATGACTATTTTTACTCGTCAATTAAATATTAAAATATTCAATTTCCACAAATTAACTTTTAATTAAATTTTAAAAGTTCTATAACATCATTCTAACTCCAATATGATTTAATACAACTTGACAAATCAATTTTAATCACATTAAATCCAATTTCCAATTATTCATGTAATTTAAAATATTAAATTCTATCCAATTAAATCTAGATATTCGACATATAATTTATTCGACTTACAAATTTTACTTGTTAATATTTAAAATCAATTAAATATACGAATTTCAAATGACTGGAATTCCGGGTTGTTACAAACTTCCCCCTTAAAAGAATTTCGTCCTCGAAATTTCCAAGTAAGAAAAAGTCTTGAAATCCATTAGCTTTTTTCAAAAACAAACCGTTCCAACTTGATTTCAGACTCATTTTAATTTCTTAACTTTTCCAAAATCCGATGGTTACACTTTTCTAGTTCAATTCCTACGTTTTCATTTCAATTTAGAAATGACTTTTCGTTAACAAAAATTTTCCAAAAATTTTCAACATTTTTTCTAACTCCCAAAATTTACGAATTTTTTTGGCAGAGTCTCCTTTGTATGGAGGAGCTTTTGCAATATCACAATAGATATTAATATATATATATATATATATATATACATACATATACATCGACCCACACGGTTGGAAAACAGAAAAACAGTTCATATTTCCTATTTTTATTGCGTAGGCATACCTTTTTAGCATTTTTAAGCAAAGCATTTATTTATTAGCATTTTAGCGTGACCAAATCCAGCCAACTACAGCCTCGGTACCTGTACTTACTCAATTTAAACATGTAAGTGAAATATATAGGAAATTTATTTACATTTCACTAATTTTCAATAGAAATCACATAGTCTTCACAAGCAACGCAATCAAAATAATTCCCATAAGCATTTATAAGGTTTCAATACAAATTTTAATTGCTTACTACCAATTCACATTAGTTCACTTTCAATTCAAATTCAATTACATAGCTTTCAATTTATCAATTCAATTTCATTAACACTCAATGAATTATATATAATCAACTAAGAATCATAACCAACATAACCAATTATTAAATTTACTTTCAACAATTCATTTTCACTTTGTCTAACTTCCATTTGGTTTAACACTTTTAATTCCAATTGGTTGATATTAAATTGACTTCCATTCAATTATTCAATTTCCAATTTACTAGTTTTTAATGAATTAACACTTACATTCATTATTCCATATCAATTCATTTACATTAGATTGATTAATATTCAATCCATTTATTAATTCAATTGCTAATTCATTTAACAAATAAGGTTGAATTTCATTTGTATAACTCAAGTTCATATTCATCACTTCACTTTATTATTTTACTTTGATACCAAAATCAACTTCATTCAACATTACTTAAGTTATATTCCATTTCAAACATCATTTGTTTAACTTAACTTAAATTTCCCCTTATAAATCCAATTCAGATTCCAATTCTAAAGTAAATTCTATTTACTTTTACCAAAGTCAAATTTCATCACTTATTCAAATTCATATCTCGTTTTGCTTAACAGGATTGTTTAACCAATTTATCATTTGGTTTTACTTACATTTTCTCACTTTACAAGTTATACAACTTATTTAAACTTCCAAATCCATTAAATAATCACTTATCTAATCCAATTCAATTTATTTAACTTTCCTTTAGTTAAATTTCACATCATATATTTACCATGCTAACCCAAATTCTTTAATTTTACCAAAGCTAAAAGCTTTATTATTTCATATCATAAGTTCAAAACTTGATTACTTATATTCAACAATTATAGCTTAGATTTCAAATTCAAATTTGTTTATCACAACCAAACTTCAATTTTTTTCAATTACTATGGTAACAAATCCATCACACAGAAACTTGGAAATGATACTGATGATGCTGCAGTCATCACCCTTATTATTTCCCAGCAACAGTAGCGAATCTAGTGCTTAATATTCTTTCAAAATTTTCCTTTTATTCATAAATCACATTTACAAATCTTTTTCTTATATAATTTCACTATTCCACTTCACTTACATAAGATTATTCCAAACTGATTTATCTTACTTAATAACATCTTTAACTTTGAAAAACAACTTTCAAAATAGATGGGATTCAAAACTTTCAAGTTCATAGTCCAAATTCATTTGCTTATATAATTATTCTTTTACAATTGTTGTTTTTATTTAGATTATTCAAACATCTTTTAATTAACTTATATATATTCTTACATTTTCAACAACCTAACCATCAATTGGCATACACTTTAATAATTTCTAAAAAATTATTTCCTTTATATGTAAAATATAATCGAGATAAAATTATTTCATTTACCCAATTTAAAATGATACTATGTCGACGTGCCTCGTTTAAGTGTTTAGAAATCCCTATCGATAATATGGCGTCCCACATACCGACCAGAATTCACAAACAGCTCAACGAATAAGCAAACACAATATAAAATATTTTTATATTCACTAACAAATACGCGCTCATATCTATCATTACACTCACACTCATTCTAGAGTACTACTGACTCTATCTCTAATGAGTAATTCCCAACAGAGCCAAGGTTGTCTCTTAACCAAATGCTCTGATACCACATGTAACGATTCGGGATTTTCGACTTTCGAAAATCGACATTAATATGTCCACTGTATCAATTGTCGAACAATCGAATGCCGGAAAAACCGAACCCTTAGGGTTAAAGAAGAAGAGGTAGAAGAAGAAAGAAAGAAGAAGCAACAGAAACAATATCAGAATCTCACAATCGCAGCGGAACAACATATAATAGATAAATGAATAATCTTTAAATCAAAAGAACTGCACATTTTTTTACATTACATCATCAGCGTCAATACACAACACAACACAAGAATGGACAGTTATATAGACCGGTCCTCACAACCGAATACACAGCGGAAAAGATAATATCGTATACAAGTGATACGTCTCGCCATCCAACTCGCCTCCTGCTCCACAGCATCTCCTGAATTCCAAAATGACCCGATAACCTAACTCTAGGCTACCCGTGTAGAAAATGATGGGCACCCAGAGTTTAGGAAGGGAACAATAAACTTCAGGTCAGTCATGGGACTAGTGTGAGAACTTAAAACTGTTTATCTTAAAAAAACAAACAAAGAAATATTTTAAAATAGATCCGCAATGCTTTTAGAAAATGTAACTACCATAAGGCCTCCCGCCACACAGACCATGCAAATGCAGAATTGGAGGAGATTTCTCCTTATGATAGTCAAACATGCTTGATATGCAAATTTCTTTGATATTATTATTATAAGTGCAAAGTGTAGGAAAACATTTCGAAAGTATAATATAAATCTTAGCCAGCATAGAAATTCCGCACTTATGCTACTATAGCTACCATGTTCAATAGCAGGTTACCGCCACATTCCATGGTGGGTTATACAACTAAAACCGTACATGGTTCGTATTGTTTCTTTGGATTTCCAACAAATGGTCAGGCCAAGGAACTTCCCATTGCCACATGGGTAAGCCTCTGGAAGGACTCCCCGAGAACCTAACCGGATCTCTGCCAACACAAGGCCGTGTTACCTCTGCAAAAGTAGGTAACTACTGACACGAGTATGCCATCCCCCGGTTGTAAACAACCTTTATCCGAGGATCCTCACCAACAACAATCACAAAGTCATATTTATTTGCGATATCCACATAAGTTAAGTATTTGGGCTCCATATAATGATACCACTTCTATCCAGAAGGAAACGCATATACCCTAAGAGGTGCTACTCCCTATAACGTTGCTACATCTTTCCTGTTTTGACTATTACCGGGTTGTGAGGTTCGACGAAGTCTCGTCCACAAAGCCACGCTTTTCACAAAAGCTATGCTTTGATCAACAAATAATCAGCAGCACTTCGTATGCCACATTACCAAATTGGGAATGTATCACTAGTTACCATCAACTACATAACCTCTGACCTCGTACGTCTCAGAGAAGGGTGTTAAACTAAGAGAATAAATTCTCCGCCTTCAACAGAAATGTATTTGATAGAAACCAGCTTTACATCTCAAATTGTAGCGTCAGACACACATCCATACAAGTCCGTTCCGAGATCGAACGGAACCGAAGGCACTTCCAAAGAAGCCCTTGCAATCCGGATGTTCACTAATCACGTCCGGAATTCCCATCATAAAGGGTGATAAAATCTCTATATCGGAGATCAGCCGGTGCATATACATTCGACGGTAATCCTTCCGTTTTCAAAAATATCCTGTCTTCAACACCGGTCTTCAAATGCTATCCATTATGACGTATCACTATTCGGAATGGGATTCATGACCCAAAGGTCCTCTCCCGGCTAAACCGAATAACGAGCGCTTATTTTAAAATAAGTGTAGCATTCAAATTCAAGCAAATCACAACAAATGCCAATTTAAAGGTAAATATTGAAAGTCGATTATTTAATTATCAATAGATATGCACAACATCACCAGATTCCAAATAATTTTTCAAATTATTTATTTTCCAAAAATATCTTTACAAGATATATTTTTCCACACTTCAACCATTTGAAACAAATTTCCAATCACTTTTCACCTTTACAACTTTTGGAAACAAATTTCAAATCATTTTTCCTTAGGCGGAAACACTTCCATATATTTATTCATTTTCATTGGAAATCTGCCGAGTTCAAATACTTTAAAATAATTTATACACTTATCCAAAATACATCGGGAAAACATTTGAAATAAAAATATTTTTCTTTAAACACTTTACCTAAAATATTAGTTATAAAAAAATATTATACCAATATTACATATAACTTAAGTCCAAACTAATTTTCAAAATAAAATTTAGTAGATAGAGTATAACTATTTAAATAACTATTTACTAAAACAATTATTGATTAAATCTTAGAAATAATCATTTCTATATCAACTTAATAAATCTTTACTTAAAGGATTTAAAACAATTTAAGAAGTTAACTTCTCCATAGTATCCTTTTCAGAACCAATTCTAGAATTACATACATACATATGTATATATTTTTCAAAGCTATTCAGAAATTTTATTCGGCTTTCCAGGGAGAATACACTTTCATTTCAAAATGGTTCATTTAAACCAGTTAAATAAATCCTTACCGATTTACTTTAATTTTACGTTCCAAATCCGTAAATTTACTTCCACACTTAAAAAGTAAATCGATGTTCATTTTTAAACAAATTTCCCTTTCCTTTATAAATTCCATGGTGAATTTAAATTTTCAAATATCCACTGATATACGATTTTCAAATCGATTTCAAACATTCACTTTCAACAACAATTCAATTTTTCAATTGATTTCAAAAACAATCAAATCAAATTCCATATTGATTTCCCAAATTTGTTTTCAAACAACCAAATCAATTTCCAAATGGATTTTCAAAAGATTTAAATTCAACCACAAAAAAATCAATTCCCAAATGGGTTTCAAATTCTATTTCCTTTAAAAAAATAAATTCTTTTAATTTTCAAACTCTTTAAAATCCGTATTTTGAATAAATTCTTCAACTTTTAAATAACATGACCCGAAATCCATTTATTAAAGGTTTTCCCATATTTTGAATTTTTTTTAATAAGATTAAAAATAAAACTTTATTATTTTAGAATTCCTTCTTTTCAATTTACCCAATTCTCAAAAATAAATTTTTAATATAAACTCTCTACCTAAATTTTCAAAAATCAAATTTTTATTTATTTCCGGTATCTAACGATACCAAAATTATATTCGGCTAAATATTAGCCTTCAATGATTTCAATCACAGAGATAATCACACAGAGATTATAAATAATCAACACACAATATTGAAACAAATTCGATTATTTGAGGAGTCCAGTTGGATCCCTCCAACCTGTTTCCCTGCATTCACAGATATTAGCACAATACCAATCCCGTTTCAAGACGGGATATCACTGTACATGGGTTTATATAAAATATTATCCGCTATTATGCGGCGCAATAAGGTCTCATCCGCTATGTAATGCGGGAAAATCAACTCCAAATACATATATAATACCAATTCCACTTCAAGGTGGAATATCGCGGTATATGTGTTTAATATAATAACCTCCACTTAATATGCGGTGTATAGGGTCTATTTCAATACAACAAATAGCAACCATCATTCAATCACACAATCAAGCAATTTTTAATTTAACTATTTAAAATTTAAATCGAAACAAATTCGATTGAGTGAGAAGTTCTCATCTTGCTTCCAATAGCGGTTTCAGCGTTTATTTCGAATAAAATTAAACACTCGTTTAATTTTACCAAAAATTATCACTAGCTCCAATCGATTCCAATCCAGGTACATTGCGTAGTGCTCGTCCATACGATTCCATCGCATGTCATTTCGTGCGAAAGACCTCGTATGAACAAGTTATAGCTTTTCAAAGTTTGTACAAATTTATAATATAACTAATTTCACAAATTTTTATTTATTTTTAAACCTTCAATCTAGGCCACACATTTTGATCAAGAAAATCCAGGCCAACTGATACTTCTTCTTCCCAAGAAATTGAAAGCACGCACGCAACCCATCCTCGATCGAAACCCTAGATCGACGTGGCCTCCAGGTGCATCTTCACGACGATCAAATGCTAGCGCCTCGAAGCTCGAAGCAAGCTCCACCTTCGGCTGGAACCACAACGAGTTCGGCCCCCCCTGCGTGTAGAAAAACGTGCACGAACCATGGCCATTCGAGCACGATTTGCCGTCCATCCATCAAGTTAGTTTCGATCATCATCTTTGAGATTGTAGTACTCACCTCCCTCAACTTTTTTGCTTTATGGAGTTTCTCGAATCGTTTGACGGATCGAGAGAAAATTGAGGAAGAAGATGGAAATTTTCTGGCCACTGTTTTTGAGGCCGGCGGCTAGGGCTAGGGTTTTGTTTTCTTTTTTTTGTTTGCAAAAGAGAAAGTGCTGTGGCCTTATATAGAAAATTTACGAAACACCATTCACCCGAAGTTTTCTCGAACTCCAAACGAAGCGTACCGCCTGGCGTTTATAATGTTTTACCCCTATTTCAAACGCAATGGAATATATATCGGGAGCCAATTCAATCGTATTTGGAAGATAGGTTTTCAAATCGACTATTTAAATTTAAAATTTCACTTAAACCGATTTCATTGCGTTTTAGCTTGCCCCGGACAAACCATAAATCCGATTGACACGAAATTTGAAATCTTACAATAATTTAATATTATGGATCCAATGAAACTGGTTTCGTCGAAATCCGAGACTGTATGAAAAATGACTATTTTTACTCGTCAATTAAATATTAAAATGTTCAATTTCCACAAATTAACTTCTAATTAAATGTTAAAAGTTCTGTAACATCATTCTAACTCCAATATGATTTAATGCAACTTTACAAGTCAATTTTAATCACATTAAATCCAATTTCCAATTATTCCTGTAATTTCAAATATTAAATTATCGATTTAATTATCCAATTAAATCTAGATATTTGAAATATAATTTATTCGACTTACAAATTTTACTTGTTAATATTTAAAATCAATTAAATATAGGAATTTCAAATGACCGGAATTCTGGGTCGTTACAATTCAGGTTAGCTTTGACGAATGCTGGAGGAGCAATAGAGTAGGAGGCTTCTGCGTTGTAGATATGTATAGTATTCCGCTGTGTTGGTATCTCTGTGTCGTATTGTGTATTGAATTGTATAACTCGACAGGTGTTTATAACTGTCTAGTATGTGATGTATTATCTGTGAAACTCTGATTGATGTTGTATATTATGTAATACTTATGTGATTAATATAATTTATTCGTCCCGCTGTTGAGATTCTGACGTTGTTTCTTCTTTTTTCTCTATCTTTTCTCTTTTCTATCCCTTTCTTTCTTCAAGATGATGCGACTTTCCATGGTTAGAAAGTCGGGTCGTCACACTCATATACTTATCATAACTCGTCGATCTCAAACTAATACTACTCCGGGGAAAACAATGAAGCCGGACAAGTAAGGGTAGTGTTGCTTCCTACCTTAACTCGACATACCTTCTTAGCTTTAACAGTAGCAAGAGTTTTCTCAATGTTCAATGCTAAGCATATGCCTAAATCCTTTCCATATAAGTGATATCACTTATAAAAATTAAATTTCTTACACTTATCACCACTTGTCGATCCTAAACCAAGCCACTATCTTGGGGTTAACAATGAATTGGACAAGTTAAGGCTGTGTTGCTTTCTACCTTGCCTCGACGTCCATTCTTGACTTTAAAGATAGCAAGGGTTACCTCAACGTTTAGTGCTAAGCATATGCCTAAATCCTTTCTATATAAGTGATGTGACTTAAAGAAATTAAATCTCTTACAGTTATCACTACTTGTGGATCCTAAACTAAGCCACTATCCTAGAGCTAACAATGAGTCGGACAAGTAATGGCGGTGTTGCTTCCTACTTTTTCTTGATGTACATTCTTAACTTTGAAGAGGAGTTCGCTCAACGTTTAGTACTAAATGTAAGACTAAATATTTTCTATAAATGAATCAAACTTTTAAAACATTCAAATCACACTTGTGCTTGATTTTCACATCAAAAATATTTGTAAAACACTTTTAAAACAATCTTTAAAATATTCTTTTAAAGAATAATTACATTTCTAAGTGTATTAAAAATAATGGTAAAAAATGTCATTAAAACATTGTTTAGTATAAATCCAATACCAATTACACTTAGCTTTATTTTTTTAAACATTCTTTTAATGGATCTTTTCATTTATAAAATATCACTTACAAATCAACTTATTATTTTCTTTAAAACAAAACACCTCTAAAGATTTAAGAATATCAACACTTATAAAGTAAAGTAACAAGTTTTCCTAATAACTTTATTATAACGAAGCGGATTTTGCCCGTTCGAAAATCGACATCCATACTTTACATCGTACTCTAATGCCGCAGATTCGACCGTTCAAATCCGAGTCGCCGGAGCTTATAACACAATTAAGTAAACAACACAGCGGAAGAAATAATGAATATCAATATACAACATCTGATACAACATCCTGATACAACAGATGATACAATAGATATCGATATACATCAGAGATATGATACAATAAAATAGCAGCGGAAAGGAGAATAGCTAATACCAGCAACGGAACTGATAACTCCAATATAATCTTCAAGAGAGAACTCCAACAGCAGCTCGAACCATCATCACAAAACACTAAGACAAGCAAGTCTCGTCCATATCCAAAGACTGAACTAACCTCAGATCATCTACCGAACCTAATTATCTGAAAAACCCAACTCTAGACTGCTCGTGTGGAAAATAGTGAGCACCCAGAGTTTAGGAAAGGAACAATAAACTCCGGGTCAGTCATGGGACTGGTGTGAGTAACAAAAACAGTTTATCTTTAAAAACAAGCAACAAAAGAATTTTAAAAGTAAATTCGCAATGCTTTTAGAAAATGAAACTACCATAAGACCTCCTGCCACACACACAATGCAAACGCAGAATTGGAGGAGATTTCTTCTTATGATAGTCAAACATGCTTAATACGTAGAAAGTTCTTTGATATTATTATTATAAGTGCAAAGTGCAGAAAAAATTTCGAAAGTAGAATATAAATCTTAGCCAACATAGGCATTCCGCACTATGCCTACTATAGCTACCATGTTCAATAGCAGGTTACCACCACATTCCATGGCAGGTAATACAACTAAAACCGTACAGGGCTCGTATTGTTTCTTTGGATTTTCCAACAAATGGTCAGGCTAAGGAACTTCCTACTGCCACATGGGATCACCTCTGGCGGGATGTCCCGAGAACCTAAGCGGATCTCTGCCAACACAAGGCCGGGTTACCTCTGTAACTAGGTAACTACTACTCGAGCAAGCCATTCCCCGGTCCTTTGGGACCTTTATCCGAGGCGCCTCTAAGCAACAACCACACAGTAAATGAGATTGGAGCTACCACATAGGTAAATATCTGGGCTCCATACCATGATATCACCCTTTACCAAAAGGGAATGACACACCCTAAAGGGCGCGACCCTCATAACCTTGCCGCATCTTTCCTGTTTTGACCATTTCCGGGGTGTGAGGTCCTGATGCAGTCTCGTCCACAAAGCTACGCTTTGGTACAAAGCCATGCTTTGGGTCAACAAATGATCAAAGTAATGATCACAAAGATAAATGATCAAACAAATGATCATATCACAAATGATCAAACAATGATCATTAACACACAGCAGCACTCAGCATGCCACATTACCAAATTGGGAGTATATTGCTGATAACCTTCAACTACATAACCTCTGAGCTCGTACATCTCAGAGAAGGGTGTTAAGCTAAGAGAATAAATTCTCCGCCACCAACAGATATGTATTTGAAAAAAATCCGCTTTATATCTCAAAGTGTAGTGTCAGACATACAATCCATACAAGTCTGTTCCGGGTTCGAAAAGAACCGAAGGCACTTCCGAAGAAGCCCTCGCAATCCGGGTATTCACAATCCCAATCGGACTTCCCATCACTTAGGAAATCTCTATACCGGCGCGACTCGGTGCAGAGACAATCGATAGGTCATCCTATCGTTTTCACAAATACCCGGTCTTCACCACCGGTCTTCAAATGCTATCCATAACGTCGAATCACATATTCGGAATGGGTTATATGACACAAAGGTCCTCTCCCGGCTAAACCGAATAGTGAGCGCAATATTTAAAAATATATGGATATTGGGATTTCAATTAAGTCACAACTTAATAACTCAAAACTTTCCTTTAAATGGTTTAAACCAATTACCATTTTCAAATCTCTTAGACAAAAAAGATTCATTTCACTAAGTTCACCCAGCTTCACAAAGACTCATTTATGGATTTCAAATCAATTCCCATTTCAATTGGATTAACTCGTTTAAAATCTTTAAAGTAAAGATTTAACTAATAGCTTTCAAACTGTTTCCATAACTTGGAAAATCATTTTCATTTTTAACTAAAAATCCCTTTTAAACACAATTTGAAAGTTCACTTCTTATATGAAAGCTTTTATTATTCGAAAACAAATAGTTTCCATGTCAGAAAGATCCAATTATTTTTACACGAGTTAAAGCCTTTGAATTTAAATTTATATTCCCAAATCAATACCTTTAAAATAGTTTAACCCATGTATCACTGGGATAATATCTTTATTTCCTAGTTTTCAAATCATAGAATTCGATTTCAAATATTGAATTCAAATTTAATTCAAAATATTTAAATTTCAAAACTCAATCAAGTTATTCAAAATAAATTTCATCTTTGAAATTTCATTTCAAAAGCTTTTCACTTTAAATCCAATCCATTTCCAAAATACTTGAATTTAAATATTCATCTTTATAAATTATTTTAAAATCTGTGACTTAATCGATTTCCCCGTGAAACCTATATTTGTGTGTGTATAGGTGTGGTCCAGGGGTTTAACACAATAGTGCAACATCATTCAATCATCACAGATTAAAATCCAGAAATATAGTTGATAAGTGATATGAGCTATAACGCTTATCATTCATTCACAGATCACAGATATATAAATTACAAATAAATAAGTCACACAGCTCAAAACAAAGCATCACATATCAGGAGTATCAAACAATTCAACCATTCAATAAAACCCAAACATCCATAGGTAAAATTTATTAATCAACTGATGAATTTAAATCAGATGTATTCCTTATGAATAAATCATTTATTAACCCTTAATTAATAATTGTTCTTAATTAATTATTCTTACTTAATTATAACGAGCAATTAATTTCTTAATTACTTTCATAAGGTAATTACTATTACCCAATTTCATAAACGGTTATCATTAATTAATCAATCCAATTGATTATTACAATTATCACATTAATCAATTATTTAAATAATCTTAGTTAATGACCTTCATTAAAAATCAAAGTTTCTTTAATTACTGTGTTAAAGAAATCATTATAAATTATAAATTTGATTAACCCTTAACAATCCATTGATTTACAAATTTATTGTTCCTTACTTAATTAATCTTTAAATCTTTAATTACTTATTTAATTAATTCAAATCATTAATTATCCATTCCAATTTACTTAATAATTAATGAATTATAAATCCTTAAATCTTCATTAACTTTAATTAATAAATTCATAAGGTTAACACTATTAATGAAATCCATATAAACAATAATTACTCATTCTTAATGACATTATGAATCATTAACTCTTCATTATTTAAAGTAAAACTCATTCATATTTGTGATTTAATTATTATTCACAATATGTTTGAAAACATTAATTTCAACGTTTCTTTTACTTCCAATTTAAATTTAAAATTTGAAATGAATTCTTATTTACCGTGAATAGAGTTTAAAACAAATTTCCTTAACATTTTTAAACTTACATGTTAAAGAATATTTTGTTATAAAGGAAATGTAAAAGAATTCAACATCAATTTCCTTTTGAATTCACACATCAATGAATCCTTTTAATTTATTTAAATATCTTAAATTTGTACAACTTTATTTAACTCCAAAAATATGGAATTCAAAGTAGAGTTAAATCCAGGTTTCTAAAATTTGATTCAACTTTTAAATGCTTCCTTTCCAATTTCAAAACCCAAATTATATTTACATTCTTTTAAATCCTCTTAAATACTTAAACACCTTTAAGTTAGTAAACTATTTAATAATGAAAACTTACTTAATTCCCTGATTTAAACATTAGTTCTAAACTTGCTTATTTAACTTCAAATAGGAGCAGATTTCCTTTTTTTAAAAACCTGAACAACAGGAAAGCAAAACTACCCGAGCCTCTTCTATTCTACTTCGAGTTTCCCCCGTTCGCTACTTCGAGTATACCACTCGAACTTCTCGAGTCACTCGCGTGAATCTCCTCCGTGCTTCCCAGGCAAAACAACACCCAGGCACAAAATACTCGTGCACGTGTACATCGCCGCTGGCGATCTTTCGGCACCGCCACTACGTCGAGCAAGTCGACAAACCCCTACGTATCAACTCTAGATCGCCAGAATCTCCATCACTCACGTGAAATCGAATTCGAGTATAAACACGAAACCTGGAAACGGTGACAGGAAACACCACTCGAAACCTATCCACGCCTCATGCGCGACGCCTAGACAACCGGAAACCCCACAATCTCGGCCACGCCATCGCCAACTACCCCTCTACCATCACCCAGAACCGCTTCGCACCCGGTCCAGTGTAAACGACGAACGAGGCCGATTACTCTTCCACATCAAAACTAGGTTTACAAATTTAAATTTTACGCCGCTGTCGCCTCCGATGTTTTCGCCACCTCCAACCATTTTTAGCCGACACCCCGTAGCCTCCTCCATCTCCAGCCACGAACACGACCTCCACGAGTCGATCCATCACCAGAAATTGGCCAAAAATCAATTTTCAAACAAATTCAAACTGCTCTCGAAGCCTAACTCTATAAATCATCAAACCCACCTTAAAAAATCCTATTTTTCTACGAGTATTCAAGTGGTATATCTGAATTAATGTTTTATGAAACTCGAATTTTTTCCAAATTTTGGAATTATCACTGTAAAAACTTGATTTATCAATATATATGCATTTTTGTTTCATGAAACTATTTTTCGTTTATAACTTAAACTTAAATACAACTAATTTATCTTGAAATCAAAACATGATATTGACTGGAAAACAAGAAATTGAATTTCCTTATTGTTGTTCTATACCCTGTAAAGCAACAGAGAAGAAATACCCACTGATACATGCATATACACAGAGCATTCTTCAATATGTACATACATATACTTAAGATTAAATGGTTGAGTGTTACTCACTGATTTCCAAAAGAAGAACAGAGCCTGCTTCATGTTGAACAGGTTGTAAGAATGCAAGCTGGAAACTTTCTTGATCTCTGGTTTGCTTTGAGTTGATGTTGTTCAAGTGAATTTTGGTTTTTTTATTTTATGTTTTAGTTGTTATTCTCTTTAGTTATTTTTTTCCTCAGCTTTGATGGATAAAATGAGGATGAGTGTTTATGTATATAAGAAATGAGTTGTACAGGTTGGTATATAGAAGCTTACAGGTAAATAATAATTTGTACAAATAACATAATGTTGTTTTGTACAATCAAGATCAAAGATATTTTGTTTGGTGGCTGAGGTGATTTCTTTTATTTCGGCTAAGATGTTTGCATTTACTATTATTTATCTTCTTAAGCAAGCTTCCTTATATATATATGCTTTTGTTTCCTTTGTATTTGACTATGCTGAGAAATTTTTATATGTTGTGTACTCAAGATCCCAACATTAATTGCTAAGGATCTATTTAGTGTGCTACATAAATTTCTTTTGTTTGTTTTCTCAAGTCTTTATTTTCTTTGTGTTATAGATATTTTATTTTATTCTGTGTCTATACTTACTCTTTCTTTTGTTTTATTATCTATGCACATTTCGGCTGATAGACAAGTTGTGGTGGCTGCATTAATTCTTATGTCTTGTTTTGTAAGTTTTCATATATATATATATATATATATATATATATATTTGTTTTCTTCATTTGTAAGCCATTCATATGTATTTAGTTTTTTTCTTCTTCTTCTTTACATTGTTTGACTCAGCTGAAATGTTTTTTTTGTTTGTTATTTTACTTTGTTTTGTTTGTTCATACTTTTTGTTTTAATGTTTAAGTGTATCTGGTTTATTTTTTGCAAGCTATTATACTTGTTCATTTTTATTTTATTTTTATTGCTTTGAAATATGTATGAAGTTCTATATTAAATTTGATGTTAGAATTTACCTAATATGTTTTACTTTATATCTTGTAATTTATCTTTTATATAACTATAAACTTATTTGAGATATTTATTTATTTTCCTATCTATATTATAAATTCAAATTATTTTCAAACCATTTACTTAAACTCAAATTTAAATGATTTAATACATATTTAACTGGAATTTGGGGGAAACTCAAACCAATTTACCAATTAATTTCACAAATTTTATTCAAAAATAAATTAATTATCAATTTAAAATAAATTAAAATTCGGGATCGTTACATTTATGAAATTATTTATTACAACAAAAGTGTTATAGACCATGAATTCTTTTTTATTTTCTGAAATCATTTATCATTAAAAACATTATAATCCATGACTTCTTTCTCAATTCTAAGAAATTTTTTAATATGACAACGACGTTAATCCATGCTTCCTTTTCACTTTCAATAAGCTCCAGTGTAACGTCCCGCCTTTTCGCACGATTTAAATCGACACACGTGCCAATTCAAACCATACGGAAGGGCGGATTGTTATGGGGTAAATAAGAAAAACAAGAAGAAAAAGAACAAAAAAGAATCTCACAGCGGAAGGATAAAATATAATAATCAAATATACAGTTCATGAAGCTGTTTTACAAAAACATTTGATTATAATTACATGAATATCAGAGTTCACATACCAATCATAATCAATGCAGCGGAATTAAATAGTGTAGTGGAATATAGAAAATAATAATAGTAGAAATCTCCATCTTCGTCCTCCAGATCTAAAGTCTTCGATCCTGAAACACTCGGACTGACCCGAGCGAATTTGAAAAGACAAAAACACTCGAGTCAGAACTAAAAGATCTTATGTGAGTTAAATTAACAGAAATAAAATGAGTGCAGTAACTCAAGAGATGCTCGGGATTTACATCTCCTAAGGATCCGTTAAACTATTTACTATGTAGTATATTGCGCTATTATAATAGTGTCTATTTATAAAATAAACTTACTTTTAAATAGCGTTAAGGGGTTACCCATATAGCCCTTAACACAAATAATGCCAATAGTCTATACAGTGCCTGCATATCTCCTGATCGGGAGACTACGAGAAGACACTCCATAGGTACGACACAAATAGAAACTCGTACAAGGCGTGATAGGGTAGGTGACACGGCACAACTAGGCAATGCCAGGGTAGATATACCAATTACGCTTCCGGGTCGGTGGTAACGCGTAGCGCGCAGCTACCGCCCACCTCGAGCCACACCCCCAAATAAAATCAAAAGTGGCCACCGAATCAATCCAAAAGTCAAAGTATAATATCGAAGGGATGTGTCCGATCAAAGGTGCTACCTTATTAACCCGTCAATCGCTCCTGTTTTAGCCACTTTATGCCAACTCACGGGAGTTGGGTCCACGTATTTACCTTACAGGAAACGCCGCTACCAACCTACTTCATTCTGGAATATACACCGCGTACACGGTTGTTAAAGTGGTTTTCGTAGTTGGCAGAGAGTATGACAACTTCCGATCCCGGTCTCTTCAACAACCAAACGTTATTATAACACCATGGTTATTTCCAAATAATTTATATTTTAAAACCAAAATATATATCCATTTCAAAACCATAATATTTCGATATCATTTCTTCTTTTAAAACCAAATCAATATGATATCACTTTTATTTCAAGTATATCTTTTTTTTTCAAAAATCATAGTACTTTAAGATATATATTCCTTAACCCATAGCTTCGAAACATGAATTTTAAATACTTAAATGGTTTAATAATAGATTGCTTAATAAAGTAAATTAGCTTTCAAATTCTCAAATCAATTCCAAATCAGATTTAAATTCCCAAATAAACCATTTATATTTCATATATTTCAAAGTTTAAATATTCCATCATTTCAAAACTAAATTTTTTATTCATACCTATATATATTACATTCACCTTACTATTATTTAGTTTTCAAATACTTACTTGATAAATCAAATATCAATTACGTAAAATTTAAACTTTGAATAACAGGATATTCTTTCAATTAACTTAACTTGATAGTATTCTTCCAATCAATCTAATATTCATTTAAATCCTCAAATCAAAATCAAGTTATTAATCATACCTTTTAAATCTTAATTTATTTATATTTTAAGACCAATTTCGAGGATAATTCTTAAATACTTTAATTCAAGTTCAATTCTGAAATAATTAAATTTAAAACCCATCCCATATTTACCCTCTAACTTAATTTCATTTAAGTCATTTAAACTTAATATATACAATAGAGTTTAAATAGATACTTACCACTTTATATAAAAGAAATCAACTTCCTTATTAAACCCATTTTATTAATCCTTTTATGCATAACTTAGATTTAAGAATTTAACTATATATATATATATATATATATATATATAAAGTAACATTTAAATAACGTCAAAATAAGTATTTATTAAACCGTATTTCCTTTCCAAAACCATAGAAAACCATTTCAAAATAATTTATATATATATATATATATATATATATATATATACACACACCGTGGTGCCTGTATATAATTTTCTATCCTATGGTCAAGTGATGCAGATATTTATCATTTCAATCCGTAATTTAAAAATAAAATGCGGTTGTATATCATTTCAATCCACAATCCCGAATGAAAAGAAATGCATGATAGCTTGCAGTTTATATAAGATAGAACACATCATCCATTCATCCAATGTCAGTCATCAACCAATTTATTTCAATCATCATCAATTTATTTCAACCATCATCAATTTAAACAAACATCAATATATAACATATGCAATATAACAAGAAATAAATGACAGTTATTAACTAACAATTTATATTCAAATAAATTTAATAACTGTTTAACTAGCAGTTTTATGCAAAATAAATAAATTTAACTGTCAATTTTATGCAGTAATAAAATTAATTAACAGTTAAGTTAAGCAAATGCGATTTAACAAAGATAATGAATAAAACATTCCAAACAATCATAAATAAATTTCTACTCATATCTAAAATTATTTTAACAAACATAAGATAACTTAGAAGTTGCGAGTGGGTTAAAACACTCACCTTTTGGATTTAAATCGAATTTAAATCCGATTTAAACCCAAAAATTCGACGGTCTCCAGTTCTGTCCAAACCAGTGTCAACGCGTCTGAAATTTTATTACGATCCTAACAAAAAAAATCTCGTATAAATCGGACACCGTATGCAGAAGTTATATCAATAATTGCGATTGAAAACAATTTAAAACTAATAATTAAAATGGAACCCAATACCCTCTTATCTAATGCCACGTCAGCTTCTTCATTCACGCACTATCCTCCCAGGTACGAACTAAACACGCAACTAACAGGAACCCAAAATGAAAGCGTTGACCAAAGTTTGACCACCAGCGCACACCACTAGAGGCCACGGTTCGCCACGCCGCCGATGCCATTGGATTGCCTATGCCGAGCCGCGCCTCCACCCCCTGACCGGCCTTCCTACGTGTTGCGCGCCGCCGCCTAGAAGCTAGGGTTTTCGAACCCTAGTTTGCCAAATTCGACCGCCTCCGGTAATTTTAGCTGACGAGACCACCGCCAAATGAATCCACGCATCGCGCTCTATGAAACCCAGAAACCAATTGGCCTATAATCGCTCCAATCAAAAACGCCCAAATCGTCGCGTAGGGTTCCTGAATTTTAACCTTTGACCGTGATTTCCCGCTAATCGAAGCACAATTTCGAAAAACAAACAACAGACGCTGATTCGTATCGTCGAGATGTTCGACATATTTTTTTTAGAATTTTATGAGGATTTGAATTTTTATTTGATTTTTGAATTGAATTGGATTTGAAATTTGCATCTATTGAGGAAGAGAAAGAGTTGAGGAAAAATGAACGCACAAACAAATGAGAATAGATGGAGGCTAGGGTTTATAACAGCCTATTTATAGACAAACTTCAATAGAATAGATGGACACGAATTATAAACGTGCTAAACGATAGTTGGTCCAAAAAGCCCGTTCTGACCCTGGAACGAAATTGGTTAAACCCATATATCCAAATAGGTGTTTTAAAATATTTTGAACGCGATGGAAAAAGTTTCACATCCAAATTCCATCGTATGAAGAAGTTATGCTGAAATCAATATGTTCAAATTGATTTCAAATTGATTTCAATTAAATCGATTTCAGGGCGTTTCGAGTCCGTACGATCAAACGACAAGTCCGATCACTATGAAACTTGAAACCCTACAATAATTCACTATTACGGATCTGATGGAACTGGTTTCGTCGAAATCTGAGTCCGTGACCAAAATGGCTATTTTTATATTAATTAAATAAATTCAAAATAAATAAATAAAATCAAATTTTATACTTAGGTTCTAAAATTGACCCATTTTTCCCTTTTTAAAATTTCTTAATTATTCACAAAAATTCCAACAAGTTTAGATATCAAATTAAAGAAGGTAGATTGATAAATTTCAATATATCCTTAATTTCATTAAGTTCACAAATTATAAATAATATCCTAAAATTTCGTTTAGTTAAAATTAATTAGTATTCCGCTCATAATTTCAAATAGAAGTGTTAACCATTGGATTTAAGATTATCACATAAATATTTCACGTTTTCAACTTAATTTCCAATTAACATAAAATTTTATTATTAAATTTTAAATTAATTGCAATAAACCCAAATAAATACATAAAGCTTGATTCACGTTTAAACATTTAACTCATTTGATTGCAATTAACCTCTTTATGGTAAATTAAATTCTGATATATTAATGAAACTTTATTTCCATTCATTATTCACAAATCATCATATTTATTAAGAACATTTACGTTATTCTCCATTTATTACCTTAATTTATTTAACGTAACATTTAATTTATATTTATTGCAATGATTTCCAAATCAATTGAATGAATTAAATATATATGTATCACTCATAATAACTTGTGGTCACAACTCTTGATCGCCATTAATAAGTTTATTATTTACAATCCAACAATTGCCATTTACTATATATATACGAATTAATTAATTCAATATTTCCATTTCGTTTTCCTATACTAAATTTATTACTAAGTGTATTTACTCCATTCCAACAAGTTGGAATCCCATTCTTACTATAACAATCATTTCCCTATTCACTTTTATTAATAACCCACCATCATTGCATTTATTGTTTTTTTATTGATTTAATCAAATTACCCCATATTCCTTTAAATTCATACTAACGAAGTATTCAATTACTATTCAATGCTTAATTATTCATCAATCAATTTGGTATTTACTTTTCTTTCCTTCTATTTGATAAATAACCTAGTATACATTTATATACATTCATTTCATTCCATTCATTTATGGGTATTGCATTTAAATTTAATTTATTACCTAATACCAACATTATTACCATTAATCGGATTCCTGATTTTATTCAATACCAGAATAAATAACATATATATTAATCAAATCCTTACATTTGTTTTTCACATATTCCATAAAAAAATCAAATCATAACATTTAAATGATTTTATTGAATTGGAATTTCATTCCAGTCGTAAATTTAACTTGCGATAACATGATTCCTTAATTCATTCCAATTACCGTTTACATTCTTTTATTGCATTAAATCAATTTATTATTTTCATTAATTTCTCATATTAAATTTTATATCCAGGTACCATACTTACTCTATTTCATTTATTGAAATTTATTCATATTGCTAGTAAATAGGTCTTAAGTGACCATTTATATAATTTAATTTAGTGTTCATTTCAATATTACCCTATAAAGTTTTTATTTCCACTAAATTTTATTACAAAACTCATAAATGTTATAAAATTAAATCCCCGAAATTTACGGGTCGTTACACTCTCCCCCACTCAAAACTTTTCGTCCACGAGAAGGAAAAGAAGGGAAAAGAAGAAATAAGAAAACAATATATCTTTCTTAATTAAATTTATAACAAATAAGTTTACAAAATAAAATAATTTAACATAAAATATACCAATTTATACCCATTTAAATCTTTTATACGTAAATTGTTAAAGTTTGTAAACATTTTAAAATTTTTCTAAGTCCAAAACTTACGGAAAATTTTGGCAGAGTCTCCTTTGTACGGAGAGGCTCGGAAGAAAATATAATATAAATATAACGATATAAACAAATATTTTCCAAAATAATATATATCCCTACACAGGAAAATATATAAAATAGCGCTATAAATCGTAATCCGAAAACGTACCTATTTGTCGGGCAACTTACGCTAAATTTTTGGAACCAAAAGCAGTAGCAGTTGCTTCCATAACCTGTATTTCACTTATAAAATTCAAAAGGGTTAACAATTTACATAAAGTGAAATATCTAAGTGGTTTCAATCATCGTCAACAATCAATACACAACCATCAATTTCAACAACAGCATATACAACAAATACAAAGCAACCATTCAATCAAACAAACAAATAGTTGTTCGGGTTCAAAACTTTTAAATTGTACGGAATGAATAACAAACTACTAGCGCATCATTTATTCAACAGTCTTAGATAAAACTAAATAGATTATTCATTCACCCAAACCAATTTTAAAGTATCTTGCCCAAACAACCATCAATTAAACAACACCAATCCAGACAACAATCGACTTAGCCTATTATTAATTCTATCTCATATATTTTAATTTCTCTTTTTATTCATACCACATAAATTTTTATAATTTACATTTATTTCTAACAAATTTTTAATTTCATTTACACATTCACTGTTTGTTTCATTTGTTTTTACTAATTACTTACAATTATTCCTTCCCATTATCTCAGGTCATGCCAGTTCTTTTTATTTTATTATAATTATTTATTCACTTAATGCGTGCCCTCATTTATTTACATTTGTTTATCAATAGTATTCATGTCCCATTTAATTTCTTAGCATTTCCATTTTATTTGCTTAAGTTGATAATCATCTACTTGAATTACTTACCTTTAAAATTTCAATTATAACTTAAGTTTACAACATTATATTATCACTTATAATAGCAAATTCATTGAATACTTCATTACCTACTTCTACTTGTACAATTTCATTACATTTCCTATTAAACATTTCAACTTTTAATATTTGGTAAGTTATATATGTTTTTAAAGGATGTACTTGAAAGTTACACAAGTTTCCTCATTCCTATGATTAATTTAACGTTCAATAATAATATCCTTTATTTCGTAGGTTATGATTTCAGATTTCATTTAATAACATTTATAACCTGTCATTAAATCTCTTATTTCCCTTAGAGGTTTTAATTTATTAATTATCTATGTTTCAATTCACTATAATAATTGAAACAATTAATTAATGGAAAGTTAAGAATTTAATACCGGTTAAATTTCAATTTATTTTAAAACAATAGATAAATATATTCTTACAACTTATATATCTCTAATTATATTTAAAACAATTCAAAATTTATATATTTTTCAAAAATAAATCTGCAGTAGAACTACTACAGTGGCCTTCCCCCTTCGAGACTCGAAAATGAAAGTCGATGATGCGGCCGCCATTACTGAAATTATTTTCCAGCGACAGAGAGGAAAGTACAAAACTTATTTTCTCTAAAAATCTTATTTAAAACAATCCTTCCGAATTATATTGAAATATTTACATAAGAAAATAGTTATGAACAATATTATTATATTCCAAAATTTATTCGAAAGAAATCTTCAAAAACCCCGAAACTTAAATTCTAAGTTTCCACTTTCCATTTATTTTATTTTCAACTTAGTTTCAACTATTATTTATATTTTCATTGCCTAACACCCAATCTATAGCAACCAAATATATATCTTTATAAAATATTTTTATATATAGAAAATATAATAGGCAAAGTTATTTCATTCACCTATATAAAAAAAAATATTATGTCGGTCTGTCCTATTAAGTGTTTAGAAATCCCTATTGATGTCACAGCGTCCCATGCACTAACCAGAATTTATAAATACAAAACGGAACAGATTAACACAATATAAAAACCTTTTTATAACACTAACAAATACGATCTCTCATATATATATACTCTCAGCGACTCCCATAGGGTATTACTACCTATGAATAAAGAGTCAAACCCCACAAAGCTAAGGTTTATCGCTAAACCAAAGCTTTGATACCAGATGTAACGTCCCGCCTTTTCCACGATTTAAATCGACACACGTGCCAATTCAAACCATACGGAAGGGCGGATTGTTATGGGGTAAATAAGAAAAACAAAAAGGAAAAGAACAAAATAGAATCTCACAACGGAAGGAAAAATATAATAATCAAATATACAGTTCATGAAGCTGTTTTACGAAAACATTTGATTATATTTACATGAATATCAGAGTTCACATACCAATCATAATCAATGCAACGGATTAAATAGTGTAGTGGAATATAGTAAATAATAATAGTAGAAATCTCCATCTTTGTCCTCCAAATCTAAAGTCTTCGATCCTGAAATGCTCGGACTGACCCGAGCGAATTTGAAATGACAAAAACACTCGAGTCAGAACTAAAAGATCTTATATGAGTTAAATTAACAGAAATAAAATGAGTGCAGTAACTCAAGAGATGCTCGGGATTTACATCTCCTAAGGATTCGTTAAACTATTTACTATGTAGTATATTGCGCTATTATAATAGTGTATATTTATAAAATAAACTTACTTTTAAATAGCGTTAAGGGGTTACCCATATAGCCCTTAACACAAATAATGCCAATAGTCAATACAATGCCTGCATATCTCCTGATCGGGAGACTACGAGAAGACACTCCATAGGTACGACACAAATAGAAACTCGTACAAGGCGCGATAGGGTAGGTGACACGGCACAACTAGGCAATGCCAGGGTAGATATACCAATTACGCTTCCGGGTCGGTGGTAACGCGTAGCGCGCAGCTACCGCCCACCTCGAGCCACACGCCCAAATAAAATCAAAAGTGGCCACCGAATCAATCCAAAAGTCAAAGTATAATATCGAAGGGATGTGTCCGATCAAAGGTGCTACCTTATTAACCCGTCAATCGCTCCTGTTTTAGCCACTTTATGCCAACTCACGGGAGTTGGGTCCACGTATTTACCTTACAGGAAACGCCGCTACCAACCTACTTCATTCTGGAATATCCACCGCGTACACGGTTGTTAAAGTGGTTTTCGTAGTTGGCAGAGAGTATGACAACTTCCGATCCCGGTCTCTTCAACAACCAAACGTTATTATAACACCGTGGTTATTTCCAAATAATTTATATTTTAAAACCAAAATATATATCCATTTCAAAACCATAATATTTCGATATCATTTCTTATTTTAAAACCAAATCAATATGATATCACTTTTATTTCAAGTATATCTTTTTTTTTTCAAAAATCATAGTACTTTCAGATATATATTCCTTAACCCATAGCTTCGAAACATGAATTTTAAATACATAAATGGTTTAATAATAGATTGCTTAATAAAGTAAATTAGCTTTCAAATTCTCAAATCAATTCCAAATCAGATTTAAATTCCCAAATAAACCATTTATATTTCATATATTTCAAAGTTTAAATATTCCATCATTTCAAAACTAAATTTTTTATTCATACCTATATATATTACATTCACCTTACTATTATTTAGTTTTCAAATACTTACTTGATAAATCAAATATCAATTACGTAAAATTTAAACTTTGAATAAGAGGATATTCTTTCAATTAACTTAACTTGATAATATTCTTCCAATCAATCTAATATTCATTTAAATCCTCAAATCAAAATCAAGTTATTAATCATACCTTTTAAATCTTAATTTATTTATATTTTAAACCAATTTCGAGGATAATTCTTAAATACTTTAATTCAAGTTCAATTCTGAAATAATTAAATTCAAAACCCATCCCATATTTAACTTATAACTTAATTTCATTTAAGTCATTTAAACTTAATATATACAATAGAGTTTAAATAGATACTTACCACTTTATATAAAAGAAATCAACTTCCTTATTAAACCCATTTTATTAATCCTTTTATACATAGCTTAGATTTAAGAATTTAACTATATATATATAAAGTAACATCTAAATAACGTCAAAATAAGTATTTATTAAACCGTATTTCCTTTCCAAAACCATAGAAAACCATTTCAAAATAATTATATATATATATATATATATATATATATATATATATATATATATATACCGCGGTGCCTGTATATAATTTTCTATCCTATGGTCAAGTGATACGGATATTTATCATTTCAATCCGCAATTTAAAAATAAAATGCGGTTGTATATCATTTCAAACCATAATCCCGAATGAAAAGAAATGCATGATAACTTGCAGCTTATATAAGATAGAACACATCATGCATTCATCCAATATCAGTCATCAACCAATTTATTTCAACCATCATCAATTTATTTCAACCATCATCAATTTAAACAAACATCAATATATAACATATGCAATATAACAAGAAACAAATGACAGTTATTAACTAACAATTTATATTCAAATAAATTTAATAACTGTTTAACTAGCAGTTTTATGCAAAATAAATAAATTTAACTGTCAATTTATATGCAGTAATAAAATTAATTAACAGTTAAATTAAGTAAATGCGATTTAACAGAGATAATGAATAAAACATGCCAAACAGTCATAAATAAATTTCTACTCATATCTAAAATCATTTTAACAAACATAAGATAACTTAGAAGTTGTGAGTGGGTTAAAACACTCACCTTTTGGATTTAAACCCAAAAATTTGACGGTCTCCAAATCTGTCCAAACTAGCGTCAACACGTCTGAAATTTTATTACGATCCTAACAAAAAAAATCTCGTGTAAATCGGACATCGTATGCAGAAGTTATAACAATAATTGCGATTGAAAACAATTTAAAACTAATAATTAAAATGGAACACAATACCCTCTTATCTAATGCCACGTTAGCTTCCTCATTCACGCACTATCCTCCCAGGTACGAACTAAACACGCAGCTAACAGGAACCCAAAATGAAAGCGTTGACCACCGTTTGACCACCTGCGCACACCACTAGAGGCCACGGTTCGCCACGCCGCCGATGCCATTGGATTGCCTATGCCGAGCCGCGCCTCCACCCCCGACCGGCCTTCCCACGTGTCGCGCGCCGCCACCTAGACTCAAGGGTTTTCGAACCTAGTTTGCCAAATTCGACCACCTCCGGTAATTTTAACTGACGAGACCACCGCCAAATGACTCCACGCATCGCGCTCTACGAAACCTAGAAACCAATTGACATACAATCGCTCCAATCAAAAAAGCCCAAATCGTCGCGTAGGGTTCGCGAATTTTGACCTTTGACCGCGATTTCCCGCTAATCGAAGCACAATTTTGAAAAAAAATAGCAGATGCTGATTCGTATCGTCGAGATGTTCGACATATTTTTTTTATAGAATTTTCCGAGGATTTCAATTTTTATTTGATTTTTGAATAGAATTGGATTTGAAATTTGCATCCATTGAGGAAGAGAAAGAGTTGAGGAAAAATTACGTACAAACAAATGAGAATAGATGGAGGCTAGGGTTTATAACAGCCTAGTTATAGACAAACTTCATTAGAATAGATGGACACAAATTTTAAACGTGCTAAACGATAATTGGCCCAAAAAGCCCGTTCTGACCCCGGAACGAAATTGGTTAAACCCATATATCCAAATAGGTGTTTTAAAATATTATGAACGCGATGGAAAAGGTTTCACGTTCAAATTCCATCGTATGAAGAAGTTATGCTAAAATCAATATTTTCAAATTGATTTCAAATTGATTTCAATTAAATCGATTTCAGGGCGTTTCGAGTCCGTACGATCAAACGACAAGTCCGATCGCTATGAAACTTGAAACCCTACAATAATTCACTGTTACGGATCCGATGAAACTGGTTTCGTCGAAATCTGAGTCCGTGACCAAAATGGCTATTTTTATATTAATTAAATAAATTCAAAATAAATAAATAAAATCAAATTTTATACTTAGGTTCTAAAATTGACCAAATTTTCCCTTTTTAAAATTTCTTAATTATTTACAAAAATTCCAACAAGTTTAGATATCAAATTAAAGAAGGTAGATTGATAAATTTCAATATAATCCTTAATTTCATTAAGTTCACAAATTATAAATAATATCCTAAAATTTCGTTTAGTTAAATAAAATTAATTAGTATTCCGCTCATAATTTCAAATAGAAGTGTTAACCATTGGATTTAAGATTATCACATAAATATTTCACGTTTTCAACTTAATTTCCAATTAACGTAAAATTTTATTGTTAAATTTTGAATTAATTGCAATAAACCCAAATAAATACATAAAGCTTGATTCGTGTTTAAACATTTAACTCATTTGATTGCAATTAACCTCTTTATGGTAAATTAAATTCCGATATATTAATGAAACTTTATTTCCATTCTTTATTCACAAATCATCATATTTATGAAGAACATTTACGTTATTCTCCATTTATTACCTTAATTTATTTAACGTAACATTTAATTTATATTTATTGCAATGATTTCCAAATCAATTGAATGAATTAAATATATATGTATCACTCATAATAACTTGTGGTCACAACTCTTGATCACCTTTAATAAGTTTATTATTTATAGTCCAGCAATCGCCATTTACTATATATCTACGAATTAATTAATTCAATATTTCCATTTCGTTTTCCTATACTAAATTTATTATTAAGTGTATTTACTCCATTCCAACAAGTTGGAATCCCATTCTTAATATAACAATCATTTCCCTATTCACTTTTATTAATAACCCACCATCATTGCATTTATTGTTTTTTTAATGATTTAATCAAATTACCCCATATTCCTTTAAATTCATACTAACGAAATATTCAATTACTATTCAATGCATAATTATTCACCAATCAATTCGGTATTTACTTTTCTTTCCTTCTATTTGATAAATAACCTAGTATACATTTATATACATTCATTTCATTCCATTCATTTGTGGGTATTGCATTGAAATTTAATTTATTAGCTAATACCAACATTATTACCATTAATTGGATTCCTAATTTTATTCAATATCCTGAATAAATAACATATATATTAATCAAATCCTTACATTTTTTTCTTCACACATTCCCTAAAAAAAATCAAATCATAACATTTAAATGATTTTATTGAATTGGAATTTCATTCCAGTCGTAAATTATTAACTTGCAATAACATGATTCCTTAATTTATTCCAATTACCGTTTACACTCTTTTATTGCATTAAATCAATTTAATATTTTCATTAATTTCTCATATTAAATTTTATATCTAGGTACCATACTTACTCTATTTCATTTATTGAAATTTATTCATATTGCTAGTAAATAGGTCTTAAGTGACCATTTATATAATTTAATTTAGCGTTCATTTCAATATTAGCCTATAAAGTTTTTATTTCCGCTAAATTTTATTACAAAACTCATAAATTTTATCAAATTAAATCTCCGAAATTTACGGGTCGCTACATCCAGAATACTTGAAATTTAGTTTAAAACATCCTTTTCAAATATTTCTTGAATAAAATCTCAAGTTTAAAATGTATTAATACTCAAAACCATTTCTTTTCCTTATTTTCAAAATAAAAAGTTTCTTTGATAATTTATTAAATCCTTTAAAATAATTATATAAATTTCAAACCACTTTTAGAATACTTAAATATATATTATAAAAGTTCGCTAAAAGGATTGAAGAAGAAAAAAACAAGTTTAAAACCATCTTATAAAAGTTGGAAATAGTGCCGCTAGAAAGTGTATGGAAAATTCCTTTAAATAGGTTCTTTTCAAATTGAAATTTTCTCCCCATTTTTACAAATTAATAATACTATATACACACTTTTATAACATACTATGAGTGTAGTATGCATTCACAAACATTTAGAGAATTTTGAAGTCAATAAAACATTTGAAAATTGTTTTAAAACTTGACTTTTTGAACTGCAAAAATACGACCAAATCTTTTCCAACTTTTAAACACTTTGAAGTTATTATAACATTTTCCGAGCCGTCAAAAAATGGTTCAAACAACATTTTAAAAGTGCAAAAATATGATCAAATATTTAATGATGCAAACACAAGCAAGAAGGAAACTAATAAAGATTGAAAAAGGAGATTTCATAAGTGTTGGTATAACGATAATCGCTATAACTGTAACGACCCAGAATTTTATTTAATTAAAATATGAATATTTAATTAATTTTAAATATTAATAAGTGAATTTATAAGTCGAATAAATTTTTATTTGAATTATTGGATTTAATTGGATAATTAAATCGATAATTTAATATGTTAAATTATGGAAATAATGGAAAATTGATTTAAATATGATTGAAAATGATTTGTAAAATTTTATTTTATCATATGGGAGTTAGAACGATATTTTAGAACTTTTAAAATCGAATTAAAAGTTAATTTGTGAAAATTGAATATTTTAATATTAAAATCGACTAGTGAAAATAGTCAATTTTTGAACAGTCTCAGAATTGAACGAAACCAGTTCCATTGGATCCGTAATGGTTAGTTATTACCGGATTTCAATTTTCGTGTCAATCGGAGTTATCGTTTGATCGTGGCAGCTCGAAACGCATCGATTTATTTTTAATTTTAATTTGGCGAGTTAAAATAGCCATTTTTCAAAAAGTCTCGGATTTCGACGAAACCAGTTTCATCGGATCCGTAATGTGATATTATTGTAAGGTTTTAAATTTCGTGTCAATTGGATTTACCGTTTGTCCGGTACAAATTAAAACGCCTAGAAAATCGCTTAAATCGGTTTAATTCAAATTGAGCGTTTACAGCCATAACTCGCACATACTTCCGAATTAGCTTCCGAAACCTGTTCCATTGTGTCCGGAACGCGGGGTAAACCCTAGAAACGCTGGTTACGGCGCGTAAATCGGAGTTCGGAATTTCCGAGATGAATAGTGTTTTGATAATTTCTATAAATAGCACCACAACCCTCACAAATAAAAAAAATAAAAATAAAACAAAACCCTAGTTTTGCTCAGCCGCCTCTAACATATGAATGGCCAGAAATTCATGATCTTCATCCCTCAATCTCTCTCAATCCAGCAAGAATTAGCCAAAGTTGTTAACTACAACATCGAAGAGCATGAAGAGAGCTAGAGATCCATAAGGTGATGATGGAGTTTGGAGCACCGGAGAGGGAGATAAATGGGGCCGTTCGTGACATGTTGCGCACGAAATTGCGTGCACAGGTGGGGGCCGAGCTCTATGATCTTAGGGCCGAACATAGTGCAAGTCGAGAGCTTCGCGATGGTGGTAGTTTGATCGAGTATCGTTGAGAGATGGAGTTGTAATATTTAACCCTAGTTCTAAGGGGATGGGTTTGGTGCGCGTTCATGTTACTGGAGTTGTGCGCGTGAAGAAGAAGGAAGATGATAGGGTCGGCCCAGATTTTCTCTAGAAGAAATGAACGGCCAAGATTAGTGATAGGTTTAAAATTTAAAATTATGTTATAAATTTATGTGTATAAAATCGTGTAAACTTCAAATATTCATAACTTTTTCATACGAGGTCGAAAACGCGCGAAACCAGTTGCGTTGGAATCGTATGGACGAGCACTACGCGATGGAGTTGGTTTGGAGTCGTTTGGAGTTAGTGAGAATTTTGGGTAAAATTAAACGCGCGTTTAATTTTATTCGAAATAAATCGCTAAAACGGAAAATGAAACCAAGGTGAGAACTTCTCACTCAATCGAATCAGTTTCGATTTTATTTTAAATAGTTAGATTTAAAATATTTGAATGCATGTTTGAATGTTGATTGATATCTATTGATTGTTAAAATAGACATTATACGCCGTTAGTAAGCGGATGTTATTTAATAAAAACATATACCGCGAATATTTCATAAACAGTGAAATTGGTATTATATATAATAGCAATATATATATATTGGCATATGTATATATTGGAGTTGTTGATTCCCCGCATTTTTTAGCGGATGAGACCTATTGCGCCGTTATTAAGCGGATAATATTTAATAAGAACATATACCGCGATAATTTCGTACTGGAGCGAAATTGGTATTGTGCTAATGTTTGTGCATGCAGGAAAACAGGTTGGAGGGATCCAACTGGATTCCTCAACAGTATTTATTTAATTTCAGATATTTTGATATTTGATTGATTATCATATCGATATATGATATCATTGTTGTCGTGATTGACTATTTGGTGTGTAGCATCATTGGACCCAGATTTTGGGATTTTAAAATGATTTTAAAGTGATTTTAGAAAGTATACATTTTATAAAATAATTTTGGAATTAATCCATTTTAAATAAATAAACGTTATAATTTTTAATGTTATAAAAATTATGATTTTTAAGAAATATAGTTAAAAGCTGATTTTTGAAATATAAGGAATTAATGATTTTATAAAATAGTTAAATCGGAATTTTTGAATTTATTATGAAAAGTTGAAATATAGGATTTATAAAAATTTAATTATTTTATGAATCAAAAGGATGAAGTTTTTAAAGGAATTTGAAGACGTTTTAAAAGAATAATATCAATTGATTTATATTAAGAGATTTATAAATGGATATTTATAAATTGAAATATTGACATTATAAAACGAGTTTTTATAAGTGTTTGAATGAAGTGAAAATGGATTGCATAAGTGAATGGAATTTATAAAATTATAAATGATGAAGTTATAAATAAAATTTATAAATAGTAAGATTTATAAATTTGTGAAGTTATTGAAAGAATAGATTTGGTTAAATAAATGAATCTTATAAGTTATAAGATTTATGGTTTGGAAAGTCTTTAGAGGAACGATTTTGTAAAATAATCATTTTATAAATATTTTACTTATAATATGAACTTTTAGTTTATAATTAAGTTATAAACTGGAATAGGTTAATAAAGGAATTTATAAAAAGGAAGTTTTTATAAATAAATAGAAATGGAATTTATAAACGTTGTTTTATAAATTTGCAAATGATTTATTTTGACAAGAAAATTTGTTGAAACCTATAAATGGAGTTATATTCACATTTTTGAATAGTGAATAATCCTTTGAATTAAAATGAATAAAAGGATGAAATTTGTTAACAAAGAATATTCACGTTTTTGAATAGTGAATAATATGTTAAAGGAAATGTTTTGAATGAGATGTTTAAATAGAATTAAAACGATCTAACGATGTTTTAAAATGTGTTGAGATTCGAAACCATAAATTTCAACGTTAATTGTTGAAATAGACGTTTTCGAAAAGTAGAAGGAAATAGTGGACTATAACACTGTTGTTATAGTAAATGATTTCCGAAAGGAAATGTTTTGTATAGTATTGGGATTTATATATCTATTCTAATTTCGAATCCCTATACTAGTGGTTTTGGGTTGTCGTAACGATGTTTTACGTAACATTCGTTTTGGCCCAAATAAATATGTTTAAGAGAATGATTTCCTTAAAGAATGAAATATATACTTAATCTCGATTGAAGTATATTGAATATTTTCCAAGTGTTGAAAATAAATAAAATTTGTGAATTACTTATGAATAAATAAGTATGGAAATGTTTTCCGATATAAAGTGAATATTTTAAGAGTTTATCTTTTTGAAGATAAATTGGAATGGATAATTGAAATCGTATATGCATGGATATTTTGAAATATAAATTGATTAAGGAATTTATAAAAGGAAGTGGAATTGGTTTAAAAATAAATATTGATTTATTTTTGAAGTGTTGAAAATTTTATATCTTGTAGAGATATTTTGGAAAATAAATAATTTGGAAAATTATTTGGAATTTGGTGATGCGTGCATATCCATTGATAGTTCAGTAACCGACTATCAATATTTTCCCTTTTAATGGGTAATTGATGTGATTTGGTTGAATGTGAATGCTACACTTATTTTTGAATAAGCGCTCACTATTCGGGTTAACCGGGAAAGGACCATGGGGTCGTATAACCCATTCCGAATATGTGATACGTCGTTATAATTGCATTGAAGATCGGTGTTGAAGACTCGGTATTTGCAAGAGCGATAGGATGACCTGTCGATTTACTCTGCACCGAGTAGCTACGGTATTGAGTTCTCCATATGTGATGGTGAATCCGATCAGGATTGTGAATATCCGGATTGCAAGGACTTCTTTGTAAGTGCCTTCGGTTTTGTTCGAGCCCGGAATAGACTTGTGTGGATTGTATGTCTGACATTACAAGTTGAGATATAAAGCCGATTTCTTTCAAATATATTTCTGTTGGTGGCGAAGAATTTATTCTTTTAGCTTAACACCCTTCTCTGAGACGTACGAGCTCAGAGGTTATATAGTTGAAGTTATCAGCGATATATTCCCAATTTGGTAATGTGACATGCTGAGTGTTGCTGAAATGATCATTGTGTTGATTATTGTGATAGGATCGTTTATTTGATCGTCTATCTTGGTGATCATTGTGTTGATCATTTGTTGACCCAAAGCATGGCTTTTGTATAAAGTATGTTTTTGTGGACGTGACTTCGTCGAGCCTCACACCCCGGAAATGGTCAAAACAGGAAAGATGCGGCAAGGTTATGAGGGGTAGCACCCTTTAGGGTATGTACGTTTCTTTCTGGATAGAGGTGGTATCATGGTATGGAGCCCAGATATTTAACCTATGTGGTTACTACGAATTTATTACTTTGTGGTTGTTGGTTTTCGGGATCCCGTGAGAAAGGTCGTTTACGATCGGGGAATGGCGTGCTCGTGTCAGTAGTTACCCAGTTAGGGATAACCCGGCCTTGTGTTGGCAGAGTTCCGGTTTGGTTCTCGGGGATGTCTTTCCAGAGGCATTCTCATGTGGCAATGGGAAGTTCCTTGGCCTGACCATTCGTTGGAAATCCAAAGAAACAATACGTGACTTGTACGGTTTTAGTTGTAGAACCTGCTTCCTCAGGAAGTAGCTATAGTAGGCATAATATAATGGTACCTATGCTGGCTAAGATTTATATTCTACTTTCGAAATGAATTTTTCCTACACTATGCACTAATAATAATATCAAAATTGATTTGATTTTAATGCGTATCAAGCATGTTTGGCTATCATAAGGAGAAATCTTCTCCAAGTCTGCGTTTGCATTGTGTGTGTGGCAGGAGGTCTTATGGTAGTCTCATTTTTAAAAGCATTGCGAATTGAATTTAAAAATATTCCTCTATTTTGATTTTAAAGATAAATAAACTGTTTGAGTTTTCACACCAGTCACATGACTGACTTGGAGTTTATTGTTTTCCTTCCTAAACTCTGGGTGCCCACCAATTTTCACACGGGCAGTCAAGAGTAAGGTTTATCAGGATATTCTGGATATTCTGGAGTTGCTGGAGGCAAGCTGGATGGCATGGCGTATTACTAGTTTATATAGTATTTCTTTTTCCGCTGCACTGTTTGTTGTTGTTGTACACTCTGATGATATGATGAAATAAAATGTAATGTAATGTAATAACTGATATAGTTCTTTGTTTAAAGATTATTCATTTATTATTATATGTTGTTCCGCTGCGAATTGTGAGATTCTGATATTGTTCTATTGTGTTCTGTTCCGTCCTATTCTCTTTTTCTTCTATTATAAAATGTTCTAACCTCTGTTCTGTTTTATTTTCTCTATATTCTATTCTCTTTTCGTTCTATTTTAAAATTTTCTATTTTCTTTTCCCTCTATCTTCTACCTTTTTCTCCCTTTTTCTCTCCTTAAATTCTTTTTAAAAACCCTCAGTGTTCGGTTTTCCGTCGTTCGATTTCTCGGCAGTCGATAAAGTGAGTGTCGATGTCGAATTTTCGGAAGACGAAGAATCGTGTCCTGACAATGTGGTATCGGAGCTTATGGTTAAGCGACAACCATGGTTCTGTTGGGTATTACTCATTAGAGATAGAGTCAGTAGTACTCTAGAATGAATTTGAGTGTAATAATAGTTATGAGAGCGTATTTGTTAGTGAATATATGAAATTGTTTTATATTGTGATGATTGGTTTATTGAGTGGCATATGAACTTTCGTCAGCGTGGTCCGCAAGACTATGCCGAAGGGGTTTCTAAACACTTGAATAGAACAATTCGACACAATATTGTTTTAAAATTGGGTAAATGAAATAATTTTACCTTGAGTATATTTTGTATATAAAGGAATAATTTTTTTAGAATTATTAAAGTGTATGTAAGTTGATTGTTAAGTTGTTTGAATAATCTAAATAAAAGAATAATTGTATAAGCAAAATGAATTATCAGAGTTGAATTATAATTAAAGTGATTTACAATTGTGAAATAAACTTATATATATAAGAAGTGAAACTATATGGATATGAATATGAGTTATAAATAAAAATGAATTTAAAGTTAAATAAAAATTTACTTTAGAAATGGAAATATAACTTAAGTGTTGTTGAATGGAATTGATATTAGTATCAAAGTAAATTAGTAAAGTGAAGTGATAAATGTGAACTTAAGTTATATAAGTGAAATTCAACTTTGAAATTGAATTGAATGAATGGATTGAATGTTAATCAATTGAATGTGAATTAAGTTGATATGGAATAATGAGTGAAAGTGAAAATTCATTAAAGTCTAATGTTATTAGAAAGTTGAATAATAGAATGAAAATCAATTTAATTAAACCAATTAAAAGCAAAAGAATTTGGTTGTAATTGATATACATTGGTTGTTATATGATTGTTAGTTGATTGTATATAATTCATTAAGTATTAATGAAAGTGAATTAGTGAAATTTAAAGCTATGTAATTGAATTCAAATTAGAAGTAAATAAATTTGAATAGAATTGAATTTGAATTGGAAGTGAACCAACTTGAATATGAATTAGTTGAAAATGAATGTTAGTAAACCCAATGTAAATGAATCAAATGCGATTAAATTGAAAACCAATTCATTGAATATTAATGAGAATATGAATGAAAATTTATTGGTTATGGATGTTAGTTGGTTGATGTTTGCATTTGTTGTTTTGTTTCATTTGCTATGTTGACATATATAGTTATTATGTTACTACATGATGTATGTTGATACTATTGTCTATATGCATGTTCTCATGTGGTTGTTGAGTGATTAGTAGGTGCGGATCGCGTTTGCTTCGCATTTGGAGCTCGCTTTTGCGCTATATTAGCCGTATAGGCTTGCTAATAAAATATAAGGTACATATCTCGGATTAAATATCGTACTTTTACACTTTTTTTCCCTGCGGGATGCCTCATTACTTGATGAGATGTATATTTTTGATATATATACTGTCATTTTTTTTTTCGGATCGAGCCGCGCAAAGGAGACTGTGGCGAATTTTTCCGAAAATTTAAGGCGTTAGAAATTTTTTTTTGAGAAAATTGGAAAATTTTGAAAACTTAAACTTCGATTTTGGAGTTGAAAGTTAAACAATAGTAGTTGTTTTTGAAAGGATAACTAAGTACGATTTGAAAACTTAGTAAGGTTATTGTAAGAAGTTTAACTATGAATTTTTGGAAAATTAATAAATTCTGTAACCTTTCTTACTTGTAATTTCGAGGACGAAATTCTTTTAAGTGGGGAAGATTGTAACGACCCAGAATTTTATTTAATTAAAATATGAATATTTAATTAATTTTAAATATTAACAAGTGAATTTATAAGTCGAATAAATTTTTATTTGAATTATTGGATTTAATTGGATAATTAAATCGATAATTTAATATGTTAAATTATGGAAATAATGGAAAATTGAGTTAAATATGATTGAAAATGATTTGTAAAATTTTATTTTATCATATGGGAGTTAGAACGATATTTTAGAACTTTTAAAATCGAATTAAAAGTTAATTTGTGAAAATTGAATATTTTAATATTAAAATCGACTAGTGAAAATAGTCAATTTTTGAACAGTCTCAGAATTGAACGAAACCAGTTCCATTGGATCCGTAATGGTTAGTTATTACCGGATTTTAATTTTCGTGTCAATCGGAGTTATCGTTTGATCGTGGCAGCTCGAAACGCATCGATTTATTTTTAATTTTAATTTGGCGAGTTAAAATAGCCATTTTTCAAAAAGTCTTGGATTTCGACGAAACCAGTTTCATCACATCCGTAATGTGATATTATTGTAAGGTTTCAAATTTCGTGTCAATTGGATTTACCGTTTGTCCGGTACAAATTAAAACGCCTAGAAAATCGCTTAAATCGGTTTAATTCAAATTGAGCGTTTACAGCCATAACTCGCACATACTTCCGAATTAGCTTCCGAAACCTATTCCATTGTGTCCGGAACGCGGGGTAAACCCTAGAAACGCTGGTTACGGCGCGTAAATCGGAGTTCGGAATTTCCGAGATGAATAGTGTTTTGATAATTTCTATAAATAGCACCACAACCCTCACAAATAAAAAAAATAAAAATAAAACAAAACCCTAGTTTTGCTCAGCCGCCTCTAACATATGAATGGCCAGAAATTCATGATCTTCATCCCTCAATCTCTCTCAATCCAGCAAGAATTAGCCAAAGTTGTTAACTACAACATCGAAGAGCATGAAGAGAGCTAGAGATCCATAAGGTGATGATGGAGTTTGGAGCACCAGAGAGGGAGATAAATGGGGCCGTTCGTGACATGTTGCGCACGAAATTGCGTGCACAGGTGGGGGCCGAGCTCTATGAGCTTAGGGCCGAACATAGTGCAAGTCGAGAGCTTCGCGATGGTGGTAGTTTGATCGAGTATCGTTGAGAGATGGAGTTGTAATATTTAACCCTAGTTCTAAGGGGATGGGTTTGGTGTGCGTTCATGTTACTGGAGTTGTGCGCGTGAAGAAGAAGGAAGATGATAGGGTCGGCCCAGATTTGCTCTAGAAGAAATGAACGGCCAAGATTAGTGATAGGTTTAAAATTTAAAATTATGTTATAAATTTATGTGTATAAAATCGTGTAAACTTCAAATATTCATAACTTTTTCATACGAGGTCGAAAACGCGCGAAACCAGTTGCGTTGGAATCGTATGGACGAGCACTACGCGATGGAGTTAGTTTGGAGTCATTTGGAGTTAGTGAGAATTTTGGATAAAATTAAACGCGCGTTTAATTTTATTCGAAATAAATCGCTAAAATGGAAAATGAAACCAAGGTGAGAACTTCTCACTCAATCGAATCAGTTTCGATTTTATTTTAAATAGTTAGATTTAAAATATTTGAATGCATGTTTGAATGTTGATTGATATCTATTGATTGTTAAAATAGACATTATACGCCGTTAGTAAGCGGATGTTATTTAATAAAAACATATACCGCGAATATTTCATAAACAGTGAAATTGGTATTATATATAATAGCAATATATATATATATATATATTGGCATATGTATATATTGGAGTTGTTGATTCCCCGCATTTTTTGGCAGATGAGACCCTATTGCGCCGTTATTAAGCGGATAATATTTAATAAGAACATATACCGCGATAATTTCGTACTGGAGCGAAATTGGTATTGTGCTAATGTTTGTGGATGCAGGAAAACAGGTTGGAGGGATCCAACTGGATTCCTCAACAGTATTTATTTAATTTCAGATATTTTGATATTTGATTGATTATCATATCGATATATGATATCGTTGTTGTCGTGATTGACTATTTGGTGTGTAGCATCATTGGACCCAGATTTTGGGATTTTAAAATGATTTTAAAGTGATTTTAGAAAGTATACGTTTTATAAAATAATTTTGGAATTGATCCATTTTAAATAAATAAACGTTATAATTTTTAATGTTATAAAAATTATGATTTTTAAGAAATATAGTTAAAAGCTGATTTTTGAAATATAAGGAATTAATGATTTTATAAAATAGTTAAATCGGAATTTTTGAATTTATTATGAAAAGTTGAAATATAGGATTTATAAAAATTTAATTATTTTATGAATCAAAAGGATGAAGTTTTTAAAGGAATTTGAAGACGTTTTAAAAGAATAATATCAATTGATTTATATTAAGAGATTTATAAATGGATATTTATAAATTGAAATATTGACATTATAAAACGAGTTTTTATAAGTGTTTGAATGAAGTGAAAATGGATTGCATAAGTGAATGGAATTTATAAAATTATAAATGATGAAGTTATAAATAAAATTTATAAATAGTAAGATTTATAAATTTGTGAAGTTATTGAAAGAATAGATTTGGTTAAATAAATGAATCTTATAAGTTATAAGATTTATGGTTTGAAAAGTCTTTAGAGGAACGATTTTGTAAAATAATCGTTTTATAAGTATTTAACTTATAATATGAACTTTTAGTTTATAATTAAGTTATAAACTGGAATAGGTTAATAAAGGAATTTATAAAAAGGAAGTTTTTATAAATAAATAGAAATGGAATTTATAAACGTTGTTTTATAAATTTGCAAATGATTTATTTTGACAAGAAAATTTGTTGAAACCTATAAATGGAGTTATATTCACATTTTTGAATAGTGAATAATCCTTTGAATTAAAATGAATAAAAGGATGAAATTTGTTAACAAAGAATATTCACGTTTTTGAATAGTGAATAATATGTTAAAGGAAATGTTTTGAATGAGATGTTTAAATAGAATTAAAACGATCTAACGATGTTTTAAAATGTGTTGAGATTCGAAACCATAAATTTCAACGTTAATTGTTGAAATAGACGTTTTCGAAAAGTAGAAGGAAATAGTGGACTATAACACTGTTGTTATAGTAAATGATTTCCGAAAGGAAATGTTTTGTATAGTATTGGGATTTATATATCTATTCTAATTTCGAATCCCTATACTAGTGGTTTTGGGTTGTCGTAACGATGTTTTACGTAACATTCGTTTTGGCCCAAATAAATATGTTTAAGAGAATGATTTCCTTAAAGAATGAAATATATACTTAATCTCGATTGAAGTATATTGAATATTTTCCAAGTGTTGAAAATAAATAAAATTTGTGAATTACTTATGAATAAATAAGTATGGAAATGTTTTCCGATATAAAGTGAATATTTTAAGAGTTTATCTTTTTGAAGATAAATTGGAATGGATAATTGAAATTGTATATGCATGGATATTTTGAAATATAAATTGACTAAGGAATTTATAAAAGGAAGTGGAATTGGTTTAAAAATAAATATTGATTTATTTTTGAAGTGTTGAAAATTTTATATCTTGTAGAGATATTTTGGAAAATAAATAATTTGGAAAATTATTTGGAATCTGGTGATGCGTGCATATCCATTGATAGTTCAGTAACCGACTATCAATATTTTCCCTTTGAATGGGTAATTGATGTGATTTGGTTGAATGTGAATGCTACACTTATTTTTGAATAAGCGCTCACTATTCGGGTTAACCGGGAAAGGACCATGGGGTCGTATAACCCATTCCGAATATGTGATACGTCGTTATAATTGCATTGAAGATCGGTGTTGAAGACCCGGTATTTGCAAGAGCGATAGGATGACCTGTCGATTTACTCTGCACCGAGTAGCTACGGTATTGAGTTCTCCATATGTGATGGTGAATCCGATCAGGATTGTGAATATCCGGATTGCAAGGACTTCTTTGTAAGTGCCTTCGGTTTTGTTCGAGCCCGGAACAGACTTGTGTGGATTGTATGTCTGACATTACAAGTTGAGATATAAAGCCGATTTCTTTCAAATATATTTCTGTTGGTGGCGAAGAATTTATTCTTTTAGCTTAACACCCTTCTCTGAGACGTACGAGCTCAGAGGTTATATAGTTGAAGTTATCAGCGATATATTCCCAATTTGGTAATGTGACATGCTGAGTGTTGCTGAAATGATCATTGTGTTGATTATTGTGATAGGATCGTTTAGTTGATCGTCTATCTTGGTGATCATTGTGTTGACCCAAAGCATGGCTTTTGTATAAAGTATGTTTTTGTGGACGTGACTTCGTCGAGCCTCACACCCCGGAAATGTTCAAAACAGGAAAGATGCGGCAAGGTTATGAGGGGTAGCACCCTTTAGGGTATGTACGTTTCCTTCTGGATAGAGGTGGTATCATGGTATGGAGCCCAGATATTTAACCTATGTGGTTACTACGAATTTATTACTTTGTGGTTGTTGGTTTTCGGGATCCCGTGAGAAAGGTCGTTTACGATCGGGGAATGGCGTGCTCGTGTCAGTAGTTACCCAGTTAGCCGTAACCCGGCCTTGTGTTGGCAGAGTTCCGGTTTGGTTCTCGGGGATGTCTTTCCAGAGGCATTCTCATGTGGCAATGGGAAGTTCCTTGGCCTGACCATTCGTTGTAAATCCAAAGAAACAATACGTGACTTGTACGGTTTTAGTTGTAGAACCTGCTTCCTCAATAAGTAGCTATAGTAGGCATAATATAATGGTACCTATGCTGGCTAAGATTTATATTCTACTTTCGAAATGAATTTTTCCTACACTATGCACTAATAATAATATCAAAATTGATTTGATTTTAATGCGTATCAAGCATGTTTGGCTATCATAAGGAGAAATCTTCTCCAAGTCTGCGTTTGCATTGTGTGTGTGGCAGGAGGTCTTATGGTAGTCTCATTTTTAAAAGCATTGCGAATTGAATTTAAAAATATTCCTCTATTTTGATTTTAAAGATAAATAAACTGTTTGAGTTTTCACACCAGTCACATGACTGACTTGGAGTTTATTGTTTTCCTTCCTAAACTCTGGGTGCCCACCAATTTTTACACGGGCAGTCAAGGGTAAGGTTTATCAGGATATTCTGGATATTCTGGAGTTGCTGGAGGCAAGCTGGATGGCATGGCGTATTACTAGTTTATATAGTATTTCTTTTTCCGCTGCACTGTTTGTTGTTGTTGTACACTCTGATGATATGATGAAATAAAATGTAGTGTAATGTAATAACTGATATAGTTCTTTGTTTAAAGATTATTCATTTATTATTATATGTTGTTCCGCTGCGAATTGTGAGATTCTGATATTGTTCTGTTGTGTTCTGTTCCGTCCTATTCTCTTTTTCTTCTATTATAAAATGTTCTATCCTCTGTTCTGTTTTATTTTCTCTATATTCTATTCTCTTTTCGTTCTATTTTAAAATTTTCTATTTTCTTTTCCCTCTATCTTCTACCTTTTTCTCCCTTTTTCTCTCCTTAAATTCTTTTTAAAAACCCTCAGTGTTCGGTTTTCCGTCGTTCGATTTCTCGGCAGTCGATAAAGTGAGTGTCGATGTCGAATTTTCGGAAGACGAAGAATCGTGTCCTGACAATAACGATACTTTGACAAACAACCAATACATCACATATATGTTTCAATCAAACTTCAATATAAGCAACATAAGTGAAAATTAAATCCACATTGACAAGAAACCCTTTAATGTCTCTCTACAAAAGTCCAATGTAAATTTCATATGTGTATGTTCTTCGAAGTGCTCTATAGCGACCCATTCACTAAGAATACATTTAGACTTCCTCTTGCTTTTATCCCCTGCAAAACAATGGTTATTTATGCCATCCTCTTCTAAACGGGATCCAAATCCAAACAAGAAATATACACAAGTATAGACAACATAAACAACAACTTATATTTTACAACATTTTGTGAATTTTTAAAACCATTTTAAAGTGAGATTAACTCACTCTCAAGCAAGCTTAGACTAAACCAAAGCAACACAAGCCTTCCTCGAGCTTGCAATACCAAAAGACACCACCGTTCTTGCTTGACACTAACTCAAAGCCTGGAAAAAATCCCCCTTGCTCCCGCCCTTGCCTAGGGAGGCCCAAAAACACACGACCTGGATGAAATAGTGGGTTTGCCGACAAAGCTTCCATCTTCCGGTCTATAGTGGTGTTGCTATCCGATTCAAGGGTAAATGAAGAAGTTTCCTTTGGAAAAAGTGGAGCTTTGGCATGGTTTTTAATTATAAAAACTAGAAGGAATATGGTAAAAAATGTGAAGTTAGGGAAGTAGAGAATGTAAAATGATGAAGTGTAATACTTGAGCTCTTTTATAAAAGTGGAAAAATTTGTAAATTACCACAAATAGCCTTTGCCAAATTACCCTTCCACCCCCACACCCATGTGCTACTCCATGTGATTAATGTACTACACATCACACTACATAAAAAGAGGCAAAAGATTAGCAAAATTCATCCTCTTTAATTACCTTCATTAACCACTAATTATTATTCAGTAAAATGTGTTTTCTTATATGAATATGTGTGCGTACATAGGCCTGTCAACGGATACCCAAAAAATCTAAAATCCATCCGGACCCGTATCCGAAAAATGGATATTATCCGATATCCGAAAAGCGGATGCGGATATCCGATATCCAAAAAGAAAATCGAATGTGGATGCTGATATGGGAATATTCGTATCCGAAAAACATCCATCTGATCCAAAATTTTATGTCTGTTGCCATTTTGTCATTATGTATGTTGCTATTTTATCATTTGAATTGATGTAATATCGTGTAAACTTGTTTGATATTATGTGTGTTGCCATTTTGTCATTTGAAAAACTGATTAGTATTATAGTGTGTGCATTGTCATTTGAGAAAGTGATTGTTTAGTTCAAAAATATTAGTATAATAAAATTCTTATTCAATTTCCGATGCAGATATTTCATATATTTTCGAATATCCGAAAATATCTGCCTTTTATTTTCGGATGCAGATATTTTCAGATATTCGAAAAATATCCGTGGATGCGGATGTTAACTCTCAGATATCCATGGATATCGGATGCGGATTTGGATGCGCATTTAAATTTTCGAATGCGGATGCGGATACAGCCATATCCGTATCCGTTGACAGCCCTATGCGTACAAATATAAGTGTATGTCCAACAACTTTCAATAATTTTCAGTTGGTAAAAAGTTGAAAATCCTAAAAATGAATTTCGATCACATTTTCAATTTTTGACCGAACTATTTATTTATGTAAACAAATTTACAAATGAGTTTACCATCATTATTTATTAAGTAAAAAGAGTTTAATAATACTATTAAATTCATTTAATTAATATTAAATTCATAATTCAAATAGTTATAATTTCTATATTTTAATATAAAGTGTGTACATTTTTCCAGGATGTTACATCCTTCCCCCTTTTCGTCCCAAAATTATCACGGAGCTACAATATAAGTGATCTAACTAGTTATATTTTTCTGTATAGAAAATCCTTACTGAAAGCTACAACATAAGTATATCGAATACTCTATAATAAAATACTATGCATCCAACCTTTTCAAAAGATGAATTTAGAACTAAATGTTCGTATTTTTATATTCAAAACATATTTTCAAATCCCTTTAAAGAAAACATATCAAAACCAAAATTAATCATGACAATAAGGGGGCTCCTTCTACCAAAGCATGGTATAACTCTAGAATCAAAACGTTATATAGCAACCAGTGGTATTTCGTTCCACCTTAAACAATAAATACAGTAAAAAAATATACTCGGCAAATCTTCCAAACTAGAAACCCCCTATCACCCAACTTTAGTTATAAACAAAATATTTGAAAAATCACTTCACAAAAACTCTTTTCAAATGCCTGAAATAATAATACTTCACCAAAGTTTTCAAAATAATAATAATATTATTTCTTCCACGAATTCTTTCGAATTCAGTTTTTCAAAAGCACTGAATTTAAGTCTTAATAAAAACAACTTTAAAATCCTTTGCTTGTAAAGTCATACTTTATGAACCATAATATATAAAATCACTTTATTAATCAAATTGAATTTCATAAAGGAATAAACTAACATTTAACATTACTTAAAATATTTAATGACTAATGAACAAGATTTAGAATTCTACTTAGTTTCACAACTCTCTCGATCTTCCAAGGATATAGATAATTTCCTAAGTGTAGCACTACGCTTATCAGCCTTTGGTTATTGTTTAAAAGATTATCGAAGCTACCTTAGAACAAAAGTGAAAGTCACTCCCTAAACTTCTCTAAGCCATACAATATAGTATACAAATATACTTAAGCCCATATGATGTACGTGGATCATCCGTATGCAATATCTGATTAGACCACTTGCTCGGATACATAAACTTTACTTTCGAACTATCGCTCACTCGACCCCCTAGTGTAGACTTCAATCAGATTCCTTGATTAGAAACCTTTGTTCTCCTTATATACCATATACTATGATAGAAAACCTCTATATCATATCAAGAATCTAAATCAAGTATTCGCCATCAAGGAGAAATCCTTGTTCGGACTGGTCTAAATCACCCTGAAGTTATGTACTTGAATCCTAAATCAAGAACCGTACGAATAAAATGATTTATGCACAACTTACATACTTAATCCTAATGGTTTCTAAACTACACCAATCTCTTTCTAAATCACTTTCATTTTCATTTATAGTATCTCATTCAATACTAAAATTATTTATGAATCATTTCATAAATTTCCACTTAAGTGTATAAATATTTATAAAGATCCATCTTTGTAAAACATTAAAATAAATACTTACTCCACTCTTATTTACTGGTATATACTCTTATCATCCTAAGAGCATATACAAAATGTCAATTTCATTTTACTTTTCAAAATTTAGATGGAGGCCCGAACGTAATATAGGTCTTGAAACCGAGTTTACTACTTTAACCTTTTTACCTATCCGGCCTGGTAAGTAGCTAAGAAGAGTATGATCCTGATACCCAAACTCAGTTCTAGAGTCTACTTTTCCTAAGACATCCCTAAGATAAAGATGTCAACCCAATAACTTCAAACAGTTTATATGACATAGAATTTTCAACAAAGATATGGTTTTAGTAAAACGAATTTTATTAAAACCCTCCTATCCAATTTAACTTACGTAAAACTTGTGTTAAATCATCTTTTTTCTATCCAAGAATTAAAATTTCATTTATCAAAAAATTCTTTTATTAAAATACCTTTTATTTTAAATAAATTTCCTATGAGAAAAATTAACAACTAAATACCCAGTTTTTATTTCAACCTTCAAAAATTGACACTATTACGTCCTTGGTATTTACGTGTCGCAAATCCAAGTAGTAGAAAGACGGATCGTTCAAGGGTAAGGAGAAAAAGAAGATAGAACAGAATCTTATATGAATGGAATAATATATATTATTTCAATATATAATCTTTACAGTGGAAATTTTAAAAACATTCATCAGAGTCTATGCTAAGCTCATTTTGGATAGTTATAAATATTTGTCCAACTAGTGATAATTCAAATAGCAAACAAATGCAGTGGAAATGTAAATGGACAAGCATCTACAGAAGAAACTCCAGCTCCTGCTCAAGGGTCCTCCAAATGAACTATTTGGCTGCTCGAAAAAATAGGGCACTCAGAGTTTAAGGGAAAAGAAAATAAACTCCAGGTCAGTCATGAGACTGGTGTGAGAAAACTCAAAACACCGGTTTTTGAAAAAAAGGGTATCTCATAAGACCAAGCCGCACACAAACACAGACGGGTTTCTACCTTATGATAACAAAATCATTTCTACAAAAAATCTGAGATATTATTTTTAATAACATTCATTGAAAACTCTTTCAAATAAATATACAAATCTTAGCCGAGATAGTTACATTTTATTGAATTCCAGCATAATTGGTTTACAACTATAACCATAAAGGCTCTTATTGGAGAATGGATTCCATACAATGACAAGGTGATAGACTACCTTCCTAATACATCTCTAGAGGAATGTACCGAGGCATAGCCCTGTTGCCCTCTACCAACACAAAACCAACCTACCTCTACTATAGATAGTACCAAATATGTCATCACCCCGGTTATTCCCGACCTATCCATAGCCACAACATACACAACAAACCCGAAATATATAAGGTAATTTAGAAATGTGATGAACATCTCCTGATGGGTGCGACCCACTTAGCCCTAACACATTTACCCTTATATTATCATTCCCGATGTACGAGGCTTAAGGTAAGGTTTTACTTTTCATAGAACAAATCCCACTTTAAATGCCATATTGCCATTTCCAACAACATATTAATTGATTTCCATAAAAGTACAACCTCTAAGCTCCTACAAAAGGATGTTGCCTCCCACACAACCAAACAGATGTACATTTGCAAAAGCCAATGTATGTGGGTTTTAGAAATGCAATGTCAGACATTCGTCTATACAAGTTGTTCAGGATCATGACAAACCGAAGGCACTCTCCTACCACATCCTGTCGGAATCAACCCTAGGATTAGTACCGAGCTGTCCTTGCATCGAAGATTTTCAAAATGAAGCACTAATTCCACCATATATATATATATAATATGGAATCACGGGGCTAGTGGCAAGCAACTCTACACCATGAAGATCTTCGTCTTCAAAATCCCTGTCTTCAACATGTTTTCACTTTTGAACGTATATTTGTTTGAAGTGGTTTTCGGATAGGAATCACCCAAATCCGACGTCGATTTCTCCGAACCAAGTTATCGATAAAAGATGTCAAGTATATAAGTGATTATTTTTTAATTAATCAATATCTTTTATCCAAGTAAAAATCTCTTTAGAGATGTACATCTTTAAATCATATTCTATTTTTGCATATACGGGATAATTAAACCGCTTTTATTAAATCCTTTGGTTAATTAAGACCCCCTTTTAACTTTGAAAATACCAAAACATTTCATCTTTAATTGCTTAGAAAAATTATAATTCATATCATAATGAAGATTTCACATTTCCAAATACGTATCTTTAATGGGTCAAAAACATTATTATTTAAGGCATCGTTTACTGTAAACCTAAACCTATTAGTATTGAATAAAAAAGGACCAACAAATTTTAGATTGATTATACCCAATGCTAATTTCCATATACAATCTGTAATATTCAACGAATAATAGTGAAATCACCTTTTTAATTCATACAGATAGTACGAGTTTCCTCCTCGGAATTTAATACAGAGTTTAACTAGGTATTCTCTATACAACAAAATCATATTTTAAAATATTATTTAGCTTTTGAAAAACTATAAATCTCTTTTCTTTTAACTTAAGAAAACACATTCCAAGTAAACCAATTTAGCCATCCCCTTCGTCGGGCAAGTCCGAATAGCTAGAGCGGAAACCAAACACTGGTTGTCCAAGCTTGGGTCTAGAGACTATCTCTCTATCACCCGTAAGGCGGTCAAGTTATTTGATCAACTCTAAACTCATTAAAATTCTTGATTTATTGATTTGAAAAATATTTGCAAAAGTTTTGAGAAGAAAATCCCAAGTTTAAATCTTAATTTCAAGTTACCAAAAAGTCCCGCGAATAGTGTTTTAAAGGTACTTTGATCAAATTGCTAATTTCATTCCACATGTGTCCATTTTTATAACTTAAATCCTTTTTTAAAACATTTTAATATATACGGAATTTATTTCATATTTTTAAAGATTTAAAAATAACTATTTTCAATATTTACCACTTTAGTTCCTGAACTACCATAGTGCGACATTTTTGAAAATTGGTTTGGACATATCTCAAACTTTACTAAATGAAATCTTGATTTTTTTTGAAAACTATATTCATTATTGTGACGACCCGCAAATCCGTACCCTTTGAGTCAACACCATTCTACCACAATCAACTCAAGTTGCATAGAAATACGAACCATTGGGTGAAAGAAGAAGATGTAAAGGAGAGAAAACATAAAAAACAACAACAGAATCTAACCATCGCAGCGGAATAAAATGTAACGATCCAGAATTTAGAATAATTTAATTTGAAAATATTTAATTAATTTTAAATATTTGAATGATGATTTGATTTGAATTGCAAATTATCAGAATGAATTTGGCGATTAAATTTTAGAATTTAATCTATTGAGAGTTGAATAAAAATTTGAATCTTCAATTTTAAGCCAATTAAAAATATTTCAAAGGTTGTAAAATTTATATTGATAATATTGAAGATTACAGAAGCTTCAGAATTTAAATTGGAAGAGATTTGTTCAGTTTTGAAATTAAATCGTTTGAATCAATATTTAAAAATAGCCGTCCGAGGCACAGTCTCGGAATTCGACGAAACCAGTTCCATTGCGTCCGTAATATTGAATTATTGTCGGATTTCAAATTTCGTATTTTTCTGAGTTGATATGTGAGCACACGGTGTGTAAACGCATTGAATTTTTATCGAATTCAATTTAAATATAAATTTAAGTCAACGTTAGCACGTTGCCTCCTTTACTCACGCCTAAAATCACGCCTTCGATCGTGTTGAGACATGCAAGCATTCCTCCTTCACGTTTAAATAATCCCTCTCCCTTATCAGTTAATTCAAACGAGAAAAAAAAAATGGCCGAAGCCGTTCTCCACTCCTCTCCTATTTTCTCTTCCCCCCTTTTCTTCTTTATTATCAGTAGCCGAGCTTCATCTTTATCCCCAAATGAAAAAAAAAACATCAAAGCCCTAAATTGAATCAACGAAGGCATCGTGATCGATTGGGGGGACATCGCGCTCGCGTGTGCGAATATCTGGAGGGCGATTGGCGAGGCGCGGGAGTCAGTGGGGTAGCGGCAGCAAGCAGGCAGGTGGCTCGAGTTGATGATGGAAGGAGGCGCGCGTGAGTGTGACTGGGAATCGCGTGTGCGCGCGCGATGAAGGCGAGGCCACCGCCGATGGGACGCGTGTTCCAAAGAAGCGCATGTGTTGGTGGCACGCGATGTCAGGTTGAAGACTCGAGTTTGGGATTCGTGCACGCGACGAAGTGGAGACTCGAGCTCGAGCTAATGATTTTCACAGTGAGGTAGTTTTAATTTTTTTGTTTTTCAAAATTTATGTTAAGTATAGTAAAAAAAAAAGGAAAAAATATATATATATATATACAAACAGAGAAAAATAAATATATATGTGTAAAAGAAATATCAGTTTACAGTAAAAATGGATATTAGTATAAAATATAAAATTTTGGTAAGAAAAAGGAATTTTATAATTAGTTGATTTAATTTATAAAAAAGGAAAATTTATTTAAATAAATAATTAGTTAATAGAAATTTATCAAAAGGAAAATTAGTTCATTCAATTATTTTTGTTACTAAAAGGATTATTGAAAAAAATTTTGGATAGAAATTCAAATTAATTATGCAATTTGTCCAAATGTTATATAAAATGAAGATTTGAATTTATAAAGAATAGTTTTGAATTTAATTTTTGTTAAATCAAAGTATTAAAAAGAAATTGTTTGAAAGCCAAAAACAATTTATTAAAAAGGGATTTAGTTTTAAAATTGTAACCTTTAGTTAAACAAATTTAATTAAAGAAAATCAGTTTGAATTTTTAATTTTTAGTTTAAAATAAAAATCATTAACTTGAGATTGAAATAATTAGTTGGATAAATTTAATTTAAGGGTAAGTTAATTAAATCTATTTAAGGAGAAAATTTAGTTTTAAATTTAAATTGTAGTTGAATAAAATTATTAAAGGAATTGGTTTAGAACAAAACCATTGAATAATTAAAACAATCAAAAATGAAAATTTATTTTTCGATTGGTTCGAATATTAATAAATTGTGTAAATATTTATACAAGGTATAAATCAAGAAAATCGAGTCAAGATGGGAAATGTATTGCTAATAAAAGCAAAGGTGAGAACTTCTCACTCAAATAAATTTATAAATTGGATTTGCAGTTATTATTGATTGCTATATTGGTTGTGGTATTAGATATAGTAGGATATATTATATATATAGCAATATATATATATTGGCATATGTATATATTGCAGTTGATTGATTTCCCGCATTGTATAGCGGATGAGACCCTATTGCGCCGCCTATTAAGCGGATAATATTTTATAAAATCCCATATACCGCGATATTCCACCTCGAAGTGGAATGGGTATTGTGCTAATGTCTGTGGATGCAGGGAAACAGGTTGGAGGGATCCAACTGGATTCCTCACATATATTTATTTGATTTTAAATATTGTGATATTTAATTGTTTACCATATCGATATATGATATTGGAAAGTCGTGATTGACTATTTGATGTGTTGCATCATCGGATCCAATTTTTAAGTTAAAAAAATAACGATTTTGATTTTTAAGGGATTTCTAAAGTGATTTTTGAAAGTATACGTTTATAAAATATTTTTGGAATTGATTCATCTTAAATAAATAAACGTTATAATTTTAATATTATGAAAATTATGACTTTTGAGAAATTCAGTTAAAAGTTGATTTTTGAAAATAGGGGATTGAAAATTTTATAAGATAATTTAAACTGGGATTTCTGAATTTATTATAAAAAGTTTAAAAATAAGATTTATAAAATTTGATTATTTTATAAATCAAAATGGTGAAATTATAAATGAGTTTAAAGACGTTTTAAAATTAAAATATAAATTGTTTTATATTAAAAGATTTATAAATTGATATTTATAAATTAAAAATATTAGAAGTGTAAAATGAGCTTTTATAAGTATGAGAATGAATTATGAATGAATTTCATAAATGAATGAAATTTATAGAATTATAACGGTGAAGTTATAAATGGAATTTTATAAACAGTAGGTTTATAAAATTTGTAAAGTTATTTAAAAGAATAGATTTGAGTAAATAAATGAATCTTATAAGTTATAAGATTTATGATTATGAAGTTTAAAAGAATGTTTTTGTAAACAAATAAATTATAAGCATTTAACTTATAATATGGACTTTTGGTTTATAATTGAGTTATAAATCGAATAGGTTAATAAAGGAAATTTGTAAAAGGAAGTTGTTGTAATAAATAGAAATGGAATTTATAAACATTGTTTTATAAATCCGCAAACTACTTATTTTGATAAGTAAATTGTTGTAATTTATTAATGGAGTTATATTCATGTTTTAGACAGTGGATAATCCTTTAAAATAAAAGGAATAGAAATGATGAAATTGATTAACAAGTAGATTCACGTTTTTGAATAGTGAATAATATGTTAAAGAAATGTTTAGGATGTGATGTTTTAAATAGAATTAAAACGATCTAAAGATGTTTTAAAATATATTAACTATCGAAACCATAGATTTCAACATTCATTGTTGAAATAGACGTTTTCGAGAAATAGAAGGAAATGGTAGACTATAACACTGTTGTTATAGTAAATGATTTTCGAAAGAAAATGTTTTGTATAGTATTGGGATTTATATATCTATTTTAATTTCGAATCCCTATACTAGTGATTTTGGGTTGTCGTAACGATGTTTTACGCAACATTCGTTTTGGCCCAAATAAATATGTTTAAGAGAATGATTTCCTTAAAGAATGAAATATATACTTAATTTCGATTAGAGTATATTAAATATTTTCCAACTGTAGAAAATAAAAGACTTGTGAATTACTTATAAATAAATAAGTATGGAAATGCTTTTCCAATATTAAGTGAATATTTGAAATTTATCTTTTTGAAGATAAATTGAAAATGAATATTAGAAATCGAATGGAAATCGTATATTCATGAATATTTTTGGAAATATAAATTCAATATGGAATTTATAAATGGAATTTGGAAAATGGGTTTAAAAATAAATATTGATTTATTTTTGAAGAATGGAAAATATATATCTTGCAAAGATACTTTTGGAAAATAAATAATTTGGAAAATTATTTGGAATCTGGTGATGTTGGCATATCTATTGATAATTCAATAACCGACTATCAATATTTACCTTTAAATAGGTATTTGTTGTGATTTGTTTGAAATTGAATGCCACACTTATTTTTTAAATAAGCGCTCACTATTCGGGTTAACCGGGAAAGGACCTTGGGGTCGTATAACCCATTCCGAATATGTGATACGTCGTTATGAATTGCATTTGAAGACCGGTGTTGAAGACCGGATATTTTCGAAAACGTAAGGGTTTCTTGTTGATTGTCTCTGCACTGGCTGATCCCCAGTATAGAGATCTCCATATGTGATGGAAAATTCGGACGTGATTAGAGATTATCCGGATTGCAAGGACTTCTTTGTAAGTGCCTTCGGTTCTGTTCGATCCCGGAACAGACTTGTATGGATAGTATGTCTGACATTACAAATTGAGATATAAAGCCGATTTCTTTCAAATATGTTTCTGTTGGTGGCGGAGAATTTATTCTCTTAGCTTAACACCCTTCTCTGAGACGTACGAGCTCAGAGGTTATATAGTTGAAGGTTATCAGCAATATACTCCCAATTTGGTAATGTGACATACTGAGTGTTGCTGTGAAATGATCATTGTGTTGATTATTTTTGATAGGATCATTTGTTTGATCGTCTATCTTGATGATCATTTCTATGATCATTTGTTGACCCAAAGCATGACTTTGTATAAAGTGTGTTTTTGTGGACGAAACTTCGTCGAGCCTCACACCCCGGAATGGTCAAAACAGGAAAGATGCGGCAAGGTTATGAGGGGTAGCTCCCTTTAGGGTATGTGCATTTCCTTCTGGAAAAGGGTGGTATCATGGTATGGAGCCCAGATACTTACTCATGTTGAAAACACTTTGTTATGATTGTGTGATGATGGTGACGAGCGCTCGGGTGAAAGGTCCCAAAGGACCGGGGGATGGCATATTCGGTCAGTGGTTACTCAGTTAGGGGTAACCCGGCCTTGTGTTGGTAGAGATCCGGTTTGGTTCTCGGGGACGTCCATCCAGAGGCGTTCTCATGTGGCAATGGGAAGTTCCTTGGCCTGATCATTCGTTGGAAATCCAAAGAAACAATACGAGACTTGTACGGTTTTAGTTGTAGAACCTGCCATCTAATATGGTAGCTATAGTAGGCATAATATAATGGTACATATGCTGGCTAAGATTTATATTCTACTTTCGAAATATCTTCTACACTATGCACTAATAATAATATCAAATGTTTCTTTTTAATGCGTATCAAGCATCTTTGACTAACATAAGAAGAAATCTCCTCCAAGTCTGCGTTTGCATTGTGTGTGTGGCGGGAGGTCTTATGGTAGTCTCATTTTTAAAAGCATTGCGAATTGATTTTTAAAAAATATTCCTCTACTTTATTTTAAAAGATAAATAAACTGTTTTAGTTCTCGCACCAGTCACATGACTGACTCGGAGTTTATTGTTTTCCTTCCTAAACTCTGGGTGCCCACCAATTTTCACACGGGCAGTCAAGAGTTAAGGTTTATCAGGATATTCTGGAATTCAGGAGTTGCAGGAGGCAAGATGGATGGCATAGCGTATTACTAGTATATAGTATTCTTTTTCCGCTGTTTGTTTGATGTTGTACACTCTGATGATATGATGTAATGAAATGTAATGTAATAACTGATATAGTTCTTTGTTTAAAGATTATTCATTTATTATTATATGTTGTTCCGCTGCGAATTGTGAGATTCTGATATTGTTCTATTTTCTGTTTTCTTCTCTCCCTATTTTTCTATCTTCTCTCTCTCTTCCTTCCTCTTCCTTTTTCTTAAAACCCTCAGTGTTCGGTTTTCCGGCATCCGACTAATCGGCATTCGATACAGTGGACGTATTGATGACGAATTTCGAGAATCGAAGAATCGGGTCTTGGCATAAAATATAATAGATATTAACATATCTTTACTCAAAATCAAATATAGCTGTTTATATATTACATCATCAGAGTACATCAATCACAGCTCAACAACAACAACATACAAATGGATACACAGCAACTCAACATAGCAGAATATATATAAACAAGTACAGAAGTACGTATCGTCATCCAGCTCGTCTCCTGAGCTCCACGGCATTATATCCTGTATTCTATAATACTCGGTATGACCCGAGCTTTACAGTTAAATAACACCCGAGTCAGTCTGGAATACCATCGTGAGAAAATCACACCCAATTGATTATTAAAGTTTCAAAATCCTTTGAAAACGAAAGCATCTCGTAAGACTACGCCATAAATAAACATGTCGGGTTTTTACCTTACGATAGCTAAAACAATTTTTTATAGAAATCCTCTGATATTATAATAGGGTCTATTTACAAATACTTATAAAATAGCCGAAATTGTTACATCTATTAAATTCCATCTACTAGCCACAGAGTGGGTAATACAAACAAAACTCGTAAAAGACTCGTAGGGAGAATGGATTTCCAACAATGACTAGGCACTGGGGTACCACCTGTCACAGTACCTGGTCAAGATCAGCGTACCGAGGACCACTCCCGATCCCCTGCAACACAAGATCGGAACCATCCCTTACTGGACAGTTTCGAATAAGATCACCCCGCGGTTAGGATCAGCAACCGCCCACTAAGCTGAAATAAAAAGGGACATCTAGACAGGGATGACCTTACTCTCAAGTGGGGGCTACCCACGAAGCCTTGCTGTATAACCCTTGATTTTCAGTCATTCTTGGTTGATGAGGCTTGAGGATAAGCGTTACCTTTAGAACGATATCCCTTAGAATGCCCATCGCCCACCTGACGATGTTCCGAAAGCATTCATCCATACAAGTCCGTCCCGGGTTCGAACGGAACCGAAGGCACTATTCCTACTACATCCATTTTGGAAATATCCTCAGGATTAGTAGCGACTAGCCCTTGCACTTCATTGCTCCATCTTCGAATCCAAAATCGTTTCCACGAAACGTACAAACCGGATCGATGTGGTTTTCGAGAAATAAATCTCGATCCCGGTCCCTTCGAAACGATCAACGCAGTTTGGCCAATATTGATAGTCGGTTATTTAACTATCAATTAATATTCACAAACAACCATCAAACAATAAATAATTTCCCAAATTATTTATTAACCTCAAAAATATCTTCACAAGATATATTTCTATTTTTAATCCTTTGAATACAGTTTCAAAACATATCTGCCTTTCTCAGAATAAATTCCAAGTATTTCTATTTCCACTGGAATCACCAAGCACAAAACTAGATTTTCTAAATTAATTTAAAATACTTTACTTTGAAATATATACCTTCAAAACGTTTAAGTTAAACTATTTCAATAATTTGTTAAAAATACATTCTATATGAATATTTGAAAATAAAGTTACTTAATAAAATATAAAACTAGATTTTCACTTTTACAAAACAAAACACCAAATCACTTTTTAAATAATTACTGCTAAAATAAATTAAAGGAAATAATTACTTTAGATTTTAAATATTAGAAATAATAAAATTTTCAAACTTACCCTTTTTAAAACACTTTTAAAACTATTGATTTATATTTAAAAATTTACTTTGAAAACGTACTTGGTTATCCAGGGAGAATTCCAACTTCAATCACTTAAATCAATTTCCCAAATTGATTTCCAATTCATTCCATTTGAAATAAATATCTTTACTTTCTTAATTCATTTTAAAATTCATTAATTATGGACTTTATTATTTTTATTTTCCTTTTGATTTTAAATCGAATTTCATCTTTTCCCAATTTCTTCTTTATTCTTTTTAATAATTTAAGTCTTAAGTATTAAACAAATGTTTTGTTCTTTTAAAATAAAAATGCTGAAATTTAAAATTCATTAATCTTCTGTTAATTCAAATTTCCTTTCCATATACGGAATTTATTTATTAGAATTTAAAACTACTATTATTCTTATCCAATTTATTCTTAATTTGCTTAAAATTTTCTATAATTATTTGACTTACCAATTCTCTTCGTTTTATTTCAAAAATCCAATTCTATATATCTTGATAACTTAGTGCACCGGAATATATTCAGGTAAACCATGACATCCAATATTCCAATTATCAATAATATTCATCACAGAATATAAAATAACCACAACAGAGGGTATTAAATAATTTAAATAAATGTTGAGGGATCCAGTTGGATCCCTCCAACCTGTTTTCCCTGCATCCACAAATGTTAGCACAATATAATATGCCAATTCCAAAATATACCATGCCATAACACATCAATCAATTCAACCATTCAAACAATTATTTAAATTTAAATTTAACCGAGTGAGATTAACTCACCTTTGATTCTTGTTTTTGCAATCCGACCCAACCTGGCTTGCTTCTATCAGATTTTGACCTTGTATAGTAATCATATGATTTATTAACACTTTGAAATAACTTGAACAATTTATTTCCATTTTATAAATTTAATTAACCAATGATTCTATTTTAACTAATAAATTTTAAATTTAAACTAATTCCCTTTTAACATATTATTTTAGCAACCAATTAATTTAATAAGTTAATTAAATAAATTAATTTTCAACAATACACTATTTTTAAAACAACCGAGCAAATTAAATAGGTGTGTGTATTTATTAATAATTCCTTTACTGTGTATACACATGTATATAAGATATTTATATTTATTTTTTGCTTCTGTGAGTAAACAAAATAGGATTTGTTTCTTTACTGTGAAAGCCATATTTTAATACTTTAGCTTACTGTAATAAACTTTCCTGTATATACATATAAATTAAATAAACTTAAGAATAACAAAACATACTCTTTGTCTCTATTTTATCTTATTTTATTTTCTGTCTGTAAATGCATATGATTATAAATTCAGTTTAAATTGAAAATAAAACGAGGATACCTTACAGTCCACTGGGAACCTAGCGCACGGCCTCTCCCACGCGACTGCCTCCATTACTGTCGAACTACCCATCGCGTTCGCCAAGCTTGCTTCGTCATCGCAACCTCCACAACCGTGACCCATCGGCAACGTCGAGTTCACCTACCAACCACATGACCTCTGTCGCGTCCACGTCCAGATCCCACTGCCTGAACCACCGCGACTACCCTTCCCGCAACTCGAAGCAACACAGACCAATGCCTCTGACGCCTCCTAGCTCGAGATCGAGCTACCCTAAAGCTTCAGCTCAACCATTTGAAACAAAATTGAATACGATTTCCACCTTAGCATGCATTGCTAAGCCTTGATTCGAGAATGGGAAAGGACGTGATTGATTTTGTGAATATATGGGTTTTGTTTTCTTCGATTGCTCCGCAATTCGCTCGCATCCCCCTTTTTCTCAAATCGATCATTATATTTTTTTTGATGCGAAAAGGATTTGAAACGAAAGGGGTTCGGCCCCTTTTTACTTGACTTTTATTCGATTCGTACCGCCATTTTCTTTTCTTTCAGCTATTGATTTGAACGATGAAAAAGAAAGGAGAAGATCGCGTGATTTAAAGAAGAGAAATAGGTCGGCTTGGTCAGGAATATAGGGTGGCTGATGGAAAAGATTTTGATAGGTGAAAAGATGTAAGATATTTAAATTAAACGATTAATTATCTGCTAGACGTTTTTATCTCGTACGCTCACACGATGATTCCGAATGCAACAAAATTCGAAATCCGATAATAGTTCAATATTACGGACTCAATGGAACTGGTTTCGTGGAATTCCGAGACTGTGCCTCGGAAGACTATTTTTAAATTCAAATTTAAATTATAAAATTTTAAAACTAAACAAACCACGGTTAATTTCAGTTTTACAACTACTATTATCTTCAGTGTTATTAATATAAATTTTATAAGCCTTCAAATTATTTTTAACAGGCTTAGAACTCCTGATTCAATATTTTACTTAATTTCAAATTACTAAATTTAACAAATTGAATTTCCCAATATATAGCAATATTTGAATTCAAGTTTAAAAATTAACTTTTAAATATTTATAATTAATTAAATATCCCAATTTCAAATGCTCAAAATTTCCGGGTCGTCACATTCCTCCCCCCTTAAAAGAATTTTGTCCCCGAAATTACTAGTTAGGAAGAATGATCCAATACCCATTTACTTTTCCCAAAACTAACAATCCAACATCCTACCAACTATCTTTTTGTAGAAGACTATTTACCCTTCTAACTAACTTTCCAAACTCTCTCTAGTTTTCAAACAACTTTACTTATTTAACCATTTAAATTATAATTTAAAATCAAGTTTTAAATTTTCAAATTTTTCTCGAAAATTTTCTAACTCCCTAAATTTTTGAAAGTTTTTGCCAGCGTCTCCTTTGCGCGGCTAGCTCGGTACAACTACAAAATGGCTCTATGGCTTCCCAAATCTCAAAAGAAAACAAAAGGCCAAGTGGCTCGATCAAAAACCCAATCAAATTTCATACAGAAATTTAAACACATAACTTTTTGTCGAGCAATTCAAATTTATCTTCTGAAATCAAAACCCAATTTTCTTTTCCTTTTACAATACCTGCATATCCTGCTTAGCACTAATATCCAATCACAAATTTCCAAAAACATTTTATCGACTTCCTTACCAAATTACAATATTTATTCATTCAAATATTACTTAGGATATATTTGTAGTATTAATTTCCAATTAAGAATTCACTATTCCTTTCTTAAGTTTGGTATAAGCATTTAATATGTTTCTTATATTTATTTTCACTTTACCATTCTAGTTTATTCATTTCTATTCATTATGCCTCTACAATCCCATTTGAATCAATTTGCTTCAATTTACTAATTGCTTTCAAATCTAAATACCTTTTTCCAAATTTCTGTTCAGATTTCCATCTACCAATTCTAACTGAATTCCATTTTGTCTTTCAACTTTGAATATTGATTGTGTTCGTCTTATCTCAACCCATATGTAATTAATCGTTTCCTTTTATTAGTTCCGCTTACTAATTTATTTAAAATCTCAAATAAAAGTTTATTTGCAACCCTTTCCTTCCTCTAGTTTCTTCAAACAACTTCTTCGATTTTACCTTACTTTACATACACCCCTTTTTAATTAAATTTCAATATTCAGTTTTATATCTATTCGCTTACTAATATTAAATTCTTTGCCATTAGTGAAAATTTTTAAAATAATTCTAACTCCCAAAATTTTCAGAAAATTTTGGCAGAGTCCCTTTTGTACGGAGGGACTTCTGCAATATCACAGGATGCACAAATATATATATACATCGGCCTCAGGCCAGAAATCACAATATATATCAATACATGCAGTTCATGTCACCTATTTTAAATTCTTTTGCGTAAGCATGCCTTTATTTAGCCTTTTAAGCAAGCGGCTTATTTAATTTGCATTTTGCGCATCCAATTCCAGCCAAACGACTTCCCTGAACCTGTACTTACTCAATTTAAATAAGTAAGTACTAAATATATGAAATTTATTAACATTTCACTTATATTCAAATAGCTAACACATAAATTTCATAAGTAATGCATGTGATATACATTCATAAGTACATATGCAAGGTTTCGACACTAGTTTAAATTGTTTGTACCCAAATTACATACTAGTTTAAAGAGCAAAGAAGAGAGCAATGAAGATGAAGAAGATCCAATTGAAGAGCTTGCAATGGCTGTCAATAATCTTAGAAAATGGTCAAGATTCAAGCCACGCAAGAAGAAAACAAAGGGTAATAGGTCAAAAGATTCTGACAATTCCGATAATGAACTGACGTGCTATAACTGCAACAAGCCTGGCCACTTCAAACAAGATTGCCCACTTCTCAAATACAACAAAGGAAAGAAAAAGAAGAAGAAGGCTTTTGCAGCGACTTGGGATGATGAAGAAGGAGAGGAAGTTTCGGATAGCAGCTCAGAGGAGGCTAACTTGTATCTTATGGCAAAATCGGATTCAGAAGCAAGCTCAGAGGAATCTAGTGAGGCAGGTGACTATTCTTATAAAGAACTTGTTTTTATGTGTCTTGATCTCACTAAAGTAGTTGATTCTCTTGAATCTAAAATTGAATAACTGAAATCTGATAGGAGAGAACTTGCTCGTGAAAATTTTAGGTTAGAAACTGAACTTGAAAATATTCAAAACCTAGAATGTAAAAAATGCAAAATTTTAGATTCATAATTGACAAGCCTTAAGAATAGCTTTGAGAATCTTGAAAAAGAAAACTTGAATCTTAAGGAAACCATCGACACTAGGAAAAAGGATTTTATAAATAGATGCACCTCACTTGTAACTGAAAACACAACACTAAAAACCAAAGTCCAAAATCTTGAGAAATCTCTGAATAACTTTTCAAGAGGCGAAAAATCTTTCAACATGCTATTGGGAAATCAAATTTTTGCTAACAACAGAAAGGGACTAGGTTTTGGGAAAACACAAGTTGAGGATAATGCAAAAGGTAAGAGTGTCTTTGATAGATGTGAAATAATTGGACATCGTGTTGAAAATTTTAGTTATAGGAACAAGAACACAAAATTTATACAAGTTTGGGTTCCTAAGAATTCTACAAACAAATTTCATGTCTATTGGAACAAGAATGAAAGGACTAAACAAGTTTGGGTTCCAAAAGGTTTGTTTATTCATAATGCTTTTGCCACTAACAATCATGGACCTACAAAAACAAATAGGTCACAAAAATCCTTCATCGTGTAGGTGTGGTGGCAGGCTAAGGAACAACAACGGTGTTCTCTGGATTTTGGCTGTTCCAGAAACACAACGGGCAACAAAGCAAAGTTCCTTAGCCTAGTACAAAGGTGACGGAATCACAATGGGCAATCACGAGAAATTATCGTAAAGGTAAAACAGGTAAAGGTATATTAATTGTGATGATGTGCACCATATTCTGAATGAAATCAGCCAATATTGAGATGTTGTAAAGAAGTGATGTCTTTAATTCTGACTTATTCTTAATTGATATGATTTCTTTTGACTTGTTCTTATTTATGACCTTGATTTGTGCTTAAATGATGACCAATCAGATTTTCAACTTTGAACTAATCCATATAAATTTGTTCGGTCAAATGATGGTATTTTATTGATCTTTGATTACTCATGCTACACGTAGATATATTTGTTTTGACATTTTGGTCACTGCTTGTAAATTTGCACGATTTCAAATTTTATGTGAAAGCTGTTAAAAAGAATTTTAAGAAATTGTTGAAACTTCAAGAAATTGTTTTTGAAATAATTATGATGTTGATTGACTGTTGATTACTCATGAGTATAACTGTTTATCCTATGGTTTCTGAAATTAACACTATGATATTTGTTTGAGTGTTAACATGGCTTCAATTCAAATTCAAAGAATGTCATTTAAATTGTTGTTAAAATTGAGTTTGAAATTTTTGATGCAATTCATGGTCTGGTTCATCAATTTTAGTTAGTGATATTTTGGATTAAAAGAGATACTCGGATGCAGATTACACTGGTAATATAGTTGATAGAAAAATTACTAGTGTAACGTGATTAATTTTTGAGACATTTTGTAACTACATCGTTTTTCATAGAAAATATATGAATATTTTTCATTTTAAATAATCTTCAAATAGCAGAATTTTTTTTCTCATATACCCCCTTCGAGAAAATAATTGTTTGACCATATTTTCAGATTAGTCATTTTTATTTGATTTTAAATGACAAATTTTCACTAATCCGACTCCCTACTAATTATCAAAAAGATAAATAGTGATTGAAAAAGTGATAAGTGTTGATATTTAACATACATTACTTAAGAGAGTATACTTTGGAAAATTTCTTTAGGAATTAAAACAAGAATTATAAACTTTTTGTTGGGTAAAGATTCCATGACCATTTCTATATCTATCATTATTTCTATGGACCATTGTTTATCAAATATTAAATATAGTTTGTCGATATGTGGTACTATATTCAGGGATTGTTTGTTTTTCATTTCATATTTTTTTTGTAAAAATAAATAAATATCCAAAGTATTCACTCTCATTTAAAAGTCCTCACGGTTATGCATGGGTGAATTATTTGGATTTTTGATTATGTGCTTCCATGCTCATTTAAAAGTCCTTACGGTTATGCATGTATGGAACGCATATCAAAATTAATTGATTAAACAGACAAGTTGATTCTAATCCCATTTAAAAGTCCTCACGGTCATGCGTGGTTAGAAGATACTTGATTTCATTTTTAAAATTAAATTGGAATACTACTAATCTCATTTAAAAGTCCTAACGGTTATGCATGATTAGTAGATATTCAAATTCCTGATATAAATGTACCACAAGTTGATACAATTGTATGGTTTTATATTAGAACATCATATCCATCATTTCTAAAAGTGGAATATGCGCCTAACAAGGGTAGTTATGGTTTTTTGTTTGATTCTTATTGAAGTTTACTATTTATATTCAATTTGAGTTTAATGTTGGATTAATTTGATCATTTAATCTCTATTTTTCTCTAACACTATTATTCTTTTGTTGATAACAAAAGGGGGAGAGAAAAGTTAAGATTTTGTCAAATAGAATCAAGCAAAGGTCAAATAATCTTACATTTGCATCTAGGCTCATTTATATATTTCTATTTGTATGCATATATGTACGGGGAGCATCATGTAGAGAGGAAGCATTTAAATAGGGGGAGCAATTAGACTATAAAATTGGTCAAATACATTTAACACGGTCAAAATCTTAAATATATGTTTGTTATCATCAAAAGGGGGAGAATGTTGAATATGCGCTTATATGTTTTTGTTTGATGATAATAAACATATATATATATATATTCATTTAAATGTATTTGGTAATGTACTATTTTGTTTTTCATAGATTAAATAAATATTTGTTGAATAAAATAAATTACACAGAATTGAATTTGAATTCAAACAGAACAAGTTACACAGATTTTGAATTCAAACAGAAATTTTATTCAAACAAATATTTATTACAATCTTGAATAGTACAATTTCAAGCTCTCACTATACATATACTTTTTTGATTACATCACAATTACATCACAATTCAGTTTACATTAGTAACCTCACTACATATCACTCACACTCATATTTTGTCTTCAACTGCATTCCAGTTTGAATCCAGCATTTGAGAAATCTGCAAAAATATTCACTAACGCAGTAAAATTGAAAAAGAAATATTTTTGCAATATAAAATAAAATATGATTTTTGAAAATATTATTTGCCTCAGTTATTTGGCTTGTTCGTCATAATTTACATTTGAATTCATCACAAACGAACAATGTGACATGCACAGTGTATCACTGTACATGCCACATTGTGACGCCCCATCTCTATACCCACGCTAGACAAGAACATTACTGTGAATGCTGTCAACTAGCACGGAGAATAAGGCTGTTGAGGAGCGACCATCCGTGTAATTCCTTTGTGCGAGCATCGATATGTCAGATAGCATAACATGCAATACTTTATCAAGAGGAAATCCGACATACCGACACAAACTCAAAGCTACTACACAGTGGCTATAATATCTTCGGAAATAAATACAGAAAAAACATAACATAAATCAGTCACAGACAATTCATATCACAAAGGCGGAAATAGATATGAATATTACACTAATAAGTGTACATCAGAGTAGCGTTCTAAAAAGATCCACAATATCACAAAAGAATAGTTACATGAACTACACAAAAGAATAAGTATACATTATGGAGTCTATATCTCGAATGTATACACCAAAACAAACTACTAATCTAAGTAGTAAGCCAAAAGTCAGAGAAATCAATCACAAGTGAGAGGTCAAGCAGAAGCACCTGTAACATCTCGGTCTGACCCGAGTATTATTTAATAAGAAAATAATAAATGGATCAGTCTAACTATAGATATCAGATGAAACGATATAGAATAAGAGATATGACCAAACACATAATAATCACAATTCCAAGCTGTGATATATATAAGTAATTGAAAATCAACGAGAGATTAATCAATATCACAAAATCTACACAAGAATCAAAGAAATGCCATACTCCTTATTTCGTTCATCAAACCACAAATATTGACGATTATATCAAAGTCAATCACAAAAGTCAATGACACACAAATTAACCAATACACAAAAATTGATAAAACTTATCAATGGAAGTCACAAAAATTGGTGAAGCACAAATTCTAGAAATCATCTCAAGAAATCCAGTAAATGACACACAAATTCTCCTATGCACAAATATTGATAAATCATATCAATAGAAATCACAAAAATAGGTGAAAAAGGAAATTCCAGAATTCGACACACGAAAAACCAGAAATCACACAAAATAGGGGGGAGGCCTATCACACGAACGGGAGCATGAAAACTCACCAACAGCTGTAACACATGAACGAGAAGCTATCTCATGGTAGCTAGCCATTAATTTGACACACGAATGGTCCGAAGACCTGACACACGAATGGTCCAAAGACCATGGGTTGCTACCCCACCAATTTGAGTCGAAACTCCACAAAACGGGGTTTAGTCTCTCGCGCAGTCAAAGAGACATCGCACATTACTAGTCTAAATCACAAAAATGATCGTCATGATCATCGAGAAGTGTCAATTACACTAAGCTAGTAAATATATGAGTTTAGCATCACGTCCCATAACCACTAGCTTAACTTAAATATTTACGAACAAATTGTAAGTTTCCACTAGAAAATTGTCACAAGAGATTCAATCGTACAAGTCCAAGAATTAACCGAACAAGTAAACGCAAGCGTTTCATACCACTTGTTTTACAAAGCCATTTAATTAGATTTCTCATACGAGTGAGGTAAAGGTTTGTGTATACTAGTAGATTGGAAAACGGTTTTATAAACAAGTTTGATATTGAAAATATAGTTGAAATCGTTTTAATGAAGAGGTTTTGATATTTAATACTAGTATTGAAACCTTTATATTTTTAAAGTGACAAATCACAAAATTGATTGTAGAACAATCAATCACTAAAATTCACACACGAAGATGTGAATAAAAATCCAACGAAACCGATAAAGAATTCATCGAAATGGATATTCAAAAATCCCTAAAAAGGAGTCATCAAAGTCATAATAAATGATAACAACAAATAGGATCATCACGAATCGATTTAAATTGGAAATTCAATCCAAAAAGGCAAAATGGACTCAAACAACAGGTTCAGTCGACTGAACAGAGTTTTCAGTCGACTGACCCTGTACCTGGAAATTTTCCAGGTTCAGGAAACTTTCTGTTTCCAGGTTCAGTCGACTGTACAGAAGATTCAGTCGACTGAATCATGCCTGGGAACTTTCGGGTTCCAGGTTCAATCGACTGAATCATGCCTGGGCTGTTTTTCAGCCTTATTCAAATGAAGAGCAAACTCTTCCAAAATGCAACCGGACGAACATTGGCTCTAAGGGTTTATGCCAATCAACAACCCGGCCCTATATGCTCCTCGATGCATCACCAAAAGCATGATCAAACATCCATAAAAGGATTTCACACAAATTTGACTTAAAAACCCAATTGGAATATTCACAAAACCAATACAAATCAAGAGCAAATTCTCATGAAGAAGTGTTAGGAATTCAAACCTAACAACCAAAGATATTTATAGTCATAGATGTGAGATAAAAATCTCACCTTTTCTCAAAATCAAACAAGAAGAAGCTTGAAAGCAAATGGAGAATCAACCTCTCTTCAACACAACCCAAATGAGCTTGAATCTATGCTCAAAAACAAGAACATTCCAAAAATTAGGTTTAGGAATTTCTGAAATTGGTAAGAGAATAAGTTGGAGAAGAAGAAGAGAAGCTTACCAATGGGTTCTTCTTGAGTTTGGAGCTTGGAATTTGATTTGCAAGAGAAACTAGGGTTTTGGAGTTTTTAATTTCCAATCTCTCCCACCATTAATGTTATGAAAACTGAAATGAGAAGAGAATGAGGGTGAGTGGGGAAGAGTGGCTCAGATTTGAGCATAAGTTAACATAGGGCTGAGCCCAAACCAAACCCAAAGTGAAAAGTAGCAAAAATCAACTTTCTCCAAACGTATCGAAGCTTATACTCAAAAAGGTCGCAAACGGCATTTTAAACTCAATGGGAGTGGTCCTGAGTCCTAATTCGACCGTATGCAAAAAGTAGCTTTTCGGACTAAAATCCGACTAACGATAAAATATTTAAATATAAAATCGATAAATATGCGGGTTGTTACAGACTCCCCTCCTTAAAGAAATTGCGTCCTCGCAATATTAAAGAAGAGATCATAAAGTAACAACCATAAAAGCATATTCAACACAAAAGAAACTTGAAATAAGAAGTTCACCTCAAAGAGCACGAGAAAGTAAGTCCGGATGTGTTCGCTCGATGTACTCTCTATATTCCCAAGAACAATCCTTAGGATTTGAAGACCATTGAACTTTAACAAGCGGAACATCTTTATTTCGAAGTCGTTTGACCTCCGAAGCAACAATTCGAATAGGATGCTGCTCATAAGTTAAATTAGGCGAAACTTCAATCTCTTCCACAACACCGGGCTCAAGAACAGAATCGGAATCTCGAAGACATTTCCGAAGTTGAGAAACGTGAAACACGTCATGGATAGCAGAAAATTGAGCCGGTAATAAAATGCGATAAGCCATCGAACCAATACGTTCAATGATAGGAAATGGCCCAATATATCGAGGCGCCAATTTTCCCGATCGACTGAAACGTACAACACCTTTCATAGGTGACACACGAATGAACACAAGATCTCCCACAGAAAATTCTAACTTCCTTCTTCGGTTATCTGCATAGGATTTTTTTCTACTCCGGGCTTCTTTCATCCTATGACGAATAAGATCAATCTTTTCGGTGGAATCACGAATAAAATCTGGACCTAAAACCAACTTCTCACCGGCCTCAAGCCAACAAGAAGGCGATCGGCATGGCCTTCCATAGAGTGCCTCGAAAGGTGCCATACCAATACTAGATTGGAAGCTATTATTGTAGGAAAATTCAACAAGTGAAATACGATCTTCCCAACTTCCACCAAAATCAAGAACACAAGCACGAAGAAGATCTTCAAGAGTTTGATTCATACGCTCGGTTTGTCCATCGGACTGGGGGTGATAAGCGGTGCTAAAATTAAGCTTCGTTCCCAAAGCTTTTTGAAGACTCTTCCAAAATCCACTAGTAAACAATGGATCACGATCGCTAACAATAGAAGTAGGAACTCCATGCAATTTAACAATTTCTTTGATAAAGATTTTGGCCAAAAGAAGAACGGTTCGATTAGATCGAACAGGAATAAAATGGGCGGATTTAGTAAGTCTATCAACGATCACCCATAAGCTATCATGACCCAAACGAGAACGGGGAAGGCCGTCAATAAAATCCATGGAAATTTGATCCCACTTCCAAATAGGAATTTCTAAAGGTTGCAATAACCCACCGGGCCTTTGATGTTCGGCTTTAACGAGTTGGCAAGTCATGCAACGCTTAACGAAGTTAGCGATGTCAAGTTTCATTCCCTCCCAATAATAAAGTCGCTTCATATCCACGTACATTTTACTACTACCGGGATGAATGGTGAATTTAGAACGATGTGAATCTTCTAAAATATCTTTACGAAGATCACTAATATTTGGCACGATTAGTCTACCAAATCTCCGAACGCCGCCACGAGAACCGATATCAAAGTCTTTCAATTCTTCAATATCAATCTTATCCTTAATATTTTGGCTAAGAAGAGCCAATTCGGGATCTAGCCTTTGAGCTTCAGAATGCGGTCTAAAAGAGAAGGATGAGCCTCAAGGCTACATAAAATAAGACATGAACATAAATCGGGAACACGCTCTCGAATCTCACAAGTGGTTAAGATCTCGAGATCGTTCCATTCGGATATCATCATAGAAACAACAGCTTGTTATTTACGGCTAAGAGCATCGGCGACACGATTACCCTTACCGGGGGTATAAAGAATATCAAGATCATAAGGAGCAAGGAACTCGAGCCAACGCTGTTGACGCAAATTAAGTTCCTTTTGGGAGAATAAATACTTCAAGGACTTATGATCGGTATAAAGAACAAATTTCTCTCCTAAAAGATAATGACGCCAAATACGAAGGGCGAAAAAAATAGCCGCGAGCTCTAAATCATGAGTGGCATATCTAGTCCCAGCAGGCTTCAATTGCTTAGAAGCATAAGCAATAACACGTTCTCTTTGCATAAGAACGGCACCCAAACCAACGCGACTAGCATCGGTATAGACAACGAAATCTTGATTCCCCTCGGGAATAACGAGAATAGGAGCATTAGAAAGAAGTTCTTTTAATTTCTGAAAAGAAACTTCACATTTGTCCGACCAAATGTGTTTAACACCTTTCTTCGTCAAGCTAGTGAGAGGCACAGCAATCTCAGAAAAGTCTTTGATAAAACGACGGTAATAGCCCGCCAAGCCGAGAAAACTACGAATCTCTGTCACACTCTCCAGTCTCTTCCAATCTTGAATCGCTTCAATCTTTGAAGGATCCACGGAAATTCCGGATTCGGAAATAATATGACCGAGAAACTTCACACGAGATTGCCAAAAGTGGCATTTAGAAATTTTTGCCTTTAATTGATTACTCCTAAGAGTTTCCAACACAATCCGAAGATGTTTTTCATGCTCCTCTTCGGTTTTTGAATACACAAGAATATCATCAATAAAGATGAGAACAAATCGATCAAGAAAATCTTTGAAGACTCGATTCATAAGGTCAACGAAATACGTCGGAGCATTCGTCAAACCAAATGGCATAACAAGCCATTCATAACATCCATACCGAGTACGGAACGATGTCAAAGGAATGCTATCCTCTGCAATACGAAGCTGATGAAAACCGGTAGCCAAGTCCAATTGGGAAAAGACTCTAGCACCACTAAGTTGGTCAAATAAATCATCAATCCGAGGTAAAGGATATTTATTTTTGATCGTGAGATCATTAAGCTTGCTGTAGTCAACGCAAAGCCTAAGAGTACCATCGGATTTCTTTACGAAAATAGCCGAAGCTCCCCAAGGTGAGGAACTAGAGCGAATAAATTGCTTCGTCTCCAATTCAGATAATTGTTTACGCATCTCCTCGTTTTCTTTATTGGACATACGATAAGGACCGACGAGTGATAGGTTGAGCTCCAGGAATAAGGTTAATTCTGAACTCAATTGCTCGCTTAGGTGGTAATCCTAAAACGGGCTCGAATATGTCGGAAAATTCACGAACGACGTGAATAAGAGAAATAATATCACCCTCATCGTCATCATCGTCGTCATCATGAGGATTTAAAGAATATAAAGATGCAACCAAGCTGGAATCTGAATCTTTAAGATTAATAGAAATCTGCTTAACAGATTGAGGATGTCGAAGATGAATAGTCCGCTCAGGACATAGGATATGAGCTTCATAACGGCTAAGCCAATCCATTCCCAAAATCATTCCAAAGCCTAAATAACGCATGACATGCAAATCGGCTAGGAAAGGAAAATCACACAAAATAATTTCGACATCTTTACACAATAAACTGATTGTTGCGGATCCACCAACCGGATTCGCAATTCTCAAAGAAGTCATCAAACACAAAACATCCAAAGAAAAAGCATCAACAAGTTCTTTTGATATAAAAGAATGGGACGCACCCGTATCAAAAAGAACTCGAATAGGATGATCACGAAATAAAATAATTCCATCCAGAATAGAATGAGAAATACCTTGGCCACGAGATGTGTTGCCAGGGGCTTGAGCAACATTAAGCTTTCCCTCCTTCCTAGTTTGAAGTTTGGGACACACATGCATAAAATGGTCCGGGCTTTTACAATAGCGACAAGTACGAGGCTTTGAACACTTGTTCGCAAAATGGTCTCTGGAACCGCAATTATAGCATTTCCCTTGAGAAGAGGAAAAGGTCTTTTCAGCAGGAGTTGCTTGCCTCCCTTTCTTATTGGGATAAGGGCCTTTTAATTTGTTTGGCCTCTTCTTGTTGTTGAAGTTTGGTTTGGAACCCACCACTTTAACATCATTCTCCTTATCCGCCTCTTCAAGACGAAGAGCAATATCAACGAGTTGGTCGAAAGAAACTTCTAACTTTAGAAGTAATGGCTTCTTGAGATTTTTGTTTAAGCCATAGACGAATCTCTGGTTCTTCTTTAAAGGGGTGTTGATATATTCAACCCCATATTTGGAAAGCGACTCGAAAGAGGCGACGTAATCAGTCACGGAGGACTCACCTTGAACAAGGTCTATAAATCGTCGAGCCAATGTCACTTTCTCAGCTTTCGGTACGAATTTCAACTCGAAGCGTTCTCGGAATTTCTCCGAAGTGAGATCCGCTTCATTAGTTTCAGAAATAAGAAGCTCGTACCAATCCAATGCTCTTTCTCGGAGCATACTTGAGGCCACCTGAACTCGGTGAAGGTCAATAAGATTCATGCGAGAAAAGATTCAATCGCATGACCTTAGCCAAGCTTGTACTTCAATAACAGTTTCGATACCTTTGAACGGCTCCCCACCCAAATTAGTGTAATCGCTACACAAGCGTGCAAATCCCGACTTTTGGTGAGTAGGTTCCGGGTTAGCTCCAGCTGCTTGAGCATTTGTCACTAAATCAAGAAGCTGTTGAGCAGTCATAAAAACTCCATCTTGGGGTGGAGTGCTAGATGGCACGGCACTGGGGCGGCCTGGTCTAGACATTTCTCTTCCTTAAGAAAGAAAGAAGAAGAAGAAAAAGGTTATTCACCAAATTGAATATCAAGCAATCTTGATAGATAAGCAAGGAATCTTAAGGAAAATAGGATGAATCGGTACGAAGACTCGAATTAAATCCTAAAGCACGACTCCTAAGATGGACTTAGGACAATGATCCTTGTTATAATGTTCCATATTGTTCCAAAGTTTGGCTCTGATACCAAGCTGTGACGCCCCACCTCTATACCCACGCTAGACAAGAACATTACTGTGAATGCTGTCGACTAGCACGGAGAATAAGGCTGTTGAGGAGCGACCATCCGTGTAATTCCTTTGTGCGAGCATCGATATGTCAGATAGCATAACATGTAATACTTTATCAAGAGGAAATCCGACATACCGACATAAACCCAAAGCTACTACACAGTGGATATAATATCTTCGGAAACAAATACAGAAATAAACATAACATAAATCAGTCACAGACAATTTATATCACAAAGGCGGAAATAGATATGAATATTACACTAATAAGTGTACATCAGAGTAGCGGTCTAAAAAGATCCACAATATCACAAAAGAATAGTTACGTGAACTACACAAAAGAATAAGTATACATTATGGAGTCTATATCTCGAATGTATACACCAAAACAAACTACTAATCTAAGTAGTAAGCCAAAAGCCAGAGAAATCAATCACAAGTGAGAGGTCAAGCAGAAGCACCTGTAACATCTCGGTCTGACCCGAGTATTATTTAATAAGAAAATAATAAACGGATCAGTCTAACTATAGATATCAGATGAAACGATATAGAATAAGAGATATGACCAAACACATAATAATCACAATTCCAAGCTGTGATATATATAAGTAATTGAAAATCAACGAGAGATTAATCAATATCACAAAATCTACACAAGAATCAAAGAAATGCCATACTCCTTATTTCGTTCATCAAACCACAAATATTGACGATTATATCAAAGTCAATCACAAAAGTCAATGACACACAAATTCACCAATACACAAATATTGATAAAACTTATCAATGGAAGTCACAAAAATTGGTGAAGCACAAATTCTAGAAATCATCTCAAGAAATCCAGTAAATGACACACAAATTCTCCTATGCACAAATATTGATAAATCATATCAATAGAAATCACAAAAATAGGTGAAGAAGGAAATTCCAGAATTCGACACACGAAAAACCAGAAATCACACAAAATAGGGGGGGTCCTATCACACGAACGGGAGCATGAAAACTCACCAACAGCTGTAACACATGAACGAGAAGCTATCTCATGGTAGCTAGCCATTAATTTGACACACGAATGGTCCGAAGACCTGACACACGAATGGTCCAAAGACCGTGGGTTGCTACCCCACCAATTTGAGTCGAAACTCCACAAAACGGGGTTTAGTCTCCCGCGCAGTCAAAGAGACATCGCACATTGCTAGTCTAAATCACAAAAATGATCGTCGAGAAGTGTCAATTACACTAAGCTAGTAAATATATGAGTTTAACATCATGTCCCATAACCACTAGCTTAACTTAAATATTTACGAACAAATTGTAAGTTTCCACTAGAAAATTGTCACAAGAGATTCAATCGAACAAGTCCAAGAATTAACCGAACAAGTAAACGCAAGTGTTTCATACCACTTGTTTTACTAAGCCCTTTAATTAGATTTCTCATATTAGTGAGGTAAAGGTTTGTGTATACTAGTAGATTGGAAAACGGTTTTATAAACAAGTTTGATATTGAAAATATAGTTGAAATCGTTTTGATGAAGAGGTTTTGATATTTAATACTAGTATTGAAACCTTTATATTTTTAAAGTGACAAATCACAAAAATGATTGTGGAACAATCAATCACTAAAATTCACACACGAAGATGTGAATAAAAATCCAACGAAACCGATAAAGAATCCATCGAAATGGATATTCAAAAATCCCTAAAAAGGAGTCATCAAAGTCATAATAAATGATAACAACAAATAGGATCATCACGAATCGATTTAAATTGGAAATTCAATCCAAAAAGGCAAAATGGACTCAAACAGCAGGTTCAGTCGACTGAACAGAGTTTTCAGTTGACTGACCCTGTACCTGGAAATTTTCCAGGTTTAGGAAACTTTCTGTTTCCATGTTCAGTCGACTGTACAGAAGATTTAGTCGACTGAATCATGCCTGGGAACTTTCGGGTTCCAGGTTCAGTCGACTGTACAGAAGATTCAGTCGACTGAATCATGCCTGGGCTGTTTTTCAGCCTTATTCAAATGAAGAGCAAACTCTTCCAAAATGCAACCTGACGAACATTGGCTCTAAGGGTTTATGCCAATCAACAACCCGGCCTTATATGCTCCTCGATGCATCACCAAAAGCATGATCAAACATCCATAAAAGGATTTCACATAAATTTGACTTAAAAACCCAAAAATTGGAATATTCACAAAACCAATACAAATCAAGAGCAAATTCTCATGAAGAAGTGTTAGGAATTCAAAGCTAACAACCAAAGGTATTTATAGTCATAGATGTGAGATAAAAATCTCACCTTTTCTCAAAATCAAACAAGAAGAAGCTTGAAAGCAAATGGAGAATCAACCTCTCTTCAATACAACCCAAATGAGCTTGAATCTATGCTCAAAAACAAGAACATTCCCAAAATTAGGTTTAGGAATTTCTGAAATTGGTAAGAGAATAAGTTGGAGAAGAAGAAGAGAAGCTTACCAATGGGTTCTTCTTGAGTTTGGAGCTTGGAATTTGATTTGCAAGAGAAACTAGGGTTTTGGAGTTTTTAATTTCCAATCTCTCCCACCATTAATGTTATGAAAACTGAAATGAGAAGAGAATGAGGGTGAGTGGGGAAGTGTGGCTCAGATTTGAGCATAAGTTAACATAGGGCTGAGCCCAAACCAAACCCAAAGTGAAAAGTGGCAAAAATCAACTTTCTCCAAACATATCGAAGCTTATACTCAAAAAGGTCGCAAACGGCATTTTAAACTCAATGGGAGTGGTCCTGAGTCCTAATTCGACCGTATGCAAAAAGTAGCTTTTTGGACTAAAATCCGACTAACGATAAAATATTTAAATAAAGTATTTAAATATAAAATCGATAAATATGCGGGTTGTTACACACATGGCCGTGCACATTGGTATACACTTGATAATGCTACAGGGACAGGTGAGCACAGGTCAAACCCAAATGAAAAGCCGGGTTCAACTCACGTGCAGTATATTCAAAATTATGACACGAGCACAAGGTCATACCCGAGTTTTGAAACTGGATTCAACACAAGGAAATATGACATGAATGAAACGAAGACCAACATCAAAATGGACTGCAACAATCATGTATGCAGATCAGGTCCAGTGCCAACAAACAACAAGTCTCGACCAAAATAGTTGCAACATGGATATCACAAAACAAAACTCACTGGAATGAACAAGCATGCACATCAACCACCAGCTATATCAAAAGCAAATGCAACAGAGAAATGCACACTGGAACTACAATCACGACAATATGCTTGAAGACCACAGCTCGACCACGTAACAGCATGGAACAATACAAAAGTATGGAGTGTGTAAGTGCAGACGACAGTAACTTAATGCAACACAGTAGCAAGCCACAAATGATGCAAACTGAACAACAGATCAGCCATGACCAAAGAGAAGTCAAAGCAAATGAACACAGTAGACATGTGCAGCAACAGTGAATGGGAAGATATACATGAACATGAAGATATAAACAACATGGAACTATGCAAGACCAGAGTAGTACAGCATGCACAAAGGCATAGCAACTGCCACAAGATACAGTAATGCAACAGTGACCAACCAAAGGTTCAAGTAAATCAAAGTGTGCAACTCGAGAACAGTGAAAGTGCAGACCAAATGCAAAATGCAACAGTGAATAGCATTGAAATATGTCAAAGCATTTGTGTCAAAGCGAACAATGTCGAATACATAAACAAGTGTAGCATCTGTTACAGTGAAATGAAGAATGAAGCAGTAGTTAACAATGAAGACCACTATGCAGTGCAACAAAAAGCAACTGCGCCAATACCAAACTGCAATATCAAAGCAATAATATGGATTGATTCAGGTCAATACAACATACAAACAAGCAACCGAGGGCAACAACTGAGGGCAACAAACAACAACTGAGTGCAGCATCAAGTCAGTGTAACCAAATAAAAACAGAGAATGCAATATGAAGACCAAGGCTACAAATGTTCAAATGCTCAAACTCAGGTGGACAACATATAAATGAGTCTCAGTGGTGAATCAACAATCTCAGCAAACAACAAGTTCATGTTTGAACTAACTCGAGTGCAACAGAGAAGCTATGGTACTATGCAAATACACGGCGGTATCAAGTGATACAGAAGATGGACGAGGTTCAACAGTGCAGAAATCAAGCCGAAGTCAAAAATCAAGTGCGTCCAATTTGAAAAAAAAATCAAAGTTGTGTCTTTGAAAAAGTCAGCAATGAAAAAGGGAAAGTTTTTACCTTTTTATTCAAGAAAAATCGTACGCGTAAAAATCAAAGCCATGAGCATCAAGACAGAAAGAAATCAGGAAAGCCATGCGCATCAAGGATTAAAGTTTTGGAAAGTATCGAATTGAAACAAAGAAAGTAAGCGTATTCGAATTCATATAAATATCAAACCCAAACTATCATCATCGACATCGAGTTTTCATACGACAATCAATAGCAAAAACAGAGAAATTACATACCGAATCAACAACTCGATCATCAGAGAACGAGCAAGCCAAGCAACAAGAATCAATCATCAGAGAACAAGCGTGAGCAAGAGCTTCATCAATCAGATCGAACAAAGCCTCAATTCGGATCGATAGCACAAAGCCCTAATTTCAAAAAGAAGAAGATCGGCCGCATTATTCTCTCAAGCAAAAAGAATTGGATCGGGCTAAAAATAAAAGGGGCCGGCCGTGATTTATAAAAGGGGGGCATTATTATAAAAGGGCTTTAGTATATTTTAGGGTTTTTAAAGGTTTTTTTTATTTTTATTTTGAGCAAAAATTAGGGATTCTAGTTTATATTTTAATTTTTGCTCCCGCTTGTATTTTTGAAGTTGTTTTTTCTTTTCGAGTCAAAGAATTTGTAAATCACCACCTAGGTTGTAGGTAGTGTCAGATTGTCTAGTTAGAATTAGTTCAGTGAGTAGGGTGTGCGAGTTTGCAAAACTCTATAGGCGGGAGCAGAGTTTGCGAGTAAACGAAACTCTATAGGCGGAGCAGGGTGTGCGAGTCTAGTAGAGTGTTTGTGAGCGGGAGCAAAGGTTTGCGAGTCTAGTAGAGTGTTTGTAAGCGGGATACTGTTTAATTCTAATAGAAATCTAGGAATGCAGCAGTAGGCAGGGGTTGATGAAGCTGGGTAAATTTTGTGTGTGATTTACTTTTCAGCATATTTATTTCTGTAGTTTGTTTTTTTGTTTAAATCGAGAAAATTTGCTTTAACCCGATTCACCCCCCCTCTAGGGTTAATCTAGATCCTACACTTTTAAATACCTTTTTTTGGGAATTTTTGTAATTAATTCGAAGACATCCCATTTGGGTTTCATTGCATTTTTAATATGTAATATATATATACCTATTACTGGAGAAAAATTGGGTTTTAAAAGATTTTAGAACTGATCAAACAAAGTGAGTAAAAAGGCGGTTATTGTACACTTTGGAATATAGCTTTGTTTTCGATAATTTTTATAAATGAATTTTAAAATATTCTTAAGGGTTACTTTCGATGGTTTTTAAGTAACCTAAGGATAGTACTTACAGTAGAAATTTCAAGTCCTAAATCGTTTGCTTAAGTGGTGAAAACTGGTTTCAAATTTTATGCTTTTCTACATTGCTCTTTATCAAGGACTTTTAACAACATTTATAAATGCTGTGGTAAGCTGCTTGAGGTTTCTAAGTGTCTAAAAATGATATTTAAATTTGGTATTTTACCCTAACTTCTTAAGGGATGTTTTCTAACATACTTTTTAGTATTCTAAAATTGGTTTGAAGTTTGTTTTATAATATAAGATATGTTTTTTATTTATTTTCATCAAATTATAAATTAGTTATTTTTAAGTAATATTTTACACAGATATCTAAAACCTATCTATAACCATTTTAAAGTATTTTTATGTATATATAATTTTGAAAAAGTAACTTAAGTATTTTGAAAAACGTACGAAAGATAGTTTGGGATTATAACACTTATGTTATAATAAATGGTTTTGTGAAGTTATTAAAAGTATATTACCTTGTCTAATAAATGTAGATATACTTATATCTTTAAAACGAATGTTTTTAAAGTTAATAACAAGTATGAAATGGTTTGGGTTTGTTGTGATAATGTTAACAACATTTGTTTTTAATCCTTTTTTATTTTACTTAGTAAGGTAATTAGTGTAACGACCCAGAATTTTAGTCATCTGATATTGAAATATTTAACTTATTTTAAATACTGAATATTAGTATTATAAGCCAAACAACTTATATTTCAAATACAAGGATTTACTTGAATATGTGAATAGTGAATTTGATAATTGAATCTTGGATTTAATTTCAAATAAAATGATTTTTGAAAGCTGATTTAAATTCTGTTCAACATAAGAATGATAATAGAAAATTTTTAAATTTAAATTTAAATGGTGATTGAATTATTTTAATAATAATTTGTTTTAATCAGCGTATGTAATTATCATCTAGGGACACTGTCTTGAATTTTAATGAGACAAGTGCCAATAGATCGGTAATAATAAAAAAATAATAAATTGTTATATACCGACGAGTTTCATAATAATTCAGACGTATTGTTTGGTCGTGCGATATTGAAACACTTAGAAATTAAGTACAGGAAATTTGTAATGACCCGCTATTTTGGACTATTTGCGTCCGCACATGTCGGATTTGAATAATTCAAAATACCGAATTGTTAATTAAAGTTTGGCAAAACTGAACATATATAGAAAATAAATAATCACAGATCACATACACAAAGTAATAAATGCAGCGGAAACAAAAGATAGTAGTTCATGAAGCTACTATATATATAACAGAGTTAAATAAGTTACAACAGAAGTCTCGAATACAATAGTCGAATACAAGAATCAGAATATATCACTAGAATCAACTTAATATCTGAAAGCTTGATAGATAGCCGGATCTCCAAGCGAAGCTCCAACTCCAGAGGTGAGTCTCGAATACTGGTACACTCAGTCTGACCCGAGCATAAAGCAAAACACAAAACACTCGAGTCGGGATTAACATTTTTATATCAGTAAATCCAACTCAAGTGAAATAACAACTGAAATACAAATAACTCAAAGGATGTTGGAATAACCATCCTCTAAGGATCCGTTAAACTATCTACTATGTAGTAGTGTACGCTAAGTAGATAATGCCTATCAGTGATATAAGGTTTCAAAATAGTGTTAAGGCGTTACCATTATCCCCCTTAACGCATTTTATATAAGCGTTATAGTCTATACAACACTGTAAACTCCACCGTAAACTAGTGGGATACCAGGGACTAATCCATAGATATAAAACAAAACAAATTCATAGTGGTCGCGTATATAGGGATACAAGTATGACAAGGCACATGAGGCAATACCGAAGGTAGTGAAACTACCGTTTGCCTGATCTAGACTGGTGAGAACGCATCGCCGCAACGATCGCAACACCGCGAAACGACACTCCCAAAAATTCGAGGGTGCACCAATCAATAACAAGTAATGAGTAGTTTACGAAGAAGTGTGTTCGCTAAAGGTGGCTAACCACATTTGGCCGGACAGGGCTCCTGTTTTAGTCATTTCCAATTTGACACAAGTGTCAAGGCTATCCATTATCGTTCTCTTTCTTCAGTCATCACGTACATCATTCCAACCACTTCATTCTAGATCACACTCTGCGTATAGTTATTAAAGTGGTTTTTGGTTTAGACAAAGAGTATGTCCATAACCGATTCCGGTCTCTTTTTGATAACTTTCGAAATTATTACACCGATTGGTCTTTTAATAGATTTCCAAAACCAAATCAATTTCAATTTCAATTAGAAATTTTTAAACCAACATTCCATTTGTCTATCTATATCAATTTTCCATAATTTACGTTTCAAAACTTCCAAATTACTATTTCAAAATCTTATAATTAAATTTCAATCTTTATTTAAAACAATTCAAACACTGATTCAAGTTCGTATATAAGTTTCATTCCGAAATCATTTAAATTAAGTGAATTTAACATTCAAATCAATTTAAATTTATTGATCGATTTCATTCAATATTCATTAAGTAAGATTTATCATTCAAACAATTTCTATTTGATTTCCAGTTCATTAAATCAATTATTTGAGTTCAATTCCATATCAACTTACAAATTGAATTAAATTAAATTCGTCAAATCAATCATCTAAATTACACGTCTTACATTAATTTCAATAAATCACATTTTATTTCTTGTTAAAGAAATTCAGTTTCACATATTTTTACTTAGTTATAAATTTCAAACCTCAATTAATAAAGAAACTTAATTTCACTTATTCAAGAGGTTCAGTTTCACGTAATAAAGAATTTCTATTTAAATTAAATCATTAAACAATTCAATCTCATTAAATTATCAAATAATTTCAAATCTTAATTACTACTAATTTCAAAACTTAATTATTAATAATTTCAACACTTAATTACTACTAATTTCAAAACTTAATTATTAAAAATTTCAAAACTTAATTATTAATAATTCCAAATTTTAAACAATGTTCTTTCTTCAATTACTATGTTAATATTTCGTTTCAGATTTCAAATATTCACATTTTCTTTTCATTAAAATTTAAACCTGATTATTATTCAAACAAAATCTTTATTTTATTTTAAATCAAAATATTGACAAATCTGGTTTTATTTTATTCTCTATCCTAAGTCAAAGTTTTATTTGGGTATTTGTCATTTCAACCCGATCCCATTTCAGTTCAAAAATTAAAGCATAGCAAAGGGAACTTGTAGTGTGATAACTGGGATGGTGTCAAAGTAAATAAACAAGCAATAACAACAATCAATGACAATCCAATAATCAATTCAAATAATCCAGAAATAATCGTATTAATTCGCATTGTGGTTTGCGCAAATTAATATAATTGTTTCAAGAATCTACACTATCATTTCATGTAGATTAAAGATTATTACACTAATATTAATACAGTTCTTCATTTGATATCTATTATTCAATTTCATACCACATCAATTTATACAACATACATTTAAATGGTTCAAGATGTAATTAACACTATTTCTACATGTCAAGTAATTAAACATTTAAAGGGGTCATATTATACAAATTTTATCTAATCAAATTCAACATATATATCAAATTTCAAATTGCTAATTCCTACGTCAATTTGAATTGTAAATTATTTATCACTTCATACATTAACAATTTAAAGTCCATTGTCAACATCAAACAATCAAACATTACCAACCAAACCGGATTATCATTGTATAAATAACAGATAATGGTGTCATATGTCACAGGTTAACTGATACAAGTAATACATATATATAGTGTAAATAACCAACAACAACATATTTCAGTTGTCGTTTCAATTGAAATCGAATTTAATAAATAAAAGAACATTAATCGTGAGTGATTGCTCACCTTTCGAGGCTAGAGAGAGAACAGGGCAAGCATTTGGAATAATTCACAAATTCGAAAATCGACCAAATCCAAACGATAGATGTCAAGTGAAGTAGCTGTACACGGATTGACAAACGAGGCTGATAATAAGGAATCGATGAATTGGGTCAGAATCCGCTTGATATAAACTGAACTGAAATGTATATTATACTATTATTTTCCTTAAAACTAAAATTTAATTTAAAAATATAGATTTAAAATGACATATCTATGTATCACGTTTAAATTTAAAATTAACATATACTTTCTCAATATTAAATTTAAATCCCATATATACAGTGAAACTTCATATTATACTTAAAAAGATCAATATTTTGTTAAGACTCATACTTTCAAAATTTGACAGCATAATTATTTAACCGTACATCATACTTATATCTATAAAAATCATTTCAAAAGTCTATCTTAAGATATTATCATACTTTTGATCACGTAATATGTATATAACTTTAATATATATCATTACCAATTTAGACATACGAACAACTGCAGAACTTAGATGAACACATCAGAGCTTCATGGCATAATAGAAATAATATATTTATAAACATATGTACATACTGTATGTTGAAATCTATACTCAAAAATGAATCCAATATAACTTGCTTTTAATATAGTAAAGTCATAATCGTAAAACAAACGCACACATACAGTACCCCAAACCAACAATGTAAATATTTTATGATTTAACAAAATCTGTTAAAATAAAAGAGTAAATAAGCCTTTAACGTGCATATGTATATGCCTTTACAAAAAAATAGATTGTTAAAAAAATGCGTTCATGTAAAACCCTTTATATAGTACGTCTAAAATAAAGGTCAAATTTATGCAGCAGATAACAAATGGAACAAAACTCGTGATATATGTACCCACGCATAAAAATATTTTCAAAACAATAATTAATAAAACAAATACATATGTTACAATACCTTTCAAGTTATCATATATATGTTAAAAGTTTACTGCAAGGCGGAATGAGTGACGAGGTGAGGTGCTGCTACCGAGGGTGTAGGACCGAAGTGAGGAGAAAGGAGGTTCGGCGTGGAACGCATGAACGTGGCTGTGGGTTGACGCCTAGCAAGGCTATCGGTTGAAGGCGCTGCGCTTGAGGTGGTTGGTCAGGCCATGGCCGAACAGGGGAGAGGCCGAACGGTGCGGAGATGCCGTCGGAGGTAGGGATGGTGGTGAAGTGAAGGCATGAAAAAGAAGGGGTGGAAGAAGAAGTTGCTGTGGCAAAATGAGGCATGGGTTTTGATAATGAAGGGGCAGTCAAGGTTCATGCAAGGTAACATGCAAAGCTTCAGAGGGAAGGCCAAAAATGAGAAAACTGATGATTTATAATGGGTGAGGACGTGTGGGCTTCTAAAAAAAATTGGATGAAATCTTATGCCATAAACTATACTATTTTTAAAATGGAAAAGATAGAAAATAAAGAGGCTCACGTTACACATGCTAGTGAAGCCGAGCAAAATGGAAAAAGGTTGACGGTGGGTTGCTTTTGAAAGGTGGGAAGATAAGCCAGCTTAGGAAAAATGAGCTGTCACTTTCTTTTTTTGGAACAAATGATACCTTATTTTTAGGCTATTGGGAATGTATGAATCGAAAGGTCACAATAATGATTTTCGAAAAAATATTGAATGCAGACCATTGAAATCATCCGGTAAATATAAATGGTCACAGAAAACCAAAAGTTAAGATTTGAATACCGACAAGGCCATTCGTTTCACGGATTCGCCGCGTACCGGTCACTTAAACACAGATACGAAAATACTATGGAGATCAGCACTACGAGACGATCAAAATGGTATACAGATATCGGTGGTACGATTGAATTACAAAAATTCAAATTTTCTACTAGTTGAAAATGCAACAAAAACGCAAAAAAATAAGATTGACGGAGCTAAAGAAGTCCGAATTTGGAAAAACGAAAAATGACGTCTTGCTCAGAAGATGATTTAGAATTTTTCTATATAAAAATATTTAGGCGTCGAAAATATTTTATTTTCATCAACTTCTAACTGATTAAATTGAAAAAAAATTGCACACGAAATAAACTTTGATATTTTCGGATGAAAATTTAACAGTTGTATGTTTAACTAGACGCATTTCAAATATCAAATTTTTGTTTGAAATTTTTATTTTCAAAATTCACGAAAATACAATTAAATAAATTAATTAACGGCTAAAATTTACGGGTCGGTACAAAATTAATACAATTTAATTTGATTTTAAAAGCTAACTTCTATATATGATCAAATTAGGGCCCAATAATAGTTCATCGAGTTAGGAATAGGGGTATTTAGTATAGAATGCCAGTTGGCATGCCTCGATAGGTGTAACGAGCGAGATTTCGACCCTAAAAAATCAACACCAATATGTCCACTATATTGCATGTCCAGTAATCAGATGTCAAAAAACTCAATTGTTAGGGGAAAAGAAAAGGAAGGAAGAAAGAAAGAAAACAAACAATAAAGAATCTCACAGTGGAACAAATAATCTATAACAGACAACAAATCTTTAAACAAAATGTGACATCCCGGAAATTTGGGGCAATATCAATTTAATAATCTACATTAAAAATTAAATTGATTTGATAATATTTGTTAATAATATTTGAATTGATTTAATAATCTTCCTTTAAACAAATATTTAAACTGATAAATTATCTTTTAAAGGCTAATTTAAATTGTTTCTATATAAATAGATAACCTCTTTTTAAATTAATAAATAAAGTTATGGTTTCTAATTCTATTATTTTGGAAATTTAATAATGAATAATTAATAATATGGTTTAAAGATACCCAAGATAAGATTAAAATTTGTTTAAATGATTTTATCTTAAATTTAAACTTAACAAAGGTTGTTTGATTTTAAATGTGGTTAATAAAATAAGTAATATACTTAGGTAGTAATAATTTCATTATTTTAATTTAATAACTAGTTATTTTAAAACAATCTAAATAATGTAATATTTTTACAAATGGGTTTCAATACAAATAGAAATAGTTATTTTAAAATTATTTAAATACATGTATGTGTATTTTGAGGGAAGCTATAATTTGAAAGATTTAGAAATAAGTCTTTCAAGAATATTTAAAAATAAAATAAACCTTATACATATTAAATATAAGTCTAATTACGTATACATATGAAGCTATGATTTGGAATATATAATAACATCTTTCAAGAATGTTTAGGATAAAAGAAAAGTAGAAGTGTAAAATTTGTTTAAGTATAAAAGTATGTATTTATACTTAGCTTAAAATTTTATAACATTTACTACAACAACCTTGTATATGTACATATAGAAGGGATAAAGCTGCCAGGTAATAAAAAAATATATCTGAACATCAAATATGAGGCAGGTAAGAAAAATGCAGAGCAAAGTTAAGTGAACCAAGTAAATATATGTGCTGGTAAAAGAAATAAAAATAAACAAAATGCAGTAGCTTATAGATTAAGATTCAAACAAATATAAACATCAAGAATAAAACAAAATAAAAAAATATATAGATATGCAGGCAAGTAATGACGACTGTAAAATAGATATGTAAGCTAAAGAGTAAACAAAATTAACATATAAAGTAGTTTGTAGAGCAAGCTAATACAAAGCAAAGTATAAACAGAAATATCTAAGCATAAAACAAGGTTAGCTGTAAACATAAAAGTTGATTAACATTGAAAGCTTTCATCTCTAGCATACAAACAAGTCATTTCGAAATTTGTATAAAAATCTTTCACCCCCCAAAATAAAGCATTTGCCTGATACAAACAAAAGTATCATTGTTCCAGCATATGCTTATCCCAGTTAGTACCTACCCCTGTAAACTTCTTTATATATGCATACTGTTTTTAGTTCGTTCATTACAAACCTGAAAATATACAAGTAGAATTCCCACTTTTATAAAATGAAGCATTACAACAACAAAAGCTAGAAGATTAGTTATAACGACCCTGAATGGACCTTCGAAAATCGGCACCGAATACGACACTCGTATTCAAATGCCGTAGATCCAAACGTCAAATCTGGTTCATCGGAGCTTATAACACATTAAGTACAACAACACAGTGGAAGAAACGAATACATCAATATACCATATTTGATACAATATCTGATACAATATGATACAACAGAATGATATAATGAATATACATTAGAGATATGATACATGATAATAGCAGCGGAAAGAAAAAATAACACTAGCAGCGGAACAAAAACTCCAATAGTCTTTAAGGAAGAAACTCCAGCATCGGTAACCTTCATCTCCAAGACATCAATCCAGAAAATAGCTCGAACTCCCAATCAATATGAAGAGAAGCAACTCGATCCAAATGCGATTGCCAAATCCTAAGGCTGAAAGCTATCGAATCTACACCTACTATTCGATTATCTAAAAAACCCAACTCTAGACTGCCCGTGTGGGAAAATAGTGGGCACCCAGAGTTTAGGAAAGGAACAATAAACTCCAGGTCAGTCGTGGGACTGGTATGAGCAAACAAAAACATTTGGTCTTAAAAACAAACAACAAGAGAATTTAAAATAAAACCGCAATGCTTTTTGGAAAATGAAACTACCATAGGCCTCCCGGCACACACACAATGCAATCGCACACTTGGGGGAGATTTCCCCTTATGATAGTCAAAGATGCTTAATACGATAAAAATTCTTTGGTATTATTACTAGTGCATAGTGGAAAATCTTTCGAAAGTATAATATTAATCCTAGCCAGCATAGGTACCATGATATTATGCCTACTATAGCTGCCATGTTAAATGGCAGGTTCTACAACTAAAACCGTACAAGGCGCGTAGTGTTTTGATTGGATTTCCAACAAATGGTCAGGCTAAGGAACTTCCTACTGCCACATGGGATCGCCGCTGGCGGGACGTCCCGAGAACCTAACGTTACGGTTAGATCTCTTCCAACACAAGGCTGGGTTACCTCTGTAACTAGGTAACTACTACACGAGCGTGCCATCCCCCGGTCCTTTGGGACCTTTATCCGAGCGCTCGACACCAACAACCACAAAGTATCACAAAGTAATAGATATGCAGTATCCACGTGAGTAAGTATCTGGGCTCCATACCATGATACCACCCTCTTCTAGAAGGGAATGACAAACCCTAAAGGGCGCGAACCTCATAACCTTGCCGCATCTTTCTTGTTTCAACCATTTCCGGGGTGTGAGGTCCTGATGCAGTCTCGTCCACAAAGCTACGCTTTATACAAAAGCCATGCTTTGATCACAAATGATCAAAAATGATCATCAACACACAGCAGCACTTAGCATGCCACACTACCAAATTGGGAATATATCACTGATAAATATCAACTGCATAACCTCTAAGCTCGTACGTCTCAGAGAAGGGTGTTAAGCTAAGAGAATAAATCCTCTGCCACCAAGAAGAAATGTATTTGATAGAGATCAGTTTAATATCTTAAACTGTAATGTCGGACATACAACCATACAAGTCTGTTCCGGGTTCAAACAGAACCGAAGGCACTTTCGAAGAAGCCCTTGCAAATCCGGGTATCCACAATCCCGATCGGACTTCCCGTCACTTAGGGAAACTCTATACCGGAGCAACTCAGTGCAGAGTCAATCGACAGGTTGTCCTATCATTCTCGAAGACACCCGGTCTTCAACACCGGTCTTCAATTGCAATCCATAACGTCGTATCACTATTCGGAATGGGCTATATGACACAAGGTCCTCTCCCGGCTAAACCGAATAGTAAGCGCCATATTTTAAAACATATGGATTAGGGATTTCAGTTAAGTCACAACTTATAAGATTCAAACCTTTCTTTCAAATGGTTAAACAAATTACCATTTTTAATCTTTAAACAAAAAGATTTATTTCACAAAGTTTCATCTAGTTTCACAAAGATCTATTCATAGATTTTCAAACAATTCCCATTTCAATTGGATTAACACATTTAAATCTTTAAATTAAAGATCTAACTTATAGCTTCCAAAACACGTTTCCAAGATTTATCTATAACTTGGAAAACCATTTTCATTTTAGACTCGAAATCCTTTAAACACAAGTTGGAGATTCATTCCTTATGCGAAAGCTTTATTATTTGAAAAACAAATAGTTTTCGTTTTCGAAAATCCAATTATATACAAGTTGAAATCTTAGGTTAAATTTAAATTCCAAAACATCACTTTTTAAAATGGTTTTAAAAACCCATATAAACCCATTTATAAGTTGAATAACTTTTTTTAAACCCTAGTTCCCAAATTATAGAATTCAATTCCAAATATTGAATTCAAATTTAAATCAAATTATTTAAATTTCAAAACTCAATCAAGTTATTCAAATAACTTTTATTTTTGAAATTCATTTTCAAAAGCTTTCAATTCCAAAACTATTTTGGATTCAAAAATCCAATTTTTACAACTATTTCAAAATCTGTGACTTAACCCATTACCACGTGCAATCCATATTTGTGTGTGTATAAGTGTGGTCCAGGTGTTTTACACAATAAAAGTGCCACACCATCAATCAACACAGATTCAAATATAGCAATATATTTAATAAGCGGTATAAACTATAACGCTTATATTTGATAAGCGGTACCAACCAATTGTAACGCTTATCATTCATTCAGAGATCACAGGTATATATCATAGATAATAAATTACAGTAAACATAGCTCAAATCAAAACAGAGCATCACAGTCAGGGATATCAAATATATCAATCCATCACATATCATCTAACAACAATCAAACATCTATAAGTAAGATCCGTTAATTGTTTGAATAATTCAAATCAGTTTTACTTACTTAAGAATAATTACAAATCTTGGTTAATTAATATTAATAAATTACAAATCATTTTGGTTAATTATTCTTTAATCATTTATTATTTAAACATTAATAATAAAATTAATTAACCTTTAATTATACTTAATCAACCTTTAATTATTCAATTCACCATTTAATTAATTATCTTTAATTAATTAATTGACCCTTAATAAATTTATTGCCATTAAGTTAATTATCCTTAATTGGTTATAAAATTAATTACTTCTTAATTAATAAATAATTAATTAACCTTAATCATTTATTAAATTAATTAATTACTTTATCTTCAATTACAAATAATTCTACCTTAATTTATTATACTTGATTTAATTACCTTACTTAATTAACCGCATTAATTAATTATACTTTGAAGTAATTAAGCCTTAATATTTGATTATCCAATCTTAAATCTTTAATTACCTATTCTTAATTACTTTCACTAAGTAATTATTATTTAATCACTTATTAATTACTTGAGCAATTAAATTGAATTATTAATCAATTACTTTAACTACTTTAACCACGTTCATTAGGTAATTCCCTTGAATTAGTTAACTTAAATCAATTTATTTTCCCTAGATTAATCTTAAAAAGACTCACCACATTCCTAAATTATTTATTAAGTAATGAACTATTCTTTAATTACCTATATTAATTTATCAACCTTTTTAAAATAAATTTTGTCTACAATTTACCCCTAAATAAATACACGATTCTTAAATTTGCCAAAGCCTTACTTAACTAAAGATCACCTTTTATCTAAATTAATTAGTTAATCACATTATTAATTAAGTTTTAAATAAATTAAAGAATTGTCATTATGAGCTCCTAATTATCTTTAAACACTTTAAAACAAATGTGGCTTCAAAACACTTGGAAATTGGTCCTAAACCATTTAGACCCGAGCCCAAAAACAAAATTCCACCGAGCTAAATTCACCCTTCTCCCAAAACCAAACTGACGCTCTTCCTTCCTCTTCCTTTTTAACAGCTACACCCACGCATACCCACGTTACACGGAGATACTCGTGCACGTGCACGATCGCGCTGCCTCGCTCCGTCCATCTTCGTCAATGCCCACAAGTCGTTGCTGGCCTACCTCCTTGATCTCGACCACCACGACCTCGAACCAAACCCAAAAACAAAAACGAACTGCTCGACACCCCCTCAGGCATTCAAACCTGACGCAACAAATTTCCTCGCCGACAACGCTTCTGGCCACCGTTCACCTCGCCGCCGTGTCCACAGCCTTCCCATTCACCTATGAATCAATTCCACCCAGCGCGATGCATTCTAGAGCAACAACGTTGACGTAAATGCCACGAGAACACGACAACCCAAAATCACACTCAAAACCTAGATCCTCATCACCTGATCACCACGATGAATTTTAAAATTATCTTGCATTTTTCCTATGATCTACGAGACTCCAACTTCCACCATGCCAAGTTTAATTTCGAAATTGAACCCATTACCAGAAAATTGCGAAAAACCATCCCCTGTTCATTCCACAAATCCCCCTTTAACTCGCGACTAAAAATCTGGGTTTTTATTTTAAAAATCATAATTTGTAAAGGTGAACAAGATCATACCTTCAAAACCCAAATTTTAATCAATTACATTTTACAAAAGAATTGAAATTCACTATGTTATTTATTTTTTTTATTTTTTTTACATACACCTATTAATATTTAGTGCCTACAAATATTTTTAGGGAAGAGAACTTGACAATTCAAACCTATTTTCTTTGAACACTAAGGTCAATAGATTATCATAGGGAGAGTTCTTGATTTTTGAACAGGATTTGAACCCTGTAACACTCAAAACAGAGACTAAAGGCTGTTCTCAGGCATGCAGAACTATATGCATACATATATTCACAAATCCATACACATGCAAGAAAATTTCCAACCTACCTTAACATGTTTTTCAAGCAACAAATTTAAATTCAAAGATCGAAGGGTTCACTCATAAGCATCAAAAGAATAAATCAAAGGTTGAAATGTTTGCCCACCTGGAAGTTTTGCAACAAAGAAGAAACAAAGGGGAATCAAGCCTGAATATTATTTTCTTTAATTTCCTTTTGATGGTTAGTTCTGCAAAAATTTGTAAATACAAAAGTTTGCTCAATCTCGTGTTGTATTCACTTGTTTACCTTATCAATAACAAACAAAAGCGTCAATTCTACCTACAGTTTTAAAATTTGTTTAAAGCTTCAATTGGATTTATTCTTCCCAGGCCGCAGACTTCACTTAGCATTTGCTTTCTAGTTGAATCTGCACTTTTGATTTTTGTTTTCAACTGTTTTATCACTGATTAACAACATCTAATTTGAATCTTTAAGAAAATTACTTACTTTTATTTAATTCCATAGAAACTGCACTTGTTTGCTTTTGCTCTAACTTCTTAGGTTTTAATTTCCAGATTTTAATTCCTCTCTAGTTTGTTTTCCCTGCAACTTGTTAAACAAATTTCGTTTAAAACTTTGTTTTAATACTGATTATCAACATAAAATTCAAATTTTTCTTAAAAAAAGAAATTTCACTTGCCTTTATTTATTTTCCAGAAAACTCTGCACTGCTTTGTTGGACAAAGTCTGCTTTGCTTGAATTTTTAAACTTTTTAAATCTGAAGCTTTGTTTACTTTGATCTTGAATTTGCTATAGGAATCCACTGCATGCTTTCTAGATTTGATTTTTGTGTTGCAGTTTGAATTTTTTGAAGCATCAGATTTGGAATCTCTTTTTAACTGATGTTGTTTCCAGGTTTGGACTGATGATGGAAGATTTCTTCTCTTCTTTTTTTTTCTTTCCTTTCTACTTTATTTTCTTCTTAGGGTTTAAGATTTGAGATACTCAAATCTTTATCACTGTTGTTTTTAGATTTTGTGAGTTATATGATTGCATATGGGGAACTCAAAAGTTTTTCTCAATTTTTTATTTATTTAAATAAAATGAATGCCACTTGTTAAAAACAATCTTAAGCTTTAGATTTTGGTGATTACTCTACTCCATCCTCACATGTGCATGTTTGTATATGTTTACCTTTAATTTTTTTTAAAGACAAAAGAATGTTTCTTTTATAACTTATACACTTTAAACATAATGTATATCCTTATTCTTTTAAATGTATACATACATGTTCAATGTTGAAAGAATCTAACTACATATACATTACATCTTAATAACTTTTTTTTTAAATGCTACTTACTTTTAAAAACATCTATTTTAAATAAAAATTAAATTTTCAATCTCAAGTTGAAATATAAACTCATGTATATCTACTTACATTAAATTTTTGTTCAATATGTTTATACACTTATTTAAAATTTATATTAACACTATTTACATTCATACATTTTTATTTATTTATTTTGTTTATTCAATTTTTTTTAAAGTTTTTAATTTCTAATTTATTTTTAATACATTTTGTTTTGAAATCCTATAAATCTCAAATTTCTATTTTGTAATTCATTTGTATAAATATACATCTTACTTTCCTAAATCCAATATTTATTTTTAAGCTACTTATACTTAAATTTCTTATTAAATTTCTGTTTATGATCAAAATTATTTATTTATTCTAGAAAATTTTCTAATTAATTCTCATTTTATTTTCAAAAATAAATTAAATTGCCAATTTAAACTTGATAAATTTTCAGGAATGTTACAGATTTCCCCCCTTAAAAGAATTTCGTCCTCGAAATTGCAAGGAAGGCGAGAAAGAAAAGATAATAGATAAAGAAATGATTGATCAGATCAGAATCGAGATATTTATTCTGCATTTGGTTTCCCAAATCAGAATATCAACAATATGAGAACGAACTCATACAATATTACACAAAATATTCGGGTCCATCGGTCTACGAATATGCAACGGCATTGATTAGTTCGAAGGGATAACTAATCGTTCGTAGAATATATCGGATCCCAAAGAAAAGATAGATGGACTTAATTTTCAACAATTCCTTAAATACTAGATAGGGATTCAAATTCGGGTCGAAATATCCCAAAGTTCTATCAACTTGTCCCTCTTCGGACTTCAGTTTACATAAGAAATTACAATAGAATTTCAAATTTGGTTTTAAATCGAAATGGTTTTATTGATACAATTCAAATTTAGCCTTCTATTGGTTAACCAATTTACTCAATTTAAATTTCCAATTTATTTCAAATTCAAATTCATTAAAGTTTAGGTCGAAAAACTGATAAGAAACCGATGAAGATACGAAGTAAGGATTTTCGACGATGATTCGTAGGGCCACCATCGCACCGAAACTTCTTTCCGGAGCTGTCACGAAGATATCAAAGAATTTTTGGGAAGACGAATCAAAGGAGATTGATAAAGAAAGTTATTTCCTTTGCTGCAGGGCATTGACCATTTGTATTGGTACTCCCTTGTCCCCTATCTCGTCCACTTCTCGCACTCATACTTACTATCAGTGGATAGTAAGAGAATTTACTAAGGCATTTGAACAGATATCTTAGAGATTATACTCATTCTAGGGTATACTTCACCCTATCTCTAATGAGCTACTTAATGTGCTATACTCCTGAGCTAAAGTTTTAACCCTCAGCTCTGATACCAATTATAACGACCCTGAATCGACCTTCGAAAATCGGCACCGAATACGACACTCGTATTCAAACGTCGCAGATCCAAACATCAAATCTGGTTCGCCGGAGCTTATAACACATTAAGTACAACAACACAGTGGAAGAAACGAATACATCAATATACCATATTTGATACAATATCTGATACAATATGATACAACAGAATGATATAATGAATATACATTAGAGTATGATACATGATAATAGCAGCGGAAAGAAAAGATAACACTAGCAGCAGAACAAAAACTCCAATATTCTTTAAGGAAGAAACTCCAGCATCGGTAACCTTCATCTCCAAGACATCAATCCAGAAAATAGCTCGAACTCCCAATCAATATGAAGAGAAGCAAATCGATCCAAATGCGATTGCCAAATCCTAAGGCTGAAAGCTATCGAATCTACACCTACTATTCGATTATCTAAAAAACCCAACTCTAGACTTCCCGTGTGGGAAAATAGTGGGCACCCAGAGTTTAGGAAAGGAACAATAAACTCCAGGTCAGTCGTGGGACTGGTATGAGCAAATAAAAACATTTGGTCTTAAAAATAAACAACAAGAGAATTTAAAATAAAACCGCAATGCTTTTTGGAAATGGAAAATGAAACTACCATAAGGCCTACCGGCACACACACAATGCAATCGCACACTTGGGGGAGATTTTCCCTTATGATAGTCAAAGATGCTTAATACGATAAAAATTCTTTGGTATTATTACTAGTGCATAGTGGAAAATCTTTCGAAAGTATAATATTAATCCTGGCCAGCATAGGTACCATGATATTATGCCTACTATAGCTGCCATGTTAAATGGCAGGTTCTACAACTAAAACCGTACAAGGCGCGTAGCGTTTTGATTGGATTTCCAACAAATGGTCAGGCTAAGGAACTTCCTACTGCCACATGGGATCGCCTCTGGTGGGACGTCCCGAGAACCTAACGTTACGGTTAGATCTCTGCCAACACAAGGCCGGGTTACATCTGTAACTAGGTAACTACTACACGAGCGTGCCATCCCCCGGTCCTTTGGGACCTTTATCCGAGCGCTCGACACCAACAACCACAAAGTATCACAAAGTAATAGATATGCAGTATCCACATGAGTAAGTATCTGGGCTCCATACCATGATACCACCCTTTTCCAAAAGGGAATGACAAACCCTAAAGCGCGCGACCCTCATAACCTTGCCGCATCTTTCCTGTTTCGACCATTTTCGAGGTGTGAGGTCCTGATGCAGTCTCGTCCACAAAGCTACGCTTTATACAAAAGCCATGCTTTGATCACAAATGATCAACAAATGATCATCAACACACAGCAGCACTTAGCATGCCACACTACCAAATTGGGAATATATCACTGATAAATATCAACTGCATAACCTCTAAGCTCGTACGTCTCAGAGAAGGGTGTTAAGCTAAGAGAATAAATCCTCCGCCACCAAGCAGAAATGTATTTGATAGAGATCATTTTAATATCTCAAAGTGTAATGTCGGTCATACGACCATACAAGTCTGTTCCGGGTTCGAACAGAACCGAAGGCACTTCCGAAGAAGCCCTTGCAAATCCGGGTATCCACAATCCCGATCGGACTTCCCGTCACTTAGGGAAACTCTATACCGGAGCAACTCAGTGCAGAGTCAATCGACAGGTTGTCCTATCATTCTCGAAGACACCCGGTCTTCAACACCGGTCTTTAATTGCAATCCATAACGTCGTATCACTATTCGGAATGGGCTATATGACACAAGGTCCTCTCCCGGCTAAACCGAATAGTAAGCACCATATTTAAAAACATATGGATAAGGGATTTCAGTTAAGTCACAACTTATAAAATCCAAACCTTTCTTTCAAATGGTTAAACAAATTACCATTTTTAATCTTTAAACAAAAAGATTTATTTCACAAAGTTTCACCCAGTTTCACAAAGATCTATTCATAGATTTTCAAACAATTCCCATTTCAATTGGATTAACACATTTAAATCTTTAAATTGAAGATCTAACTTATAGCTTCCAAAACACGTTTCCAAGATTTTTCTATAACTTGGAAAACCATTTTCATTTTAGACTCGAAATCCATTAAACACAAGTTGGAGATTCATTCCTTATGCGAAAGCTTTATTATTTGAAAAACAAATAGTTTTCGTTTTAGAAAATCCAATTATATACAAGTTGAAATCTTAGGTTAAATTTAAATTCCAAAACATCACTTTTTAAAATGGTTTTAAAAACCCATATAAACCCATTTATAAGTTGAATAACTTTTTTTAAACCCTAGTTCCCAAATTATAGAATTCAATTCCAAATATTGAATTCAAATTTAAATCAAATTATTTAAATTTCAAAACTCAATCAAGTTATTCAAATAACTTTTATTTTTGAAATTCATTTTCAAAAGCTTTCAATTACAAAACTATTTTGGATTCAAAAATCCAATTTTTACAACTATTTCAAAATCTGTGACTTAACCCACTACCACGTGCAATCCATATTTGTGTGTGTATAAGTGTGGTCCAGGTGTTTTACACAATAAAAGTGCCACACCATCAATCAACACAGATTCAAATATAGCAATATATTTAATAAGCGGTATAAACTATAACGCTTATATTTGATAAGCGGTACCAACCAATTGTAACGCTTATCATTCATTCAGAGATCACAGGTATATATCATAGATAATAAATTACAGTAAACATAGCTCAAATCAAAACAGAGCATCACAATCAGGGATATCAAATATATCAATCCATCACATATCATCTAACAACAATCAAACATCTATAAGTAAGATCCGTTAATTGTTTGAATAATTCAAATCAGTTTTACTTACTTAAGAATAATTACAAATCTAGGTTAATTAATATTAATAAATTACAAATCATTTTGGTTAATTATTCTTTAATCATTTATTATTTAATCATTGATAATAAAATTAATTAACCTTTAATTATACTTAATCAATCTTTAATTATTCAATTCACCATTTAATTAATTATCTTTAATTAATTAATTGACCCTTAATAAATTAATTGCCATTAAGTAAATTATCCTTAATTGGTTATAAAATTAATTACTTCTTAATTAATAAATAATTAATTAACCTTAATCATTTATTAAATTAAGTAATTACTTTATCTTCAATTACAAATAATTCTACCTTAATTTATTATACTTGATTTAATTACCTTACTTAATTAACCGCATTAATTAATTATACTTTGAAGTAATTATGCCTTAATATTTGATTATCCAATCTTAAATCTTTAATTACCTATTCTTAATTACTTTCACTAAGTAATTATTATTTAATCATTTATTAATTACTTGAGCAATTAAATTGAATTATTAATCAATTACTTTAACTACTTTAACCACGTTTATTAGGTAATTCACTTCTAATAATAATTTCCCTTGAATTAGTTAACTTAAATCAATTTATTTTCCCTAGATTAATCTTAAAAAGACTCACCACATTCCTAAATTATTTATTAAGTAATGAACTATTCTTTAATTACCTATATTAATTTATCAACCTTTTTAAAATAAATTTTATCTACAATTTACCCCTAAATAAATACTCGATTTTTAAATTTGCCAAAGCCTTACTTAACTAAAGATCACCTTTTATCTAAATTAATTAGTTAATCACATTATTAATTAAGTTTTAAATAAATTAAAGAATTGTCATTATGAGCTCCTAATTATCTTTAAACACTTTAAAACAAATGTGGCTTCAAAACACTTGGAAATTGGTCCTAAACCATTTAGACCCGAGCCTAAAAACAAAATTCCACCGAGCTAAATTCACCCTTCTCCCAAAACCAAACTGACGCTCTTCCTTCCTCTTCCTTTTCAACAGCTACACCCACGCATACCCACGTTACACGGAGTTACTCGTGCACGTGCACGATCGCGCTGCCTCGCTCCATCCATCTTCGTCAATGCCCACAAGTCGCTGCTGGCCTACCTCCTTGATCTCGACCACCACGACCTCGAACCAAACCCAAAAATGAAAACGAACTGCTCGACACCCCCCAGTCATTCAAACCTGATGCAACAAATTTCCTCGCCGACAACGCTTCTGGCCACCGTTCACCTCGCCGCCCTGTCCACATCCTCCCCATTCACCTATGAATCAATTCCCCCCCAGCGCAATGCATTCTAGAGCAACAATGTTGACGTAAATGCCACGAGAACACGACAACCCAAAATCACACTCAAAACCCTAGATCCTCATCACCTGATCACCACGATGAATTTTAAAATTATCTTGCATTTTTCCTATGATCTACGACACTCCTACTTCCGCCATGCCAAGTTTAAAATTTCGAAATTGAACCCATTACCCGAAAATTGCGAAAAACCATCCCCTGTTCATTCCACAAATCCCCCTTTAACTCGCAACTAAAAATCTGGGTTTTTATTTTAAAAATCATAATTTGTAAAGGTGAACAAGTTCATACCTTCAAAACTCAAATTTTAATCAATTACATTTTACAAAAGAATTGAAATTCACTATGTTTTTTTTTTTTTTTTTTTTTTTTTTTTTTTTTTTTTTTTACAGACACCTGTTAATATTTAGTGCCTACAAATATTTTTAGGGAAGAGAACTTGACAATTCAAACCTATTTTCTTTGAACACTAAGGGCAATAGATTATCATAGGGAGAGTTCTTGATTTTTGAATAGGATTTGAACCCTGTAACACTCAAAACAGAGACTAAAGGCTGTTCTCAGGCATGCAGAACTACATGCATACATATATTCACAAATCCATACACATGCAAGAAAATTTCCAACCTACCTTAACATGTTTTTCAAGCAACAAATTTAAATTCAAAGATCGAAGGGTTCACTCATAAGCATCAAAAGAATAAATCAAAGGTTGAAATGTTTGCCCACCTGGAAGTTTTGCAACAGAGAAGAAACAAAGGGGAATCAAGCCTGAATATTATTTTCTTTAATTTCCTTTTGATGGTTAGTTCTGCAAAAATTTGTAAATACAAAAGTTTGCTCAATCTCGTGTTGTATTCACTTGTTTACCTTATCAATAACAAACAAAAGAGTCAATTCTACCTACAGTTTTAAAATTTGTTTAAAGCTTCAATTGGATTTATTCTTCCCAGGCCGCAGACTTCACTTAGCATTTGCTTTCTAGTTGAATCTACACTTTTGATTTTTGTTTTCAACTGTTTTATCACTGATTAACAACATCTAATTTGAATCTTTAAGAAAATTACTTACTTTTATTTAATTCCATAGAAACTGCACTTGTTTGCTTTTGCTCTAACTTCTCAGGTTTTAATTTCCAGATTTTAATTCCTCTCTAATTTGTTTTCCCTGCAACTTGTTAAACAAATTTCGTTTAAAACTTTGTTTTAATACCGATTATGAACATAAAATTCAAATTTTTCTTAAAAAAAAGTAATTTCACTTACCTTTATTTATTTTCCAGAAAACTCTGCACTGCTTTGTTGGACAAAGTCTGCTTTGCTTGAATTTTTAAACTTTTTATATCTGAAGCTTTGTTTACTTTGATCTTGAATTTGCTTTAGGAATCCACTGCATTTTTTCTAGATTTGATTTTTGTGTTGCAGTTTGAATTTGTTGAAGCATCAGATTTGGAATCTCTTTTTAACTGATGTTGTTTCCAGGTTTGGACTGATGATGGAAGATTTCTTCTCTTTTTTTTTTCTTCCTTTCTACTTTATTTTCTTCTTGGGGTTTCAGATTTGAGATACTCAAATCTTTTTCACTGTTGTTTTTAGATTTTGTGAGTTATATGATTGCATTCGGGGAACTCAAAAGTTTTTCTCAATTTTTTTTATTTATTTAAATAAAATGAATGCCACTTGTTTAAAACAATCTTAAGTTTTAGATTTTGGTGATTACTCTACTCCATCCTCACATGTGCATGTTTGTATATGTTTACCTTTAATTTTTTTTTTAAAGACAAAAGAATGTTTCTTTTATAACTTATACACTTTAAAAATAATGTATATCCTTATTCTTTTGAATGTATACATACATGTTCAATGTTGAAAGAATCTAACTAACATATACATTACATCTTAATAACTTTTTTTTTAAATGCTACTTACTTTTAAAAACATCTATTTTAAATAAAAATTAAATTTTCAATCTCAACTTGAAATATAAACTCATGTATATGTACTTACATTAAATTTTTGTTCAACATGTTTATACACTTATTTAAAATTTATATTAACACAATTTACATTCATACATTTTTATTTATTTATTTATTTTGTTTGTTCAACTTTTTTGTTTAAGTTTTTAATTTCTAATTTATTTTTAATACGTTTTATTTTGAAATCCTATAAATCTCAAATTTCTATTTTGTACTTCATTTGTATAAATATACATCTTATTTTCCTAAATCCAATATTTATTTTTAAGCTACTTATACTTAAATTTCTTATTAAATTTCTGTTTATGATCAAAATTATTTATTTATTCTAGAAAATTTTCTAATTAATTCTCATTTTATTTTCAAAATAAATTAAATTGCCAATTTAAACTTGATAAATTTTCAGGAATGTTACATTAGTAGGAAGATCAAAGCCAGCATGCATGAAGTTCTTTTTAAGAATCAGTTTTTAAGCTACAACAACTCAAGTTTAAGGTCAAATCAAAGTTTGCATTCAAGTTTAACATCTTTAAAGCCAAACCTGTAATCATTTCCAAACAATTCAGCATCTCAGTTCCAAAGCAAAAGATTTCAGTTTACAGATTTCAAGTTCAAATCTGTTTTCAAGTTTTCAAAAGCTCTGTTCATCATCTATCAGGTGAGTAACTCTTTTTAAAAACTCAAAGATAAATCTGGTTAGTTTGATTTATACCAAGATAGGTTGTATTTGTATATATATGTTGGGAATTTCCTGTGTATTTATGATGTGTGATGCATATATGATTTTGAATGCCTGTAGAATATTTTTGTTCTAAATCACATTGCCCAGTTTTTCAATTTAAATCATTTCTCTTTATCCACTGACTGTTAGGACTTTGGATCTAAACAACATCTGTTTGTTTGATTATAAAATGAGTTTTAAATTTGTATTTAAGTTAAAACAAATTAAAAACATGTTCTGGAAATAAAAGAACAGTATAAAGCTTGAGTTTTATAAAAACTCAAACTTTATAAATTTTTAGTTCAGGCATATAAGCTGAAACCTTAGACGAAATCATGTTTTTTTAAAACTAAAATCAAAATTTTTAGATTAGAAATGAAAGTGGAATTCTGGGTTGTACTGTTTTTGGGTTTTTGGGAATCTCTGATGATCTATGGGATTAGAGGTGGTCGGGTTGTGCGAGGAGGTGGAGGAGCTTGCCAAGGTGATGGGAAAAATAGTAGGAGGTGGTCACGGCCACGGTGGCGACTGTGGTGGTTGAGTTTTGTTGCTAAACCTAGTTTAGCCGTGCTGGAGAAACAAGTGCATTGTGAGGTCATTGGAGCATCGAGTGCCATGGAGGTTTGGGGAATGGTCGTTGAAGTATTGATGAAGCAATGGCCGGAGTCTCTGATGATATGGTGGTCAGAGTTTGAAGTGCAGCGTGAAGTTCCAGGTTTGGGTGGAAACTTGATTTGCGTTTCCAGGTTTTGGGTGTTTTTCGTTTCCAGGTAGCAGGCTCGATTTTGACTCGAGCAATCATGGTGGAATTGGAAGGCTGCAATGTTGTCAAGGGATGGTCGCTGGTGTGTGGAAGTTCTGGTGGGTGGCCGGTGGTGGCCAGAGCCACGGTGCACGTGCACCGTGCCCATTTGAAGTGTTGAGTTTTTTTCATTTGTGGGGTTCAGGGTGTTCGAGCTATGAGTCTCGTGTCATTCGAGTTGTGACTCGAAGTAGAAGGGAGATGGCTCGAAGAATTGCCATTGATTCGAGTAGTGTTGTCTCAGGCTTTGTAAATCTGGAAGCAATCTGTTTTAAAACATATTCTAATGAAACCTAAAGATAAGTAATAGGTTTAAACAATTTGAACTGCATTTTAAAATTTGAAGTTCAAAGTATAGATTCAAATGAACTTTTGAATCTGAGTTTTTAAAAATGAATTTGGGTTTTAAATCAAGAATTTAAAAATCAAGTTTTTAAAAAGCAAGTTTAAACCAAAGTTTTAAATCAAAGTTAAATTATTGGATTCAAGTTCTTCTTGTATTCAAATCTGAAATCTTAGTCAGGTTTAAATCTAAATATTGTAGAAACAAAGTTTTTAACAATAATTTGTTTCAAATAAATAAATTGAACTTTAAATTGGATAAATGTTTAAAAGAATAACCATTTTGAATCTTAAATTTAAAATGTAATTTAAAATTTAGATTCAAATGCGAAATGTTTTACACTTTAATGATAATGAAATCATTTATAAAGAAATGGATTATCTTATAGATAATTAAGATATCGAAGTAATTTAATTAGTAAGTTAATTAAAGAATGGCTTATTTATCTAATTTGAAATTAATGAATTAGAATTAGAAATTAATTAAGGAAGTGATTAAAGAAATGTGATTAGTTAATGAAGACAATTAACTGATGATTATTGAATAATTAACTAATGTGATTAATTTTGATAATTAATTAGATTAATTAATTTAGATAATCTATTGTAATTTGTTAAATGAAATTACTTGGTGAAAGTATTTATGGGATTAATTACTTATTGTAATTAATTGAGGTAAGTGATTAATTTTAAGTTAATTAATTTAGTTAATATAAGGAAGTCATTTGACCAATTCATAAGTATAATTACTTAGTGTATGCAATGGAGCACAATTACTTAAGGAAGTAATTAATATTAATTACTGAATGTAATTAATGAAAGATGATTGTTAATAAAGTAATTCGGATAATTACTTTTATAATTAATCATGGGATTAATTAATGGAGATAATTAATTATGGGAATAATTAATTTATTTATATGAGTAATTAAGGATAGTTAATTACTGGGTGATATTAATCAAAGGTGATTAATAATTGTGTTTAATTAAAGGTTAATCACTTAATGTGATTAATAAAGTAATTTAATCTAAATTAGAGATCATTAATTCATATAATTAATGATGTAATTAAGAATTGGATAATTAAGAAATAATTTATAATGTGAAGATTAATTTAGGAAATTAATTAAGCATAAATGTAATTAATATAAATAAAGTAATTAAATGTTAATTTCTATAAATAATTTAGGATAATTAATTTGTAAAATTTATTAAAGACTAATTACCTATTGCAATTAGAAAATGATTAATCAAAGGTGATTAATCAAGACGGATATTTAGAGGATCATTAATTAATTTGATTTGTAATTAATTAATGGTTGTATAAGCAGGATTTATAGATGAAGTAATTAATTTAATTTATTTTAAATTAATTAGAGATAGAAGTAGTTAATTTAATTCATTTTAAATTAATTACAAATGGTGTGATTATAAATCATTGCTTATGGATGAATGATATTGATATTTCATCTGATGATTGTGGTCTAGCATGAATTATATCTATGTGTCATGGATGCCTGGTTTAAATATGATAATATTTGGTTACCTGTTTAGATAATAATATTTATTCTCTGTTTATGAGATTATCTGTGATTATTTACTTTGATATTATGAATTATCCATCTGTGTGTATGTTGATTTTATTGAATTAAACTGTTAAGACTAAATAGACAACTTGGCCTTAAAAGACACGTTGTGGATTTCGATGAGACCGGGATCGGTTTTCCGCATTGGGAATATCCGAAAACCACATCGTTTCCAAATTAACGATAGGTCGTGAATCTGAAGTGAAGATGAAGATTCAGAATGCAAGGGTTATCGTCGTTAACTCTGAGGGTGATTCCAAAATGAGTGTAACGAGATAATGCCTTCGGTTTCGTTCAAACCCGAAACGAACTTGTATGGATTGAATGCTTTCAACACATTGTCAGGCGGGCGATGAGCATTCTAAGAAATATGTTCTCTAAAGGTAATCGTAACCTCAAGCCACATCAACCGGGAATGGCTAAAACATGGGAGGTGCAGCAAGGCTAGGTGGGTCATGCCCAAGCAGGACAAGGATATTCCCTTGTCTAGATGTCCCTTTTTATTCGGCTGTGTGGGAAGTTGGTTGCAAACAACTGCGGGGTTTATCTTGTTCGGGACTGTTCAGTAAGGAATGGTTTCGGCCTTGTGTTGCAGGGGATGAAGGGAGTAATCCTCGGTACGTTGATCTAGGCCACGTACTGTGACGGGCGGTACCCCAGTAGCCCTGCCATTGTATGGAATCCACAATCCAATAAGTGCCCACGGTTTTGATTGTATTACCCCTAGTAGCTGGAATTTAATGAATGTAAAAATTTCGGCTATTTTCTATTTACTTGAAAACCCTAGACCTATTATAATATCATAGAATTTCCTATCAAATGTTTTGGTTAGCGTAAGGTAAAAACTTTCCCATGTTCATTTGTGGGGAGTCTTACGTGATACCTTTTGTTTTCAAAAGATTTTCAAAGTTAAGCAACTTAAACCTGTTACTCATACCAGACCCATGTCTGACCCGAAGTTTATTTTTGTTTTTCATAAACTCTCGGGTACCCAAATTTTTACGGGTAGCCAAGGGATTCAGGTTAGCATTGACGAATTCTGGAGGAGCAATGGAGCAGGTGGCTTCAGCGTTGTAGATATATATATAGTTCCGCTGTGTTGGTGTCTCTGAGTCTTATTGTTTGAGTTGTAATGTATTGAGGTGTGTTAACTAGACAGGTGTTTATAACTGTCTAGTACGTGATGTATTGTTTGTTTAACTCTGATTTATGTTATATACTATGTAAATATTTATGTGATTATTATATTTTATTCGTTCCGCTGTGAGATTCTGATGTTTTTGTTCTTTCTTCTCTATCTTTTCTATTTTCTCATCCCTTTCTTTCTTAAAGATGATACGTCTTCCTGGGCATAGGAGGGCGGGTCGTCACAGTTGGTATCAGAGCACTAGGTTGAGTGAATACCTAGGCTCTTGAGTGTTTTCTTCCCCGAGAGAGCGTATTTGTAATCTTGATATATATATATTTATATATTTGTTTCTACCTATTTGTTGGGTTACCTGTTCAGGTTTTCCAATGAGCTATAAAGGTAGATAGGTAGTGGTGTGTGTAACACAACTATCAATGGTTAGAAGTATAATTGTCGAGACTGTAGACCTATTACCGTCTCGAGTAAGCTTTGGGTGGCGTAAGGATTTATTTGATCTCTGAAGGAAACCTGTTAAGGTTCGGAGTTCATCTTTTTGAGGTGTAATTTGTTTGAGCTAAAGTTTGGATCTGTCGGTTGGGCAGAAGTAAGTCATGATATCTTGATACATCAAGGGATAGTAGCTGTGTGATGAGACATAGTGACGATGGATGTCTCCGAAGATGTTTCTTTGGGACAAGTTAAGGAAGAGTGCCTGTTTCGGTGTGTGGCTGTGTTCAGTTGGGTGTTCCTGTTTGCTTTGGAGTCCGAGTTTCTCGAAGAGCTTTGGATTAGGAGGACTTCTGGCTTAGAAGTTTTTCTTGAGGTAATTTCAAGAAGTAGTAGAGTAGTTCCAGTTCTTCGATGGATTGGCCATATAAGCGTAAGCTGTTCTGATTTGAATGAGAGAGCAGTATTTTGGAATTAGGCTGGATTGATCGCAAAAGTGACTTGCGATAGTTGGAGTGTTCTTTTGTGTTTCAGACATTTTCTGGATGTCTTCAAGGAGTTAGAGTTTTGTTAACATCTGGAAATTGAGTTTGGTGAAGCAGTTCAGAATTTTGGAGAAACTGCGGAGTTTTCTTTTGGATATGTGAACTTTATTTTGGGAATGTGCTGTCCGGTCTATGCTTATGTTCATCATTGGCATTTTCAGCTGCTCAATCAGAGTTGCGCAGTGGAATCATGGTGGCAGCTGTTTTAAAGTGGAAGCAATTGGAAATTGCAGTGTTTTGGATTAGAGAGTTTCTACAAGAAATTTTTCAGAATCTGAGGCTAGATTGGAGTGCACCTGTTTTATCTCTTCCAGATGAGAGAAGTGAGTTATGTTTTCTAATTTGGAATAGAGTATGTGTTCTATGTTTGGTTGATTTTGGGAAGATCATTTTGTTGGATTGTTATTGGTCCAATTTATTTCTAGGAGCATCAGCAAGAGTTGAGCTGATCGGGAAAGATGAAGGAAGCCCAGGATCGTCCGAGGAGTTTTGTGGATTAGATACGAAGGAATTTGGATTTCAAAGTCGGGGATTTGATTTTGGATAAGTGTTTGATCTTCAGGATTGGATTGTCAGTTTGGATAACTGGAATTCGTTGTGTTCACGTATCTCTGAGGGAGTACGTGTAAGATCTATCTCTGGTTGTAGAATCAGCAGTTCATGGAGTTTTGGTTGTTGTGTCAGACTTGTCTGTAGTCTGATATTCTGTCCTGTTTTGTAGATCTAGATGAGTAGAAGTTCTGTAGCTTAGTAGTATAGTTTGTTTGGATTCTATAGAGCGAGTAACCCGGTATTTATACTTGGGAAAACTCGAGCAAATTCTATCCGGAATTTTGTCTGGATAGTTAGATTTGTTTGTTTGGATGAATTGGTTGCTATGGTTGTTAGCATATGATTAATATATGCTTGTGTTTTTAAAATTAAATATTTAAGCAGATTATTAAATTACCTTTGTTTTAAATTTCGGGGACGAAATTCTTTTAAGGGGGGAAGAATGTGACATCCCGGAAATTTGGGGCAATATCAATTTAATAATCTACATTAAAAATTAAATTGATTTGATAATATTTGTTAATAATATTTGAATTGATTTAATAATCTTCCTTTAAACAAATATTTAAACTGATAAATTATCTTTTAAAGGCTAATTTAAATTGTTTCTATATAAATAGATAACCTCTTTTTAAATTAATAAATAAAGTTATGGTTTCTAATTCTATTATTTTGGAAATTTAATAATGAATAATTAATAATATGGTTTAAAGATACCCAAGATAAGATTAAAATTTGTTTAAATGATTTTATCTTAAATTTAAACTTAACAAAGGTTGTTTGATTTTAAATGTGGTTAATAAAATAAGTAATATACTTAGGTAGTAATAATTTCATTATTTTAATTTAATAACTAGTTATTTTAAAACAATCTAAATAATGTAATATTTTTACAAATGGGTTTCAATACAAATAGAAATAGTTATTTTAAAATTATTTAAATACATGTATGTGTATTTTGAGGGAAGCTATAATTTGAAAGATTTAGAAATAAGTCTTTCAAGAATATTTAAAAATAAAATAAACCTTATACATATTAAATATAAGTCTAATTACGTATACATATGAAGCTATGATTTGGAATATATAATAACATCTTTCAAGAATGTTTAGGATAAAAGAAAAGTAGAAGTGTAAAATTTGTTTAAGTATAAAAGTATGTATTTATACTTAGCTTAAAATTTTATAACATTTGCTACAACAACCTTGTATATGTACATATAGAAGGGATAAAGCTGCCAGGTAATAAAAAAATATATCTGAACATCAAATATGAGGCAGGTAAGAAAAATGCAGAGCAAAGTTAAGTGAACCAAGTAAATATATGTGCTGGTAAAAGAAATAAAAATAAACAAAATGCAGTAGCTTATAGATTAAGATTCAAACAAATATAAACATCAAGAATAAAACAAAATAAAAAAATATATAGATATGCAGGCATGTAATGACGACTATAAAATAGATATGTAAGCTAAAGAGTAAACAAAATTAACATATAAAGTAGTTTGTAGAGCAAGCTAATACAAAGCAAAGTATAAACAGAAATATGTAAGCATAAAACAAGGTTAGCTGTAAACATAAAAGTTGATTAACATTTAAAGCTTTCATCTCTAGCATACAAACAAGTCATTTCGAAATTTGTATAAAAATCTTTCAGCCTACAAAATAAAGCATTTGCCTGATACAAACAAAAGTATCATTGTTCCAGCATATGCTTATCCCAGTTAGTACCTACCCCTGTAAACTTCTTTATATATGCATACTGTTTTTAGTTCGTTCATTACAAACCTGAAAATATACAAGTAGAATTCCCACTTTTATAAACTGAAGCATAACAACAACAAAAGCTAGAAGATTAGTAGGAAGATCGATCAAAGCCAGCATGCATGAAGTTCTTTTTAAAAATCAGTTTTTAAGCTACAGCAACTCAAGTTTAAGGTTTTCAAATCAAAGTTTGCATTCCAGTTTAACATCTTCAAAGCCAAACCTGTAATCATTTCCAAACAATTCAGCATCTCAGTTCCAAAGCAAAAGATTTCAGTTTACAGATTTCAAGTTCAAATCTGTTTTCAAGTTTTCAAAAGCTCTGTTCATCATCTATCAGGTGAGTAACTCTTTTTAAAAACTCAAAGCTAAATCTGGTTAGTTTGATTTATACCAAGATAGGTTGTATTTGTGTATATATGTTGGGAATTTCCTGTGTATTTATGATGTGTGATGCGTATATGATTTTGAATGCCTGTAGAATATTTTTGTTCTAAATCACATTGCCCAGTTTTTCAATTTAAATATTTCGCTTTATCCACTGACTATTAGGACTTTGGATCTAAACAACATCTGTTTGTTTGATTATAAAATGAGTTTTAAAATTGTATTTAAGTTAAAACAAATTCAAAACATGTTCTGGAAATAAAAGAACAGTATAAAGCATGAGTTTTATAAAAACTCAAACTTTATAAATTTTTAGTTCAGGCATATAAGCTGAAACCTTAGACGAAATCATGTTTTTTTAAAACTAAAATCAAAAATTTTAGATTAGAAATGAAAGTGCAATTCTAGGTTGTACTGTTTTTGGGTTTTTGGGAATCTCTGATGATCTATGGGATTAGAGGTGGTCGGGTTGTGCGAGGAGGTGGAGGAGCTTGCCAAGGTGATGGGAAAAATAGTGGGAGGTGGTCACGGCCACGGTGGCGACTGTGGTGGTTGAGTTTTGTTGCTAAACCTAGTTTAGCTGTGCTGGAGAAACAAGTGCATTGTGAGGTCACTGGAGCATCGAGTACCACAGGGGTTTGGGGAATGGTCGTTGAAGTATTGATGAAGCTATGGCCGGAGTCTCTGATGATATGGTGGTCGGAGTTTGAAGTGCGGCGTGAAGTTCCAGGTTTGGGTGGAAACCTGATTTGCGTTTCCAGGTTTTGGGTGTTTTTCGTTTCCAGGTAGCAGGCTCGATTTTGACTCGAGCAATCATGGTGGAATTGGAAGGCTGCAATGTTGTCAAGGGATGGTTGCTGGTGTGTGGAAGTTCTGGTGGGTGGCCGGTGGTGGCCAGAGCCACGGTGCACGTGCACCGTGCCCATTTGAAGTGCTGAGTTTTTTTCATTTGTGGGGTTCAGGGTGTTCGAGCTGTGAGTCTCGTGTCATTCAAGTTGTGACTCGAAGTAGAAGGGAGATTGCTCGAAGAATTGCCGTTGGTTCGAGTAGTGTTGTCTCAGGCTTTGTAAATCTGGGAGCAATCTGTTTTAAAACATATTCTAATGAAACCTAAAGATAAGTAATAGGTTTAAACAAGTTTGAACAGCATTTTAAAATTTGAAGTTCAAATTATAGATTCAAATGAACTTTTGAATCTGAGTTTTTAAAAATGAATTTGGGTTTTAAATTGTAACGACCCTGGATTTCGGCCCCGGTTATTTTAATAAATGTTTAATCTAATTAAATATAAAATGTGAATTGATCATATTTAAATGAATATGATTTTGAAAGTATTGCCATCTATTTATATAACCTGTATTTTTAAAAGGAAATTGATTCGAAAATTGAAATAAGTATTTCAATAATATTCCCGATAAAAATCTATTTTTATATCATTACTTAAAATGCTTTACATTGTTTTTATTTAGTATAAAATAATACGTATTGATGATAATGTTGAAATTCAAAAATAAGTTTCTTAACAATATTCTTAATAAAATTGAACTCATATAATTAAAATAGAATGCTTTCTCTTATTTTAAATTAATAAAGATATTTGGATGATAATGTTTAAATAAAAATCTAATTCTACAAATTTAAAATATAAATTTTAAATATAAGCTAAACACATGAATATAATCTAATACTTGAAGGTTAAAATACAATTAGAAATAAGTATAATTAGATGTAAGTAAATCATATTGAACATAATTTACTATGGATAGTCAAAGTATAAAATGAAAACAAAACCATAAAAAAAAATAAACCTGACAATATGTTTATAAATTAGTAGGCTAGAATAATACCAGATAAAAACAAACATATTTATACAAAAGCTAAACTTATAAAACAACACAATGTATATAATTATTTCAAGCTAAGAAAAAAAAAGGGAATAATAATTACAACCATGTGTATATAAACCAGGTAAGCTAAAAGAGGACAAATGTTTTACACCAAGCTTCTCACACAAGCTTTTGGCCTGCAAATATATGTCTACATACAATATTTTGTACAACTAAAACATCATAAGTATGAAGACAAATTGAAAACTTGCAAATTTTATATGTATGAGTAAGCCAAGAATTCACAGCATATAAACATAATGGTACAAACAAAAACTGCAAATATCTTTATGTATATTGTATGTGTCAGCAAGCATTGGTTATGTTAGCATAAGTGGAAACAAAAGCAATTAATTAGCCCACTTTTCTGTCTAAAGAATATTTTCCAGCCGCAATTGTTGAAGCATCTCAGGTCTTAGTACAATTACAAATAAAGAAAAAAAAAATTATATTAAGTTAAAGCTTGTGTAAGAAGACTTATGTTCAAAGTTATATATACATGTATTCATCTGTTCTTACCTTTTAGTTCTGTGATAACTTCAGAAGCCTGATTAAGCAAAGAAAAAAAAAATCAAAACTTTATATTCTCAAGCTTAATCAAATTCTAGCAAAAGAAAGTTGCAGGAACTCAAACTTCAAACTGCAGTATCCAAGCTACAAGTTTCTCGCATCATTCAACTACTCTCTGTTTCAAGTTTCAACAGTGTTGTCTGAGAAAACCTTCTTTCATACTAGCCTTCTTTACTTCTTCCACCTGTGAGTAAACAACCTGTTTACAAGATTTAAGTAGAATCTAATTTATGTGTATGATATGATTTAAGAGTGCTGGGTGGAGTAATTTCTTAGGTTTTATACTGTCTTATATCTAAGCCTGTGTAACATACGTTCTTTGTTTTGGTTTTCAGAGTGGCAAATCAACCTGGAATTCAATAATCACTTCATTAAAATCATGATTTGACTTTGAAATTTAAACAAACAAGATATTTTATAAGTGATTAAGATCCGGGACTTTTTCTAGGAAGATAGAGTTTGGTAGCATCTGTAAACAAAATTTTTTTTACAGGAACACTTACCAAAATGGAATTTTCGAAAATGGTGAATTGTTATTTCGAATATATCACATGAATGCTTATACGGAAATAGGATTTTTAAAATTATATTGATGATTTTTAGAGTTGGGGTTAGGGTGCAGTTGTTAGTTGAACAAGGATTGGATTTTTGTCAATTCCCAGTAATTTAATGAATTTCGATCGCTGAAAACTTGCATGAAGTAGGCCTAGTAATCGATTATAATGGGAAAAATGCTAGATAATTTTTCTATAAAAAGAATTGAAGGAACAAATGAAGACTAGGGTTTAGTGCATGGTTTTGACGAGGTCTGGAAGCGAGGCAAGTTCGTCGCCGATGATTGACCGAGTCGCGTATGCTTTGGGGAAATGGTGACTGGAAGTGTGACGTGTTCTTAGCCGGGGTTGGAGCAGGTCCGGTGGTCAGAGAAGAGGGGACGTGGCGATGACAGGTAGAGGTGTGATATTTCTGTTGTGTTCCAGGTTTTGAGTGGTGAGATCGATCTTTGATCTCGGGGTGTTGGTGAAGGTTTGAGGGTCTGAGATGGATCTGAAGGTGGTTTTCGACGTGCGCGAAGCATGGAGGGTCGCCGGAGTGGCGAAGAACCACCGTGCACGTGCACGGTAGCGTACGTGGCCGTGTTTTGAGGTTTGAGTCCACGCGAGTTCTACTCGTGAAATATTGAAGTTGCCTTCGAGTGTGTCCTGGGTAGAGTTTGAATTCACGCGTATGTGAGGTTGTAACAATTTAAAACTTTAAACTTAAAAAAAAAGTAAAAGAGAACAGAAGTTTAAGAAACAGGGGAGAAGAAAAGAAGGTAGGAGAGAGACGCGAGAAGAGTGCTGGGTTATCTCGTGTTCGACCCGGGTTAGTCGCGTGGTTGTCTTCGGTTTAGTTTACTTTCAGGAAATTGTTAACTATGATATTATGTTGAAGAGTAATAAGCTAAGTATCAATTATGTTATTAATTTTGTCAAACGGTTTAGGGTGTAATTAAATTTATGAAGGAAGATTAACAAAAAGCAAGAATGGGTTAATAATTTACAAACAAATTTAATTGTGCATGAAATAAAACTTTATAAGTATGGTAGTTCAAATGTAATCAATTTTATAATTATAATTTAATAGTAGTTCAAATTGTAATTAAATTTGTAATTTAAGATGTTAATGACAATCTTATGTGAACCCATGCGTAATTAAGGATTTAATAAATCATTTGAAGTTGATAAATTAACAAATCATAGTTAACAAATTAAGTAATTAATTAATGATTAAATGATTAAGTTAATTAATAATTAATGATTAATTAAACAAATAATAATAATTAATTGTGTAATTGAGTTTTATAAATCAATAATTAAGGTTATTGATTAGTAATTAAGAATTAATTCATTAATTTAGTGGATAATTAATAAGTAATTAATAAATTGAAATAAGTTAATTAATTAACTATTAATTAAGCAAAGAATAAAATATAATTTACTAGTGAGTATGTAATTAGGTTTAAAACAAATCAATCTTTATGATTATATTGATTGCCTCTGATGTTTATTTATTTCTGTGATGTCCTGTGATATTTTAGATATATCTGTGATGGTTGTGTATACTTTATTGTATTTCATTGCTATATGTTATCTGATGTTATTTATTAAATTGCTATATGATGTTTAAGTTAATTAGACAACTTGGCCCTTAAAATGGCGGTTGGATTCGATGAGACCGGGATCGGAAGAATCAATTTTGATTCCCCGAAAACCACATCAATCCAATTTAAACGTTAGGTCGTGAATCCTGAAATGGAGATCGAGATGGTATATTCAGAATGCGAGGGTTATCGTCGTTGACTCTGAGGGTGATTCCAAAATGAGTGTAACGAGATAATGCCTTCGGTTTCGTTCGAACCCGGAACGAACTTGTATGGATTGAATGCTTTCAACACATCGTCAGGCGGACGATGAGCATTCTAAGTGATATGTTCTATAAAGGTAATCGTAGCCTCAAGCTTCATCAACCGGGAATGGCTAAAACGGGGGAGATGCAGCAAGGTTAGGTGGGTCATGCCCAAGCAGGACAAGATATTTCCCCTGTCTAGATGTCCCTTTTTATATTTCGGCTGTATGGGCGGTTTGCTAGCTAGAACCGCGGGGTTTATCTTGTTCGGGACTGTTCAGTAAGGAATGGTTCCGGCCTTGTGTTGCAGGGGATGAAGGGAGTAATCCTCGGTATGGTGATCTAGGCCCCGTACTGTGACGGGCGGTACCCCGGTAGCCCTGCCATTGTATGGGATCCAATTTCCAATAAGCGCCGTACGATTTGATTGTGCCCAACTATGTTGAAATGTGAGATGTAAGCATTTCAGCTATTTCTGTATTTTACTTGAAAACCCTAGACACTATTATAATATCACTGGATTTCCTATGAAATGTTTTGGTTAGCGTAAGGTAAAAACTTACCCGTATTTATTTGTGGGGAGTCTTACGTGATACCTTTATTTTCAAATGTTTTCAAAGTTAAACAACTTTAAACCGTTTACTCATACCAGACCCATGTCTGACTCGGAGTTTATTTTTGTTTTTCATAAACTCTCGGGTACCCAAATTTTTACGGGTAGCCAAGGGATTCAGGTTAGCTTTGACGAATTCTGGAGGAGCAATGGAGAGGAGGCTTCAGCTTTGTAGATATAGATATAGTTCCGCTGTGTTGGTATCTCTGAGTCATATTGTTTGAGTGGTATTGTATTGAGTTGTATTAACTAGACAGGTGTTATAACTGTCTAGTATGAGATGTATGATCTGTATAACTCTGATATATGTATTAAACTATGTAATATTTAAGTGATATATTATATTTTGTTCCATTCCGCTGTGAGATTCGGTTGTTGTTGTTCTTTCTTCTCTATCTTTTCTATTTTCTCATCCCTTTCTTTCTTAATGATGATACGTCTTTCTGGTAATAGAAGGGCGGGTCGTCACATTTGGTATCAGAGCATAGGTTGGTGATAAACTTGGCTCTGGTAGTGATTACTCATATAATAGAGTCAGTAGAACTCTAAAATGAGTTTGAGTGTATTAATAGATATGAGCGCGTATTTGTTAGTGAATATAAAGTTGTTTTATATTGCGTTGATTGATTTATTGAGTGGTATATGAACCTTCGTCGGCACAGTCTCGAAAACTGTATCGAAGGGGTTTCTAAACACTTAAATAGAGCAATTCGACACAATATTGATTTTTTTAAAGTAGGGTAAATGAAATAATTTTACCCAAAATTATATTTTAATATAAAAGAAATATTTTTCTGAAATAACTATATATATACTTGGATGTTTGATTGTTAATAGTACAATCAAATAAAAAAATTTAAATTTGAGGGGTCTTTAAACAAATAAAATTGTCTAAGTATGATCTTTAATACAAAAGGGAATATAACTAAAATTAGATTAAACAAGAATTGAAGTCCCGGAAATTTGATAGTGTTTAAATGAATTTAAACAAAGGATTTGGAAATTTAAAATCTTGGGAATGTTTGAAAGGTTTTTCCAAAGATTTGAAGGAAATAATGGAATCTTGTTTTGGAAAATATTGTGGGTTATGATATTGTTTGTGGTTGTTAGGAAGACAAGTTATTTTAAAATTTTCAAAAGGAGAAGATTTGTTTTGGTGAAAATAAGTGTTTGAAAGTTGAAAATTTGAGTTGATATACCAAGTAGGTATGTGTAGTTATCATTTCAAATTGGTTTTGGAAATGGAAACCGGGCAATTGAATTTTAAGAAAAATTCTATTCAGATAATGTGGAAGGTTTAAATGGATCAACTATTGAATTTATAAGTAAAGTTGATATTAATATGATGGAATTGGGAATTTTAATCCGGGAATTAAAATTTAATTTAAGTAAATGACAATAGGGAACATATTGGAGCTTAACCCGAGATAAAGTTAAATGAAATTGAAGTTCAAAATGAACTTAATTGGATTTAATATTTGAAGGTAAAATGATTGTGATTGTAAGGTGGAAATTTATACCTTAAGATGCTAAGTGTTATATATATAAACTGAAATTGTGGTTATAAGATGAAATGACCCAAATGAGTAATATAAACTTTAAGGGAAATAAATAAGTTTTGAACTCATATATTGAGAAATAAATTTAAAGATTTGTAAGTAGCTAAATTTAACTGAAGTTGAGTTAGAATAAGACTGAATTTAAATGAATTCAATCGAGTCATAAATAATATTGAATGAAATAAAATTCTTATGTAAATAAGTAAATGTAAACCAATTAAGTCTTGAATTGGATTTAAATGGTTATGGTGTGAGTTGTAAACAAATCTAATTCAAGCATAAATTGAATAACCTTATTATGAATAAAGTCAATAATGAACTGTTAATGTAACTTAAAATTTAAGGATGGATAAAAGAATAAATTAATCAGTAAGTAGTTGGGATTTGATTAAAAGAAAATCAAATCAAAGATTTGGATAAAATTTGGTGGAATAGAATGAACTTAAGTTATTAAGTGAAACAGTTAATGACTTAAATAAATTGTGAGATGATTAATTTAAAATATGGGTTGTCAAATTTAATAAAATGGTCTGGAATCAAACTTTTGAAATAAAAAGAAAATGCAACAAAAGGATTGTGGATAAATTAATTGTGATGGACTCAAGTATAAATTGAGTTGAAATCAATTTAAGATTTGTTATTAAGCTTGAGTGATTATTTATTCACAATGATGTTACTAAATTACCTAAGGAAATGGGTTGTTTGAAGTAAATGAGAATTAGATAAATTTTATGAATTATTGGAAGCAAAATAGGATGATTTTGAATATGAGTTTGTTTAGCTCAAATGGATTATTGTCTAAGCAAGTAAGTGAAAATCACTTTAACTAAAGGGAATGATTTGAAAATTTAATGGAAGTAATTGTACTAAGTGTTGAAACTGTACATAAGTGCTTATGGAAATATGTAATGCTAGGCAAATGGATACTCTGTCAAAATTTTTCAGAATTTGAAAACTATAAAAAAGATATTTAGCAACAAAATAATTTCAAGTTGAAAATTTAAAATAAATTAGTGAATAAAATTAATTTAAAATAATAATAGGAATCAGTTATAAATGAAAGATAGTCAGTAAAAATTTAATATTCAGAGTTGAAGAAAATTTGAATTCTCATGGGAGTAGAAATTCAAATTGAAAATAAGTGAATATAAGAGGATATAAAGGTTATAGTGATAGAGTAATAATATAAGGGAATATATAATGCTTATATCAAAACTTAAGAAATGGATGGTGAAACTCTTAAGTAAAATTTGATATTGGGAAAAATTTATTCCAAATGGATAGAATCTGAATAATGTGAATAAAAGAAAATTGATATGGTTGATAATCAATGGATATAAATACGTAGGATGTACGTATATTATTTTATTCACATAACGAACTGATCCAGATTCGAGCACAGAATTTCAGGATAGTTATATCGATCTGAGTTAGGATTTTTCACTCGATTTTCGACGACGAACCATGGATTTGGATTTTGATTGATGCTGGAATTCTCTATCATAGTTGTGACTATGCAAGGAGAATGGCAGTTGCTGATCAAGAAACCAGTTCTGAGTCCGTACTAGGAAGTCGGGTGGACAATACTAGTTCGGAAGTGAAATTGTGCGATCGAGTGAGTGATCGGATATTATATTGCGTACGAATGGTATATGTACATCGTACGGGCTTGATTGAATAGATATTGAAATTCTGTAAAAGAGTCAATTAAATTTGGAAAGAGTTAATACTGTTGCTTTTAAAATTGAAATGCTAAAATGGATGTCTGGAAGTTATTGTGTATCCCATATATCTCAGGAAATTTGTTCATAATTCATCATTAATTGTTAAACTGGTAATTCAGGAGTTTGGAGGTTGAATCAAATTTAACTGTGGTCAGGAATCCACTTCGGATTGTTGATCATCGAGAGACAACTCTCGATAATTTTAGGGAAGCTTATCTGGAATTGTGTTCGGATAACTAGGGTTGTTTGTTAGAATAGACTATTTGTTTGTTTGCTATTGAATGATATGTATGCTTGGATGGTTAATATAAAAGCTTAAATTTACTATTGTTTAAATTTCGGGGACGAAATTCTTTTAAGGGGGAAGGAACGTAACGACCCTGGATTTCGGCCCCGGTTATTTTAATAAATGTTTAATCTAATTAAATATAAAATGTGAATTGATCATATTTAAATGAATATGGTTTTGAAAGTATTGCCATCTATTTATATAAACTGTATTTTTAAAAGGAAATTGATTTGAAAATTGAAATAAGTATTTCAATAATATTCCCGATAAAAATCTATTTTTATATCATTACTTAAAATACTTTACATTGTTTTTATTTAGTATAAAATAATACGTATTGATGATAATGTTGAAATTCAAAAATAAGTTTCTTAACAATATTCTTAATAAAATTGAACTCATATAATTAAAATAGAATGCTTTCTCTTATTTTAAATTAATAAAGATATTTGGATGATAATGTTTAAATAAAAATCTAATTCTACAAATTTAAAATATAAATTTTAAATATAAACTAAACACATGAATATAATCTAAAACTTGAAGGTTAAAAATACAATTAGAAATAAGTTTAATTAGACGTAAGTAAATCATATTGAACATAATTTACTATGGATAGTCAAAGTATAAAATGAAAACAAAACCATAAAAAAAAATAAACCTGACAATATGTTTATAAATTAGTAGGCTAGAATAATACCAGATAAAAACAAACATATTTATACAAAAGCTAAACTTATAAAACAACACAATGTATATAATTATTTCAAGCTAAGAAAAAAAAAGGGAATAATAATTACAACCATGTGCATATAAAGCAGGTAAGCTAAAAGAGGACAAATGTTTTACACCAAGCTTCTCACACAAGCTTTTGGCCTGCAAATATATGTCTGCATACAATATTTTGTACAGCTAAAACATCATAAGTATGAAGACAAATTGAAAACTTGCAAATTTTATATGTATGAGTAAGCCAAGAATTCACAGCATATAAACATAATGGTACAAACAAAAACTGCAAATATCTTTATGTATATTGTATGTGTCAGCAAGCATTGGTTATGTTAGCATAAGTGGAAACAAAAGCAATTAATTAGCCCACTTTTCTGTCTAAAGAATATTTTCCAGCCGCAATTGTTGAAGCATCTCAGGTCTTAGTACAATTACAAATAAAGAAAAAAATTATATTAAGTTAAAGCTTGTGTAAAAAGACTTATGTTCAAAGTTATATATACATGTATTCATCTGTTCTTACCTTTTAGTTCTGTGATAACTTCAGAAGCCTGATTAAGCAAAGAAAAAAAAATCAAAACTTTATATTCTCAAGCTTAATCAAATTCTAGCAAAAGAAAGTTGCAGGAACTCAAACTTCAAACTGCAGTATCCAAGCTACAAGTTTCTCGCATCATTCAACTACTCTCTGTTTCAAGTTTCAACAGTGTTGTCTGAGCAAACCTTCTTTCAAACTAGCCTTCTTTACTTCTTCCACCTGTGAGTAAACAACCTGTTTACAAAATTTAAGTAGAATCTAATTTATGTGTATGATATGATTTAAGAGTGCTGGGTGGAGTAATTTCTTAGGTTTTATACTGTCTTATATCTAAGCCTGTGTAACATACGTTCTTTGTTTTGGTTTTCAGAGTGGCAAATCAACCTGGAATTCAATAATCACTTCATTAAAATCATGATTTGACTTTGAAATTTAAACAAACAAGATATTTTATAAGTGATTAAGATCTGGGACTTTTTCTAGGAAGATAGAGTTTGGTAGCATCTGTAAACAATTTTTTTTTTACAGGAACACTTACCAAAATGGAATTTTCGAAAATGGTGAATTGTTACTTCGAATATATCACATGAATGCTTATACAGAAATAGGATTTTTAAAATTATATTGATGATTTTTAGAGTTGGGGTTAGGGTGCAGTTGTTAGTTGAACAAGGATTGGATTTTTGTCAATTCCCAGTAATTAAATGAATTTCGATCGCTGAAAACTTGCATGAAGTAGGCCTAGTAATCGATTATAATGGGAAAAATGCTAGAGAATTTTTCTATAAAAAGAATTGAAGGAACGAATGAAGACTAGGGTTTAGTGCATGGTTTTGACGAGGTCTGGAAGCGAGGCAAGTTCGTCGCCGATGATTGACCGAGTCGCGTATGCTTTGGGGAAATGGTGACTGGAAGTGTGACGCGTTCTTAGCCGGGGTTGGAGCAGGTCCGGTGGTCAGAGAAGAGGGGACGTGGCGATGACAGGTAGAGGTGTGATATTTCTGTTGTGTTCCAGGTTTTGAGTGGTGAGATCGATCTTTGATCTCGGGGTGTTGGTGAAGGTTTGAGGGTCTGAGATGGATCTGAAGGTGGTTTTCGACTTGCGCGAAGCATGGAGGGTCGCCGGAGTGGCGGAGAACCACCGTGCACGTGCACGGTGGCGTACGTGGCCGTGTTTTGAGGTTTGAGTCGACGCGAGTTCTACTCGTGAAATATTAAAGTTGCCTTCGAGTGTGTCCTGGGTAGAGTTTGAATTCACGCGTATGTGAGGTTGTAACAATTTAAAACTTTAAACTTAAAAAAAAAGTAAAAGAGAACAGAAGTATAAGAAACAGGGGAGAAGAAAAGAAGGTAGGAGAGAGACGCGAGAAGAGTGCTGGGTTATCTCGTGTTCGACCCGGGTTAGTCGCGTGGTTCTCTTCGGTTTAGTTTACTTTCAGGAAATTGTTAACTATGATATTATGTTGAAGAGTAATAAGCTAAGTATCAATTATGTTATTAATTTTGTCAAACGGTTTAGGGTGTAATTAAATTTATGAAGGAAGATTAACAAAAAGCAAGAATGGGTTAATAATTTACAAACAAATTTAATTGTGCATGAAATAAAACTTTATAAGTATGGTAGTTCAAATGTAATCAATTTTATAATTATAATTTAATAGTAGTTCAAATTGTAATTAAATTTGTAATTTAAGATGTTAATGACAATCTTATGTGAACCCATGCGTAATTAAGGATTTAATAAATCATTTGAAGTTGATAAATTAACAAATCATAGTTAACAAATTAAGTAATTAATTAATGATTAAATGATTAAGTTAATTAATAATTAATGATTAATTAAACAAATAATAATAATTAATTGTGTAATTGAGTTTTATAAATCAATAATTAAGGTTATTGATTAGTAATTAAGAATTAATTCATTAATTTAGTGGATAATTAATAAGTAATTAATAAATTGAAATAAGTTAATTAATTAACTATTAATTAAGCAAAGAATAAAATATAATTTACTAGTGAGTATGTAATTAGGTTTAAAACAAATCAATCTTTATGATTATATTGATTGCCTCTGATGTTTATTTATTTCTGTGATGTCCTGTGATATTTTAGATATATCTGTGATGGTTGTGTATACTTTATTGTATTTCATTGCTATATGTTATCTGATGTTATTTATTAAATTGCTATATGATGTTTAAGTTAATTAGACAACTTGGCCCTTAAAATGGCGGTTGGATTCGATGAGACCGGGATCAGAAGAATCAATTTTGATTCCCCGAAAACCACATCAATCCAATTTAAACGTTAGGTCGTGAATCCTGAAATGGAGATCGAGATGGTGTATTCAGAATGCGAGGGTTATCGTCGTTGACTCTGAGGGTGATTCCAAAATGAGTGTAACGAGATAATGCCTTCGGTTTCGTTCGAACCCGGAACGAACTTGTATGGATTGAATGCTTTCAACACATCGTCATGCGGACGATGAGCATTCTAAGTGATATGTTCTATAAAGGTAATCGTAGCCTCAAGCCTCATCAACCGGGAATGGCTAAAACAGGGGAGATGCAGCAAGGTTAGGTGGGTCATGCCCAAGCAGGACAAGATATTTCCCCTGTCTAGATGTCCCTTTTTATATTTCGGCTGTGTGGGCGGTTTGCTAGCTAGAACCGCGGGGTTTATCTTGTTCGGGACTGTTCAGTAAGGAATGGTTCCGGCCTTGTGTTGCAATGGATGAAGGGAGTAATCCTCGGTACGGTGACCTAGGCCCCGTACTGTGACGGGCGGTACCCCGGTAGCCCTGCCATTGTATGGGATCCAATTTCCAATAAGCGCCGTACGATTTGATTGTGCCCAACTATGTTGAAATGTGAGATGTAAGCATTTCAGCTATTTCTGTATTTTACTTGAAAACCCTAGACACTATTATAATATCACTGGATTTCCTATGAAATGTTTTGGTTAGCGTAAGGTAAAAACTTACCCGTATTTATTTGTGGGGAGTCTTACGTGATACCTTTATTTTCAAATGTTTTCAAAGTTAAACAACTTTAAACCGTTTACTCATACCAGACCCATGTCTGACCCGGAGTGTATTTTTGTTTTTCATAAACTCTCGGGTACCCAAATTTTTACCGGTAGCCAAGGGATTCAGGTTAGCTTTGACGAATTCTGGAGGAGCAATGGAGCAGGAGGCTTCAGCTTTGTAGATATAGATATAGTTCCGCTGTGTTGGTATCTCTGAGTCATATTGTTTGAGTGGTAGTGTATTGAGTTGTATTAACTAGACAGGTGTTTTAACTGTCTAGTATGAGATGTATGATCTGTATAACTCTGATATATGTATTAAACTATGTAATATTTAAGTGATATATTATATTTTGTTCCATTCCGCTGTGAGATTCGGTTGTTGTTGTTCTTTCTTCTCTATCTTTTCTATTTTCTCATCCCTTTCTTTCTTAATGATGATACGTCTTTCTGGTAATAGAAGGGCGGGTCGTCACATAAATCAAGAATTTAAAAATCAAGTTTTTAAAAAGCAAGTTTAAACCAAAGTTTTAAATCAAAGTTAAATTATTGGATTCAAGTTCTTCTTGTATTCAAATCTGAAATCTTAGTCAGTTTTAAATATGAATATTGTAGAAACAAAGTTTTTAACAGTAATTGGTTTCAAATAAATAAATTCAACTTTAAATTGGATAATTGTTTAAAAGAATAACCATTTTGAATCTTAAATTTAAAATGTAATTTAAAATTTAGATTCAAATGCGAAATGTTTTACACTTTAATGATAATGAAATCATTTATAAAGAAATGGATTATCTTATAGATAATTAAGATATCGAAGTAATTTAATTAGTAAGTTAATTAAAGAATGGCTTATTTATCTAATTTGAAATTAATGAATTAGAATTAGAAATTAATTAAGGAAGTGATTATAGAAATGTGATTAGTTAATGAAGACAATTAACTAATGATTATTGAATAATTAATTAATATGATTAATTTTGATAATTAATTAGATTAATTAATTTAGATAATCTATTGTAATTTGTTAAATGAAATTACTTGGTGAAAGTAATTAAGGGATTAATTACTTATTGTAATTAATTGAGATAAGTGATCAATTTTAAGTTAATTAATTTAGTTAATTAATATAAGGAAGTCATTTGATAAATTGATAAGTATAATTACTTAGTGTATGCAATAGAGCACAATTACTTAAGGAAGTAATTAATGTTAATTACTGAATGTAATTAATGAAAGATGATTGTTAATAAAGTAATTCGGATAATTACTTTTATAATTAATCATGGGATTAATTAATGGAGATAATTAATTATGGGAATAATTAATTTATTTATATGAGTAATTAAGGATAGTTAATTACTAGGTGATATTAATCAAAGGTGATTAATAATTGTGTTTAATTAAAGGTTAATCACTTAATGTGATTAATAAAGTAATTTAATCTAAATTAGAGATCATTAATTCATATAATTAATGATGTAATTAAGAATTGGATAATTAAGAAATAATTTATAATGTGAAGATTAATTTAGGAAATTAATTAGGCATAAATGTAATTAATATAAATAAAGTAATTAAATGTTAATTTCTATAAATAATTTAGGATAATTAATTTGTAAAATTTATTAAAGACTAATTACCTATTGCAATTAGAAAATGATTAATCAAAGGTGATTAATCAAGACGGATATTTAGAGGATCATTAATTAATTTGATTTGTAATTAATTAATGGTTGTATAAGCAGGATTTATAGATGAAGTAATTAATTTAATTTATTTTAAATTAATTAGAGATAGAAGTAGTTAATTTAATTCATTTTAAATTAATTACAAATGCTGTGATTATAAATCATTGCTTATGGATGAATGATATTGATATTTCATTTGATGACTGTGGTCTAGCATGAATTATATCTATGTGTCATGGATGCCTGGTTTAAAAATGATAATATTTGGTTATCTGTTTAGATAATAATATTTATTCTCTTTTTATGAGATTATCTGTGATTATTTACTGTGATATTATGAATTATCCATCTGTGTGTATGTTGATTTTATTGAATTAAACTGTTAAGACTAAATAGACAACTTGGCCTTAAAAGACACGTTTTGGATTTCGATGAGACCGGGATCGGTTTTCCGCATTAGGAATATCCGAAAACCACATCGTTTCCAAATTAACGATAGGTCGTGAATCTGAAGTGAAGATGAAGATTCAGAATGCAAGGGTTATCGTCGTTAACTCTGAGGGTGATTCCAAAATGAGTGTAACGAGATAACGCCTTCGGTTTCGTTCGAACCCGGAACGAACTTGTATGGATTGAATGCTTTCAACACATCGTCAGGCGGGCGATGAGCATTCTAAGAAATATGTTCTCTAAAGGTAATCGTAACCTCAAGCCTCATCAACCGGGAATGGCTAAAACAGGGGAGGTGCAGCAAGGCTAGGTGGGTCATGCCCAAGCAGGACAAGGATATTCCCCTGTCTAGATGTCCCTTTTTATTCGGCTGTGTGGGCAGTTGGTTGCAAACAACTGCGGGGTTTATCTTGTTCGGGACTGTTCAGTAAGGAATGGTTCCGGCCTTGTGTTGCAGGGGATGAAGGGAGTAATCCTCGCTACGTTGATCTAGGCCACGTACTGTGACGGGCGGTACCCAAGTAGCCCTGCCATTGTATGGAATCCACAATCCAATAGGTCCCCACGGTTTTGATCGTATTACCCACTTTTGTGGCTAGTAGCTGGAATTTAATGAATGTAACAATTTCGGTTATTTTCTATTTACTTGAAAACCCTAGACCTATTATAATATCATATAATTTCCTATCAAATGTTTTGTTTAGCGTAAGGTAAAAACTTTCCCATGTTTATTTGTGGGGAGTCTTACGTGATACCTTTTGTTTTCAAAAGATTTTCAAAGTTAAGCAACTTAAACCTGTTACTCATACCAGACCCATGTCTGACCCGAAGTTTATTTTTGTTTTTCATAAACTCTCGGGTACCCAAATTTTTACGGGTAGCCAAGGGATTCAGGTTAGCTTTGACGAATTCTGGAGGAGCAATGGAGCAGGTGGCTTCAGCGTTGTAGATATATATATATAGTTCCGCTGTGTTGGTATCTCTGAGTCTTATTGTTTGAGCTGTAATGTATTGAGGTGTGTTAACTAGACAGGTGTTTATAACTGTCTAGTACGTGATGTATTGTTTGTTTAACTCGGATTTATGTTATATACTATGTAAATATTTGTTAACCCAGTTTCCTCTACGAGTTAAGGTTTACGACTTAAGGCCTTCACGGGTTAAGGAATCTACGAGATAGGATCTACGACTTAAGGCCTCTACGAGTTAAGGAGTCTACGACTTAAGGCCTCCACGGGTTAAAGGGTCTACGAGATAAGGTCTACCACTTAAGGCCTTCACAACCTAAGGACATTACGGCCTGACGACCTAAGGTCTGCATAATCTTACTAGTTAAGGATGACACGACTTAAGGAAGTTTACGACTTAAGTCATTACAACCTAAATGACCCAAGGGAGTAACGGTCCAACAACTTAAAGGGACTATGACTTAACGACTCGAGGGACGAGGAGTTAAGACGACTACGCCTAAGTCGTGACCGACTTACGACCTTTACTAGGTCGTTCACGACCTAAGGCCACAGAGGCAAATTCAATACTGCACCATGACTCGTTAACCCCAGTTAAGCCACAAGCCGAGAATCAGTTTAGGTCGGTCACGACCTACGACATATGATAAGTCGTACACGACTTAAGACTACGAAGTTAAGGTTCAATGCCGCATCGCTTATGAGAGGACCGGTTGACTCATTTGCGACTTAGGACTTGTGATATATCTAGGGTTCAGCAGGGATGCCTTGAAGAAATCTCGACCCAGCATTTAAGTGATAACTGACCCACGACTTAATTTAAGTCGTCCACGACCCAACTTAGGTCGGTTACGACTTAGGACTTGGTAATGTTTCCTGCCTAGAATTGCCTATAAATACGACCCTAGCTCCAACTAGAAGGGGACTTTTGGCTGATTTCCTTCAAACACCGTTACTCTGCTGCATTCAAAACTAATCCAATCCAACACTTGAAGCTCTCAAGACATTAAGAACGCTACAAACAACTTCAAGAAGAGATCACATACATCCAACATGGATTCGAAAACTCTCATCTTCATCGAAGTTTAAGCTACTTGTTCTAAGTCTCTTGTAATTCAAAGTGTATTGTATTTGGGAAGAATTGTATCAGCTTGTAACGAGATTATTAATAAAAGTACTTAAAGTGGACGTAGGTTATACCCTAAAGCCGAACCACTATAAAATTGTTGTTGTTTACCGCTTTTCTACTATTATCTGCTTGTAATCTGTTCCCGAGTCGTCGGGTGGTGCTTTCACAACTACAACTCATACATCGGGGTGTTAGCGTTCAAATTTTAGCGTTAACAATATTTATGTGATTATTATATTTTATTCGTTCCGCAGTGAGATTCTGATGTTGTTGTTCTTTCTTCTCTATCTTTTCTATTTTCTCATCCCTTTCTTTCTTAAAGACGATACGTCTTCCTGGGCGTATAAGGGCGGGTCGTCACACAAAAAAAACTGTAATGTACATATATCAGGAGATCTATCAGAGTGTACTAACCTATTTTATCATAGACATTTATAACAACATGTCCTCACGATTGTTGATAAATAAAACAATGAACACAGTGGAAAAATAACCATATACGTGAATACGTCTCCGGCGTCCAGCTCGTTTCCTGAAGCTCTAAAGCATCCAACTAAAATCTATAAATATGCTCGGTCTGACAAGGGCATTATAATAAAATAATACCCGAGTCATTCTGGAAAACTAGCGTGAGAAAACACACCTGACTGGATTTTAAAGTTATAAAAGTCTTTGAAATCAAAAGTATCTCGTAAGACTACGCTGCACGTAAACATGAACGAGTTTTTACCCTACGATAACCAAACTTTTTTTATAGAAAACCATTGATATTATAATAATGTTTAAGGGTGAAAATAATAATCATAATCAAGCTGCTGTGATGCTAGTGAGTGTCTGTGCAGTTAAAGCGCTCGGCGGATTCAATGCGCCGGAGGTGCAAAAAGTCATAGCGGGGATACAACGAGGATATAGCGGGATATAGCGGAATACTCTAAAATAACATATAGGACTCGTACTTAATCTTTTTACAAATATATGAATGGTAATTAAATGAAAATTTAACATTCAATTGAATTATTATTAATACATAAATAATTTTAAATGAAAACATGTGCGATATTCTTGAAATAAACCTAAAAACTGTCATAACACGTAATTTAATACAATATTAGAGTATTTTCATTTCTGAAAATATATCAAAAATTCAATCAAATAAATTAATTTCATAATTTTTATAATGTATAAATTTCATTTTTCAATTCATTTTTTTAAAGAAGATATAGCGGAAATAGCGGGATAAACGAGATATAGCGAAAATAACACTGCTTAAAGTGGATAGGCTATATTTGGGGCTATATGGAAAAATTGCAGCGGTAGAAATCCGCTATGAGATATAGCAAGGTTACAGCGAAGTAACATCGGGGCACTAACTGCACAGGGTGAGTGTACATCACAACAATACTAGGTATATAATCAAAAACCGATAAGGATCGTTCTATAATTGTGTAGGATTCTATGGCGGTGCCCTCAGTACTTTGGCAAACGGTCCTCCTACACAAGAATCAGAGATATCCTTTCAAAGCAGCATACATCCTTCGTGATATACCATAGAAAAAAAATGGTTGTTCTCGCTAAGGCCAAACGCATTGCCCTAAGCATGCATAACAACTATAAGTAATGTCTAGGTCACTACAATCTGGACATTTAACAACGTTTAAAGAACGCCATCAAAGGCTTGAATAGCGTTTTTATGAACGCTGTAACGTTCCGGAAAATTTCGACTTTCGAAAATTCAACATCGATACTCACTTTATCGACTGCCGAGAAATCGAAGGGCGGAAACCCGAAATGTTATGGGTTTTAAAAAAGAATTTGAGAAAAGAGAAGAGAAAAAGATAGAAGATGGAGAGGAAAGAAAATAGAAAATAGAACGGAATAGAAAACAACAGAACAACAACAGAATCTCACAATTCGCAGCAGAACAACTTATAATAATAAATGAATAATCTTTAAACAAAGAACTATATCAGTTATTACATTACATCACATTTCATTACATCATATCATCAGAGTGTACAACAACAAACAGTGCAGCGGAAAAAGAAATACTATATACTAGTAATACGCCATGCCATCCAGCTTGCCTCCAGCAACTCCAGAATATCCAGAATATCCTGATAAACCTTAACTCTTGACTGCCCGTGTGAAAATTGGTGGGCACCCAGAGTTTAGGAAGGAAAACAATAAACTCCGAGTCAGTCATGAGACTGGTGTGAGAACTCAAAACAGTTTATTTATCTTTAAAATCAAAATAGAGGAATATTTATAAAGTCAATTCGCAATGCTTTTAAAAATGAGACTACCATAAGACCTCCCGCCACACACACAATGCAAACGCAGACTTGGAGGAGATTTCTCCTTATGATAGTCAAAGATGCTTGATACGCATTTAAAAAGAACATTTGATATTATTATTAGTGCATAGTGTAGGAAAACATTTCGAAAGTAGAATATAAATCTTAGCCAGCATAGGTACCATTATATTATGCTTACTATAACTACCATATTAGATGGCAGGTTCTACAACTAAAACCGTACAAGTCTCGTATTGTTTCTTTGGATTTCCAACGAATGATCAGGCCAAGGAACTTCCCATTGCCACATGAGAATGCCTCTGGATGGACATCCCCGAGAACCAAACCGGATCTCTACCAACACAAGGCCGGGTTACCCCTAACTGAGTAACAACTGACCGAATATGCCATCCCCCGGTCCTTTGGGACCTTTCACCGAGCGCTCTCAATCAATTCACACAATCATAAAGTGTTTTCAACATGAGTAAGTATTTGGGCTCCATACCATGATACCACCCTTTTCCAGAAGGAAATGCACACATCCTAAAGGGCGCTGCCCCTCATAACCTTGCCGCATCTTTCCTGTTTTGACCATTCACGGGGTGTGAGGCTCGACGAAGTCACGTCCACAAAAACATACTTTATACAAAAGCCATGCTTTGGGTCAACAAATGATCATAGAAATGATCACCAAGATAGACGATCAAATAACGATCCTATCACAATAATCAACACAATGATCATTTACAGCAACACACAGCATGTCACATTACCAAATTGGGAATATATCGCTGATAACCTTCAACTACATAACCTCTGAGCTCGTACGTCTCAGAGAAGGGTGTTAAGCTAAAAGAATAAATTCTCCGCCACCAACAGAAATATATTTGAAAGAAATCGGCTTTATATCTCAAATTGTAATGTCAGACACACAATCCATACAAGTCTTTTCCGGGCTCGAACAAAACCGAAGGCACTTCTCACGAAGCCCTTGCAATCCGAGTATTCACAATCCCGATCGAATTTCCCATCACTTAGGAATCTCTATACCAGGAGCTACCCAGTGCAAAGACAATCGATAGGTCATCCTATCGCTTTCACAAATACCCGGTCTTCAACACCGGTCATCAAATGCAATTCATAACGACATATCACATATTCGGAATGGGTTATACGACCCCATGGTCCTTTCCCGATTAACCCGAATAGTGAGCGCTTATTCAAAAATAAGTGTGGCATTCAAATTCAAACAAATCACATCAATTACCCATTCAAAGGGAATATTGATAGTCGGCTATTTAACTATCAATGGATATGCACAACATCACCAGTCCCAAATAATTTTTCAAATTATTTATTTTCCAAAATATCTTTACAAGATATATAATTTCAACACTTCAAAAATAAATCAATATTTATTTTTTTCTAAACCAATCCCACTTTCTTTTATAAATTCCATAGTGAATTTATATTCCAAAATATCTATGAATATACGATTTCAATTATTCATTTCAATTTATCTTCAAAAAGATAAATTCTCATAATATTCACTTTATATTGGAAAACATTTCCATACTTATTTATTCATAAGTAATTCACAAATTTTATTTATTTTCAACACTTGGAAAATATTCAATATACTTCAATCGAAATTAAGTATATATTTCATTCTTTAAGGAAATCATTCTCTTAAACATATTTATTTGGGCCAAAACGAATGTTGCGTAAAACATCGTTACCACAACCCAAAATCACTAGTATAAGGATTCCAAATTAAAATAGATATATAAATCCCAATACTATACAAAATATTTCCTTTCGGAAATCATTTACTATAACAACAGTGTTATAGTCCACTATTTCCTTCTATTTCTCGAAAACGTCTATTTCAACAATAAATGTTGAAATCTATGGTTTCGAATCTCAACACCTTTTAAAACATCGTTAGATCGTTTTAATTCTATTTAAAACATCACATTCAAAACAATTTCTTTAACATATTATTCACTAGTCAAAAACGTGAATATACTACATTAACAAATTTCATCCTTTCTATTCATTTTATTTTAAAGGATTATTCACTGTCTAAAAACGTGAATATAACTCCATAAATAAATTATAACAATTTACTTATCAAAGTAAGTCGTTTGTGAATTTATAAAACAACGTTTATAAATTCTATTTCTATTTGTTTTATAAGAACTTCCTTTTATAAACTCCTTTATTAATCTATTCCAGTTTATAACTCGATTATAAACTACAAGTTCATATTATAAGTTAAATACTTATAAAACGATTATTTTACAAAATCGTTCTTTTTAAGACTTTCCAAATTATAAATCTTATAACTTATAAGATTCATTTATTTATTTCAAAACCATTCTTTTAATGATTTTATAAATTTTATAGACCTACTGCTTATAAAATTTCATTTATAACTTCTACGTTTATAATTCTATAAATTCCATTCAGTTATGAAATTCATTCTAACACTTATAAAAGCTCGTTTTATAATGTCAATATCTCAATTTATAAATATCCATTTATAAAGCTCTTATACAAATCAATTCCTATTAATATTTTAAAATGTCATTAAACTCCTAAATAATTTCACCATTTCCTTTGATTTATAAAATAATCAAATTTTAAAAATCCTATTTTTAAACTTTCAATAATAAATTCAGAAAATCCCGATTTAAACTATTTTAAAAAATCATTAGTTCATATTTCTCAAAAATCAGCTTTTAACTATATTTCACAAAAACCATAATTTTATAACTTTTAAAATTATAACGTTTATTTATTTAAAATGGATCAATTCCAAAAATATAGTATAAACGTATACTTTCAAAAATCACTTTAAAATCATTTTAAAATCCCAAAATTTGGTTCAATGATGCTACACACCAAATAGTCAATTACGACAAACAACGATATCATATATCGATATGATAATCCATCAAATATCAAAATACCTGAAATCAAATAAAAACTGTTGAGGAATCCAGTTGGATCCCTCCAACCTGTTTTCCTGCATCCAAAAACATTAGCACAATACCAATTTCGCTCCGGTACGAAATTATCGCGGTATATGGGATTTAAAATATTATCCGCTTAATAACGGCGCAATAGCGTCTCATCCGCTAAACAAAAAATGCGGGAAATCAATAACTCCAATATATACATATGCCAATATATATATATTGCTATTATATATAATACCAATTTCACTGTTTATGAAATATTCGCGGTATATGTTTTTAATAAATGACATCCGCTTACTAACGGCGTATAATGTCTATTTTAAAAATCATTAGATAATAATCATCATTCAAACATGCATTCAAATATTTTAAATCTAACTATTTAAAATAAAATCGAAACTGATTCGACTGAGTGAGAAGTTCTCACCTTGATTTCAATTCGTTTTAGCGATTTATTTCGAATAAAATTAAACGGACGTTTAATTTTACCCAAAATTCTCACTAACTCCAAACGAGTCCAATCCAATTTCATCGCGTAGTGCTCATCCATACGATTCCAACGCAACTGGTTTCGCGCGTTTTCGACCTCGTATGAAAAAGTTATGGCATTTACAAGTTTATACGAATTTATAATAACTATTTACAACTATTCTTTATAATTTTTAACATAACCTCATCATCACCGTCCACACCATATCCAACGCCCCCCCTTCTTCTTCCCAAACTCACGCGTTCTACAGACCAAAAGCCGAACCCACTAACAAAATTTAGGGTTTGATTTCACGATCCCCTTGCTTGATTATAACTCGATCAGGAGCTTCCATATTGTAGCCCAACTCGTGCACGACGCTCGGCCAGAGGGGCTTGAAACTCGGTCACCACTACGTGCGCGCGACCCGAGGACACACGGCCACGAACACGGCAACCTTCCCACCTCCACGCGACGCCAAATGCCATCTCGACCGTATGGATTCTGAAGATCTCGCCTTGCTCTACAATGTTGTAGTTGATTACTTCGCTTGATTGTGAATGGATTGAGAGATTTTGAGGAGGAAGTGAAATCAAATTCTGGCCATTCAATACTAAAGTGGCGGCTAGATTTATAGATTAGGGTTTAGTGTTTTTATTTTTTTTATTTTTGTGAGGGTGGTTGGTCTATTTATAGGAATTTGAACGAACACTATTCATCCGGAAATTCCGAACTCCGATTCACGCGCCGTAACCAGCGTTTCTAGGGTTTACCCCGCGTTCCGGACACAATGGAATAGGTTTCGAAAGCTAATTCGGACATCTGTGCGAGTTATGGCTATAAACGTTCAATTTAAATTAAACCGATTTAAGCGATTTTCTAGGCGTTTTAATTTGTACCGGACAAACGGTAAATCCAATTGACACGAAATTTGAACCATACAATAATATCACATTATGAATCCGATGAAACTGGTTTCGTCGAAATCCGAGACTTTTTGAAAAATGGCTATTTTAACTCGCCAAATTAAAATTAAGAATAATTCGATGTGTTTCGAGCTGCCACGCTCAAACGATAACTCCGATTGACACGAAAATTGAAATCCGGTAATAACTAACTATTACGGATCCAATGGAACTGGTTTCGTCCAATTCTAAGACTGTTCAAAAATTGACTATTTTCACTAGTCGATTTAATATTAAAATATTCAATTTTCACAAATTAACTTTTAGTTCAATTTTAAAAGTTCTAAAATATCATTCTAACTTCAACATGATAAAATAAAATTTTACAAATCATTTTCAGTCTTATTTAACTCAATTTTCAATTATTTCCATAATTTCACATATTAAATTATTGATTTAATTATTCAATTAAATCCAATAATTCAAATAAAAATTTATTTGACTTATAATTTCACTTATTAATATTTAAAATTAATTAAATATTCATATTTTAAATTAAATAAAATTTTGGGTCGTTACAATCTTCCCCCCTTAAAAGAATTTCGTCCTCGAAATTACTAAGTAAGAAAAGTTATAGAATTTATTAATTTTCCAAAATATATAGTTAAACTCCTTATAATAACTTTACTAAGTTTCAAATCATACTTAGTTATCTTTTCAAAAACAACTACTATTGTTTAACTTTCAACTCCAAAATCAAAGTTATAGTTTCCAAAATTTTCCAATTTTCTCAAATTTTTTCTAACGCCTTAAATTTTCGGAAAAATTCGCCATAGTCTCCTTTGTGCGGCTCGATCCGAAAAAAAATGGCAGTATATATATCACAAATATACATCTCATCAAGTAATGAGGCATCCCGAAGGGAAAAAGTATAAAAGTACGGTATGTAATCCGAGATATGTACCTTATATTTTATTAGCGAGCATATACGGCTAATATAGCGTGAAAGCGAGCTCTAAATGCGAAGCAAACGCGATCCGCACCTACTAAACACTCAACAAACAACATGAGAACATGCATATATGAAAATAATCTCAATATACAACATATATCTCCGTAACAACTATATATGTCACATAGCAAATGAAACAAAAGCAACAAATGCAAACATCAACCAACTATCATTCAACTAACATCCATAACCAATAAATATTCATTCATATTCTTATTAATATTCAATGAAATGGTTTTCAATTTAATCACATTCGATTCATTAACAGTGGATGTTCTTACTAACATTCATTTTCACTTTGTTTATATTCACTAATTCATATTCAAGTTGGTTCACTTCCAAATCAAATTCATTTTTATTCAAGATTCACTTAACTACCAATTGAATTCCAATTACTTTAGCTTTCAATTTCATTAATACTTAATGAATTATATACAATCAATCAACTAACAACCATATAACAATCAATGTATATTAATTTCAACCAAATTCCTTTGCTTATATTCATTCAATTTGGTTTAACACCATCACTTTCAATTGGTTAAATTAAATTGATTTTCATTCAACTATTCAACTTTCCATAACATTAGATTTTAATGAATTAACACTTATATCCATTATTTCATACCAATTATTCACATTTAATTGATTAATATTCAATCCATTCATTCAATTCAATTACAAAAGTTGAATTTCATTTCATAACTCAAGTTCATTTTTATTACAACTCATATTCATAAATATATTCATATAGTTTCACTTCTTATATATATAACTTTATTTCATAATTGTAAATCACTTTATATACTTCCATTCTCAAAATTCTTTTGCTTATACAATTATTCTTCAATTTCGATTATTCAAACAACTAAACAATCAACTTATATACACTTTAATAATTCTGAAAAATTATTCCTTTATATATAAAATATACTCAAGGTAAAATTATTTCATTTACCCAATTTTAAAAACAATATTATGTCGAATTGTTCTATTCAAGTGTTTAGAAACCCCTTCGGCATAGTCTTGCGGACCACGCTGACGAAGGTTCATATGCCACTCAACAAACCAATCATCACAATATAAAACAATTTTATATTCACTAACAAATACGCTCTCGTAGCTATTATTACACTCAAACTCATTCTAGAGTACTACTGACTCTATCTCTAATGAGTAATACCCAACAGAACCATGGTTGTCGGTTAACCATATGCTCTGATACCAAATGTAACGTCCCGGAAAATTTTGACTTTCGAAAATTCAACATCGATACTCACTTTATCGACTGCCGAGAAATCGAAGGCCGGAAACCCAAAATGTTATGGGTTTTAAAAAAGAATTTGAGAAAAGAGAAGAGAAAAAGATAGAAGATGGAGAGGAAAGAAAATAGAAAATAGAACGGAATAGAAAACAACAGAACAACAACAGAATCTCACAATTCGCAGCGGAACAACTTATAATAATAAATGAATAATCTTTAAACAAAGAACTATATCAGTTATTACATTACATCACATTTCATTACATCATATCATCAGAGTGTACAACAACAAACAGTGCAGCGGAAAAAGAAATACTATATACTAGTAATACGCCATGCCATCCAGCTTGCCTCCAGCAACTCCAGAATATCCAGAATATCCTGATAAACCTTAACTCTTGACTGCCCGTGTGAAAATTGGTGGGCACCCAGAGTTTAGGAAGGAAAACAATAAACTCCGAGTCAGTCATGAGACTGGTGTGAGAACTCAAAACAGTTTATTTATCTTTAAAATCAAAATAGAGGAATATTTTTAAAGTCAATTCGCAATGCTTTTAAAAATGAGACTACCATAAGACCTCCCGCCACACACACAATGCAAACGCAGACTTGGAGGAGATTTCTCCTATTATAGTCAAAGATGCTTGATACGCATTTAAAAAGAACATTTGATATTATTATTAGTGCATAGTGTAGGAAAACATTTCGAAAGTAGAATATAAATCTTAGCCAGCATAGGTACCATTATATTATGCTTACTATAACTACCATATTAGATGGCAGGTTCTACAACTAAAACCGTACAAGTCTCGTATTGTTTCTTTGGATTTCCAACGAATGATCAGGCCAAGGAACTTCCCATTGCCACATGAGAATGCCTCTGGATGGACATCCCCGAGAACCAAACCGGATCTCTACCAACACAAGGCCGGGTTACCCCTAACTGAGTAACAACTGACCGAATATGCCATCCCCCGGTCCTTTGGGACCTTTCACCGAGCGCTAGCAATCAATTCACACAATCATAAAGTGTTTTCAACATGAGTAAGTATCTGGGCTCCATACCACGATACCACCCTTTTCTAGAAGGAAATGCACACATCCTTAAGGGCGCTACCCCTCATAACCTTGCCGCATCTTTCCTGTTTTGACCATTCACGGGGTGTGAGGCTCGACGAAGTCACGTCCACAAAAAAATACTTTATACAAAAGCCATGCTTTGGGTCAACAAATGATCATAGAAATGATCACCAAGATAGACGATCAAATAACGATCCTATCACAATAATCAACACAATGGTCATTTACAGCAACACTCTGCATGTCACATTACCAAATTGGGAATATATCACTGATAACCTTCAACTACATAACCTCTGAGCTCGTACGTCTCAGAGAAGGGTGTTAAGCTAAAAGAATAAATTCTCCGCCACCAACAGAAATATATTTGAAAGAAATCGGCTTTATATCTCAAATTGTAATGTCAGACACACAATCCATACAAGTCGGTTCCGGGCTCGAACAAAACCGAAGGCACTTCTCACGAAGCCCTTGCAATCCGGGTATTCACAATCCCGATCGAATTTCCCATCACTTAGGAATCTCTATACTAGGAGCTACCCAGTGCAGAGACAATCGATAGGTCATCCTATTGCTTTCACAAATACCCGGTCTTCAACACCGGTCATCAAATGCAATTCATAACGACATATCACATATTCGGAATGGGTTATACGACCCCATGGTCCTTTCCAGGTTAACCCGAATAGTGAGCACTTATTCAAAAATAAGTGTGGCATTCAAATTCAAACAAATCACATCAATTACCCATTCAAAGGGAATATTGATAGTCGGCTATTGAACTATCAATGGATATGCACAACAGCACCAGTCCCAAATAATTTTCCAAATTATTTATTTTTCAAAATATCTTTACAAGATATATAATTTCAACACTTCAAAAATAAATCAATATTTATTTTTTTTCTAAACCAATCCCACTTTCTTTTATAAATTCCATAGTGAATTTATATTCCAAAATATCTATGAATATACGATTTCAATTATTCATTTCAATTTATCTTCAAAAAGATAAATTCTCATAATATTCACTTTATATTGGAAAACATTTCCATACTTATTTATTCATAAGTAATTCACAAATTTTATTTATTTTCAACACTTGGAAAATATTTAATATACTTCAATCGAAATTAAGTATATATTTCATTCTTTAAGGAAATCATTCTCTTAAACATATTTATTTGGGCCAAAACTAATGTTGCGTAAAACATCGTTACCACAACCCAAAATCACTAGTACAAGGATTCAAAATTAAAATAGATATATAAATCCCAATACTATACAAAACATTTCCTTTCGGAAATCATTTACTATAACAACAGTGTTATAGTCCACTATTTCCTTCTATTTCTCGAAAACGTCTATTTCAACAATAAATGTTGAAATCTATGGTTTCGAATCTCAACACCTTTTAAAACATCGTTAGATCGTTTTAATTCTATTTAAAACATCACATTCAAAACAATTTCTTTAACATATTATTCACTATTCAAAAACGTGAATATACTACATTAACAAATTTCATCCTTTCTATTCATTTTATTTTAAAGGATTATTCACTGTCTAAAAACGTGAATATAACTCCATAAATAAATTATAACAATTTACTTATCAAAGTAAGTCGTTTGTGAATTTATAAAACAACGTTTATAAATTCTATTTCTATTTTTTTTATAAGAACTTCCTTTTATAAATCCTTTATTAATCTATTCCAGTTTATAACTCAATTATAAACTACAAGTTCATATTATAAGTTAAATACTTATAAAACGATTATTTTACAAAATCGTTCTTTTTAAGACTTTCCAAATTATAAATCTTATAACTTATAAGATTCATTTATTTATTTCAAAACAATTCTTTTAATGATTTTATAAATTTTATAGACCTACTGCTTATAAAATTTCATTTATAACTTCTACGTTTATAATTCTATAAATTCCATTCAGTTATGAAATTCATTCTAACACTTATAAAAGCTCGTTTTATAATGTCAATATCTCAATTTATAAATATCCATTTATAAACCTCTTATACAAATCAATTCCTATTAATATTTTAAAATGTCATTAAACTCCTAAATAATTTCACCATTTCCTTTGATTTATAAAATAATCAAATTTTAAAAATCCTATTTTTAAACTTTCAATAATAAATTCAGAAAATCCCGATTTAAACTATTTTATAAAATCATAGTTCATATTTCTCAAAAATCAGCTTTTAACTATATTTCACAAAAACCATAATTTTATAACTTTTAAAATTATAACGTTTATTTATTTAAAATGGATCAATTCCAAAAATATAGTATAAACGTATACTTTCAAAAATCACTTTAAAATCATTTTAAAATCCCAAAATTTGGTTCAATGATGCTACACACCAAATAGTCAATTACGACAAACAACGATATCATATATCGATATCATAATCCATCAAATATCAAAATACCTGAAATCAAATAAAAACTGTTGAGGAATCCAGTTGGATCCCTCCAACCTGTTTTCCTGCATCCAAAATCATTAGCACAATACCAATTTCGCTCCAGTACGAAATTATCGCGGTATATGGGATTTAAAATATTATCCGCTTAATAACGGCGCAATAGGGTCTCATCCGCTAAACAAAAAATGCGGGAAATCAATAACTCTAATATATACATATGCCAATATATATATATATTGCTATTATATATAATACCAATTTCACTGTTTATGAAATATTCGCGGTATATGTTTTTAATAAATAACATCCGTTTACTAACGGCGTATAATGTCTATTTTAACAATCAATAGATAACAATCATCATTCAAACATGCATTCAAATATTTTAAATCTAACTATTTAAAATAAAATCGAAACTGATTCAATTGAGCGAGAAGTTCTCACCTTGATTTCAATTCGTTTTAGCGATTTATTTCGAATAAAATTAAACGGACGTTTAATTTTACCCAAAATTCTCACTAACTCCAAACGACTCCAATCCAGTTTCATCGCGTAGTGCTCGTCCATACGATTCCAACGCAACTGGTTTCGTGCGTTTTCGACCTCGTTTGAAAAAGTTATGGCATTTACAAGTTTATACGAATTTATAATAACTATTTACAACTATTCTTTATAATTTTTAACATAACCTCATCATCACCGTCCACACCAGATCCAACGCCCCCCCTTCTTCTTCCCAAACTCACGCGTTCTACAGACCAAAAGCCGAACCCACTAACAAAATTTAGGGTTTGATTTCACGATCCCCTTGCTTGATTATAACTCGATCAGGAGCTTCCATATTGTAGCCCAACTCGTGCACGACGCTCGGCCAGAGGGGCTTGAAACTCGGTCACCTCTACGTGCGCACGACTCGAGGACACACGGCCACGAACGCGGCAACCTTCCCACCTCCACGCGACGCCAAACGCCATCTCGACCGTATGGATCTGAAGATCTCGCCTTGCTCTACAATGTTGTAGTTGATCACTTCGCTTGATTGTGAATGGATTGAGAGATTTTGAGGAGGAAGTGAAATCAAATTCTGGCCTTTCAATACTAAAGTGGTGGCTAGGTTTATAGATTAGGGTTTAGTGTTTTTATTTTTTTATTTTTGTGAGGGTGGTTGGTCTATTTATAGGAATTTGAACGAACACTATTCATCCGAAAATTCCGAACTCCGATTCACGCGCCCTAACCAGCGTTTCTAGGGTTTACCCCGCGTTTCGGACACAATGGAACAGGTTTCGAAAGCTAATTCGGACATCTGTGCGAGTTATGGCTATAAACGTTCAATTTAAATTATTCTAGGCGTTTTAATTTGTACCGGACAAACGGTAAATCCAATTGACACGAAATTTGAAACCTTACAATAATATCACATTACGGATCCGATGAAACTAGTTTCGTCGAAAGCCGAGACTTTTTGAAAAATGGCTATTTTAACTCGCCAAATTAAAATTAAGAATAATTCGATGCGTTTCGAGCTACCACGCTCAAACGATAACTCCGATTGACACGAAAATTGAAATTCGGTAATAACTAACTATTACGGATCCAATGGAACTGGTTTCGTCCAATTCTGAGACTGTTCAAAAATTGACTATTTTCACTAGTCGATTTAATATTAAAATATTCAATTTTCACAAATTAACTTTTAATTCAATTTTAAAAGTTCTAAAATATCGTTCTAACTTCAACATGATAAAATAAAATTTTACAAATCATTTTCAGTCATATTTAACTCAATTTTCAATTATTTCCGTAATTTCACATATTAAATTATTGATTTAATTATTCAATTAAATCCAATAATTCAAATAAAAATTTATTTGACTTATAATTTCACTTATTAATATTTAAAATTAATTAAATATTCATATTTTAAATTAAATAAAATTCTAGGTCGTTACAAACGCTATATATCAACATGTTGTTATAAGTCAGTAACCTACGATAGCAACATAAAAAATGCTATAAGTAATTATTATAGCGTTTGAAATATGCTATAAGATATTTTGGCAACGTGTTTCACACTCTGTAAAAAAACAGGTTATAAATAGGGATGGTTATTGGAAAACGAGAAGTAAACGCTATAAAAAGTTCCTAACAATAGCGTTATACAACGCTATCAAGAGTACAATAGCTTTTTCGGAATGTATTAACTTTTGAATACGACAACGCTTTAAAAACGCTATTGTTTCCTTTTATAGCATTTTTTAATGCTATCGTCATATTGCATAATTATTCTCTGCTTCATTTGTACATTTCAATGCATATATATATATATATATATATAATAAATTTAAAATATCACTAAAATCACATTCGATAACCAATACACTATATGTAAACAAACAAAATTACACTAATATAACATATGTTAATTATATTTCATAACTAAGTATGAAGATTTCAAATGCAAGTACACAAAACTAATATTATACGCAGGCATGCTCACAACACGACACATAGAAGTATTCAAACCCCAAAGATACACACGACGCTATACATTATTTCAAATCACCTTGTTGCTACTTGCTTGCACCAAATGTAGTAGTTACGTATAAAGAAAAAGTTCAATAACTAGTCGTAATAGACATGATTCGTGAAAAATATGCATATAAAGTGACAATTTTGAACAACAATATACGATGTTTATGAACTTATTAAATTTTGAAGTACTATTTTTATTTAAGCTAGTAATGACACCACTATTATTTTTTAAACTTATTTAATTTTTATAAAACTTATTTAATTTTTATAAAACTTATTTAATTCTTATAAAACTTAAATTATTTCTATAATACCTGTTTCATTTTTGCTAACTTAATTAACTTAACAAAATGCTTATGACACTTAATAAATTTTATAGAAACTTTTTTAGTTTAGTTAAATTTTAATAAAACATTGTTAGTTTTATATCAAACTTGGTTAAATTTTACAAATTTAATTAATTTAGTCAGATGTTTACAAAACTTGGTTAACTATTATAATAATTAGTAAATTTTATTAACTTTGTAATTTTTATAAACTTAATTTATTTTAAAACTTAATTAAATTTTATAAACTTAGGTATTTTTTTATAGATTTGCTTAATTTCTATAACATTTAGTTAACTTCTTTAGAAAAGAGTTAATTTTTATAAATTATGTAGACTTTTATAAATTTATTTAATTTTTATAAAACTTAAATAACTTCATTAAATTTTTACAAACTTAATTATTTTTATAAATTTAATTGCTTTTTACAAAATTTTGTCAATATTTAAATAATTATTAAATTTATATGAAATTTGTTTAACTCATTCAAATTTTTAAACAACTTAGTTATTTTTTATACATTTATTTTAGTTTTCTAAAACTTAGTTAATGTTAGAAAATTAATAATTTTTATAAAACTGGGTTAAGGTACTTAATTTTTATAAATTTATTTAACTTAGTTTAATTTTATAGAAAGTAATTAAATTTTTATCAAAAATAGTCAATTTTTATAAAGCTTGGTTAAAATTTACAAATTAATTAATTTATTAGGATGTTTATAAAACTTGGTCCAGTTTTATAAAAAAATTAATCAGATTTTATTAACTTTGCTATTTTATAAATTTAAAAACTTAATTAAATTTAATAAACTTATTTATTTTTTATAAACTTACTTAACTTCTTTAAAACTTAGTTAACTTCTATAAAAATTAGTTAATTTTAATAAATTAGGTTAAATTTATAAATTTATTAAATTCTGTAAAACTTAGATAACTTTGTTAATTTTTTTTCAACTAGGTTATTTTTTATATATTTATTTACATTTATAAAAAAATTCAATATTTAGATAATTATTTAATTTATATAAAGTTTGTTTAACTTATTTAAATTTTTATATAACTTAGTTAATTTTTATAAATATTTTTGAGTTTTCTAAACTTAGTTAATTTCAGAATTTTTTTTTAAAAAACTTAGTTAACATAGTTAATTTTTATAATTTAGTTAACTTAGTTTAATTTTGTAAACTTAATTAATACTAATAAAAGATGAAGTTAGTTAAATTTCAGTAAAACTTAGTTAATCTTTCCAAACTTATCGAATTTCAAAAACTTTGTTATTAGTCACATTCAATGCCCCAATAAAAGTGAAAGTCATAAAGGGTGAATTCATTCACATATGATTTGTGTCAAAAATAATTACATGTTAATGTTTTGTATTTATACTACTAATTCAAAATTTGCAGAGGTCTCAAAAAAACCAGCATGAAACTAAGTAAGATGATGCACTTTTAAAATAATACACTAATAATATGCGAGCTTCAGGTTTCTTTAGAGTTTTTTAATAGATTAAATTCACTTCATAACTTTGAGTTTGAGCAACTAGTAGAATTGCTATGGAAGCTTCCTAAAAAACAATAGTCCATAAATCAAAAATATTGAAGAAGCATGAATCACCTTTATGGGCTTGAGACTCACACGACTGCATGCTCTTGGTGTAACACTAAAATAGTTGTGTGATACAACAATGATTCTAATGGAATGTGAACCAGGCTATGTCACGCAAATGAAGTAATTGGTTCATCAAAAATTGTAGCTAAGGTTAACTAAATGTAGAGTTGTGAAATGAGAAATGCATAAATGAAAAATTGAAAGAAGAATCAACCTTCATTCCAACCATCAAAAAAATTGCTACTTGGTGTTGGTGCTCGTACCGATGCCCTTTTTAGCCTTGCCAGTTGACGTTGCTAGTGCCATCAAACCCGCGACAAGTGTTCTTGTGTCCATAATTACGATTTAGCCAGTGTCCAAATATCTTTGTCTTGTTGGTACAAAATACATTACAACTAGTGTGTATAAATTATAAATTTTAATGCTGCCCAGACTGTATTCTGGTAGCATATGTATAAATACTCATATTCTTTTTGTATGTGCCAGCTAGTGCCATAATACCAACTCAGACAATGTACCACAAATGTCGTTAATGCTCTTAGTCAGATCAAATATGTTACCAGACTACCAGGCTTTAATTTTGTTCTGCAACATTTTGTGTAGTATAGACAAGTCCTTAAATTTTAAACTACACCTACAAAGTTTTTATTGGCTTATTTCTTCTATTTTCAGCACTTATAGAGCAATTTTAGAATCATGAATAAGTTAAGTACTCGCTTACCTCACAATTCTATGGGTGCTCATATGGATCACCTATCCTTACGGAACCTGCATAAATCTATAAAAGATTAAGAGGGTATTCTCTACCCTTCTAATAAGTTGAATTCTGAATAAAGCAAATTGATTTATTAGATCTTGACCTTCATCGTTGAGAGAACTTAAACGGTTGTTAATATGCCATTTCCCTAAAACCCGTTTCACGGAAGGAAATAAAAAAGATGATGCATCGCATTAAAATATTTATAAACTGAGACCTTAGACAACAAGTTTCCTAAAAATAGAATTCAACTACTTAATTTTCAAAATACATGGATGCATGCAATATAGATAACAGTGATAATATTTCTAGTAAATAAAAAATCATCGCATAAACTACTAATCTGTATGGTAAATTATTTTAGCTTGTATAATATTTCCTCTATGCAATAAATGACATATTTGTCTGAGTTAAATAATGATATCACTATAGTTCTGTTAATTCTTACAATACCATGGTCCGTTTTTATTTACAACAATATATACATTGTAACGACCCAGAATTTTTGATAATTAAAATATGAATATTTAATTAATTTTGAATATTAATAAGTGAATTTATAAGTCGAATAAATTTTTATTTGAATTATTGAATTTAATTGGATTATTAAATCGATAATTTAATACGTTAAATTATGGAAATAATTGAAAATTGAGTTAAATATGATTGAAAATGATTTGTAAAATTTTATTTTATCATATTGGAGTTAGAATGATATTTTAGAACTTTTAAAATTGAATTAAAAGTTTATTTGTGAAAATTGAATATTTTAATATTAAAATCGACTAGTGAAAATAGTCAATTTTTGAACATTCTCAGAATTGAACGAAACTAGTTTCATTGGATCCGTAATAGTTAGTTATTACCGGATTTCAATTTTCGTGTCAATCGGAGTTATCGTTTGATCGTCGCAGCTCGAAACGCATCGAATTGTTTTTAATTTAAATTTGACGAGCTAAAATAGCCATTTTTCAAAAAGTCTCGGATTTCGACGAAACCAGTTTCATCGGATCCGTAATGTGATATTATTGTAAGGTTTCAAATTTCAAGTCAATTGGATTTACCGTTTGTCCGGTACAAATTAAAACGCCTAGAAAATCGCTTAAATCGGTTTAATTTAAATTGAGCGTTTGTAGCCATAACTCACACAGATGTCCGAATTAGCTTTCGAAACCTGTTCCATTGTGTCCGGAACGCGGGATAAACCCTAGGAACGTCAGTTTCGGCGCGTAAATCGGAGTTCGGAATTTCCGGATGAATAGTGTTCGAAAATTCCTTATAAATAGCCCCTACCTTTCAAAATTTTAGAAAAATAAAAACCTAACCCTAGCTTTATTCATCAGGCCGCCACTTTGAACCAAGGGCTGAAAATTCGTTTCCTTCTTCCTTTAATTTATTTCAATCCGTCAAAAATCAATGAAAGTTGTTAACTACAACATTGTAGAGGATAACGAGGGCTTTAAATCTATACGGATATGATGGGGTTTAGTGTTGTGTGGAGGGAGATATGGGGGGCCGACAGTTGATGTTTGCGCACGAAAATCATGGAGCAATACATGACCGAGCTCAAGGGGGAGGCAGGCGTGGGTAGAGGAGGTGTTGAGCTTCGTGATGGTGGTAGTGTGATCGAGTATAATCGTGTGTGGTGTTAGCGAATTGAAACCCTAAAATGGAAGAGTGGGTTCGGCCTTTCAATTGATTTCCTGTAGAAGTTGCGTGCAAAAGGGAGAGGGGGGAGACGCAGTGCACGGCTATGATCTGATGGAAATGAATCTAACGGCTGTAGGGCTTTAATTATAAATTAATGATTGTAATTAGTTGATTTAAATTCGTGTAAGTTTAAAAATTCATAACTTTTTCATACGAGGTCGAAAAAATGCAAACTCAGTTGCGTTGGAATCGTACGGACGAGCACTACGCGATGGAGTTGGTTTGGAGTCGTTTGGAGTTAGTGAGAATTTTGGGTAAAATTAAACGCGCGTTTAATTTTATTCGAAATAAATCGCTAAAACGGAATTTAAAATCAAGGTGAGAACTTCTCACTCAATCGAATCGGTTTCGATTTTATTTTAAATAGTTAGATTTAAAATATGTGAATGCATGTTTGAATGATGATTGATATCTATTGATTGTTAAAATAGACATTATGCGCCGTTAGTAAGCGGATGTTATTTAATAAAAACATATACCGCGAATATTTCATAAACAGTGAAATTGGTATTATATATAATAGCAATATATATATATATATTGGCATATGTATATATTGGAGTTATTGATTTCCCGCATTTTTTGTTTAGCGGATGAGACCCTATTACGCCGTTAGTAAGCGGATAATATTTATTAAAAACATATACCGCGATAATTTCGTACTGGAGCGAAATTGGTATTGTGCTAATGTTTTTGGATGCAGGAAAATAGGTTGGAGGGATCCAACTGGATTCCTCAACAGTTTTTATTTGATTTCAGATATTTTGATATTTGACGGATTATTATATCGATATATGATATCGTTGTAGTCGTGATTGACTATTTGGTGTGTAGCATCATTGGACCCAAATTTTGGGATTTTAAAATGATTATAAAGTGATTTTCGAAAATATACTATATTTTTAGAATTGATCCATTTTAAATAAATAAACGTTATAATTTTAAAAGTTATAAAATTATGGTTTTTGTGAAATATAGTTAAAAGCTGATTTTTGAGAAATATGGATTAATGATTTTTTAAAATAGTTTAAATTGAGATTTTGGAATTTATTATAAAGAGTTTAAATATAGGATTTATAAAATTTGATTATTTTATAAATCAAGAGAATGGGAAATTATAAAGGAATTTAAAGATGTTTTTAAAGAATAATATAAATTGATTTATATTAAGAGATTTATAAATGGACATTTATAAATTGAAATATAGACATTATAAAACGAGTTTTTTATAAGTGTTTGAATAAAGTGAAGATGAATTTAGTAAATGAATGAATTTTACAGGATTATAAACAGTGAAGTTATAAATGAAATTTTATAAACAGTAGGTTTATAAAATTTATAAAGTTATTGAAAGAATGGAGTTTTGATAAATAAACAAATCTTATAAGTTATAAGATTTATAATTATGAAGTTCAAAGGAACGATTTTTGTAAACGAATAAATTATAAGTATTTAACTTATAATATGAACTTTTAGTTTATAATTGAGTTATAAACTGGAATAGGTTAATAAAGGAATTTATAAAAAGGAAGTTTTTATAAATAAATAGAAATGGAATTTATAAACGTTGTTTTATAAATTCGCAAACAACTTATTTTGATAAATTAATTGTTATAACTTATAAATGGAGTTATATTCACGTTTTTGACTGTGAATAATACTTTAAAATAAAATGAATAAAAGGATGGTAGTTGTTAACAAAATATATTCACGTTTTTGAATAGTGAATAATATGTTAAAGGAAATGTTTTGAATGAGATGTTTAAATTGAATTAAAACGATCAAACGATGTTTTAAAATGTGTTGAGATTCGAAACCATAGATTTCAACATTGATTGTTGAAATAAACGTTTTCGAGAAATAGAAGGAAATGATGGACTATAACACTGTTGTTATAGTAAATGATTTCCGAAAGGAAATGTTTTGTATAGTATTGGGATTTATATATCTATTTAATTTCGAATCCCTATATTAGTGGATTTGGGTTGTCGTAACGATGTTTTACGTAACATTCGTTTTGGCCCAAATAAATATGTTTAAGAGAATGATTTCCTTAAAGAATGAAATATATACTTAATTTCGATTTAAGTATATTGAATATTTTCCAAGTGTTGAAAATAAATAAAATTTGTGAATTACTTATTAAATAAGTATGGAATTGTTTTCCAGTATGAAGTGATATTTAGAATTCATCTTTTTGAAGATAAATTGAAAATGGATAATTGAAAACGTATATCAATAGATATTGTGAAATGTAAATTCAATATGGAATTTATAAAAGAAAGTGGAATCTGTTTAAAAATAAATATTGATTTATTTTTGAAGTGTGAAACTATATATCTAGTAAAGATATTTTTGGGAAATAAATAATTTGGAAAATTATTTGGAATCTGGTGATGTGTGCATATCCATTGATAGTTCAATAACCGACTATCAATATTTCCCTTTGAATGGGTATTTGATGTGATTTGTTTGAATGTGAATGCTACACTTATTTTTGAATAAGCGCTCACTATTCGGGTTAACCGGGAAAGGACCATTGGGTCGTATAACCCATTCCGAATATGTGATACGTCGTTATGAATTGCATTTGAAGATCGGTGTTGAAGACCGGATATTTGCAAAAGCGATAGGATGACCTGTCGATTGTCTCTGCACTGAGTTGCAACGGTATAGAGACTCCCTAAGTGATGGGAAATCCGATCAGGATTGTGAATATCCGGATTGCAAGGACTTCTTTGTAAGTGCCTTCGGTTCTGTTCGAGCCCAGAACAGACTTGTATGGATTGTATGTCTGACATTACAAGTTGAGATATAAAGCCGATTTCTTTCAAATATATTTCTGTTGGTGGCGAAGAATTTATTCTTTTAGCTTAACACCCTTCTCTGAGACATACGAGCTCAGAGGTTATACAGTTGAAGTTATCAGTGATATATTCCCAATTTGGTAATGTGACATGCTGAGTGATGCTGAAATGATCATTGTGTTGATTATTTGTGATAGGATCGTTTATTTGATCGTCTATCTTGGTGATCATTTCTATGATCATTTGTTGACCCAAAGCATGACTTTTGTATAAAGTATGTTTTTGTGGACGTGACTTCGTCGAGCCTCACATCCCGGAATGGTCAAAACAGGAAAGATGCGGCAAGGTTATGAGGGGTAGCTCCCTTTAGGGTATGTGCATTTCCTTCTGGAAAGGGTGGTATCATGGTATGGAGCCCAGATACTTACTCATGTTGATACACTATATTTATTACTGTGTGGTGTTGTTGGTGACGAGCGCTCGGTTTAAAGGTCCAATGGGACCGGGGGATGCCATATTCGTGTAGTAGTTACCTAGTGATAAAGGTAACCCGGCCTTGTGTTGGCAGAGAGCTGGTTAAGTTCTCGGGGACGTCCAGCCAGAGGCGTTTTCATGTGGCAATGGGAAGTTCCTTGGCCTGACCATTTGTTGGAAATCCAAAGAAACAATACGAGACTTGTACGGTATTAGTTGTATAACCTGCTATGGAATGTGGCGGTAACCTGCTATTGAACATAGTAGCTATAGTAGGCATAAGTGCGGAATGTCTATGCTGGCTAAGATTTATATCTTTATTTTCGAAATGATTTTCCTCTACACTATGCACTAATAATAATATCAAATGTTATTTTAAATGCGTATCAAGCATCTTTGACTATCATAAGGAGAAATCTCCTCCGATTCTGCGTTTGCATGTGTGTGTGTGCGGGAGGCCTTATGGTAGTCTCATTTTTAAAAGCATTGCGAATTGAATTTAAAATATTCTTCTATTTTAATTTTAAAGTAAATAAACTGTTTTGAGTTCTCACACCAGTCACATGACTGACTTGGAGTTTATTGTTTTCCTTCCTAAACTCTGGGTGCCCACCAATTTCCACACGGGCAGTTAAGAGTTAGGTTTATCAGGATATTCTGGATATTCTGGAGTTGCTGGAGGCAAGCTGGATGGCATGGCGTATTACTAGTATATAGTATTTCTTTTCCGCTGTTTGTTGTTGTATGTTGTTGTACACTCTGATGATATGATATGATGTAATGAAATGTGATGTAATGTAATAACTGATATAGTTCTTTGTTTAAAGATTATTCATTTATTATTATATGTTGTTCCGCTGCGAATTGTGAGATTCTGATGTTGTTCTGTTGTTTTCTTTCTGTCCGTTCTATTTTCAAATTCTCTATCTTCTATTTTCTTTAAAATGTTCTATGTTTTCTATTCTCCTTTTTCTTCTATTTTAAAAATTTCTATTCTTCTCTATCTTTTCCCTCTATTTTCTCTCTTCTTTCTTCTTCCTTTTTCTTAAATTCTTTTTAAAACCCTAACTATTCGGTTTTTCGGCAACGAAAATCCGTTATACGTTACATACATCTTACTTCATTCTCATACAAAATATAAAGTTTGGGTCAGCTTGATGTTCATAGAGTTTGGTCCAATATCGTGCAATAATTGTTGTCTCGGTACACAGAAAGACTAGAATGGATGTGTTAAGATCTAATGCATAGCGGAGACTCAGAAAGATTGTTTGTATGGTATGGGTAAGAGTAATGAACGTAGGGTGCATATGCATGCTCAAAGAGTAGTAAGTGGGTGTCATTATGCGACCTAAGCCAACAGTTGAAGGAAGCGATCAATGAAGACTTAACAACACAAGAATTTAAAGGGTGGAAATTTAGAAAATACCCGAGTATGAAGATTTTGTTTCCCAATCATAAGAGCATCCACTTCCTTATTCTTCACCATCTAAGATGATGGTATCATGTCCACCATTCTACTATTTCTATTTCTAAAAAGGGGAGAATAAAGTCAATCACATATTGCATAATACAAATTAATTATTTAAGATATGGTTAAATTTTTAGTTGAGAGATAGATATGCCCAACTCCCCTTAATGCAAGCAGACTAACCTTTGATATGAACCGAGCAACCTAATATATAATACATATTATTGACAAATTAAAATTGTAAATCAAGGATTTTTTCCAAAAATATATAACATAAAAAATACATAATTCATATCCAAGAGTGAAATGTGTTTATTCATAGCCAAAGTGTGTTAAAAGTTGCAACAATCTAAATGTGGTTATAATTATATGCGCGTTTACACCGTAATGAGGTAAAAACCCTAATTGTGATCATAACAAATACTCAATTTTTTTAATCAATTTTGTACACATTATCATAATAAACCTCAATTGGATTTACTTATTTTCATACACTAATTTATGTATAAACTATATTCATCAACAAGAAAATTTAGATATACTTTGATATTTGAAGTTCTACAAACATAAAGATAAATTTGGTAGAGTAATTTAACATTTTAATTCTATCTTTAAAATGGTTCTTAATTTTATTGCTTACAAAATAAAAGTATTTACAATGAAAACAGAAGAAAAGAATGCATACATACATACATACATTTAAAGAAAAGAAATATGTATTTCTTTTTTTAATTTCACCACATATTTCTTTTCTTCATATAGATGTGTGTGATTGTGTATTTCGGTAGCTATTTTATTCGTTGTTTTTACGAAATCTCTACTGTTAATAATCAAAACTTCTTAGTTTCAATTATGGCTAACGAAGATGATGGAAGTATCATTTCTCACCAATAGATAAAAGTTGTTGTTAACCAATCATAAACCATGGAGAAAATCAAATTTGATAGCATAGAGAAACCAAATAGCCCACCTTTAATTCTGGCATTTCATCGAGATAAGCATATTCCACTACTTCAGCTCCTACTCATTCTGTACCCAAAATGAGTTGAGTGGAAAGGAATCTTTGCTTCCATTGCCTTGATAAGTGTGACGACCCGGAATTTTTGGATGTTTGAAATCGGAATATTTAATTGATTTTAAACATTTAAAAGTTAATTTTTAACTTGAATTCAAATATCACTATTTATTTGATAATTAAATTATTGAATTAAATAATTTGAAGTTGCGTAAAATATGAAAACAGGAGTTTTAAGCCTGTTAAAAATAATTTAAATGCTTGTAAAATTTATATTGATAGTACTGAAGATAGTAAAAGTGTTAAACTTGAATTTGGAAATGTTTTGTGAAGTTTTAAAAATATATTGTTTAAATTGAATTTAAAAATAGCCTTTCGAGGCACAGTCTCGGAAATCGACGAAACCAGTTCGATTGGAACCGTAATAGTGTATTATTACTGGATTTCAATTTTCGCAGTTTTTGGAGTGATTGTTTGGCCGTACGATAAGTAAACGCGCTGAAAATTAAATCGAAATTTAATATAATAACTGGGTTCAAAAAGCTATCTTCTCCAAACGATCGAATTAGGTCTCGAAACCTTTTTCATTATGTTCGGAATAGAGGTATAACAGTATAAACGTCTAGTGGCTCGCCTTGGTAGGAGGTCAAGTTTTTAAGTTGCATTTAACGGAATAATTTGAATTTGAAATTAAATTGAATATATCTATACAGTCAACTCCAGTTGAAATCCTATCACATCGGTGCATTTTGCTTTCCCATCACAGCATTTTCCTTTCACCTTCAAAACATTACAGCTCGACGGCTACACGCTACCATCTTTCGTGTTTCTGTTCCTTTTAAAAAAAATCGCCCTCCCATTCTTATCCACAGCTGAAAATATGAAGAAAATTAATGGCCGAAACAAATATTATCCCAATTCCTTATTTTTGAAAACTACTACCAAACGAAAACAACCCTCGTTCCTCCTTCTCTTCAACTCAGAAAAAAAGAGTAATGCCGAGCCAATTCGAAAAAAAAATGGGGGACGAATGAATCAATTCGTTCGAATGCAAACCTGTCGTAATCATTATGGATCGGCATCAATAAATTCATCTAGACGAGGTTTTCAATTTGCTAGAATGGCAATTAGGTTGTGGAGGCTTAGCGATCTCGTGTGTGTTTCGGGAAGGCGGCTCGCGTTGGGATCCTTGGCACGTGCATTCGCATGGGGTTCACGGCATAGGCGATGGCTTGGTCGATTGATTTTGAAGTTACAGCGTGTCTCGGGCTTGGGTTTGGGACGTCGTTCAAGTCGCCTGCAGCTGGTTCACGATGGTCGTGGGTTCGCTCGATTGGGAATTTGCATGAACGAGATAGGGGGTTTGGCGTTACGATCGAAGGTAGTAAGGTATAGTTTTTTTTTCTTTTTTCTTTTTTCTTTTTCTTCTTTTGATATATATAGATTTGGAAATATATAAAATACATCAACTACTGTTAGGATTTAAAATATATAAATATGAATGTATCCATATAAATATATATGGTAACACATATGCAGAGAATATATACGTGTGTGTGTGTGTATGTGTGTGTGGTTCCCAAAGGAAAGATGAATAAATAAGGATACATGTTTAAGCTTACTATTTTGTATTGGTGATTAACTTGTTTAATTAATTTATTCAATTAATTTTAGTCACTAAAAACAAATTATTAAAGGAAAACTTGTTTAAGGTTAAATTTTTAGTTAGTTAAGTTATTTAATGGTAAGTGATTTTTCAATTAGTTCAAATATTTTATTTAAAAGAAAATTTATTTATAACCAATTTAATAGTTAAAACCAAAGTATTAGGAATTAATTGATCGATTAATTAAAATATTAATAAATCATATAATGTTTATACAAGGTCAATAATCGTGGAATGAAGTGGATTTCAAATTTAAGGGGAGAAAAGGCGAGTTAGTCTCACTCTTCTGGACTTTTATTTAAATTTAAATGATTAAATTTAAATAATTGATTGAATGATTGAATTGATTTGATGTATATATAGTGGTATATAGTGTATATTGGAGTGATTGATTTTTCTACATTATATAGCGGATGAGACCCTATGCGCCGCATAATAGCGGGTGATATTATATTTAAAATCCCATATACCGCGATATTCCACCTCGAAGTGGAATTTGTATTTTATGTTGTGCGAACATCTGTGGATGCAAGGAAACAGGTTGGAGGGATCCAACTGGATTCCTCAAAACTTTTTAGATTGTTTAATATTCTATGTTATGGATATTTGATATTCTGTGATGAATTATATTGATAATTGAAATATTGAATATTGAACGCTATGGTTTGCTTGAATATATTTCTGTTCACTGAGTTATCAAAATATATAGAATTGGATTTTTGAAAAGAAAGAAAAGAGTGAATTTTAAATGAAGTAATTATAGAAAATTTGGATAAAAATAAGAATGAATTGGAAAGGAATAAAAGTGATTTTTAAATCTTGATAAATTCCGGGTATGAAATAGAGATTTTGAACAAACAAAGAAATAATGAATTTTAAACTTAAGTGATGTTATATCAAGAAATAAAGAATTTATTTTAAAATTCAAGTTTTGAATTTATTTAAATGGATAAAAAGAAATTTGGGAAATAAGAAATCAGTATTTCTAGTTAAATTTTTTTTAATCATAATTAAGAAATAAAATCTGAAGTTAATGGGCTTGAATAAAATGAGTAAGTAAAGGAATTTCTTTCAAATGGTGTAATTTGGAAATCAATTTGAAAATTGATTTAAGTGTTTAAAATCGGAATTTTAAAAAGGGAAATGAGACTAAGGAATTTATAAGCTGGGTTTATAAAAGTGAAGTAATATATCAATGAATATTTGGAAGAATAAATTCACGGTGGGAATTTATTAAGAGAAATGGGTAAGTTTGTTTAAAAATAAATAGTGATATATTTTAAAGGATGGAAAGAGAAGAGTATTTATCTGGATGACCAAGTACGTTTTCAAAGTAAATTTTTAAATATAAGTTAAAAGTTTTAACATTATTTTAAAAAGCATGTTTAGAAAACTTATTATTTCTAATTGTTTAAATTCCAAGGTAAGTATTTTTCAAATCTATTATAGTAGTAACTATTTAAAGTGCCTTGGTATTTTGTTTTTAAAAGAGAAAATCTAGTTTTATATTTTATAAAGTAATCCCATTTTTAAATATTCCTATAGTTATATTTTTAATAAAGTATTGAAGTAGTTTTTAATTTAAGTGTTTTAAAGGATATTTTAGAATAAAGTGTGTTTAAAAATTATTTAAAAATATAAAGATTTGTACTTGGTGAATTCAGTGGAACTAGAAAAAATTTGGGGAATGGATTCCGTAAAAGGAAAATGGTTTGGAAATTGTTTCTAAGGGTTGAAAACAGAAATATATCTCGTGAAGATATTTTTAGATTAATAAATAATTTAGAGAAATTATTTATGTTTGATGGATGTTTGTGAATGTTAATTGATAGTTAAATAACCGACTATCGATATTGGCCAATGCGCTGATCGTTTCGAAGAGACCGGGATCGGGATTAATTTCTCGAAAACCACTTCGATCCGGTTTGTACGTTTTCGTGAGGAAGACGAGTTTGGATTCAATGATGGAAGAGTGAAGTGCAAGGGCTAGTCGCAACTAACCCTGAGGTGATTCCAAAATTGATATACTAGGAGTAATGCCTTCGGTTCCGTTCAAACCCAGGACAGACTTGTATGGACGAATGCTTTCAGAACATCGTCAGGTGGGCGATGAGCATTCTAAGGGATACGTTCTAAAAAGGTAACATTTAGCCTCAAGCCTCATCAAGCAGGAATGACTGAAAATCAGGGGTTATGTAGCAAGGCTAGGTGGATAGCGCCTATTAGGGTGAGGTCATCCATGTCTAGATGTTCCTTTTTATTCGGCTTAGTGGTGCGGTTGCTGATCCCAACCGTGGCGTGATCTTACTCGGGATTATCCAGTAAGGGATAGTCCCGGACTTATGTTGTAGGGGGTCGGGAGTGATCCTCGGTATGCTGATCTAGAACAAGTACCGTGACAGGTGATACCCCAGTGCCTAGTCATTAGTTGGAAGTCCATTCTCCCTACGCGCCCGTACGGTTTTGATTGTGGCCAACTATTGCTGAAACGTGAGATGCAAGCATTTCAGTTAGATTTTATTTTACTTTCTATAGACACTATTATAATATCAGAGAATTTTGATAAAAAGTGTTTTGGCTATCGTAAGGTAAAAACCCGACATATTTATTTGTGGCGTGGTCTTACGAGATGCTTTTGTTTTCAAAGGATTTTGGAACTTAAATAATCAAATTGAGTGTGATTTTCTCACGCTGGTATTCAAAACAGACTCGGGTATTATTTAACTATAATGCTAGGGTCAGACCGAGTATTATAGGATATAGGATATGATGCTGTAGAGCTGAGAAGACGAGCTGGATGGCGATACGCACTTCCGTACTTGATTATTATTCCGCTGTATATTCAGTGTTGTAAGGACAAGTTGTGATAACTGTCTAGTTGTGTGTATTGAACTCTGATGATTTATTCTGTTGATATAGTGTACAAACATATATACTTGCTTTTGTGTAAATATTAGTTATTATCTATTATATTTTATTCCGATGCGATGGTTAGATTCTGATGTTGTTTTCTATTTTCTTCTTCTACCTCTTCTTCTTTAACCAAATGGTTCGTATTTCTGTTCATCTTGAGTGATTGACGTAGAATAGTGTTGACTCAAGTGGTACGGATTTGCGGGTCATTACAATAAGGTCCCCTCTTTTCATGACTCGAAGCCCTTCTTCACTGAGGAATGATTGAAATAATAATCTTAGTGTTCATCTTCAATAAATTGTCTACTGTTATTGAGTAACCAAGTCCGTGTATGACATAAGAAAACTAATTTTCAATATACCAACATATATTTTATTAAAAGAAACAAAGGTTGACTGTTTAATCACACAACTTTCATTTCTATGTATAATATATTTATATGAGCAATTACTATGTATAAAAACCAAAAGTTTTATTTTCTCTGATCATCTTCCTATGCAGTTTTTTACCAGTCATGGTATCTTTGTAATGATGTCATATATGTCATATATATATGTATGTATATGTGTGTGTGTATATATGTATATATATGTATATATGATAGTATGAAGCCCATGCCGATGGCACGGGTGCAAAATTTATTTTATACATAGCACTTTAGTGGCAATATACCTTCTTTTCAATTTGTTTACCTTTTCATTCTAAAGCTCTCAAATGGTTTTAGAGACAAAATTTTGTGATAAATTCTATTTGAATGTTGCACCTCCATAGAACCTGGATTCTCGCTATTATTCAAATAGGTAAAATTTCATCAATTTATAATTATAAAAATGGAAAACAAAAAGGCTATGGAAAGAATTCTTATACTTATTTCGAAATGATATCGGCTTTATTTTTTAACCTGTGTTGTGCTTAACCATAGGTAATGCAAACACAATCATATTCTCGTCAGTTACCATTAATGTCTGTATTTTAAAAATGAAATAGAAAATGGAACCGATAAACTCCCATTATTTATTACAGCTATATTAAGAATTAGGAATTATTATGAAGAAGAAAAGAAAATATAGACCGAACATGAGCCTTTTCTACATTCATTTCAAAAATTTGCTCAACAAACAATTATGAATTATTACTCAACTGGACTGATGATGGGATCTCATCCAAAACCGTCAAAAGGGAAAAAGAAAAACTAAAAAGCTTTAAACTAAGCATTGGGAAATCGACCATAATCAGTAGACACAATATATTAGTTAGTTTACCTTAAAAATGCTTTTGCTAACTCAATTATTTCGGATATGCATTAACAGTTGACAACATGATTAGTAATTCTCAATAACTAATAGTGTCGACTAAGACTAATGTAAAGATAGTAAATACGGTACTTACAAAGAGATTAACAATGTCCGTTTGTGATATTTCATGAGATTCTTGAGTTTTACAATGAATTATTGTTGTAATAATAAACATGAAGCTTAGTCATTAAATAAAGTTAATTTCTATGTAGTATAAGGTAGTTCAAATAATAAGATGCATCAATCCATGGTCAACTTATAAGTATAGCCAACTGGCCTTTTTCCCCTTACTTAATAAAGAAAGAACCTTCTAAATATGTGGATACCTCATCAATATTTGCATTATCGCTTGAGATTGGTTGTAGCCGCATGGGTAAGAAGCTCCTTAATTCTTTTCTTGCCCATAAGTTATGTTTTTTCTTCTTCTTAGGTCCCAAGATAGATTCAAGCAAATCAAACTTTACTAAGACAAAGTTGAGTTAGAACATGTTTATATATTATTTAAATCGAAAAAAAATTAAGGGTTCCATATAAGGCATCATCTTCAAGAGTATGCCTTGAAAATGAGTTTATAAACAAAGTTTTGGTATAAGGAACCATCTTTAAGAATAACCATCTAATTATTTAATATAAAAAATTCTAATAAATGTAAATAAAGTAACACAAATATCTACAATGTACTATTTTCTCAAAATTAAGGGTGTGAGTTAAGCTAACATCTGCTTATTTAATACGTTAATAACATATTGTTGAATAGCATATTAGATGTGTAACGACCTGCTATTTTCAACCATTCGCATCCATACATGTCAGACTTGGATTGCTCAAAATGTCAGATTGTTAATTTATAATTTGGCGAAACTGAACATATACAGTAAATAAATCAATCACAGAATCACAAACATAGAGTAATCCAGTAATATGCAGTGGAATAGATAAATAGTAGTTCATGAAGCTACTATATAAACATCAGAGTTAGAAATAAAATACAACAAAATTTCTCAAATACAGTGAAGTCTCCAATGCAACAGATGACTTCTCCGAACAAATCAACTGGAAGAGCTGAAAGCTAAAACGATAGCTGGATCTCTAAGCGAAGCTCCAAACTCCGAAGGTGAGTCTCAAATGCTGTATCACTCAGTCTGACTCGAGCGTAAAGCAAAACACAAAACACTCGAGTCAGGATTAACATTCTTATATTAGTAAATCCAACTCAAATGAAATATCAATTGAAATACAAGTAACTCACACTACACCACAAAAGGCTTTTAACAGCGTTTGATAAACGCTGTAATATCATACAACAGCGTTATTACAAACGCTGTATAACGACATGCTGTCGTATATAGATAACTTACAACAGCTTTTATATAAACGCTGTTGAAACATCTCTGTGACAGCGTTTATTACGAGCTGTCAATAATCTTTTTACAGCGTTTTCAGACATGCTGTATTATGTTTCAACAGCGTTTATAATTTAGTTGTCGAAGATGTTCAAATTCTACTTTAACTGTTTACAACAGCGTTTTCTAAACGTTGTTTCTGAATCATCAACAATTTCGACAGCATGTTAAAAACGCTGTGATTGAATCATCAACTATTTCGACAGCATGTGATAAACGTTGTTATTGACTATTTCAAGATAATTACAGCACGAATTTAACGCTGTTGTTTATTCATTGACAGCATTAATAAAACGCTGTCTTCTATTTATATAACAGCTTTAATATTCCACTCTATTTTTGACTATTCCAGCACTATATTTTGAGCATATTCAAGCAACTAGTATATATAACAGGTTTTAATAACTATTAATTAGTTACATAAACTAGTTAAGACAATATTAACAAACAAAAGACATCCATAAACCAAGTTTCAATAATATCCATAAACAAAAATAACAAAGTAAACTATTGACATACAAAACCACATACCATCCAACTGACAACTATTGACGTACATTTCATACTTCTACAGTTCTCCCCTGTAGTTCATCCTACCACTGCTTCAACCAATTCGTACTTCTGTTCCGCCAAGTATTCACTGCTAGCATCTCCATACACACAGTACATCTCCAACCAACCTCACCCCCTCTTCCCACTGACATCAATTCGACCAAACTCCTTACCATCGTTTCGACAAACCCCATAACTTCTAGCAACTGCCCCCGTACCCTCTGCATCGCTGTAACATCCATCATCCTCTGTCCCTCTCTCTACAGCAACACTCTTCACTACATTTAATCACCCCTGCTTCAACATAACCACATCAACACCACAGTGCTCCACATCAAATATCAAACATTTCCACTACATTACACTGTCAAAACTACTGCAACAACAACAATTCACCTGAACATCAGTAACTCCACTTGCAAACAACCTTCATCATACCCACAAAAACATACACTACTTCCGAATGTCACCTCATATAATACAGCACTTCATTCAACAACTACCGTCGACCATCCATTCACCCGACCATCCCCTGCTGTCATCAAGACAAACCACACTGTGCACGTGCAGTTACAACTTCCACCTGAAACCACTTCTGCTTGCAACAGAACGACAGGTCACCACTAGCCTTCAATTTGCTCCTCAAAACTGCCTCTCCTACACAGTGACAACAACCAAACCATCATGATTATTGAACATTTGGGTATCCTCTTGCTAACAGTGCTCTCAATTCCTTTCTTAAAATTTTCCCAGATGGTGCTTTTGGGATCGAATCCACAAAAAATACCTTGTGAATTCTCTTGTAGAAAATCACCCGAAGAAATAAACAGAAAAGAAAAATCAATAAAAAATAAATCGATTTCAATATATTTCAAAGTTAATTTCCCAGACATGAAAGTTATTCGTACCTGTTTAGAAATATACTTCTTAATCTCATCCTCTGTAATATCAGAACCATTTGATCTAACAACAAATGCCACTGGGAGCTCTCCAGCCAATTCATCTTTCATGCTGCAAAATACACAATCATTTGATGTTAAACACTTGTTGCAATTAGTAATTATTTATAACTATTTAGGTTTTTTTTAGTGCTTAGTTAACAAGCATAAAATTCCGATCAAAGCACATACACATTTAAAAGTTAATCAGAATTCAGCAGTAAGAAAATTGTGCTTACGAGACAACAGCAGCACCAGCAACATCGGGATGTGCAATGAGCATAGCCTCAAGCTCTGCAGATAAACTCACCCATTTCACTGCTACTCTAACAACATCCCAACATCCTAATGTAGTACTTCAACCATACTTCAACCACCGAGCTTCTGATTTCACCACTGAGCTGTTGCCTTCCCACTTCAACCATACTTCAATCACTTATAAACAACCAAACGCGAGCATAATACCCCCACAACCCCTTCCTTTCCGCAACAGCATCCTTCTCCTGTTTGTTTTATTTTTCACAACAGAAAACGGAGATTAAATAAAAGATTTTGAATCAGACGACCAAAAAAGATTATCGAATATGCAAATAAATCATATTTGTTAACAAATATTTAAAAGATTATCTCATGTAAATACCTCTTCCTCTTTCTTTTTCTCTATTTCCTCAAATGCAGCTTTCTCGGCCTGCATAAATATTAACATCCAGGTTTAATACAGAAACCAAAGATGGCTGCAACAGCAAAGATGGCTGCAACAGCAAAGATGGCTGCAGCTGCAAATGCGATCGCAGTAAAGGAACCATCTGAAGACCACTCCATCACCCCTGAATGCATCGGCTCTCCTGCAAATTTAAAAACAAATTTATACACTAGCCGACACTAGAGTGATAAAATTATTTGTTGTTCAAGACTTAGTTATACATTGTTGGGTCAATAATATAGTTTAGGATAGTGCATTTGTGTTCGATCTATTGTTTAATAACCGATATTATGTTCTATTCTCCTAGTCAAGTATAAAAACTGAAGAACGTCATTCCCCAATTTGTTGTATTGTTTGTTTGTATATTCAGTTAGCAAATTTTATAACAAACTGGTAGCGTACTATTGATAGCAGTCACATTTTGTCAACTGTGTTGACTCGTTGATTATAAGAAAAGAACAGGTTGAGGTACATCATTAGTAATATACCCTTGACTTTACTGTAGTCACTTATGTATATGTGGATTTCATATATAGTATTTTGATATTATTTCCCCTCACACCAGACTTAATGTCCAACATGCATTTTATCTTTGTTTATTTTATGACAATCTCTCGGAAACTCGATCAATTAAGTAGGCTGAGTGAGGTAGCTTTTAGGGGATAGCTTGGGATCGCATTATTTTGGATTGGAGCATGATGACAACACTTAGATGTATATTTTTGAGTACATAACAGACATGTATTTATATGTCCGAAACATGTATTATCGGATGTTATATTAAGTACTCCGTATGTATGAAGTTGATGTATTCTGACAGTTGTTACTTTTATCAGTTGCTTCCGCATTGCTATATATATATATATATATTAAAATCTGATTATATATCTTTTGTATATTATATATTGTGATTACTGTGAAATATTATCGTTAGACCATAGTTAATTAACTTGATTAAATAGTAAAACTTCAAATAACCCACTACAACCTATCTTGGTGGTACTGGAGGTTGATCACTGTCATTAGGTGCCAAAAATTTTAGAGCGCCATAAAGCGGGTTGTTACGATTACAGGAGAAAATTCTCGCTGTTCTAGTTCGATCTGAGATGAGTGCAAAACGGATGTTTGTGCTTTAATTGAAGCTCACGAAACTAAATTTTTCATATTTGAAGGATGCATGTTTTCACACAGCTACATAAGACATAACTCAACTTTGGCACTTGTGATTTGGTCGGGGAACTGAAAACTCTACAGCATAAGCAAATGGTCAAAGGACTACTATCGCTTACCAACTCAAACATTGTATGCATAGCTTGTTTGAAAGGGAAGCAACATGGTAATTCCTATGCGGCCGATCACACCGATCTCCAACTATAACACAAGGCACTTAATATGTTTTATTGATGATTTTAGCAGAAAAGCTTGGATGAATTTCTTAGTTGATAAGGCAAAAGCATCTGATGCATTTATGTATATAAGCACAAAGTCGAAAAAGAAGTAGGATCGATGATCGAGTGTCTATGCACGGATCATGGGGGAGAATTCAAATCAAGTGAATTCTAATGAGTTTTGCAAGAGCCACAAGTGATCATTATTGAGTCTTCAAGTGTGTGGCACACATTCCTGTTCTTGATGCTCGAAGAGCGAAGCTGGAAGACAAAAGCTTTAACTGTGTGGTTTGGAGTGAGTGAAAAATCGAAAGTGTACAGACTATTTAATCTGATCTCGATGAGGATAATGGTAAGTAGTGAAGTTTTTGAAAAGGATAAAATATGGAAATGTTAGAATCTATGATGACATGAATAATCTTTTAATTTGATGATGAAGAAATGTAATCTGACTTTATTGATGAAGAAATGTAATCTGACTTTAATGATCAGCTTCAATGATCCATACATCAAATTCAGATATCAAAACAGACATATGATATAAGAACAGACATAAGAAATAAAAATAAACAAACCTTTTTGGCATCACGGTCAGGAATCTCCTTAGGAATATCATCATAACCCTTCAAAAATTGAAAGAAAAATCAAATTTCAAAAAAATATTTTAAAGAGAGAAGCAAAATCAGACTATATGACAAGTGTTTAAAAAGTAGCAAACTTAAAATAAAAGTTGGAAACAACTAATCACCTCAGGTTTCTTATCCTCAGGGTCTGGAATGTACTCCTTGTCATCCCAATCTTCGGGCTGATGAATACAAATATCCTCATGTTACAGACATATATAAACAATATGATAAATACGAGGAAAGCCCATTTACTCACTTTCTTGGCTTTAGGGTCTTTGATCTGCTTGGGATGGAGAATATCCCAAGGATCATAAATTATTTTAAATACTTGGTTGAAACAAAGTTTGAAATTTGGTTTTCGATTCAGTTTCGTTCAGTTTGACATATCTGAAATTTTTGTTCTGTTTCAGAATATTGAAAGTTTTGGGTCAGTTTCGGTTCCGGTTTTGATTACTTTATGATTTTTTTAATATAAATAATTTAATATGTACTATCAAATATATAATTTACCATTATAATTTCTAAATTCCTATAATCTGATTACTTCACCGTTCTATCACTACACTGTAATCAACCTAACCTACTCATCCAAACTGGCACCAATATTCACCACAAAAACATAACCAGGTAATAAAATAGCATTCAAAACCATTAATATTTTCTTTAGACTTTACAAACTTCAAAAATTGTATAATGTAGTGTGGATTGATTGAAACTGTTTCACAGGGGTGCAAATACACTTGGAGGCATCGAGGAATGGCCACAAGTATAGATAAAGTACTTGTGAACTATGCAACGTTAACTAAGTTTCCTAACTTAGTTACTATTGCATTACCTGATGAGATTAGTGATCACACACCCATCTTATTGCTACTATCTGTCCAACAGAATCAATCAAAAGGAAAGCCATTCAAATATGTCAACAACTGACACTCACTAGAAGGTTATATAACATGCATTCGAGATGGACTCAAAGTAAACACTTGAGGGACATATATGCATAAATTAATTTACGTTTTACAATCCATAAAGAAAAATCTTAAAGCTTGGAACAAAGTCAGATTAAAAACAAATCCAGAAAAGCTGCTAGAAGATGAAGATAATAGGGTATTTCTCCAACTGGATAATGATCCATAGGATGGTTTGCACTATGACAAGCTTCTACAAATACACTTGCAGCTGAAGGATAAACTGAAATTAGAGCATTGTGAAGACACCAATTCTAAAAAAATTATGCTAAAACGACCATGAGAAAACACAGAAATAGTTTACAAGCATTGTTGGACTCTGGTGGAAACTATACACACAAGCAGGAGCAGCTTATAGGCATTATCTTATTACTCCACGCTATTTAATGGCCAAACTAGAGGAGATTATCCATCAGTCTAACCACGAATAGTTATTAACGACGAAGGAAGAAGATACTTATCTAAAGCAGTAACTGCTTCTGAAATAAAACATGCGGTCTTCTCAACTGATGACTTCAAGAGCCATGGTCCTGATGGCTTTTCCACCAAGTTTTATAAACTTCATTAGACCAAGCTTGAGAAATTGCTCCTCCATGCTACTTCCAGTGTGTTCTAGATGGGCAAACTACCATATGGTCTAAATCATAACTTTATAACTCTTGTACCTAAAAGGGAAAAGCCACGGACCATTTCAGATTATCGTCCAATTTCCTATGTAAATTTTCTTTACAAAATAATTTCCATAATTATTTATAGCAGAATTAAACACTTATTGCCTTATCTTATTGCAGAGAATCAATCTGCCTTTGTGCCAGATAGAAACATTGGAGAAAACATATTATTAGCTCATGAACTTGTTTGGGATTTCAAGAAAAAAGGTAAACCAAAGATGTGTATCAACATTGATTTGTAGAAAGCATATGACATGGTTAACAGAGAATTCATATTTTATATGCTATATATTATGGGTTTTCCTCTATCCCTTGTCAATTTGATTTATGAATGTATCAGCACCCCTACATTTTCTATTCTATTTAATGGTGTTCCATGTGGCTTCATTACCTCTACTAGAGGATTGAAAGAAAGGCATCCTTAATCCCCATATTTATTTTGCTTGACCATGGAATATTTCACATTGCAAATGGAAGATGCTCTCACTTACAACTACATTCAGCCTACTTCCTATGTGCAGCCGGTTACCACACATTTACTTTATGCTGATGATGTAATGATTTTCTTGAGTGCAACAAGTGGTAATACAAAAGCAATGGACGACAGTTTTAACCACTTAAAAAATACTGTCGGTCTCCACATCAACCATATGAAATCTAAAATGGACTTCAGCAAGGATGTCTCAAACAAGGCCACATTACTACAGATTATGGGGAATACAGAGGACTTCCTTCCTATCAAATACCTAGTGTCCCATTGTCCAGTGATTATGTTCATTCCTCTGATTGTGTGCCTCTTGTTGCTAAGGTGTATGACAAAACAGAGGGATGGGATGGTACTTTACTATCTGCTGCAGGGAGAGCTCAGCCGATACAGAGTACCATAACTCCCATTGTGTGATACTGGTTAATAATACATCAACTACCTAATTCTGTTTTACATAAAATTGAAAGCACGTGTGCTAATTTTTTTTGGGGAGGTAAATGTCATAAAATAGCATTGAATTTGCTGTGTCGACCAAAGGCAGAGGGAGGTATAGGGCTGCGGTTGTTTATGGATCTTAAAAAGACAGTAGTGCTGAAATTACGATGGAATCTACTCACTAAATAGGGATTATGGGTCGACTACAAACCATGGATAAAATACATGCTTGGAGTCTTGTGGAGGATACTATGTGCGTGTTATGTGGACAAGATCAAGAAAGAACATCTATTTTTCAAATGTAATTTTAGTACTTACCTTTGAAACCGATTTCATCATCGATTCAACCTCCTTCCTATCTCAGATCCAAGCCTATCTCACGAGATCCAAGAGTTTGTACGATGTTATAAAATAGCATTCAAAACCATTAATATTTTCTTTAGACTTTATTGAATACCTGTACACTGGTCATGGCCGTTGAATCAGCATTCTCCCTATCTGCATCTTATCTCACTATCTGGCTGCAAGGATAATTGAGCTCCTGTGGGCATTTGTTAATTGCAGCCAATTCATTTGGTGACACCATCTCATGCAAGGTCTGCTATAACAAACTAGTCTAATAGCGGATAGTGAAAATCATAAATTGTATTCAGCTTAAGATTATTCAGTTCAATATCGCAGATAATTACAATTATCATGTTGAACTTATGTATAGTGATTACTAATGCTCAAATCAATATGTATAAATTCAAAAAAAAAATCATCCATTCAAAATTCAGTTAACAACTATACATCTGTGAACATAAACTCTTTGCGGATATAAAAACATGCGACTCAAAATGTTTTTCAAATTGTAAAAGAGTAAGCATGTAGAGTTGGTAGCGGGTAAAGATTGAGACTTAATTTTCGGATTCAGCATATTACCCCAAAATCATAGATATATAAAAATTGATATAAAAAATTATCAGTAATAATATAATCACCAAAGCATAACCGCAAAAGTATTACTCAAGAATGGTAGATCTGGTTCAGTAGGTGGAACCACTGTAAATCATAGTACATCAGAGGAAACATTCACTAAAATTGATTAAGTAGCAAACCTCGTAGTTATCAAACGAAGTACTAGCTTGGTTGACTTCAAGCAAATTCAGAATGGTGTCTCCTGTCTTTTACCTGAGTCCCTTCAAAACCACGTTGCTTATTCCACGAATGCTTATTATCAAGCTTCTGGTCGCCATCACCATGATTTTAAGCGAAGTCCGAGTCGGATTTGCACGTGGAAGTAGGAGCTCGAGGAAGCGGTCGGTGAGGAAGCGAAAGCGGTTCGAGTCGGATGGGATGAGGACGATGATGCAGTAGTTGATAATTTATGTAGGATTTAGGATTTGGGATTGCTGGTGAAATTTGAGGAGGATTTGGATTTCATAGATTTATTACTTTGCGTGAAGATAAGAAGAAAGGATGGGGGAAAAGTAGCCGCGTAATGAAATAATCCTCAAAATCAGGCGGGCTATTTCACACAGCGTTTGGTTTTTCATTTTTCATTTTCAACACACTATTGTCAGCACTTATGTCAAAAACGCTGACGATTATTGCTGAGAAAAGCCCATTTTGTTGTAGTGTCAAAGGATGTTTGGGATAACCATCCTCTAAGGATTCGTGGGACTATCTACAATGCAGAGATATACACTATAACACCGTGGTCATTTCAAATTAATTTATACTTCAAAACCAAAATATCATTTCATTTCAAATATATATATTTCCAAAATTTATCACTTCCAAAATTACAATTCAAATCTACTCAAATTCCCAGTTCAAATTTAATCCAATCTTAATTTATCATTTTAAATTCAACTTAATTCCTAAATAACCATTTCAAATTTTATCGATCTCAAATCCGGGTTTGAATCACAAAATACCCATTTACATTTCAATATATTTCAAAACTTTAAACATTCAACATTCAGACTAAATTTTACGATTTCATATAGATTTAGTTTATCTTCATTATTATTTAATCTTGAAATATTCCATCATTAGATTCAATATCATTTAAGTAACCTTAAATTGCATTTTTCTAAATATTTTATTTAATTTATTAAACATAAAATATTCATTAACTTACTTACATCAAAATCACGTTATACAATCATATCTTTAGATCTAAATATCAAGAAGTTTCAAATTGATTTAATCAAATTAAATTCTTAATTGATTACAATTTCAAATATATTTCAGTTTTACCTTCTCAACCTTAACTTATTCAAGTTATTACCAAAATCTATTTGAAATATAAATTAAAATGCTTAAACATATTATATGTATTAAGTAAATCCTAATTTAATTTAATATTATCACTTAACCTATATATATATCATTACCATTATATATATAATATATTTAAGAATTAATATTTGTTACAACTATATATTTCTTTCCAAACCATAAAGTTCATTTTCAAAATATTTATATAGACCAACGGCGTCGGTGTATAATTTTCTATTCTATGGTAAAGTGATACAGATATTATCATTTCAATCTGTAATTTAATATATATACGGGTGGATATCATTTCGACCCGTAATCCCAAATTCAATTCAAATGAAAATCGCTTGGGTCTATTATTTCAACCCATGACGATTTTCTCCAATTCTAAAGTCCGTTCGGGTATGTATCATTTCAACCCATAATTCTATACTAACAAGGAACTTCAAGAGTGATAACAGTTATAATTTAACATATAACAATAAGCATATATAATCAGTAATTAAATAAAATATAAATAATAGGATATGGTGTCATATCCATAGGTGAATAGTTAAAGAAAATAGCATATATAACAATTTAAATAACTACAGCAACATATTTCAATTGTCGTTTCAATTGAAATCAAATTTAATAAATACAAGAACGTTAATCGGGAGTAATTGCTCATCTTTCGGGGCTAGAGAGATTTGAAATGGATTACAGATCCAAGAACGAATTTCCAAAATGAACAAGATTGGCACGAATAGGACGAACAGAGCTGATGGCTGAAGCTCACGTGGGAGATGGCGATGGAGATCTATTGATATCGAGTAGGGTATGGTGTACGTGTGATTTGTATTTATAAGAGAAGCCTTAAGTTGATAAAGTGGAAAGAACGCAAGCAAAAAGTGATTTTGAAACGGCTAGGAAAATCAAAGATTTTATTCTTATCAATTATAAAGAAGTAAATGGAAAGGGATCACTTTACACAATAATTGCAAGGTTTCTGATTTAATGGCTAAGGTAAGAAATTGAAGAGTGCGTATAAGAAGCAAAAATTAAAACGAAACGTACGGCCAAAATTATTAACAAAGTAACGTAATTTAGATTTATACGTTTCTTATTTATTTAGTAAAATATATGCTAAAGAATATTTCAGTAAATAACATACCATTTATAATGCCAAATAATTAAACAAGAATGGATATAAAACGTGTCAAGTGAACGTATAAATTAATTTCTATTTACACATTATTTATATAAGTAAACAATTACATACATAACATTAATTTTTATTCAATCACTATTTATTCATTATTAATTCATTGGTTAATTCAATATTTACATTTATTTTTCTTATATTAATTTATTACCAAATATTCCTATTTACAATCAGTTATACCTAAATAGTTGGTTCAATCAATTGGGATTGCATTGAATAAATTATTAATTAGCTTATGTCAACATTCTTACATTTCACTCTTGTTATTAATCCATTATTACCAAATAGATAAAATTACCTTAAATTGAAATTTAATTACCAATTTTATTTAACGCACTAAATAACTAACATATATAAATTCAATACTTACATTTATTTACCTATGTTTCATTCATAACAAATTATATTATTCCCACTAATTCAATTAGTTTGAATTCCATTCTAGTACCAATTTATTACTTATACCTACACTACGTTTCTATGAAATTTATACTTTCACACTTTCCGTTATAATACTAATTGTCATTAAAGAAATGTTCATTATTGGCCACCAATGATTATATCAACTCATATCAGACTAATCCTGTTCAATTCCCATTTATTACGCAGATTTATATTAATAGATCAGCATTTACATTATTTACTTACGTTCACTTATAACCAAGTTATACTATTTTACATTATTTCATTTATTGCAATTTTATTCAAATAGTTAATAATTAACTTTGGTTAACCTTGTTACTTTTCATTTAAATTATTATCTCCTTATTAATTAACAAAATTTTCATTCTTTCAATATTAAATTACCAAAACTTTATCAAATTAACAAATTCAAATTATTAAAATTTACGGGTCGTTACGCTCTCTCACACTCAAATCTTTTCGTCATAAAAAAGGAACGATATACGTTTATCAAGGTGGAAAGCAGGAATGTCTAGAAGGGAAAATAGGTTGAAAGACAAGGATGAACCATTATTTTAAAATTATACAAATTTCAATTATTTAGAAAGGTAAAATAAATGAACAAAATATCCTTTATATGATACTTTATCAAAATACTTTTATAACTCGATGTCTTAACAAGTTTATCCTTGTTACTATAGACTCTAGCAGTGTGTTGATCAGGCGCAAAGCTAGAATTCTCCAGGTACTTAGTAGACTTCTTTCAACACCCAGTGAAAATACTTGAAAAACTTTTAAAAACAGATATGGAAAGTACAATCCAAACAAAACAACCAAACCATTAGTCCAACCATGGATCGCAGATACACAAAGGTTACTCCTGAATCCCCCAGGAAACATCAGTATCCGTAAGCTTTCTCAGCCCTGCGAATTTTTCCATGATGACTAGTAGACCGCAGATATACAAAGGTTACGCCTGAATCCCCCAGGAAACATCCGTATCCATAAGCGTTCTCAGCCCTGTGGATTTCGCTAACTAAAAGGACCTACGTAGATCACAGTATACACAATGGTTACGCTGAATCCCCCATGAAACATTCGTACACCTCTGCCATCTCAGCCAGGCGAATTATGCTATGCAGTCGTGCCAAGAAAAAAAAACCATGGGTCACGCCACGGTGGGCCACTCGAGTATCACATTCGGAAAACCAAAAACAGAGAGAATAATATCGATAGAATGAATCCCAATGTAGCCATAAAGCGGATTTCAAGCAGAAGGCACTTTCCATATCTTTACTTCGAAAATATATATCATATAGTACCTTTCCAAATCACTTTCAAATATCATACTCATATAAAGTCCATTATATAGGATTTCATTTTCAAATTGAATACTTTCCAAAATCGATATTATATCAAATAACACTTATATACACCTCCATTATATAAGATTTCTCTTTCCAAATTGAGTACTTTTCAAATCAATAGTTTTCAAATCAACATCATACTTATACAAATCCATTTTATATAAGTTCGATAACTTCCAAATCAAGTATTTAGTAATATCTGGTTCTCAAATTTCAAACCATTTCAATATCAATTTAGTTTCAAAATCATATGTGATTTCGCCAAATGATTTCTTCCATATATTCAGTTTCAAAGTTTCTCCAATATGTTTAGAAAATAATCCTGATTTCCAGATTGCCAAAATTTAGGTTAAACAAATTCATTTCCAAAACCATCATATAAATACTAGGTTTAAATTTCAATCTATTTTCTAAGCCAAAATTTTCAAAAATCCATTATACTCGAAATAGTTTCCAAATTTATAACAATCTCTTTAAACCTTAAAACTATTTATTTCTATATGAAAAATCCAATTTTCCTTTTGAAAATTATTTATAAAAGTTTAAAATTTACTTAAGTTATACTCTTCATATTTTAAGCATACAAACCCAAACTTATATAATTTATCAAATACTTTATACTCTTTGAAATTTCTTAGCTTTAAAAACTAAACCATGATTTGGAAGTGTTCGAACTTTAAAATATAGTCGAAGAAATCATATTTAAAATCCAAGAGTTGAAAATCAGCAACTAATCAGTAAATCAATTTCAATATATAAGGTTATACCAAAATAAATCTGAATCTCGAGGACTGAACACCTTCTGACTTTAAATCATATTAATATATATATATACACAAATATATTTTTCGAATAAAAAACCATACTTCGAAATCTGAAATAAAATTTGTTTCAAAAAAATCACTCGCACAACAAAGCTACTAGAGTAGCCTCTTCCCCACTCAGAAACTCGGAAATCAATGTCGATGATGCATGCATTCATCACCAAAATTATTTTCCAACGACATAAGTGGGTTCTGGACTTTTATTCTCTTGAAACTTCTTTGAAATCTCTTCGAAATCATTGGAATTCATTTGAATACATTTGAAACATTTTATTCGGAGAAATATCTTTAAATCATATTATTATTATATATTTCAAAAATCTTAAAACCGATTTCAAAACACCGGTGTTCGATTCCTCGAAATTCAAATTCAAAACCCTTCAATTATAAATCATTTTTTTAAATCAATTTTCTTATAAATTTCAAAATTTCAAATCCTTTCGAAACTTCAAATTTTCATTTTTAAAAGGTATATAGTTCTTATCGAAAACATTTCACTTTTACATATAAAATGGGGTCATCCTTATCAAAATAACAATTTCGATGTATGCACAATTCAAAATACAATCAAACACAAATTGTCAAGGGATTTTTTTTTCAAGGATGGATTTCAAAACAAACAGAGATTCAAATTTAGAGGAACTCCAATCAAATAGGATTCTGGTTCGAAGATAAGCTCGAACGAAGATGAGATAATTTAATTACCAAATAGAAGACGGATAAACCTATATAAATCGCAGGCGACCTTAACGGGGTCAACTATGACTCAGGAATATAATCGATGCAGAATTCCAAGGCAAATCAACATTCGATCGCCAGATATAGAATTCGGCATATCCAGAGATAGCAACATCTAAACCGAGGATATATAAATCTTCGGTGAATCGATGATATTGTAAAGGAGTTTCACCCCTTTACAAATCATTCAATCGAGCTATGGGATATTCCAGATTTTAGAAAACACAAATAGGGAAAGACAAGAATGGATTTGGAACCGAGGGGAATGTTCAAAAATTCAAAGGAAACCGAATCAACTAGGAAGAGATTCAAGCTCGAACGAAAGTGGTTCTGTAAATAAATTTACTATATATGCTAAGTTTTTCCTAGAGCCAAAGCTCTGATACCAACTGTAACGACCTGCTATTTTCAACCATTCGCATCTGCACATGTCGGACATGAATTGCTCAAAATATCAGATTATTAATTTAAAATTTGGCAAAACTGAGCATATATAGTAAACAAATCAATCACAGAATCACAAACATAGAGTAATCCCATAAGACGCAGCGGAATAGATAAATAGTAGTTCATGAAGCTACTATATAAACATCAGAGTTAGAAATAAAATACAGCAGAATATCTCAAATACAGTGAAGTCTCCAATGCAACGGATGACTTCTATTGACAAATCAACTGGAAGAGAAAAAAGCTAAAACGATAGCTGGATCTCCAAGCGAAGATCCAAACTCCGAAGGTGAGTCTCAAAAGCTGTATCACTCAGTCTGACCCGAGCGTAATGCAAAACACAAAACACTCGAGTCAGGATTAACATTCTTATATTAGTAAATCCAACTCAAATGAAATATCAATTGAAATACAAGTAACTCAAAGGATGTTTGGGATAACCATCCTCTAAGGACCCGTGGGACTATCTACAATGCAGAGATATATACTATAACACCGTGGTCATTTCAAATTAGTTTATACTTCAAAACCAAAATATCATTTCATTTCATATATATATATATATATCCTAATTTTATCACTTCCAAAATTACGATTCAAATCTACTCAAATTCCAAGTTCAAATTTAATCCAATCTCGATTTATCAATTTAAATTCAACTCAATTCCTAAATAACCATTTCAAATTTTATCGATCTCAAATCCGGGTTTGAATCACAAAATACCCATTTACATTTCAATATATTTCAAAACTTTAAATATTCAAACTAAATTTAACGATTTCATATAGATTTAGTTTATCTTCATTATTATTTAATCTTGAAATATTCCCTCATTATATTCAATATCATTTAAGTACGTTTTTCTAAATATTTACTTTAATTTATTTAAACGTAATATATTCATTAACTTACTTAAATCAAAATCACGTTATATAATCATATCTTTAGATCTCAATTTCAAGAAGTTTCAAATCAATTTACTCATATTAAATTCTTAATTGATTACAATTTCAAATATATTTCACTTTTACCTTTCCAACCTTAACTTATTCAAGTTGTTACCAAAATCTATTTGAAATATAAATTAAAATGCTTAAACATATTATATGTATTAAATCAATCCTAATTTAATTTAATATTATCACTTAACCTATATACATATCATTACCATTTTATATATATAATATATTTAAGAATCAATATTTATTACAACTATATATTTCTTTCCAAACCATAAAGTTCATTTTCAAAATATTTATATAGACCAACGGCGTCGGTGTATAATTTTCTATTCTATTGTAAAGTGATACGGATATTATCATTTCAATCCGTAATTTAATATATATACGGGTGGATATCATTTCGACCCGTAATCCCAAATTCAATTCAAATGAAAATCGCTTGGGTCTATCATTTCAACCCATAACTATTTTCTCCCACCTCTATACCCACGCTAGCAAAGAGTATTAATAGATAATACCCTCTGCTAACACGGAGAATAAGGCTGTTTAGGAGCGACCATCTATAGCCTTGCTTTAATTATCTATTGAATACAGCGACAATTGCCTTACCAAGCAGATCGACATATCCAATGAATACTTAAAACAAAACCATAGGTGGCTAGAGGATCTATCAGAACAGAATATAACAACTCAAATGCAATATACATCACAGAACAGTAAACCATCATATACACATATACTGATACATAGCAGAGTATACAAAATAATACATGTCAAGTGGTATAGCAAACCACAATATACAGACGAGTTCACAAGAATACATATCAGAGTTACAACAAAATAGGACTATATAAAAAGCTATGACAAAAAGAAGCTAGTGGAGTAGTCCATGCGGAAGCAAAATAGGCTAAGTCCAAAGGCACCTATCCTGAAACATCTCGGTCTGACCCGAGTATAAAATACACGGGTCAGTCTAGCTAAACATATCAGTTTGATAAACTGAACTACAATAAACCTGCAAGGTTACAATGTATAACAAATATCTCTAAAAGAGATAACAAAATCATCTAACAAAAAGATGAAACATATGATAACAAGCCTCATATCATCGGCAACTCATAGAAACAAAGGATAAGAATATCCCAAAACAAGCCAAAAGGCAAATAACAAATACCTATAAGGTATACAAGTTCCACAAGGTAAACGCTACTCATCATGCGGCTCAAAAAGACCAACACCGAAGGGCGATACCAAGGGAATATACATATCAATGAAACATCAGAAAATTGCTCGAGCTCAGTACTGTATAAACAAGGATCCGTGAGCCCGAAGACTCCATACCCAATATCACCCATGCGGCTCATAACGACCAACATAGAAAGCGATACTATAGGGTGACAAACCCGAAGGCACAAACCCAATATCACCCATGCGGCTCATAAAGACCAACATCGGAAGAAATACTATAGGGCGACAAGCCGTAGTGGTGAAGGTCGAAGACCCAGTACTGGACACCACTAACTGGAGGAATGTGGCACAACTCTCGAAAAGGAATCCGAAAAGTGTTAACGTATGTCCCATAACCACTCGTTCGCACTAAACGGTTTACTATCCGTCAGTCACTTTCACACTCAAAGCAGTACAAAGTTTACCTCATATCATCGATAAACCAAACCCGAAGGTTAAAACGATCAATTGAATAGGTCGGGGATTAATCGGAAGGATAAACGCACCGATTCGTGGTCCGTGTTTTGCCCAACCATTTAATCACCCTTCCACTTCACTCGAAGTGCGAAATTTTACGTGTGGTTTAAATAGAATTTATAAATCGGAGAAGCGAACTTTTAATACAATTTGAAGAAGAATTTATAAAAACCCATGAATGAATTCAAAAAGAAATTATCAAGGTCAAATATGCATAAACAACTAACTGGAATCAATATGCATCGATCAAATTTGGAAAATTAAACGAACAAGGCAAACTGGCCAAGAACAGCATATTCAGACGTCTGAAAGAAGGGATTCAGACGTCTGAATCTGGAAATCAATTTGTTTTCCAAAACAGAATTCAGACGTCTGAATCCTAACATCCAGACGTCTGAAATGGGTAATATTTTGCCTATTTCCTTTCTGATCGAAATTTAGCCTACTCAGACGTCTGGAATATAAATTCAGACGTCTGAATCTGGAAATAAATTTCTTCCTAAGAACAATATTCAGACGTCTGAAATAGGCATTTCAGACGTCTGAAACCTGATGGCCAGGCATTTCCTGAACCTAGGCCAACTATGGCCAAACAAATCGAAAGCGATCGGATGCGTGTTGATTATGGGCTTACGTCGAACGACTACCCAACCTTAACAACACCCCCAAACACTCCGAACAACATAAACACCAACCATATAAGGTTTTATATAGATTTGGGTTCAAAAATCATAATTTGGCAATTTCACCGAATCAACCCAAATCAAAAGCAAAAGAACATATGAACAATTGTTAGGAATTCATGCCTAACATCAATGATATCAAAAGAGGTAGATGTGAGTTCAAAACTCACCTTTTATCACAAAACAATGAAGAAGGAGCTCAAACACAAGAAGGAGATTAGCCACTCTTCACTTTAACTCTACAAGCTTCAATCTAAGAATAAAACACATATTTCCTAAGTTTAGGTTTAGCAATTTCTGAGATTGAAGAGAGAAAGAGATAGAGAAGATGAAGAAGAGGCTTACCAATAGCTTCTCTATGAACTTGGAGCAAGAATTTGGATTTGCAAGAGGAATTAGGGCTTGGAGTTTCTACTTCCCATTCTCTTCCCCCATTTTCAGTTTTGCTAAAGTTTGGAGGAGTGGAATGAGAGAATGGATGAAGAGAGGGCTGAGTTAGGAGTTTAAACTAACAAATGGGCTGAACCCAAACCCAAAACCCAAATAGAAAAGTTGAAAAAATTCACAAACTCCAAACATATTGAAGCTTACACTCAAAAAGATCGCAAATGCCATTTTGGAACCAATGGAGGTGGTTTCGGGTTCAAATTCGGCCATTTGCAGAAAATGATATTTCGGACCTAAATTCGACTAACGACGCTATATTTAAATAAAACATTTAAATATAAAATCGTTAAATATGCGGGTTGTTACATAAAGTCCATTCGGGTATGTATCATTTCAACCCATAGTGAATTCTGTACTAACAGGGAACTTGCAGAGTGATAACAGGTATAATTTAACATATAACAATAAGCATATATCATCAGTAATTAGATAAAATATAAGCAATAGGATATGGTGTCATATTCACAGGTGAACAGTTATAGAAAATAGCATATATAACAATTTAAATAACTACAGCAGCATATTTCAATTGTCGTTTCAATTGAAATCAAATTTAATAAATGCAAGAATGTTAATCGTGAATGATTGCTCACCTTTCGAGTCTAGAGAGATTTGAAATGGGTTACAGATCCAAGAACGAATTTCCAAAATGAACAAGATTGGCACGAATAGGACTAGAGCTGATGGCTGAAGCTCACGCGAGAGATGGAGATGAAGATCTATTGATATTGAGTAGGGTATGGTGTACGTGTGATTTGTATTTATAATAGAAGCCTCAAGTTGATAAAGTGGAAAGAACGCAAGAAAAAAATTATTTTGAAATGGCTAGGAAAATCAAAGATTTTATTCTTATCAATTGCAAAGAAGCAAATGTAAAGGGATCGCTTTACATGAAAATTGCAAGGTTTCTAATTTAACGGCTAAGGTAAGAAATTAAAGAGTGCGTATAAGAAGCAAAAATTAAAATGAAACGTATGCCCAAAATTATTAACAAAGTAATGTAATTTAGATTTATATGTTTCTTATTTATTTAGTAAAATATATGCTAAAGAATATTCAGTAGATAACGTACCATTTATAACGCCAAATAATTAAACAAGTATGGATACAAAACGTGTCAAGTGAACACGTAAATTCATTTCTTTTTACACATTATTTATATAAGTAAACAATTACATACAGAACATTAATTTTTATTCAATCACTATTTATTCATTATCAATTCGTTGACTAATTCAATATTTACATTTATTTTTCTTTTATTAATTTATTACCAAATATTCCTATTTACATTCAGTTATACCCAAATGGTTGTTTCAATCAATTGAGATTGCACTGAATAAATTATTAATTAGCTTACATCAACATTCTTACATTTCATTCCTGTTATTAATCCATTATTACCAAATAGATAAAATTACCTTAAATTTAAATTTGATAACCAAATTTATTTAACACGCTAAATAACTAACATATATAAATTCAATACTTACATTTGTTTACCTATGTTTCATTCATAACAAATTATATTATTAATTAGTTTGAATTCCATTCTAGTACCAATTTATTACTTATGCCTACACTACGTTTCTATGAAATTTATACTTTCACACTTTCCGTTATAATACTAATTGTCATTAAAGAAATGTTCATTATTGATCACTAATGATTATATCAACTCATATCACACTAATCCTATTCAATTCCCATTTATTACGCAGATTTATATTTATAGATCAACATTTACATTCGTTACTTACATTCACTTATAACCAAGTTATACTATTTTACATTATTTCATTTATTGCAATTTTATTCAAATAGTTAATAATTAACTTTGGTTAACCTTGTTACTTTTCATTTAAGTTATTCTCTCCTTATTAGTTAACAAAATTTTCATTTTTTCAATATTAAATTACCAAAACTTTATCAAATTAACAAATTCAAATTATTGAAATTTACGGGTCGTTACAAGATGGAACATACCAAAGCTGATAAAAGTTGTAGGTACGCCGAGCTTTCCTTTGTTTTTTCTTTTGCATATAACTTTTACCAATTAAGAAACAGTTTAGCCATTAATTTTTATGCGATCAGGAAGACGATAGCGTCTTAGATGATTGACATATCCAAATACGTATATAACGATTGTTTCCCTACCACCTCACCTATTGTTACCTTGAAAGTTTTGTTAGTATATAAGAATTCAATATCAACTCACATGCAGACTAGAATAGGAAAAATACTAAATAAAATAAAACTAAATAACATGACAATAAGAATGTAAGAATCCCACAATTATTATTTTAAATTGTAATTAATATTTGCATTGTCTAAATAACCAGCTAACCAATCTTATTTTTTAATAGCTATGGCACTTGTCCAATCATTTAGTCATCTTGTAATAGTTCTTAACATATACCCATTGAGCACATCTTAACACAACTATACTGTTATAATAAAATTTGCGGTGTATTATAAATTTTGGAGGTCGACTATAGAGATGATAAGCATTGAAACTATAAAAGGGAAGAAGAACTTTCAAAAGGAATCATATTGCTGCAACACTATGTAGTTTGTCTTTAACTTGAAATAACCATGAAATTTAATATAACATGTTAGAAAATAGCACTAACGATAGTGAGATGAAATATTTGACTCCATCAACATAGCACTGAAATATTTAAAGGGCCACTATATGATTCATACCATGAAAAACATTTGTTCTTCTTTAGAACAATGACAACTGCATACAATCTGCATAGCTAACCACAATTTAGTGCCCAACTACACCTATCAAAAGAACACTTTAAGCATAATTGAACTTGTGCTGAAATGTTGTACTATATTCAATTTTCGACATGATACCGTATTGCTTTGTTAATTTAGCAAAATTCAATTTTCACCCATCAACATAAAACTTACACAAAGGGAAAACCTATACAAAGTAAAATTACACTCTAATGGGATTTAAACAAAATATCGCGAGAAAGAGTTCTAGAGAGGATTATTATGATATGCATTTGTTGCCTAGATGGTTTGTGAGATTGTCAGACGATATATATGCTAAGTAACACAATCTTAGGAAGAAGCGGAGTACGTAATGCGTATATATTTACTAACATGGGTACATGTTTACATGTTCTTACTTTGTTTGTCCGAAGTCTCTCATTTCTATGACTAATGACACTTAAAGTTCATTTAATAATTTAAAAAAAAATGGTCAATAATACAAACATATCAAGAAAAGGTTGGAAAGCACAAAATTAATGAAGCATACACCATTGGAAATCAAACTAGTAAACACTGAGGAGTTATAAGAATATTATTGTTATGAATAAAAACAGCAGACTGTAGAATGAAATTGAATTCGTCTATGACAAACTTACCTCTTGCATTGTTGAATAATTTTCAAACAACCTGATAGGAAATCTACGATAAGTGAATGTTATATTTGTTGGAAACATCTACCACTGAAATCATGATCCGTTGAACAACACAGCTTTATCTATTTGCAACTCAGTTGTTTTGAGCACTGAGAGGGATTCGTGGGTTGCCGATTGGATTTGAGAGGGATTCGTGAGTTGTGAATTAGATTTGAGAGGGATTTGTAGGTTGAAGTGGGGATTTAGGGTTGAAGGAGTGATTTATGTTTAAAGCGGGGTTTCTTTTGGAGAGAAGTGAAAAGCGAAATTTAGGCGGCCAAGAATATGAAGAAGGAAATAGACCGTGAAATTAAGTTCCGCTCCTAATTAATTGCGGTGAAACACGTCATCTATTGACATAATTATGGGTAAGTACAAAACCATAAAAAGTCAATTTTGTATGCAATCCCTACTTGCTATTAAACCAACATTTTCTTGTAGTCGATGGAGCCGACTGCACCATATAGGTTTGCCAAACCTATTGGCCATGTCTCATATCTTTGGTTTTAGTCATTACTATTGATGAGGCTATGTCTGGTGTTCTAGCTCATGCACCACCGCCAAAATAGATCATGGAATCCCACATAAATTGCTTAACTTTAGAAAATCTTTGAAAAGAAAAGGTATCACGTAAGACTTCCCACACATAAACATGGAAATTTTTTTACCTTACTAACCAAAACATTTGATAGGAAATCCAGTGATATTATAATAGTGTCTAGGGTTTTCAAGTAAATAAGAAATAGCCGAAATTGTTACATGATTAAATTCCAGCTACTAGCCACAAAAGTGGGTAATACAAACAAAACTGCAGGGTCTCGTAGGAAGAATGGGTTTCCATCAATGGCAGGGTTACTGGGGTACCGCTCGTCACAGTACGTGGCTTAGATCAACGTACCGAGGAGTACACCCGCTCCCCTGCAACACTAGGCCGGAACCATCCCTTACTGGATAGTCCCGAAAAAGACAACCCCGCAGTTGTCCGCGACCCAATAGCCCTCACAGCCGAATAAAAAGGGTCTTCTAGACAGGGGAAAATCTTACGCTCTAGTGGAAGCTACCCACGAAGCCTTGCTACACCTCCCCTGTTTTAGCCATTCCCGGTTGATGAGGCTTGAGGCTTCGATTACCTTTATTGGAACACATCTATCTTAGAATGCTCATCGTCCACCTGACGATGTTATGAAAGCATTCAATCCATACAAGTTCATTCCGGGTTCGAACGAAACCGAAGGCACTATCTCGTTGCACTCGTTATTCACCCTCAGAGTCAACAACCATAGCCCTTGCACTCTAAATCACCATGTCGAGCCTATAAGTACTATTCTATCAAACTCATTACGGAATCACCCACAGAGTTATATTGACGTATAGTTCTTACCCCTCGAGTCTTCACTTGCTCCATTTGGATTAACGACCTAACGTTTAATTGGAATCGATGTGGTTTTCGGATATACAACTATGGAAACCCGATCTCGGTCTCACTGAAACCAAATGCCATTTTAATGTCCAAGTTGTACTTAAGGGTTTAACAATTTAAACTCATATTCAAGGTGATATAACAGATAGATGAATCTCATTATCACAATAGATAATTCACATCAACATTCATCTCACATAGCAACAAATCATATATCAGGGATATCGGAGTCATCCAGTATCAACCAATCGCCCAATATCAAACATTTAACATTGATCATCCAATATCAATCAATCAACCAATATTAATAAATCATCCAAAGCAGAATTGATTAACTCTTAATCAATTGGATTAACGTTAAATCCTTTTCCATTTATTTATTTAAAATAAATAGATTAATCATCTCTAATAATCTTCCCAAATTAATCTTCCTCGATTAATTATACTTTAATTACATTCAAGTAATTATCCTTATCCATATTCAGTAATTAACATTTAATTACTATCATGAATTACAATAATTAATGTTCCTTTATTAACTTCCATTTGTTAATTAACTATAATTAGTTATATTTAAACTTCAATTAATTACAATTAATTAATCATACTTTAATTAATTACTTTCATTAATTAACCTTGACTAATTCATTAATTATATCTCTAATGATCCTTATTAATAATTACTTAGTTAATTAATCAAATAATTAACTTATAATTAATCATTCTATTAGTCATAATCAGTAATTAACAATTTGTAAATAGTTATCTCAATTAATTAACTTCTTTATTAATTATATTAACCCTTGGTTAATTAATCTAATTAATTAACCTTTAATTATTTCATTAAGTAATTATTAAACAATTAAATTAATAAATAAATCCCTAAATTAATTACTTTATTAATTAATTACAATTTTAATTAATTACACTTAGTAATTAATCTTAAGTTGAACTCATTCATTAATTAATTAACTAAAATAATTAAGTAATTAACTCTTAATTACTTAATAAGTAGTTATATCTAATTACTTCATTAATAAATCTTGATTACTCTCTTAATTAAACTTAATAAGTAATTACTTCCATCATTAACCAGTCCTTAATTCTTTTATTAATTATTACTACATAATTAATTAACTTCAACAATTATATTAATCAATTCTTTAATTGATATCATCAAGTGATTAACCAATAATCACTTCCATTAAAATTCTCCCATGAGTAATTTCTCTAATTACTCCCATAAGTAATTATCATTCTTAATTACATTCAATTATTAACCATCGATTACTTTATTAAGTAATTACACTTAATTAATTTATAATTAAGTGATATTTAAAATTAAATAAAAAATTTAACTAATTATTTAAAATTAATTAAACAATTAATTAATTAACATCTTATATTACAAAATCCTTAATTAATTAAGAAAACATTTATCTTAGTTAATTCTTTACTTAATTACAAATCATATTCAATCAAGTATTCTCAAGTTAATACCAAAGATAAATTAATCCTATTTATCTTCATAACTAATTTTTTTGATTAAATCAAATTTTAATAACTTAAACAAATTATTGTATTGGTTTTCCAAAATTATAACAATATACTTATTTGGAAATGAGGCATTTAGAAATCTAATTTAAAATTTGAACTCTTTAAATATCTAATTCAAACTTATTCATTTTCAATATAAATTGAAAACTTAGTTTCAAATTATTATTTTTAAATTGAACTTAAAACTTTGATTTAATATTTAAATCTAGAACATACTTCTTTAAATTTAAAATCCAAAATGTAATTAAATTACTTTCAAAAAGAAACCATTTGTGACGCCCCACCTCTATACCCACGCTAGCCAAGAACACTACTGTGAATGCTGTCAACTAGTACGGAGAATAAGGCTGTTGAGGAGCGACCATCTGTATAATTGCTTTGTGCGAGTGCCGATATGCCAGATAAAAATATAACTTTTCATCTTAAGAGGAAATCCGACATACCGACACAAACTCAAAGCTACTACACAGTGGCTATAAAGATCTTCGGAAACAAATATAGAAATAAACATAACATAAATCAGTCACAGGACAATTCATATCACAAAGGCGGAAATAGATATGAATATTACACATAAAAGTGTATATCAGAGTAGTGGTCAAAAGAGATCCACATATCACAAAAGAAATAGTTACATGAACTATAAAAAAGAATAAGTATACATTATGGAGTCTATCTCACAAATGTATACAACAAAAACTACTAATCTATGTAGTTAGCCAAAAGTCGGGATGATAGTCCGATAAGGAGTCAAGCAGAAGCACCTGTAAAATCTCAGTTTGACCCGAGTATTATTTAAGAAGAAAATAATAAAAGGATCAGTCTAGCTATAAATATCAGATGAAGTGATATATAATAAGAGATATGACATAAACATATAATAATCACAATGCCAAGCTGTGATAAATAAGTAAATTGGAAATCAACAAGAGATTAATCAATATCACAATAATCTACTCAAGATAAAAAGGAATGTCATACTCCTAATTTCATTCACCAAGCCACAATATATGACACATATATCAATGCCCATAGTAAAAGTTGGTGAAACATAAATTCCAGAATTCAACACACGAGATCCAGAAATCACAAGGAAAGGATCAACGACGTCGTACACCGGGACATCCGATGAACCAAATCACAATCAAAGGGAACAACGACGTCGTACAGCGGGACGTCCGATGAAACAAATCACAAAGACATAGCACGATGCTAGTCTAAAACCTAAAATGATCGTCATGATCAAAGAGAAGTGTCGATTACACTAAGCTAGTAAATATATGAGCTTAGCTTCATGTCCCATAACCACTAGCTTAACTTAAATATTTACGAACAAATTGTAGATCTCCACTAGAAAATTGTCACAAGAGATTCAATCGAACAAGTCCAAGAATTAACCGACGAAGTAAACGCAAGCGTTTCATACCACTCGTTTTACTAAGTCGTTTAATTAGATTTCTCATACGAGTGAGGTAAAGGTTTGTATATACTAATAGATTGGAAAACGGTTTTATAAACGAATTTGGTATTAAAATAGTATTGAAATCGTTTGAGGAAAGAGTTTTGATATTTACTACTAGTATAGAAAACCTTTATATTTTTAAAGTGACAAAGCACAAGGGGGATTGTAGAAACAATCAATCACAAAGATCACATTCGAAGATGTGAATAAAATCCAATGAAATCGATAAAGGATCCACCGAAGTGGATATATCTAAAATTCCCAAAGAAAATAAGTCATCAAAGATGATAATAAATGATGACAATAAATAGGATCATCACGAATCGATTTAAATTGGAAATTCAATCCAAAAAGGCAAATTGGACTAAAACAGCAGGTTCAGTCGACTGAACAGAGTTTTCAGTCGACTGACCCTGTACCTGGAAATTTTCCAGGTTCAGGAAACTTTCTGTTTCCAGTTTCAGTCGACTGCGTAGAGTTTTTCAGTCGACTGAATCATGCCTGGAAACTCTCGGGTTTCAGGTTCAGTCGACTGAACAGTGTTTTCAGTCGACTGAATCATGCCTGGGCTGTTTTTCAGCCTATTCAAATGAAGACCAAATTCTTCCAAAATGCAACCGGACGAACATTGGCTCTAAGGGTTTATGCCAATCGGCAACCCGGCCCTATATGCTCCTCGGTGCATCACCAAAAACATGATCAAACATCCATAAAAGGATTTCACACAAATTTGACTTAAAAACCCAAAAATTGGAATATTCACAAAACCAATCCAAATCAAGAGCAAATGCACATGAAGAAGTGTTAGGAATTCATACCCAACAACCAAAGATAATTATAGTCATAGATGTGAGATAAAAATCTCACCTTTGAACCCAAACAAATGAAGAGGAAGCTATGAAGCAATGGCAAGAACAAGCACTCTTCAATCTCAACACTAGAAGCTTGAATATAAGATTAAAAGAGAAACATTCCCTAAATTAGATTTAGGAAATTTCTGAAATTGAATGGAGAAAGAGTTGGAGAAGGTGAAGGAGATGCTTACCAAGGGGTTCTCTTTGATTTTTGGAGCAAGAACTTGGATTTGCAAAGGAAGCTAGGGCTTGGAGTTTTAATTTCCTCTTCCACCCTCCATTAACATAAAAGCTTGAGTATTAGGAAAATAGAAGAGAAGTGAATGAAGAGGAGAGGGTTGGAACTGCGTTAAGTGGCTAATTGGCTCAGCCCAACCAAAGCCCTAAGCGGGAAAAAGTAGCAAAAATCAACTTTCTCCAAACATATCGAAGCTTATACTCAAAAAGGTCGCAAACGGCATTTTGAACTCAATGGAGGTGGTCTCGAGTCCTAATTCGACCGTATGCAAAAAATAGGTTTTCGGACTAAAATCCGACGAACGATAAAATATTTAAATAAAATATTTAAATACAAAATCGATAAATATGCGGGTTGTTACAGACTCCCCTCCTTAAAGAAATTGCGTCCTTGCAATAAGAAAGAAGGAAATATATGAAGTAACAACAATAGAAGCATATTAACACAAAAGAAAATTTTGAAATAGGAAGTTCACCATAAAGTGCACAAAAGAGTTAGCAAGAAATCTGGTGAAACTTCTATTTCCACAATAACACCGGGCTCATGAATGAAAACCGGTACCCCTAAGGCATTCCCGTAGATAAAAGACGTGGGGGACGTCAAGAATAACAGAAAATTAAGCCGGTGCAACGGCGTAGTACAAAAACGGTACGCCCGAGAAACTAGAAACTCAAACAATTTGGGACATCAGCGTAGTACAAAAACGGTACGCCCAATGAACCCAAGCAAAGACATCGATGTAGTACAACGGTACATCTGATGAATCAAAAGCAAAGACATCGATGTAGTACAAACGGTACATCCGATGAATCAAACGCAAAGACATCGACGTAGTACAAACGGTAGATCCGATGAATCAAAAGCAAAGACATCGATGTAGTACAAACGGTACATCCGATGAATCAAAAGCAAAGACATCGATGTATTACAAACGGTAAATCCGATGAATCAAAAGCAAAGACATCGATGTAGTACAAACGGTACATCCGATGAATCAAAAGCAAAGACATCGATGTAGTACAACGGTACATCCGATGAATCAAAAGAAAAGACATCGATGTAGTACAAACGGTACATCCGATGAATCAAAAGCAAAGACATCGATGTAGTACAAACGGTACATCCGATGAATCAAACGCAAAGACATCGATGAAGTACAAACGGTACATCCGACGAATCAAAAGCAAAGACATCGATGTAGTACAAACGGTACATCCGACGAATCAAAAGCAAAGACATTGATGTAGTACAACGGTACATCCAATGAATCAAAAGAAAAGACATCGATGTAGTACAAACGGTACATCCGATGAATCAAAAGAAAAGACATCGATGTAGTACAAACGGTACATCCGATGAATCAAAAGCAAAGACATCGATGTAGTACAACGGTACATCCGATGAATCAAAAGAAAAGACATCGATGTAGTACAAAGAGGTACATCCGATGAATCAAAAGCAAAGACATCGATGTAGTACAAACGGCACATCCGATGAATCAAAAGCAAAGACATCGATGTAGTACAAATGGTACATCCGATGAATCAAACGCAAAGACATCGATGTAGTACAAACGGTACATCCGATGAATGAAAAGCAAAGACATCGATGTAGTACAACGGTACATCCGATGAATCAAATAGCAAATACATCGATGTAGTACAACGGTACATCCGATGAATCAAATAGCAAAGACATCGATGTAGTACAATGGTACATCCGATGAATCAAAAGCAAAGACATCGATGTAGTACAACGGTACATCCGATGAATCAAAAGAAAAGACATCGATGTAGTACAAACGGTACATCCGATGAATCAAAAGCAAAGACATCGATGTAGTACAAGGGTACATCCGATGAATCAAAAGAAAAGACATCGATGTAGTACAAACGGTACATCCGATGAATCAAAAGCAAAGACATCGATGTAGTACAACGGTACATCCGATGAATCAAAAGAAAAGACATCGATGTAGTACAAACGGTACATCCCATGAATCAAAAGCAAAGACATCGATGTAGTACAAACGATACATCCGATGAATCAAAAGCAAAGACATCGATGTAGTACAAACAGTACATCCGATGAATCAAACGCAAAGACATCGTTGTAGTACAACGATACATCCGATGAATCAAAAGAAAAGACATCGATGTAGTACAAACGGTACATCCGATGAATCAAAAGCAAAGACATCGATGTAGTACAACGGTGCATCCGATGAATCAAAAGAAAAGACATCGATGTAGTACAACGGTACATCCGATGAATCAAAAGAAAAGACATCGATGTAGTACAAACGGTACATCTGATGAATCAAAAGCAAAGACATCGATGTAATACAAAAACGGTACGTCCAATGAACCGAACACAATAAAAGGACATCGGATGCTAGTCCTTAAAAGGAATGAGATAAAGCTCAATAAAACGAAGTATACCAAAACGTCCGATGAACTTGATAGAAAAATAATTCCATTCAGACAACATCAAAGAATCAATCACTTGTTGCCTACGACAAAGCGCATTGGCAACACGATTTCCCTTCTCGGGAATAAAAGAATATCAAGATCATAAGATGCTAGGAACTCGAGTCAACATGAAGTTCCTTATGAGAAAATAATTATTCCAAAGATTTATGATCGAGGTAGAGAACAAATTTCTCATCCAAAAATGATGATGCCAAATTCCAAAAGCAAAAACAATAGCCGCGAACACTAGATCATGAGTGGCATATCTAGTCTCGATAAGCTATAATGATTTAGAAGCACAAGGCATAGCACGTTCTCCTTTGCAAGAGAATGGCATTCCAAACCAATACGGCTAGTATCGGTACAAATAGCAAAGTCTTGGTTCCCCTTCAGGAATCACAAGAATAAGAGTATTGAAAGGAAGGGTTCTTTTAAATAATTCTCTTCCCCGAAAAGTTAAAACTTTCAAAATTACATTTTTACAAGTCAATATATCGTGTCTGATTGTCACATCAAAGCGTTTAAGAAATTCCTATCGATAACGTTGATCAAGCGCATCGACCAAAATTCTTAAAGCACTCGACGGGCAATACAATCACAAAATCATCTTTTCTAGGATAAATAAATCTCTTAAAAAGTTTTAAGAATATTCTTTGTTCGTTTCAAGAACAAAATCCAGTTTTACTTATAAATAAATCTTATGAAAAAGATTTGCAAAATTTTAAATTTCTATTTCCATCCAAAATCCATAAATAAGAATGGTCTCATTGAAATTTTCATAGAATATTGGATTTATAAAACGGATGAAACAAGCTGGACAAATTGAATGACATAATAATTCATTTATAGGAATCATAACAAGTGCGGAATGCGATAAGTGAAATGCTAACTTCCGCAACTTGTAGCAAACGAAAACCGGTGGTAAAGTCAAACTGAAAAGACCTTAACACCACACAAAAGATTTCTTAGGTGATAATCCTAAGACAAACTCAAAAATAACGGAAAATTTCTCAAACTACATGGATGAGAGAAATAAAACTTTCCTCACCATAAGGACTTTAAAGAATAAAATGATGCAATCAAGATGGAATCAAAATCATAAAGGAAAAATAGAAATCTGCTTAACAGATTGAAAATGTCGAAGATGAATAGTCCACTCGAAAAATAGGATATGGGCTTCACAATGATCAAGCCGATCCCTTCAAAAATAAATTCCGAAGCCAAAGCAAAAATATCGGCTCGGAAAGAAAAGTCACATAAAACAATCTCGACATCTAAACAAAAGCAAATTGAGTGTTGCGAATCTACCATCCAGATTCACAATCCTCAAAGAAGTCAACAAGCCCAAAATATTCAAAGAAAAAGAATTAACAATTCCATTTGATATAAAATAGTGAGATGGAAACTATATCAAAAAGAACATGAACAAGATAATCACAAAGCAAATGTCATGAAGGATTAAACGTAAAATACCTTGACAAAGAGAAGAGTTGCTTGGGGCTTGCACAATATTTAGCTTTCTCATGTCCTTATTCAAAAGTTTGGGACATGCAGATAAAAGATGACCCGGTTTCTTGCAATAGCGACAAGAATGGGGTTCTGGACACATATTCGCATAGTGTTCCTTAGAATTACAATTGTAGCATCCTCCACGATAAGGGATTGGAGTCTCTGCTACAAAAGTAGTTTGCTTCACTCTCTTATTGGGATTAAGGCTCTTGAACTTAATATGCCTCTTCTTGGAAGTCGCAATATCACAAACACTTCCTTTACCAATCTCTCCATGAAGAAGAGTAACATCCACAAGCTGATTGAAAGAAACTTCAAGTTTCAAAGGTAGAACCATTTCGGGGTTCTTACTCAAAGCATAGATAAACTCTTGATTCTTTACGAGATCCAAAAGTTGTTGAGCAGACATAAATACTCCATCCTGGGTAGTAGCACTAGATTGACCGGCGTTGGGACGGCCTGGTCTAACCATTTCTCTTCTTTAAGAAAGAAAGAAAGAAGAGGAAAAAGTTATTCTCAAAATGAATATCAAGCAATCTTGATAGATAAAACAAGGAATCATAAAAGAAAGTAGGATAGAACGGTACGAAGACCTGAATAAAATCCTAAAGCACAACTCCTAAGAAAGACTTAGGACATGATCCTTGCTAAATTATTCTACATTGTTCCGAAGTTTGGCTCTGATACCAAGCTGTGACGCCCCACCTCTATACCCACGCTAGCCAAGAACACTACTGTGAATGCTGTCAACTAGCACGGAGAATAAGGCTGTTGAGGAGCGACCATCTGTATAATTGCTTTGTGCGAGTGCCGATATGCCAGATAAAAATATAACTTTTCATCTCAAGAGGAAATCAGACATACCGACACAAACTCAAAGCTACTACACAGTGGCTATAAAGATCTTCGGAAACAAATATAGAAATAAACATAACATAAATCAGTCACAGGACAATTCATATCACAAAGGCGGAAATAGATATGAATATTACACATAAAAGTGTATATCAGAGTAGTGGTCAAAAGAGATCCACATATCACAAAAGAAATAGTTACATGAACTACACAAAAGAATAAGTATACATTATGGAGTCTATCTCACAAATGTATACAACAAAAACTACTAATCTAAGTAGTTGGCCAAAAGTCGGGATGATAGTTCGATAAGGAGTCAAGCAGAAGCACCTGTAAAATCTCAGTCTGACCCGAGTATTATTTAAGAAGAAAATAATAAACGGATCAGTCTAGCTATAAATATCAGATGAAGTGATATATAATAAGAGATATGACATAAACATATAATAATCACAATGCCAAGCTGTGATAAATAAGTAAATTGGAAATCAACAAGAGATTAATCAATATCACAATAATCTACTCAAGATAAAAAGGAATGTCATACTCCTAATTTCATTCACCAAGCCACAATATATGACACATATATCAATGCCCATCGTAAAAGTTGGTGAAACATAAATTCCAGATTTCAACACACGAGATCCAGAAATCACAAGGAAAGGATCAACGACGTCGTACAGCGGGACATCCAATGAACCAAATCACAATCAAAGGGAACAACGACGTCGTACAGCGGGACGTCCGATGAACCAAATCACAAAGACATAGCACGATGCTAGTCTAAAACCTAAAATGATCGTCATGATCAAAGAGAAGTGTCGATTACACTAAGCTAGTAAATATATGAGCTTAGCTTCATGTCCCATAACCACTAGCTTAACTTAAATATTTACGAACAAATTGTAGATCTCCACTAGAAAATTGTCACAAGAGATTCAATCGAACAAGTCTAAGAATTAACCGACGAAGTAAACGCAAGCGTTTCATACCACTCGTTTTACTAAGTTGTTTAATTAGATTTCTCATACGAGTGAGGTAAAGGTTTGTATATACTAATAGATTGGAAAATGGTTTTATAAACGAATTTGGTATTAAAATAGTATTGAAATCGTTTGAGTAAAGAGTTTTGATATTTACTACTAGTATAGAAAACCTTTATATTTTTAAAGTGACAAAGCACAAGGGGGATTGTAGAAACAATCAATCACAAAGATCACATTCGAAGATGTAAATAAAATCCAATGAAATCGATAAAGGATCCACCGAAGTGGATATATCTAAAATTCCCAAAGAAAATAAGTCATCAAAGATGATAATAAATGATGACAATAAATAGGATCACCACGAATCGATTTAAATTGGAAATTCAATCCAAAAAGGCAAATTGGACTAAAACAGCAGGTTCAGTCGACTGAACAGAGTTTTCAGTCGACTGACCCTGTACCTGGAAATTTTCCAGGTTCAGGAAACTTTCTGTTTCCAGTATCAGTCGACTGTGTAGAGTTTTTCAGTCGACTGAATCATTCCTGGAAACTCTCGGGTTTCAGGTTCAGTTGACTGAACAGTGTTTTCAGTCGACTGAATCATGCCTGGGCTGTTTTTCAGCCTATTCAAATGAAGAGCAAATTCTTCCAAAATGCAACCGGATGAACATTGGCTCTAAGGGTTTATGCCAATCGGCAACCCGACCCTATATGCTCCTCGGTGCATCACCAAAAACATGATCAAACATCCATAAAAGGATTTCACACAAATTTGACTTAAAAACCCAAAAATTGGAATATTCACAAAACCAATCCAAATCAAGAGCAAATGCACATGAAGAAGTGTTAGGAATTCATACCCAACAACCAAAGATAACTATAGTCATAGATGTGAGATAAAAATATCACCTTTGAACCCAAACAAATGAAGAGGAAGCTATGAAGCAATGGCAAGAACAAGCACTCTTCAATCTCAACACTAGAAGCTTGAATCTAAGCTTAAAAGAGAAACATTCCCTAAATTAGATTTAGGAAATTTCTGAAATTGAATGGAGAAAGAGTTGGAGAAGGTGAAGGAGATGCTTACCAAGGGGTTCTCTTTGATTTTTGGAGCACGAACTTGGATTTGCAAAGGAAGCTAGGGCTTGGAGTTTTAATTTCCTCTTCCACCCTCCATTAACATAAAAGCTTGAGTATTAGGAAAATAGAAGAGAAGTGAATGAAGAGGAGAGGGTTGGAACTGAGTTAAGTGGCTAATTGGCTCAGCCCAACCAAAGCCCTAAGCGGGAAAAAGTAGCAAAAATCAACTTTCTCCAAACATATCGAAGCTTATACTCAAAAAGGTCGCAAATGGCATTTTGAACTCAATGGAGGTGGTCTCGAGTCCTAATTCGACCGTATGCAAAAAGTAGGTTTTCGGACTAAAATCCGACGAACGATAAAATATTTAAATAAAATATTTAAATACAAAATCGATAAATATGCGGGTTGTTACACCATTTTAAATAAATTTGAATTTTAAAATAAATTCAATTTATACTTTTAAAGTTTGATTATTAATTACTTTTAAACAACAAGTTTTAACTTTGCATTTGGTTTCTTTTATAAAACTTGTTTATAATAAAATGCTTGATTTTTACCCAAATCAAGTTTCATTCAACCTAAAATCTGCACAGTACTTTACAAAAAGTACAAAAACTTGATCATCGAGTAAACCACCCAATTACCCGGAGCAAAACACTGGATCTGCCCGTGCCTAACCCGAAGCAAACCCACGCCCAACATCTCCGAGTTGCCCCCGAAACATATGCGAGCTTCCCTTCGAGTTTCCAATCATCTTCTCCGAACAAACTTTCCCCAGTGCACACATCCTATCCCGTGCACATGTCCCACCGCCTACGGCCAATTCAGATCGTCGCGACTATCCACTCCGGTCACACAATCCGATGCGAACACGATCTCGAACCCAGATCGAAGAATTTATTCGCGAATCAACATTTGACCCATCAACTCAAAACTGCAGAAGCAACTCGAACCCAACATCCCATCGCTGCCTACCATCTCGTCGCCTTTAAACCCCGCCCACTTCACCATCGAACACCATGATCTCAAGCTTCATTCTTTCCCAAACGCGATCGAACTCGATCCACTAACCAAGCCGAAATTTATCTTCACAGCCAAGCCGAAAACAAAGCAACTCAAACCCTAGTTTCTTCCAAATCGAACGATTCAGACAATAGAAAAATATGAAGCATTTTTCCCAAAATCTATAACTTAAAAACAAGCTACAACCTAAATTTCAACTCAAATTATTGAGTATATCATCTGTAGTTCGCAAAAATTCCCAAAATGTTCAAACTCAAAATTCTCTTGATTCCTTAAACTAAAAATCATGAAACTTGTATTAAAATTCATGACTTTTACCCATTAATTTAATCATGTAACCTAAATCATAAATCCAAATTTTTGATTTATCATATATAACAGTATTGTAATGACCCGCCATCCGTCTCCACCGAATGACGCATCATTAATAAGAAAGAAAGGGATAGAAGAGAGAGAAAGAGAAGAAAGAAGAAACAACACATCAGAATCTCAACAGCGGAACGAATAAATTATATTAATAATCAAAAGTATTACATAGATATATAACAACTATCAGAGTTACAAAGATAATACAACACATACTAGACAGTTATAAACACCTGTCTAGTTATTACAACACAGTACAAAACAACTCAAACAAACGACTCAGAGATACCAACACAACGGATACTAGATAACTACAACGCAGAAGCTTCCTTCTCCATTTGCTCCTCTATAACTCATCAAAGCTAACCTGAATCCCTTGGCTACTCGTAAAAATTTGAGTACCCAAGAGTTTATGAAAAACAAAAATAAACTCCGGGTCAGACATGGGTCTGGTGTGAGTAACAGGTTAAAGTTGCTTAACTTTCAAAAATCTTTTAAAAGGAAATGTATCACGTAAGACTTCACACACATAAACATGGAAAAAAATTTACCTTACGCTAACCAAAACATTTGGTAGGAAATCCGATGATATTATAATAGGTCGAGGGTTTTCAAGTAAATATGAAATAGCCGAAATTGTTACATCTATTAAATTCCATCTACTAGCCACAAAAGTGGGTAATACAATCAAAACCGTTGGCACTTATTGGATTTTAGATTCCATACAATGACAGGGCTGTGGGGGTACCGCCCGTCACAGTACGTGGCCTAGATCACCGTACCGAGGACCACTCCCGATCCCCTGCAACATAAGGCCGGAAGCATTCCTTACTGAATAGTTCCAAACAAGACAACCCCGGCAGTTGTCGCGAACCAACCGCCCCCACACAGCCGAATATAAAGGGACTTCTAGATAGGTGTAAATCTCACTCTCAAGTGGGGGCCACCCACGAATTCTTGCTGCACCTCCCCTGTTTTAGCCATTCCCGGTTGACGAGGCTTGAGGCTACGATTACCTTTAGAGAACACATCTCTTAGAATGCTCATCATCCTCCTGACGATATTCTGAAAGCATTCAATCCATACAAGTTCGTTCCGGGTTCGAAAGAAACCGAAGGCATTATCTCCTTACACTCATTTTGGAATCACCCTCAGAGTTAACGATGATAACCCTTGCACTCTAAATCACCATCTCGAACCTATAAGTACTATTCCGTCAAACTCATTACGGAATCACCCATAGAGTTATACTGACGTATAGTTCTTACACCTCGAGTCTTCACTTGCTCCACTTGGATTCACGACCTAACGTTTAATTGGAATCGATGTGGTTTTCGAATCCCAAATATGGAAACCCGATCTCGGTCTCATCGAAATCCAAAGCGTGTCTTTTAGGTCCAAGTTGTTTTAAGTTTAAAACAATTCAATCTAATTATCGATATACACACAGATAGATAATTCACATCATCACAATAGATAATCAACATTATCATCACTAACACGTAATCTATATTATCATCGCACTTGATAATCTACAATATCATCATTAATAGATAATTCATATCATCATCATAATGCAACCAATGCATCCATATCACACAATACTAATCTCATATCTGAGATTCAAACCATTTAAGTCAACCATATCATCCATTCATAAGCAATGATTTACTTAATCATACTATAACTAATTTAAAATGAATTAAATTAATTACTTCCATCTCTAATTAATTTAAAATGAATTAAATTAATTACCTATCTTTACTTAATTTAAAATGAATCAAATTAATTACTTCCTCATTTTAAATCTTGCTTACTTAACCATTAATTGATTACCAGTCAATTAAATAATTATCCTCAAATTAATCACCTTAATTAGTCACCCTTGATTAATTATCCCTTAATTACATTCAAGTAATTATACTTAATTAATTTTACAAATTAATTATACTTAACCAAAATCAGTAATTAACCTTATTTACTTAATTAATTAATTAATTACATTAATCCTCAATTAATTACTTCCTTAATCACTTACCATTGATTAATTAATCTTAATTAATTAATCCTTAATTACATCATTAATTATATTAATTAATGATTATTAATTACCTTTTAATTAATTACTTATATTAAATAATTAACCATAATTAAACCAAAATTATTAATCACTTTTGATTAATCACATTTAGTTAATTAACTAACCTTAATTACTTTATTGAGTAAACTAATTACTCCTAAATTAATTACATTTAATAATTACTTATATTTATTAATCAACCTTGATTAATTTCATTAGTAACTAATTTCCTTTAATTAATTACATTACTTAATTATTCTCAAATGTCTTAATTAACCAATGCTTAAATTAATTACACAAGTACTTAATTCCAAATATCTTTATACTTCAATCTTAATTACTTCTCTAAGTAGTTATCCTTCATTAATTTTTATCAACCCATCAAATGATTATTCTAAATTAATTAAACTTAATTAATTAATTTAAACTAATCTAATTTATAAATTAATTACAATGAGTAATTAATATCTTTAATTACTTCCATAAAGTAATCATACTTAACCAAATTCCATAAATGATTATCTAAATTAATAAATCCAATTAATTATCAAAATTAGTTACATTAATAAATTAATTAATGAACAATCCCGAGTTAATGACCTTCATTAACTTATCATTAATTCTTTAATTACCTTTCTTCTAAGTAATTAACTTAAATTAATACTACAAATTTAATTCATCTTAATTACTTAGCTTAACCTTAATTAATTTATTCCAATTCTTAATTAATTAAATAAATTAAATTAATTATCTTATTTAAATTACCTTATTAATTTAATAACTCAAAAATCACTAAATTCTTTGATTTACTTAAAAATAACACATCTCTTGTTAATGATTACATTATCATTAACAAAGTAATTTAAAACAACTTAACTTAAAATTTGGTTTCAAATTACATTTTAAATTTTAAATTTAAAATGAAATCAAACTTAACTTTAATAAAGTTTTAAAAACAATTTAAAACCTTTTTAAAACTTCTACTAAATAATTTCTTATTTTATAAAGAAGTTTAAAGGAAATTTAAACTCAATTTCATTTAAAATACAAATCCAAATTTGAATTAACTTAAACATTCAAAGTTGTTTTTTTTAAACAATTCAAATTTAAAATCTCCCTTTATTTCTAAACAATGATTCAAATCTGAATTTGAATCTAGATTTAAACTTAAGTTAAATCTTTACTTTTATTTTTAAGATTTACTTTAAACTTAAACTATTTAAACCCCTTTTTAAAATTGTTTAAACATTTTAATTTATAAAATTTAAATTACATTTTAAACTAGGATTCAAACTTAGTTTGAATCCATACTCAGAATTTAAGCTTTAAAGTTTATTTTAAAACTTGATTCAAATTTTGCTTTTAATTTTAGAGTTGAAAACATTCAGGTTTCTAAAGAAACCTGTAACCTCTAAGATACCTGAGTCTCTTCTTATATTACTTCGAGTAAACCCTTCTATAACATCGAGCTGTTACTCGAATTTCTCGAGTATGACTCGAGTCCCACAAATCTGCAAACCCACAAGTCCACCTGACACACTCCTCTACACCGTGCATATGCACGGTGGTCTTGCCACCTCCGGCCACCACCAAATCAACAAGCATGCCGACGATTCCCCATAGATCCGTCCACGATCATCCAAAACCCCACAAACATCACGACAACAAATTCGATTACCCCAATTCAAAACCTGGCAGCACAGGCACACCCCATTCCCAAAACGTGAAAACATCTCGTACTTCCATCGCTGACCACCAAAACACCGGCGACTCCGGCCATGCCCTCGTCCATGCCCTAGCTACTCTTCCCCTGAGTTCCATCGAACTCGATCAACTAGAGGATCGCAATGATCCAAAATTACAGAACTACTCAAAACTAGGTTTACAAACTCCACCCACCTCCCATCGCCTCCACCCAGCCCTGTTCATCTTCCTTACATTTTTGCCACACCCTCTGATTACTACACTACCTCCACCAAGAACCCCAAACCTTCTTATCAACTCGATCACCAAAGATTGACTCAAACCCATTATCAGATCAAATGAATACTGAAATCCCAAATCTAAACTAAACAACGTGATTTTAGTTTTAAAAATCATTTCTTTGTTTAAGCTTTCAATTTATAACATTGAATTTATAAATTATCATGTTTGATATTTTACCTTCATTGAACATGCTCTGATGTTTTTTTTTATTCTAAAATTTGCAGAGACCACACCAAAATTATGTTTTTACTAAATAAGTTTTAAACTAAAACTATGGTATAATTAACATAGTGATTTCAAAACCTAAGCTTTAACAAAATATTTAACCAGAGCAAGAGGATTATTTTTTTTATCTTTTCTATAAAAAAAACTGGTAACAGAGAAGGTTTACAATCATCACGTACATGCATATCCAAATTGCACAGAAATTTCATCAATAAACATTCACACAAACATGCTTATTTCAAAGGGAAAAACATGCAACAGATAATACTTAACCTTTTAAATTAGTGAAGTTTCTCACCTGTCAATAGAGATGGAACAGAGCTTTTGGAAAACTGTTTTGAAAGCTTTTTCTCTTATGCTTTTAAAAAAAACTGAGTTGCTTGCATGCAGGCTTGATTCCATTAGCATTTAAATCTTTAATTTGAAAAACTTGAAGTTACATGCTTTGATGGCTTGATTTCCAAGTTGAAGAAAAAAGCATGCAGAGTTTACTTGCTTGATTCCCAGATGTAGAAGACAAACCAGGTTTATTCTGCTTAAACTTGAATGCTTGTAGTTGCATGTTGTAGATTTACACAGTGGATTGCATGCTTTAATTAAGGAAAGGTTTCAGATTTGTCTTAGAAAGAGAGTTACATGCTTGTATGTTTGAAAAATTCAGGCGGAAGAGAAAATGCTTTGCATGTTTCTCAGATTTGAAAAAAAATGCAGAATGTTTAGGGATAAAGTTTGTAGGCCTGAACATCCTGAAAATGATTTGCAAACATGAATTCTAGGTAATTGATTTGAAAATGGTTACTGGTTTGATTTTGCTGGATTATGATCAGATCTAAAATTTGAAAGTGGATTAAAGATTGTGTTATGAAGGTGTTTTCAAGCTTTTGATTGAGGAGGAGTTTCAGAATTTAGTTTGTATTAAATTTTTTTTTTGAGGAGTTTTAGAAACTGATTTAATTCTCAGCTGAAGTTTAATTTTTTACTTTGGAAAATTAAGAAAGGAAAAGAAAAGAAGAAAACCTGCTTATATAAGAGTAATTGATTTATTTAAAAAATTAAAAGAAAATATAAAAATAAAAGACACTTGTAAAAAGAAATAACACTTGTTGCATTTAATCTCTTATCCTAAGTACACTTGTCATAATTACCACTTAGTTAAATAACACGTGTCTTAAGTAATTAAGTTTATTTTTGTTTAATTTAAAGGTAATTGAAATCGTCTTTATTTATTAAATACATATAAAGTAGTTTCACAATAAATGTATATGTATTTCTTTTTAATGAAAATGAAATTAAACAATTTATATAAAGATAAAAGCTTATTTATATAATTTAAATATGTTTATTCATTTGAATTCAAAAAAATTCGAATTCAAATTCTATTCATACAATAAAAATCAAATTTTAAAACTAATTTATATTAACATATTTAATTTTAAAATAATAATAATATTGCCTTTTAAAACATATCTATATTTATACATTTATTACTATTATTTGAAAATAACATATTTATTAATGTAAATAATTTATAAAAGAAATTATAAATTACATATATTATTTAACTTATTTAAATGCATTAATGTTTTAATATATAAATGGTATTTTAAATTTACTTATATAATTTCTAAATTATCAAAATGAATATTAGAATTTAAAACAAGATTTTATTTGTTTATTTAACTTCAATTCAAAACTTATCTATTCACAATATATATATATATATATATATATAAATATATATATATATATATATATATATATATATATACATTATAAATAGGAAAACATTCTATTAGCTTTTAAAAGATAAAATTCACCAATTAAACATCTATTTAATTGGATTATTAAATCAAGTTAATTTTTTATTAACAAAATTTTATCAAATCAATTTAATTTTAAATACAGATTATTAAATTGATATTGCTAAAATTTCCGTGGTATCACATTCCTCCCCCCTTAAAAGAATTTCGTCCCCGAAATTTAAAAGCAAAAGTAATTTAATAACCCATTTAAAATTTAATTTTAAATCACAAGCATACATCAATCATATGCTAACAACCATAGCAACCAATTTATCTAATCAAACAAATTTAATTATCCAGACAAAATTGTGGATAAAATCTTCTCGAGTTTTCCCCAAGTATATATATATACCAAGATACTCGCTCTACAAAATCCAAACAATCAAAACTACAAAGCTACGGAGCTTCTACTCATCTAGATCTACAGAACTAAACGGGATATCAGACTGCAGACGAGTCTGACTCAACCACCAAACCTTCCCGAACAGCCGGTCCCACAACCAAAGATAGCTCATACACGTACTCCATCAGAGATAGGTGAATCTCATCAAATCCAATTATCCAACTGGCAATTCAATTCTTGAAAACCAAACACCAATCTAACCAAACACAGAAGAGATCGAAAACACCTTGGAGCTAGCTTCCCTGACTTATCAAAACTTTATAGCTCCTTGGATCGGAGAAAACTTATCCAAAACAAACCTCCGACTTCGGAATTCAAATTCCTTCATCTCTTATCCATAAAACTCTTCGGATGATCCTGGGCTGCCCATATCCAATCTGATCAGCTCAACTCTTGCTGATGCCCCAAAAAGAAACAGGCAGGACCAAAAACAACACAACACAACGATCTCCTCAAGATCAACCAAGACTAAGATCACCAACTCTACTCTTCAAACATCAGAAGAACAATCTCACTTCTTCTATACAGAAAAGACAAAACAGAAATACTCTCAAACTGCTTCCGCTGCACAACTCTGATATGGGATAGAAGAAACTGCTAATGAAGAATATGAGCACAAACTGGACATCACTTCCCAGAAATATGGCTCAACATATCCAAGGAAACTCAGAAGCTGCTTCACGAAACCCTATCTCGAGAAACCATCCTTCTACTAGTTGCTCTACCGGTAGCATTCCTGGAATCCGGTCGATAAGAAAACTCAATCTCCATATACAAACAAACCTCTGACTTCTCAGAAGGTACCCAGAAAATTCTCTGATAACACAAGAGAACACTCAAACAATCGCAAGTCATTTTTGCGATCAACGCATACCAATCCCCAAAGAAAACTATTCTTCCCTTACCAAACAGAACAACTTACTCTTAATTAGCCAATCCACCGAAGAAACGGGCCCACTCTACTGCTTCTGAATTCCACCTTAGAAAAACTGCTAACCAGAAAACTTCCTGCCAACACAAAACATTCCGAGCTGAACTGCTGACACCAATGCCAAAAACTTCCTAACCCAAAGCTCTTCGAGAAATTCGGACCTCAAAGCCAAACACAAACATCCAGCTGAACTCAGCCACAACACTAAAGCAGACACACTTCCCAAAACTTGTTCCAAAGAAAACATCTTCGGAGACATCCATATTCACCGCATCTCATCACGCAGCTACCATTTCCTGAGGTATCAAAATACCATTACCCTCTTCTGCCAAACTGACAGATTCAAACTCAACTCATCCATCTTCAAATATGACTCCAAACCTCAACAGGTTTGCTTCAGAGATCGATTAAATCTCCACACCACTACACAACTCACTCGAGACGGTATTAGGTCTACAGTATCGACAAATACACTTCCAACCTCAAACATTAAACTCTAACCAATAGTAGTAGTCGTGTTACACACACCACTACCTTATCTACCTTCATAACTTATGTTGGAAAACCTGAACAGGTAACCCAACAGATAGGTAGAAATAAATATATTTACATGTAGATATATATCAAAATTAAAAATACGCTCTCTCAAGAAGGACACCACTACAGAGCCTAGGTATTCACTCAACCTAATGCTCTGATACTGTAATGACCTGCCATCCGTCTCCACCGAATGACACATCATTAATAAGAAAGAAAGGGATAGAAGAGAAAGAAAGAGAAGAAAGAAGAAACAACACACCAGAATCTCAACAGCGGAACGAATAAATTATATTGATAATCAAAAGTATTACATAGATATATAACAACTATTAGAGTTACACAGATAATACAACACATACTAGACAGTTATAAACACCTGTCTAGTTATTACAACACAGTACAAAACAACTCAAACAAACGACTCAGAGATACCAACACAGCGGATAGTAGATAACTACAACGCAGAAGCCTCCTGCTCCATTTGCTTCTCCATAACTCGTCAAAGCTAACCTGAATCCCTTGGCTACTCGTAAAAATTTGAGTACCCAAGAGTTTATGAAAAACAAAAATAAACTCCGGGTCAGACATGGGTCTGGTGTGAGTAACAGGTTAAAGTTGCTTAACTTTCAAAAATCTTTTAAAAAGAAAGGTATCACCTAAGACTTCCCACACATAAACATGGAAAAGTTTTTACCTTACGCTAACGAAAACATTTGGTAGGAAATCCGATGATATTGTAATAGGTCCAGGGTTTTCAAGTAAATATGAAAGAGCCGAAATTGTTACATCTATTAAATTCCAGCTACTAGCCACAAAAGTGGGTAATACAATCAAAACCATTGGCACTTATTGGATTTTGGATTCCATACAATGGCAGGGCTACTGGGGTACCGCCCGTCACAGTACGTGGCCTAGATCACCGTACCGAGGACCACTCCCGATCCCCTGCAACACAAGTCCGGAACCATTCCTTACTGAATAGTTCCGAACAAGACAACCCGGTACATGTCGCAAACCAGCCGCCCCACACAACCGAATATAAAGGAACTTCTAGACAAGGGTAAATCTCACTCTCAAGTGGGGGCTACCCACGAAGCCTTGCTGCACCTCCCCTGTTTTAGCCATTCCCGGTTGATGAGGCTTGAGGCTACAATTACCTTTAGAGAACACATCTCTTAGAATGCTCATCATCCTCCTGACGATGTTCTGAAAGCATTCAATCCATACAAGTTCGTTCCGGGTTCGAACGAAACCGAAGGCATTATCTCGTTACACTCATTTTGGAATCACCCTTAGAGTTAACGACGATAACCCTTGCACTCTAAATCACCATCTCGAACCTATAAGTACTATTCCGTCAAACTCATTACGGAATCACCCACAGAGTTATACTGACGTATAGTTCTTACACCTCGAGTCTTCACTTGCTCCACTTGGATTCACGACCTAACGTTTAATTGGAATCGATGTGGTTTTCGAATCCCAAATATGGAAACCCGATCCCATTCTCATCGAAATCCAAAGCGTGTCTTTTAGGTCCAAGTTGTTTTATGTTTAAAACAATTCAATCTAATTATCTATATACACGTAGATAGATAATTCACATCATCACAATAGATAATCAACATTATCATCACTAACAGGTAATCTATATTATCATCACACTTGATAATCTACAATATCACCATTAGTAGATCATTCATATCATCATCATAATGCAACCAATGTATCCATATCAGACAATACTAATCTCATATCTGAGATTCAAACCATTTAAGTCAAACCATATCATCCATTCATAAGCAATGATTTACTTAATCATACTATAATTAATTTAAAATGAATTAAATTAATTACTTCCACCTCTAATTAATTTAAAATGAATTAAATTAATTACCTATCTTTACTTAATTTAAAATGAATTAAATTAATTACTTCCTCATTTTAAATCTTGCTTACTTAACCATTAATTGATTACCAATCAATTAAATAATCATCCTCAAATTAATCACCTTAATTAATCACCCTTGATTAATTATCCCTTAATTACATTCAAGTAATTATCCTTAATTAATTTTACAAATTAATTATCCTTAACCAAAATCAGTAATTAACCTTATTTACTTAATTAATTAATTAATTACATTAATCCTTAATTAATTACTTCCTTAATCACTTACTATTGATTAATTAATCTTAATTAATTAATACTTAATTACTTCATTAATTATATTAATTAATGATTATTAATTACCTTTTAATTAATTACTTATACTAAATAATTAACCTTAATTAAACCAAAATTATTAATCACTTTTGATTAATCACATTTAGTTAATTAACTAACCTTAATTACTTTATTGAGTAAATTAATTACTCCTAAATTAGTTACATTTAATAATTACTTATATTTATTAATCAACCTTGATTAATTTCATTAGTAATTAATTTCCTTTAATTAATTACATTTCTTAATTATTCTCAAATGTCTTAATTAATCAATGCTTAAGTTAATTACACAAGTACTAAATTCCAAATCTCTTTATACTTCAATCTTAATTACTTCTCTAAGTAGTTATCCTTCATTAATTTCTTATCAACCCATCAAATGATCGTTCTAAATTAATTAAACTTAATTAATTAATTTAAACTAATCTAATTAATAAATTAATTACAATGAGTAATTAATATCTTTAATTACTTCCATAAAGTAATCATACTTAACCAAATTCCATAAATGATTATCTAAATTAATAAAACCAATTAATTATCAAAATTAATTACATTAATTAATTAATGAATGAATAATCCCAAGTTAATGACCTTCATTAACTTATCATTAATTCTTTATTTACCTTTCTTCTAAGTAATTAACTTAAATTAATATTAATTACAAATTTAATTCATCTTAATTACTTAGCTTAACCTTAATTAATTTATTCCAATTCTTAATTAATTAAATAAATTAAATTAGTTATCTTATTTAAATTACCTTATTAATTTAATGACTCAAAAATCATTAAATTCTTTGATTTACTTAAAAATAACACATCTCTTGTTAATGATTACATTATCATTAACAAAGTAATTTAAAACAACTTAACTTAAAATTTGGTTTCAAATTACATTTTAAATTTTAAATTTAAAATGAAATCAAACTTAACTTTAACAAAGTTTTAAAAACAATTTAAAACCTTTTTAAAACTTCTACTAAATAATTTCTTATTTTATAAAGAAGTTTAAAGGAAATTTAAACTCAATTTCATTTAAAATAAAAATCCAAATTTAAATAAACTTAAACATTCAAAGTTGTTTTTTTTAAAACAATTCAAATTTAAAAACTCCATTTATTTCTAAACAATGATTCAAATCTGAATTTGAATCTAGATTTAAACTTAAGTTAAATCTTTACTTTTATTTTTAAGCTTTACTTTAAACGTAAACTATTTAAACCTCTTTTCAAAATTGTTTAAACATTTTAATTTATAAAATTTAAATTACATTGTAAACTGGGATTCAAACTTAGTTTTAATCCATACTCAGAATTTAAGCTTTAAAGTTTATTTTAAAACTTGATTCAAATTTTGCTTTTAATTTTAGAGTTGAAAACATTCAGGTTTCTAAAGAAACCTGTAACCTCTAAGATACCCGAGTCTCCTCTTATATTACTTCGAGTAAACCCTTCTATAACATCGAGCTGTTACTCGAATTTCTCAAGCATGACTTGAGTCCAACAAATCTGCAAACCCACAAGTCCACCTGACAGACTCCTCTACACCGTGCATATGCACGGTGGTCTTGCCACCTCCGGCCACCACCAAATCAACAAGCATGCCGACGATTCCCCATAGATCCGTCCACGATCATCCAAAACCCCACAAACATCACGATAACAAATTCGATTACCCCAATTCAAAACCTGGCAGCACAGGCACACCCCCATTCCCCAAAACTTGAAAACATCTCGTTCTTCCATCGCTGACCACCAGAACGCCGGCGACTCCGGCCATGCCCTCGTCCATGCCCTAGCTACTCTTCCCCTGAGTTCCATCGAGCTCGATCAACCAGAGGATCGCAATGATCCAAAATTACAGAACTACTCAAAACTAGGTTTACAAACTCCATCCACCTCCCATCTCCTCCACCCAGCCCTGTTCATCTTCCTGACATTTTTGCCACACCCTCTGATCACTACACTACCTCCACCAAGAATCCCAAACCTTCTGATCAACTCGATCACCAAAGATTGACTCAAACCCATTATCAGATCATATGAATACTGCAATCCCAAATCTACACTAAACAATGTGATTTTAGTTTTAAAAATCATTTCTTTGTTTAAGCTTTCAATTTATAACATTGAATTAATAAATTATCATGTTGAGATTTTACCTTCATTGAACATGCTCTGATGTTTTTTTTTTTTATTCTAAAATTTGCAGAGACCACACCAAAATTTTGTTTTTACTAAATAAGTTTTAAACTGAAACTATGGTATAATTAACATAGTGATTTCAGAACCTAAGCTTTAACAAAATATTTAACCAGAGCAAGAGGAATTTTTTTTTATCTTTTCTAAAAAAAACTGGTAACAGAGAAGGTTTACAGTCATCACATACATGAATATCCAAATTGCACAGAAATTTCATCAATAAACATTCACACAAACATGCTTATTTCAAGGGGAAAAACATGCAACAGATAATACTTAACCTTATAAATTAGTGAAGTTGCTCACCTGTCAATAGAGATGGAACATAACTTTTGGAAAACTGTTCTGAAAGCTTTTTCTCTTATGCGTTTAAAAAAAACTGAGTTGCTTGCATGCAGGCTTGATTCCATTAGCATTTAAATCTTTAATTTGAAAACTTGAAGTTACATGCTTTGATGGCTTTATTTCCAGGTTGAAGAAAAAAGCATGCAGAGTTTACTTGCTTGATTCCCAGATGTAGAAGACAAACCAGATTTATTCTGCTTAAGTTTGAATGCTTGTAGTTGTGTTTGCATAAAAAATGGGCAAACACCTCCAAGTCGTATGGTTTAGTCGTTTTTAAGTTGTTCTTAATGATTTAGGTGATTTATGCAAATATATAAAAAGTAGGGACTAAACTGTAAAAGACACACAGATTTATAGTGGTTCGGCCAGAATGTGCCTACGTCCACTTTATATGTTTTTCTCCTTTTCTATTCAGATTACAAGTACAAAGCTTCGATTACAAGAGTATGAAAGTTGTTTGAAAGTTCCTTCCGTGCTTGAGCTCTCAAACTTGTCTCATACTCTTGTAATCGAAGCTTTGTACTTGTAATCTGAATAGAAAAGGAGAATAACATATAAAGTGGACGTAGGCACGTTCTGGCCGAACCACTATAAATCTGTGTGTCTTTTACAGTTTAGTCCCTGCTTTTTATATACTTGCATAAATCACCTAAATCAGTAAGAACAACTTAAAAATGACTAAACCATACGACTTGGAGGTGTTTGCCCATTTTTTGTGCAAACATTTTTGGTGCTTTCACTGAGAACAGGAGCTCGGAGCTTCAGCTTCTCCCACTTAAACCTTTTCCTATCAGCATCGTTCATTGCTTGGAAGACATGCCTCCCGGACGGAAGAAAGATGCTAACAAAGGAAAGAACATCGCAACTGGCAGTATCCCAGACCCAGTGATCAGAGACCAAGGCAATCGTCCGGTTCCAACAGAAAATGTAAATCAGGCAAATCGGGCAGCCCCTGCTACGGAACAACCAATCACAAGGGAAGATCTGGACAGGGTTGTAGCTGAAGTAACTAACCGCTTCGCATCTCAACAAGAAGCCTTGGTGGATCAACTCATGTCAAACTTAAGGGATGTTGAAGAAACCAACCGCAACATTGACTCATGGGGTGAGTCCCGATCTAGAGTATTTGGGGGACGACAAAGGTCTTCCTTTTTCGAAGAGGCTAACAACCGAAATAGCTATGGTAGGAGCCGAGCCCGGACTTAGCCCAAATTCTGACCCGAGGAAACACTTGGAACCAAACCCAACAGGGGAGGTACCAGGCAGGGATCAGATGTAGCTGAACCCGTAATGCTACCTAACCACGGAAACACCAATGGACGGGGCCGAGCTGGAGTCCCGCCCGAAGTTGGACCCGAGGAAGTGCTGAGAACAGAACCCAGCAGGGGAAAATCAAGGCAAGGGCCAACTGCGGCTGACCCCAGCGTGCCCCCAGAAGACCAGAGGCAGCAATTGGAGAATGTTAGGAGTGATAGACGATACCATCCCTACAGGTCATCTGGATGGAATCAATCCCGCCGGGAAGAACCAAACTCATTTCTATCCGCTCCAAGTTCTGATGAAAGGATGACACGATTGTTCAGAGAATGAGTCCAACGGGAACAAAGGGATCGGGGGATAGGCGCTAGGGTGACCAGCCCCTTCACCCGCAATATCGAAACAGCCATCACCCCCCGGGAATGGAAAATGCCAACAATGGAACCTTACAAGGGAACCTCTGACCCCGTCGTACACTTACAAAGATACACACAGCATATGCTCATGAGCGGAGCAACAGAGGGAGTGTTGTGTAAATGCTTCCCACTATTTTTGGCAGATCTAGCTACCTCCTGGCTCTGCCATCTACCCCAAGGGTCCATCAGCTCATGGGAAATGTTGAAAGAAAAGTTCATCAGCCAGTTCCGCATTCATGTGGAACAACCCAAGGACGCTTATTCCCTATCTAATATCAAACAGAAGCCCGGGGAGACAGTGCAACAATATCTATCCCAATTCAATGCCACAGCGGCCGTAGTCCAAGATGCCGACGAGAAACTTATCCTAATGGCCCTCTGTAGTGGTGTGCATCCGGATACTAAGTTCGCTAGGAGACTAACGAAAGAAAAGCCAGCTACCTTGCCCGATTTCTTCCACGAAGCCGGGAAATATATGAACTTGAAGAAGCTGCCATTGAAAGGCAGACAGGGCAACAAACCAAGACAGCTCATGGCAACACATCCGCAGTAGCAAAGGACGTTCGAAGAAATGACTCTAGAGATAGTGCTGGGGGCAAGAAGGGAGAAAAGTGCTTATATAGGCCAGGACCGAGATTTGACTCTTACACTCCTCTAAATGAAACAATCGAAAACATCTTCTTGGCCACCGAAGACGAGGTTAGATACAAGCGCCCCCCCCCCCCCCCCCCCCCGCACAAGAAGGAATTGGATAATGCAATTAAGTCTGGAAAGTTCTGTCGCTTCCACGAATCTCATGGGCATGACACCAATGAATGCCATCACCTCCGAGACTTGATTGAAGAACACGTTAGAAGGAAGAGAATGGAGCGCTATGTGAAAGGTCAGAACAGGACTTCAACTCCTGCCAATGAGAACCCAGGGCTACCCCTCCCAGAAGTTGGCGGAGGAAATCGCAACACCAGCGGCTCCAGTCAAAAGAAGATAGTGGTCATTACCATATCAGGAGGACCACACATCGCCGACGGAAGCTGGGTAGAGATGGAGAGATACGGTAAGTCACTTAAAAACAATAAAGGCTACGTTAATTCTGTTACAGAAGAACGCCACCCGAAATGGAAAGAGAATGATGATATCACAGTCAGTCAGCGTGATCTAGAGGGAAGGCAGTACCCTCACATGGATCCTATGGTCATCTCTGCCTGGTTCGGTCCAGCCAAGGTTTTCCGAATCTTAGTAGACACTGGAAGCTCAGTAAATATCTTATTCAAGCACGCTATCGACAAAATGAGGCTGTCAATGAAGGATGTGTCTCCCTGCAGCAAACCGCTACATGGTTTCACTGGGGATGCGAAAATGCCCCTCAGGCAACTGGACCTCTTTGTCGAAATAGGAAGTCATCCCCGCTCCATTGTGCGAAAACAAACATTTGTGCTGATAGAGAGCCACTCAGCCTACAACGCCTTTTTGGGAAGACCGACATTGTATGACTTCCAAATTGTCCTAGCCCCGTGGTGCCTGAAGATGAAATTTCCAACGGATAACGGAATAGGAGAAATAGAGGGAGATCAAGATGCCGCTCGAGATTGCTATGTAACCGAACTTCGCAATAACCACAGGAAGGGCAAAGGGAAGGAGGCAGAGACTTCTCTCTGCAAGAAAAACTTGGAAGCATAGCAATTAAAGAAAGCCCCTCCTCTTCGATACACCAGCGATCCTTTCAACGAATTAGACCCCAGGGACAAGGAGGAGGAGGCCACCACCGAGCCTGTAGAGGATATGGAATTTGTATATGTTGACAAACACGACCCAAGTAGACTGCTAAGAGTCGGGTCTCAGTTAAGAGCGGAATTGAAGGATCAACTTGTCGATTTCCTTCGCCACAACATGGATGTATTTGCATGGACGCACGCAGACATGACAGGAATCTCCCCAGACGTAGCATGCCACGTACTGAACATCGACCCCACCAAGGTGCCAGCAAAGCATAAAAAGAAGTGCATGGGGGCAGAACGATCAGCAGCCCTCGAGGAAGAAGTAAAGAACTTACTTGCCAATGACTTCATACGAGAAGCCATCTACCTAGAATGGATTGCCAACCCGGTACTGGTAAAGAAGGCTAACGGGAAGTGGCGAACATGTATCGACTTCTCCAACTTAAATGACGCTTGCCCGAAGGACTGCTTCCCACTCCCCCGTATCGATCAGCTCGTGGACAGCACAGTCGGACACGAACTCTTATCCTTTATGGATGCATACTCAGGATATAACCAGATCCGTATGCACGCCCCCGATTAAGACCACACTAGTTTCATCACTGACCGGGGATTGTACTGCTACAAATGCCTTTTGGACTTAAAAAAACCGAAGCTGCTTATCAGCGCCTCATCAACAAGATGTTTGCGGAATTAATAGGACGAACTATGGAAGTCTATGTGGATGATATGCTGGTAAAATCAAGGAAAGCCAACGATCATATAAACCATCTGGACGAGATGTTTCAAGTACTTCGCCAATATGGAATGAAATTGAATCCTCTAAAGTGCTCCTTCGGAGTATCGTCGGGAAAGTTCTTGAGATTCAACGTCCATGCCAGGGGGATTGAAGCAAACCCCGAACAAGTCCAGACTATGCAAGATATCAAGATACCATCCACTCGAAGAGAGATGCAAAGCCTAAACGGGAAAGTGGCCGCCCTAAGCAGGTTCATCTCTAAAGCAACCGACAAATGCATCCCTTTCTTCGAAGCTCTAAAGAAAGACAAAGGAAAGTTCGAGTGGACTGACGAATGCTCGACGGCCTTCCTTAACCAAATCGAACACCTTCAGGGACCACCAGTACTCTCGACTCCAAATGAAGGCGAAGAACTATACCTATACCTTGTTGTATCGTCCCATGCTTTAAGCGCCGCTTTGGTGAGAGAAGACATCCGCGCGCTGCGGCCCGTATACTTTGTAAGCAAGAGTTTTATAGGGGCAGAAGCCAGATACCCTAAACTTGAGAAGCTAGCATACTGTTTGCTAATCACGTCACGGAAGCTACGACACTATTTCCAATCTCATTCCATCAGAGTTTTAACCGATCAACCGCTAAGGCAAGCACTCCATCGCCCCGACACTTCTGGGCGACTACTTAAGTGGTGCATTGAACTGAGTCAATGTGATATCACCAACCATTCTCGCAACGCCATCAAAGGACAAGCCATGGCCGATTTCATTGCCGAATTCACTACCAACCGAGGTAAGGATCAATCTGAAATAGCAAAAGTTATCAAATGGAATCTCTTTGTAGATGGAGCATCGAACGAACAGGGCTCGGGGGCAGGTATTGTGATAATCACCCCAAGGGGAAGGAAGCTGCACTATGCCCTAAGGTTGGAATTCGCTGCCACCAACAGCGATGCAGAATATGAAGCAGTAATAGCAGGACTGGAACTTGCCTTAGAAATTGGAGTCAGTTCTTTATGTCTCCATAGCGATTCTCAACTTATTGTAAATCAAATACTGGGGGAATTCCAGACTCGAGGATAACGACTCACAGCATATCTAAAGAAGACCAACCTGCTGCTCACTCAATTGGATCACTATTTAATCAAACACATTCCTCGAGAGGAGAACCGAGAGGCTGACGAACTGGCAAAGTAAGCTAGCATGAAGAACAACACCATTTTTGGAACAATAGCCAACTCAAAACAACTAGCCCCAAGTTTCGAACAAGAGGATCTGATAGCTGCAATCGAAGAAGAAACTTGGATGACTCCTATCCGGAAATACTTGCAAGATGGCACACTACCCAACGTGCGTAACGAAGTCAGGAAAATCTTGAGGTGTGCTTCCCGCTACACAATACAAGAAGGCATCCTCTATCGGGACGGCTTCTCTAACCCCTTATTAAGATGTGTCGCCAGAAGGAAAGCCAAGGAAATCTTATCCAACATCCATCAAGGAAGTTGCGGAGACCACACTGGAGGGCAGACTCTGGCAAAGAAGATACTTCGATATGGATATTTCTGGCCCACCTTAAACAAAGATACCTTGGACTTCGTCATAAAATGCGACAGATGCCAAAAATTTGCTAAAATCCCTCGACTACCAACCAATGAGATTACTCAGATGAACAATCCTTGGCCCTTTGCAGTATGGGGAGTTGACCTGATTGGCGAACTGCCGATGGGCCGAGGCGGAGCAAAATATGCTATAGTGGCAGCAGACTATTTCACCAAATGGGTTGAAGCGGAACCTTTAAATAAAATATGTTCGGCAAAAGTTATTAACTTCTTGATCAAAAATGTTTTATGCAGGTACGGGGTTCCACTCAAAATAATATCAGACAATGGACTTCAATTTGACAGCGAGGAATTCACCGACTGGTGCCGAGAGCACGGAATTCACAAAAGCTTCTCATCTGTAGCTTATCCCCAGGCAAACAGACAAGTCAAAGCTGTCAACAAAATTCTCAAAACTCTAATCAAGAAGAAGCTTGAAAAGTCAAAAGGCGCTTGGGTGGATGAACTTCCTACGGCACTTTGGGCCTACCGCACATCTTACAGAACATCAACAGGACACACTCCTTTCTCTTTGGCATACGGATCGGAGGCCATGCTCCCAGTTGAAACTGTAGTGCCCTCCTACCGTAGGATCCACTACAACCCAGAAGAGAATGAAGAACTCCTACACATGTCTTTGGACCTAATTGAAGAAAGAAGAAATGATGCAGCACTTAAGGAGGCAACTCACAAGCAAAAAGTGGCAGCACGATACAACTCCAAAGTCAAGCACCGCAACTTACGAGAAGGAGATCTTGTTCTCAAACGGGTCTTCCCGCGCCCTGGAGCGCTAGATCCTATCTGGGACGGACCCTATGTAATTCATAAAGATCTCCACAACAGAGCTTATATTTTGTCAACAGTGGACGGAGAGGTTTTCCAGAGGGCATGGAACATTCAATACCTTCGTCGATACTTTTCTTAACTTGCACTGCCCATATCAAGTGAATAAATAAAGAGAATCAGTGGACGTAGGCATTTTCGTGTCGAACCACTCTAAAAATCTTGTCTCTTTTTTAACTTGTTCCTTTATATCTTGGCTGCTTGTTAAGCTTTATCCTTTTCTGTTGAACAAAATCCTGTATGACGGCATTTCCATTCTGGACACTTCACAACACAACCTCACCTGGACAAGACCTAACAGGTACTATACGAACCTATGCCCTCGTCAATGAGACACTTTTGCTCCAGCATCCCTCTGCTGCGGGTTAACTCATTGCTCGCGACGACCCTCAAAGCCAACCATAATAAGCCGATCATAAGCCACCGAGAAGGCCTAGCCGAGGCAGCTCATTACGGCGTTCGGCTCGCCGGCGACTGTGAACCGATTATAAGCCCCAACATAAGGTGTGGCCAGCCAGGGGCAGTTCACAGTTGACGATCGACACCCACGCTAGCCGGCCATGGTAAATTGAATAATACCCATGATTACGGGCCATAATGGCCCGGGTAGTTACTGTGCGTGATCTCGGCTCTGATGTGTCTTAAGTACGGCTGTAGTAAAAAAGAAAACTCCCCGCGGAGGCGTAAGTTGGGTGACGAATGTCTCCAAGACCCACAGCTAGGGAAAGTGACTACAAAACCCGTTTGCCACGAACTTAAGCATATCGAAGGCCTTCCGTGATTGGAAGTTTTACTATTTCTTATATTTCCATTTTATTTACAAAAACTTTCCTCCTGTCCTCTATAACGATCGCTAAAGTACAGGAAACAAGAGGGGAGACACTCGCTAGTGGAAATAAGAACTCACAACTGGATAACAGGTCACTCAGCTGCATTCCATCCTCAATCACACAAGACATTCAAAGCTACCATCTACAACTAAAACATGAAGGGCGGTACTTCCTTTTCTTGTACATAAACATGTAGCTATAGCCTATTCACATATCACACTAACATTGCGAGACGTGAAGTTATATTTTAAGCGAGAACTTAGCATCAAACACGATTAAAGCACATGCATATACACAGCTATATTTCTTATGCAACACGTCAAAATAACGACAGCATTCAAATATGACAGAATCAGCTTATGTTATAACATTATATAAATGAAATCGTTCGCTACAATGACATAATTACATAATTACAACCTGAAAGTACATTAATGTTTTGGACTAGTATATTCAGGAATGCCAAGTAAACCAAAAAATAAAGTAGTCAGCTGCAGCAGGGCTCCGCCTCTATCCTGCTAGCCCTCTAGGATCTACTTGACCGCTGGATCAGAACTACCAACATGCTGGCCAGAGGTCCCACCTGTCCGATTCAGGAGAGGAATCCATCAGATAAATGATACGCAATCAAGTTAAGAAAAGATTGAGAGGGAAAACTTACCAGCATCTACTCCTTGATCATCATCCCCCAACTGCACTCCCACTTCCTCGACGGTAAGCAGCCGCATGCCCTCCTTCACTGCCACTTTCTCCTCCTCAGTAAACTGGGCCGTGACCACATCCATCCTGAAAGTTACACCACCTTCCTTATCCGCCTCATCCTTGGCCTCCTCCAAAGCCCGAAGATATATCCTACCCATGACCCGAGGATAGTCGTCCATCCAGGACAGGTTGCCCTGCTTCCAAGTACGGAAGTACATGTCCTGGAGCATCTCATCCATCATCCCCTCGTTCTCCTCAAACTCCCTCATCCGGGCCTCGTAAGCCGAAAGCCTTGCGACGGCAGCATCTCTCTCCAATCGGTATCTCGAGCAGTCAGCCCGAAGGGATTTCCGCATCGCCTCCATCTCCTCCTTCAGCTTGGCTTGAGCAAGCTCTGCGGCCTCAAGCCTCACAGATAACTCTTCTATCTGCTCAAGATCCACTCTCCGAACCTCATCCACCGTGGCAATGGCCATATCTATTCGTTCATTGCAGGAGGCCTCCATCTTTCGCAGCTCGGCCCTGCTAGCCTCCTCCATAGTTTTCTTTAACCGTCTTGAGGCCGCCTCATGCTGGGAGATCTGAAGGGCCTGGTCGGCAAGCTGTTTGGCCTGATCGGAAACCATTAGCCGCAGGCGAATGTTAGCACTTTCGATTTCCTCTCCGGCCTTGACCAGTCGGCCGTGATGCTTCATCAACTTCTTTGTCTCTTCAGACACCCGATCAATGTTTGCCTTGGCCTCGTCCCCCATTGTCACAATCCGAGTGGTCAACAAGTCGAGATCCAAAGACTTAGCCTCGTCAAGCACCCTTACCATAGGATTGCGAGGCAGGAGGTGCTCACCGGTAACCTCATCGAAGGAAATATCATGAGAACTCGGGTCCAAATCTGGATGACCCGCAAATGGGTTACGAGCCAAGCTGGGACGATCAATATGAGTAACCGAAGGATTCTCTGATGGATGCGGAGATGGTATGGACTCGGTATCTTCCTCCGTGATGTCATGAATAGGCTGGGTTAGGGGCTGAGGTCCAAGTGAAGGTTCGAACATGGAACGCCTCCTCTTTCTCTTTTGGATATCCTCTTCAATAACTCAGAGAAGAGGGCGGTAGTCGACTACGCCCCCAGGACGGTCAGTCGAAGGCTTCGGTTTAGCAGAAGCTTTGAAGAGTTTGAATTGCTCGAGGCGGTGCCGAATGTCTAATGTCTTGGCCGCCCTACTCGTTCCTGAAATAAAAACCAAGTGTTACAAGCGTGCATGAAACTATAATTGAAGAAACATATGAAGTTAAAAAAGGAGTTAAGAATTCACCTTGAACCACCGGAGTTGCCTTAGCTGAAATACTCTCAGAAGATAGACTGGCACCAGTCCCGGCCTTATCAGACTTCTTCGGTTTCTCCACCAAGGCCGACCCTTCCTCCAACCCATCAAAGGCTTGACGGAAAGCATCATCTGTCCACTCTTGAATCTCACCCGCTTGCCCAGAAGTCAAGGCACCAACGCCACTACCACTCTGCCCTTCGCCACCATTACCACCGTCACATCACCTCCGCTCTCCTCCTCGCCTCTTTCCTCCTCTCCACTTTCCTCATCCGGAGCATCTGGACATGTGCTGGGAGAGGGTCCATCAGATTTCTTAAGCTTCTTCCCCCCGACGATTGGAGGTATCGAGAAGGGCCTCCTCTTGCTACTCTTTGTCATGGCCCCGCCTTTAGCTTTGGCATCCCTCTCCTTGGCTGTATCTCTCTGCTTAACCACAGATTGACATGGAAAAATCAAGTTGTGCTCCAGGAGAGTGGCATTCCTGATCAGGTAAGAAGCTGACCTATCCCTTCCTGAGATGGCCTCTATCTCCGCAGCCATCTGTACCAGGCGATCATTCTCCACGACCGCAAAGCCACCTGTCGCTAGCAAGAAACAGAAGCATATAAGAAGAAGCATTGCAGTCGGGACAGAGAAATTACAAATGAAATTCAACTTATAGCCAGAAGTGAAAAGGTGAAAAGAAACAGAGTCTTCCTTGACGAAGAACCATTCATTCTTAAACATGGTGAACTTCGAGTATAAGTCCAAGACCGGCTTGAAGGACACGGCTGATTTCAAACTGATGTATGGGGACCCCTTCTTGTAACCTCTCAAATTATATAGGTACCGAATCTCCCGGTTGGAAGGGGGCGCCCGTACTTCCTCTGAAAAAATGATGAACAAACACACCAGGATAGCATAGGAGTTGGGCTGAAGCTGGAATGGAGCCACCTTCAAGTAAGTAAGGAAGCTGACTATCCAGGCATTGATCGGAGGAATGGCCCCGCACATGCAATGGTATCGGCTATAGGCGAAATATCCTTCAGGAGGATCATACGACATCACACCGTCTCCCGGCAACAGCATACTCGCTCTGTCAATCCCAAAGGAACGAGTGATGACATCAAATTGTCCCTCTTTAAGGGAGCTCGGAAAGCAATCAGGAGGAGAGTTCAGAAGCTCTTGAGGGCCATATCCGTCCACTAATGACCTCGGGGCAGGTCCATGTCGCACTGGTTCCGGCTGGACTTGGGGCACGGCGGGAGACTCTCTCCTGTCCATAGATTTCCTCTTATCTGATCGGGTTTCCACTCTTTGAGACATTTATCTGCGACACAAGAAAGTATATCGTTAAAACACATAAACTATGTAATCTAGAGTTTCACTGATAATTCAAGTATAAAAGTCCATCCGGTAAGGGATTCATTCAACACTCGGAATCCTCGAGTTCATTCAGTAAGGCCCAACCTAGAGCTCATTCGGCATTCCAACATTCAAAACTCATTCGACGATCGAACCCTCAAGTACATTCGGTAGTACAATATAAAAGTTCATTCGGCGGCAAAGGGGTCTCACCTGGTTCGGCTAACGCTTTGGTTCGGCGAAAATGAGAGTTTGATTCGGCAAAAGGTTTGGCTCGGTTGGTAAGGAATAACGAAGGCACGTGGCCCCTATTTATAAGCAAACCTCAATGACCGGACCAGATGGCTCGGCGCTTAAAACCGAACGAGGCTATCCCAACAAAACAAAGCATGACACATGCAGGCATGTGCCCCACTTTGGGGGGCAAATGTTGGGCGAGTTCTCAATACCGGTCCAAAGCTTCTCCAACTACCAATGACCGAACCAACCAACTACCGGTCGAAAGCCTCTCCATTTCCATGCACTACTGGTCCAACTCCATGTCCATGCCTAGCCGAACCAACCTCTGCCGGACCAAATCCCACCGAGTCCTACCGAACCAAGCTTCGTACACTCGCCAACGGACCACCTCCCTGCCGAACCAAACACTCTCCTCCACCACCGAACCAAGGGAGGAATGTATTACCACCGGTCCAAAGTATCACCGGACCATCCACCTACTACCGAATCAAGACAAACAAGGTATGACCAAACCAACACTACCAGGCCAGAGTGCATCTGCCCAGGCCCACCAGCAGCTATATACATCCAAGACCCCTACACCCAACCTCACTATATAAATAGAGGGGCAGGGGTACAACAATGGCAAACAAGTTGCATGTTGTAGATTTACACGGTGGATTGCAGGCTTAAATTAAGGAAAGGTTTCAGATTTGTCTTTGGAAGAGAGTTACATGCTTGTACGTTTGAAAATTTTAGGTGGAAGAGAAAATGCTTTGCATGTTTCTCAGATTTGAAAAAAAATGCAGAATGTTCAGGGATAAAGTTTGCAGGCCTGAACATCCTGAAAATGATTTGCAAAAATGAATTTTAGGTAATTGATTTGAAAATGGTTACTGGTTTGATTTTGCAGGATTATGATCTGATCTAAAATTTGAAAGTGGATTAAAGATTGTATTATGAAGGTGTTTTCAAGCTTTTGATTGAGGAGGAGTTTCAGAATTTAGTTTGTATTAATTTTTTTTTTTGAGGAGTTTTAGAAACTGATTTAATTCTCAGCTGAAGTTTAATTTTTTACTTTGGAAAATTAAGAAAGGAAAAGAAAAGAAGAAAACATGCTTATATAAGAGTAATTAATTTATTTAAAAATTTAAAAGAAAATATAAAAATAAAAGACACTTGTAAAAAGAAATAGCACTTGTTACATTTAATCTCTTATCCTAAGTACACTTGTCATAATTACCACTTAGTTAAATAACATGTGTCTTAAGTAATTTAGTTTATTTTTGTTTAATTTAAAGGTAATTGAAATCCTCTTTATTTATTAAATACATATAAAGTAGTTTCATAATAAATGTATATGTATTTCTTTTTAACGAAAATGAAATAAAACAATTTATATAAAGATAAAAGCTTATTTATATAATTTAAATATGTTTATTCATTTGAATTCAAAATAAATTCAAATTCAAATTCTATTCATACATTAAAAATCAAATTTTAAAACTAATTTATATTAACATATTTAATTTTAAAATAATAATAATATTGCCTTTTAAAACATATCTATATTTATACATTTATTACTATTATTTGAAAATAACATATTTATTAATTTAAATAATTTATAAAAGAAATTATAAATTACATATACTATTTAACTTATTTAAATGCATTAATGTTTTAATATACAAATGGTATTTTAAATTTACTTATATAATTTCTAAATTATCAAAATGAATATTAGAATTTAAAAACAAGATTTTATTTGTTTATTTAACTTCAATTCAAAACTTATCTATTCACAATATATATATATATATATATATATATATATATATAAATACATATATACATACATTATAAATAGGAAAACATTCTATTAGCTTTTAAAAGATAAAATTCACCAATTAAACATCTATTTAATTGTATTATTAAATCAAGTTAATTTTTTTTATAAACAAAATTTTATCAAATCAATTTAATTTTAAATACAGATTATTAAATTGATATTGCTAAAATTTCTGGGATATCACAAGTATTTCACTGTTTTTCTTAATTTTAAACTCTTCTGATAAAGTTAAGATCCTAAAATTATTTTGAAGGCCATCATCTTCCTCACACAAACAACTTTTATTTAGATTTCGAAATCAAATAATGATTTCATTTATTTGTATTGAATGTTTCTTTTAACAGTACCTTCTTAGTAAATTAACAGTGAAACTTTTGCATGTATATGAACAGACAAGCTTACCCATCATAAACATAACAATTCATATAAATTTAAGCTATAGTACTTTAATTCAAGACAATCAACACATGCATAGCAGTAAAATTTGGATCAACTGTTTTTAAAAGAAATTTACTCACCTTAAATATGCAGGGCAGATTTTATAACAGAGCAGGTTTATTTTTTTTTCCTCCGCAGGCTTGAACTTTTTTCTGGAAAAATTTGATTGCATGCTTCAGTTGATTGTTAAAAATGTTGAAACTAATCTGAACTTGCTGCAGCCCTTCATTTGGAATGCAGTTTTGAAAAAATGCAGATTTGGGGTTGAAGAAAAGAATCCATGCATGTTGAAATTGTAGATGAACACCACTTAATCTCAGGTTGATTTGATTTTGAAATGCAGGTTTTGGTTGCAGTTTTTATTTCCAACTTGATTCTTAGGTTGATCTTGAAGTTTCAGGTTGAAACTGAACCTTATTTGTAGATTTTAATTTACATGTTTGATAAAAATGTTGCAATTGATCTTTAACATGAATTGTAGGTTGTAGCTTTTAATAAATGCAGATTGACATTTGCTGATTGCCATTAATTTAAATTAAGAAGTGAAAACAAAGAAAGAAATGTTTGAGAAAGACAACAAATCTTCTTCTTAATGCATTTATTAAAATTTAAATGTATATGCCACTTGTTAAAAACTTGGACCATTGTCACATAATTAGCTTAATAGGTTTACATGTGTTTTAAGATGTTAACGTGTTTACACATGTCTTAAGAAATTTCTAATTAATTTTTCTACTTAATTTAAATGTGAATATAACTTATTTATTAAATTTACTTTATAAATAAATATAAGTTTACCTTTAAAAGAAATATTCTAATACTAATAAAAATGCAAATAATTCTTATACATATATTTTAAAATCTAAAACATTTATATTCATCATTTAACCATTTTAATTTGAGCATTTTTAAAACAAAGCTTGCTTAAAATTACTTTTAACTATCATATTTGAAAATAAACAGTTTATCTTATATTTTAAAAATAAATGAATTAATCTTTAAATTAGCTTTTGAAGAATATTAATTTTTAAACACTTTAAATTATAATTTCATACAAATTCAAATTATTAATAGATTAAATTAAATTTCAAAACAATTTCGAATTATAACATATACAAAAATACATATTACAATTTAAAAATTCATCTTTTATTTAAAACACAAGATCTTCTATTCACAATATATATCAGATATATATATTATAAATAGAATAAAATTTCATTAGCTTTGAAAAATAAATCTTATCAATATTTTAAATTGTCAAAAAGATATTGATCACAATTATCAGATTAAATATTTATTAACCTTTAAAAAGAATAAATTTATCAGTTTGAATTAAAATTATAAAGAAAAATTATCAAATCAATTTAATTATTTACACAGATTATTAAATTTATATTTCCCAAAATTCCGGGTCGTTACAATCCTCCCCCCTTAAAAGAATTTCGTCCCCGAAATTTAAAAGCAAGGGTAATTTAGTAATCTAGTATAGATTTTAATTTCAAACAGCAAAGCATTCCTATCAACAAGTTACTAACAACCAAAGCAATCAATCAAACAAACAAACCCAACTGATTATTCTGACACAAACCAGAATAAATCTCTAATACTATCCAGAGTTTTCAAAGTATAAATCACCAAGAAACTCGCTCTACAGAAGCTAACAAACTACACCACCCCAATCTGAGCTCCTCACATCTCTAGATCCTTCAATCTGAACAGAACATCAGACTATACTCAAGTCTAGCTCAATTTCCAAATCCAACCGAACTACAGATTCAACAACGAACAATGAATCATACACGCACTCCCTCAGATATATGTGATATACAATGAATTCCAGCTATCCAAACTGGCAATTCAATCTTATCCTATCAAAAGTACAGATAAGAAATCTCAAATGCCTTAACACTAGCCATCATCTTATCCAATTGTTGTACTCTTAACCAGAAAAATCTTAACAACAATGAAGTCTCCAACTTCGAATTCCAAACTCCTTATCTCATATCTGCATAACCCAACCGACAATCCTGAGCTGCCAATCTTCTCCTGATCAGCTCAACCTATGCTGATACTTCCAGAAACAACTAGACCAAAGCAAACCAGTTTCTGGATCCTATCCAACAGAAAAGCCTTCCAAAATCCATCGAAATCCAGAACACAAGCTCTACTTCCTAAGCAATAGCAAACTAAACTTGCTTCCTTCCTTGTACAGCTGCTACCTCACTTCCGCTGCACAACTCTGATTCTGAAATAGATGAGAATACTGTTGATGAACACGAGTACAAACTTATCCAATATATCCGGAAAACTTTGTTCATAAAATCCATAAAATCTGGGTGACCCATCTGACTCAGTCACACAACCTTATAGCAAAATCCAACTCAAAAACTTGATCTAACCAAATCCAAATTCCAAAAATATCTGAGTTGCTACACCAACTCTTCCTACTAGGTTGACTACCAAAATCACTTCTAGAACCCAAAAAAATATGGAACTCAACTCTAGATGCAGATAAACTTCTGATTACATCAGTAGCTCCTACTTCTTCATGAGAACCCTTAGTCTCAACAAAAGATAGCCCAAGAAAATTCCAAATTAATCGCAAGTCACTTTTGTGATCCAACCTGATTCGGATTCCAAAGAAACTGTCCTCTCTTTACCAATTAGAACAGCCTTAAGCTTCTCCAAACAAGGTTAACCTTCAAGAAAACTTCACCAACAGCCCGGGCTACTGAAAGAGAACCACAAGATTCCTGGACCATCGGAGAAATGGCCACACTACTATTGTTTCCAATCTCTACCTTGATGATACTGCAGAGCTAAAAGACCTTCTCGTTAGCACACCAAACACTTCGAGTTGCACTGCTATCACAGCTAACCAAAGACTTATAATCCAAAGGCTTCTCAAAACCAAAACCATCAACAAACCACACAAAAGACCTTTGAGATGGTAGAAAACCTCTCAAGAAACTCGGGCTCCAAACCAAGCATCAACATCTCGCCCTCCTTAAGGAATGACAATGAGACCATGTCAAAGCGAAGCAACTCATAGACCTTAGTCTCATATTCCAGACCAGCCAACCTCCATGCTAAAGATCCAGATTACTTCTATATAGACGAATCTTCCCTGGGCCAGGTAAGACTGCTCTTCAACTACTCCTAGAACTGCTTCAAGAGAAAACATCATCTGAAAATATCCAAGGATACTGCATCTCATCACGCATTTATCAAGATATCATCTCTTACTTCTGCACTTCCGACAGATCCAAACTTACATGTAATGACCCTGGATTTTGGCCCCGATTATTTTAATAAATATTTAATCTGATTAGATGAAAAGTAAACTGACCATCTTAAAATGAATATGATTTTGGAAATATTTACCATTTGTTCATATAAATTTGTATTTTAAAAAGGAGATTGATTTGGAACATTTAAAATTAAATCTTTTAATAATATTTACAATAAAATTTATCTTATATAATTTAAGTAAAATACTTTACTTTGTTTATATTTATTATAAAATAATACATATAGATAATAATGTTTGAAAATTCTAAAATAAAAGATTCTTAACAATATTATTAATAAAATTTACCTCATATAGTTAAATTAAAATGCTATGCATTGTTAACATTGGTTAAATAAATACATATGCTTGATAATGTTTAGAATTTAAAAATCTAATTCTAGCAATATAAAATATAAATGTAAAGCAAGAATTTATTAGTTAAACAGAACTTTAAATTTGTACACAAAGAATAAAAAAAAGTAAAGTCTATAAAAATAAGCACAAAGTATAAAGGTAAAATTAACACATTTATGTATAAAACAAACATGTATATCAAAACTATTCAAACTAGAAGTCAGATAAAACATTGATAGTCAAAATATATAATTATAAATGTAAATATAAAAACAAGGGTTAAATGAAACACTAAGTATAAAATGAAACAAAAACAAGTATGACATAATAACAAAACAAATATTTAAATAAATATCTTCACATTTATGTCAGAGTTGCCTACAAGTTCAAGTTGGAAGTAATATCAGACCAAAATGAAAATAATCCTGGCACAAACATAATCATATGTTATTCAAGCAAGCAAATAATAAAAATATCTTTATACTCAATGGCTTCATTTACAAGCCTACCTGAAAGTATATGTCTACATACTAATATTTTTATGCATAGTACAACATAATTATAATTATGTAAACTAAGTTAGCAACCAATGCATTTAATTTCTAACATCTAAGCACATTATTTTGTCAGTTCATAATATTTATAAAATCTGTTCAAAACAGAACAAAGAGAAAGAAAAAAAAACAACTGCACAAGTAAAAGCCTTCCTACATACAACTGTTGTTCTCCTATATATATATGAGAAACTCTTCTCTTTTCAGTTGGAGTTCGTTCTACAAACATATAACAAAACCTGAGAAAAATAGAAAGAAGAAAACGAAGTAAACTAAATTTTTATTCAAACTAAAACAGTCGGGATTCAAGACAGTTTCATGCTTCAGGTTCAAAGGCAGTGAATGTTCTTTGTTTTGGAATTATGCAAGGTGAGTAAACTAAAATTTTAAAAGTTTTAAGCTAATTTAAATAGTTCAAACTCATTTGATAAACTGATCGAATGTTGCAAAATGTTGATTCAAAATTGTAGATTAAATCTATACTGCAAATCAAAATTTTTCCAACAAAAATCAAGATTTATAGATTGATATTTAAATAGCAGTTTGTAAATAGACAAAAATTGTATTTTTGCAAATTGCTAGTTATTGATTCAATTTAAATTGTTGAAATTTGTTTTGGAGGTAGTACGAACATACAAGATGTTGGGAAAAATACTAAATAATTTTTCAGATTCCAGAATTTGTCGAACGAAGGCAAATTAGGGATTGTGTTCATGTTTTTAGTTTTAACTGTAGTGTGACGAATTTCATGTTACTCACGCGATAGAGAGTTACGAGGAATTGGGGAATGGGAGAGTTACGTGTGGTCGTGGTATGGTTGAAGTGCGAGTGCCTCCAGTGGCTTAGGCGGCGGTGGCGGGGCGAGTTAGTGGACAGTCAAGCCTACGGTTTTTCAAGCTGAAGGCTTTTTTTTCGATTCAATATTTTAGGGTCGAATTGAGTTTTCAAATCTTTGGAGGATTCGTGACTTGCAGAGATGATGGGTGGTCGCCGAAGTTGGGCCGCACCGCCGTGCACGTGCACGGCAACGGTGATTTGGTGTCACGCCATGATGTAGGGGGTCGCGAGTATTACTCGAGCGAGTGGGATGAAATCTTCGGGTTGGTCTTCGATTGTGAGTGAGTAGCCTGATGTGGTTTTTATTTTTACCCAGCCTAAAGCTTTAACTTATAATTAAATAAAAGGAGGGAAGAAGATGAGTGTACATGGGGGTTTCGGGGAAAAGAATGGATAGCACGAAGTGCCACTCGGGTTTGAATAGGGGAGGCCTCGAGTTTTTGTAGGGTAGTTCTCGGGATTCTAAAAAAAAAAGAACTGCAGAGTGTATTTCCAAAAGAAATGCTAAGTGAAGGATTTGCATCAAGCTTAATAGCATAATCCTAATGACTGTTAAATAGTTTTAAGTTAGAAGCTTGATACATGTTTTTTTTTAATTACTTCGCTAATACTTAATGATGTTTAAGCCCTTGATTTTTATTTAGTCATGTAATCAATTTAGTCAAGTATAAAGTTAAATAATTACGTAAAGTTAGATTTGAAACTGATGAACATTTAAGTTCGTAGTTAGTAGTATTTTGATTCTCACAATTTAAAGAAAATTTCCTTTAAAAGTTAATTAAGTTGAATAATAAATGTTAATTATTTTTAGAAGGTAGTTAAGAATGATTAACAATTTAATTTTAAGTAGAGTTTAGATTACGTAACTATTACGTGATAAGTAAATAGTAATTGACTACTTGAGTAAATAAATGACTAGTAGTTAAGTAATTAAGAATAATTAAAGTATAAGTAGTGATGGATTATAAATTAATAATTGAAATCAGTTACTTAAGTGAATTAATGAATGAATTAATAGTTAACTAATCAAGTAATTTAATTATGAATTAATAGTTAATTAATGATTGATCAATAGTCAATTCATCAAATAAACTAGTTGTGAATTAATAATTAATTAATTAAGTAATTTAAATAAGTAATTAAGATTTAATAATTGACTATGAATGATCTATTGATTCAAATAGTTTGAAAGGAAATAAGTAATAAATTGTTAATCAATAATTAGTTAAACGGGGTTAAGCAATTAATTCTGATGTAATCAATTTAAATTGAATTAATTACAAATGAGAATTTCAGATAATTGCTTATGGATAGTTGTGTAAGTAGGATATTTGATTGTGATATTGGATGATATTCTGTGATGCTCTGTGATATGCTGTGATATATCTGTATAATTGTGTATGATTCATCTGTGATAAATGCTATGTTAATTCAACTGTTGAATTCAAATTATTTAAAACTGTTTAAGTTAATAGACAACTTGGCCCTTAAAATGGCGTTTGGATTTCGATGAGACCGGGATCGGGTATCCAATTGATATCCTGAAAACCACATCGATCCAATTTAAACTTTAGGTCGTGAATTCTGAAATGAAGATCGAGATGGTGTTTTCAGAATGCAAGGGTTATCGTCGTTGACTCTGAGGGTGATTCCAAAATGAGTGCGACGAGATAATGCCTTCGGTTTCATTCGAACCCGGAACGAACTTCTATGGATTGAATGCTTTCAACACATCGTCAGACGGACGATGAGCATTCTAAGTGATATGTTCTTTAAAGGTAATCACAGCCTCAAGCCTCATCAACCGGGAATGGCTAAAACAGGGGAGATGCAGCAAGGTTAGGTGGGTCATGCCCAAGCAGGACAAGATATTTCCCCTGTCTAGATGTCCCTTTTTATTTCGGCTATGTGGGCAGTTTCTTGCTACAACCGCGGGGTTTATCTTGTTCGGGACGGTTCAGTAAGGAATTGTTCCGGCCTTGTGTTGTAGGGGATCGGGAGTGATCCTCGGTACGGTGATCTAGGCCCCGTACTGTGACGGGCGGTACCCCAGTAGCCCTGCCATTGTTGGAAACCCATTTTCCCTTCGAGACCCTACGGTTTGGATTTGTATTACCCACTTTTGTGGCCAGTAGCTGGAATTTAATGAATGTAACAATTTCGGCCATTTTCTATTTACTTGAAAATCCTAGAAACTATTATAATATCACTGGATTTCCTATGAAATGTTTTGGTTAGCGTAAGGTAAAAACTTACCCGTATTTATTTGTGGGGAGTCTTACGTGATACCTTTATTTTCAAATGTTTTTCAAAGTTAAATAACTTTAAACCGTTTACTTAGACCAGACCCATGTCTGACTCGGAGTTTATATTTTGTTTTCATAAACTCTTGGGTACTCAAATTTTTATGAGTAGCCAAGTGATAGGTTTTGGACTTTGATTTCTGGAGAGCATGGAGCGGGAGTTTCCAGACGTATGTAGCTATTTATCTAGTTCTGCTGTGTCAGTAGTTGATATCTGATGTACCTCTGATGTATATAGTAATTGATGTATGTATAACTGTCATGTGTATTGATATTGTATAACTCTAATATATGAAAACTATGTAATATTTATGTGATATATTATATTTTGTTCCGTTCCGCTGTGAGATTATGATGTTGTTGTTCTTTCTTTCTCTTTCTTTTCTATTTCTATATCTTTCTTTTCTTAATGATGATACGTCTTTCTGGTAGTAGAAGGGCGGGTCGTCACAGTTGGTATCAGAGCATAGGTTGGTGATAACCTTGGTTCTGGTAGGAATTACTCATAGAATAAAGTTTGTAGAACTCTAAAATGAGTTTGAGTGTATTAATAGATATGAGCGCGTACTTGTTAGTGAATATAATTTTTTATATATATTGTGTTGACTTATTTGTTGAGTGTTTATGGATTCTGGTCGATGTGTGGGACGCCATTTCATCGATAGGGATTTCTAAACTCTTAAACAAGATAGACCGACACGGTATTGTTTTTAAAGTATCGTGTTGACTTTTTCTGAAATTATTATATATATTCGGATGTTTGGTTTTTAATACTACAATTGAATAATTTAAATTTGAATGGTTTATAACCAAATAAAATTTTGTAAGTATGATTTTAAATAAAAAGGAATATAACTAAAATTAGATTAAACTAGAATTTAAGTCCCGGGAATTTAAAAGGTGTTTAAATGAATTTAAACAAAAGGATTTGGGAATTTAAAAAATCTTGGGAATGTTGGAAATGTTTTTTCAAAGATTCGAAGGTAATGACAGAGTATTGTATTGGAAATATTGTTGAAAGGAAATTGTTTTGGGAGGAAATTGTGGAAGTAGGGAAACACTGAACTCACTTCATTCGCTGGAAAATAATCCTGATGATGATGGCCACATCATCAGTATTCATTTTCGAGTTTCTAAAGTGATGGATTGCTACTAGGATAGTTGGACATAATACTGTTTGGGCTGGTTCAGTATACAAGTGTTTTAGAAATTTCAAAGGGAAAATTTGTTTTGGTGAAAAAAAATGTTTGGAATTTGGAAATTTGATTTGATATACCAAGTGGGTATGTGTAGTTATCATTTCAAAATGGTTTTGGAAATGAAAACCGGGCAATTGAATTCTAGGAAATTCTAGTTAGATAATGTGAAAGTTTAATGGATCAACTATTGGACTTATAAAGTAAAGTTGATATTAATAAGAAGAAATTGGGAATTTTAATCCTCATAATAAAATTTAATTTAAGTAAATGAAAGTGAAGAAAATATATTTGAATTCAAACTAAGATAAGTTAAATAAAATTGAAGTTGAATTAAATTGGAAGGTAAAATGATTGTAATGGTGAAATGAAAATTTATACCTTAAGATCGTAAGTGTTATATATATAATCTGAAATTATGATTATAAGATGAGATGACCCAAATGAGTAATATACGCTTTTAAGTAAATAAATAAGTTTGGAACTCATATAGTGAGTAATAAAATTTAAAAGAATTGTAAGTAGCTAAATTTAACTGAAGTTGAGTTGGAATAAATAAATAAAAGAAAAAAATTGAATTTAAATGAATTCAATCGAGTTATAGATATACTGAATGAAATAAAATTCTTAAGTAAATAAGTAAGAACTGAATTGAATTAAAATAGAATTGGTGTAAGTTGTAACCAAATCTAACTCAAGCATAAACTGAATGACTTTATAAATAAATTCTATAATGAATTGTTAATGTAAATTAAAATTTAAGAATGGATAAAAGAATAAACTAATCAAATAAATTAGTAAATAGTTGGGATTTGATAAAGGAAAATCAAATCAAAGATTTAAATGGAAGTTGGTGGAATAGAATAAACTTAAGTTATTAAGTGGAACAGTTTGAAGAAAATAAATGACTTAAGCAAGTTGTGAGATTGTTATTTAAAATATTGGCTGTCCAGTTTAATATATTGGTTTGGAATTAAATTTTTTTGAAATGAAAGAAAATGCAATGTAAGGATTGTGAATAAATTAATTGGGATGGAATCAAGTATAAATTGAGTTGGAATCAATTTAAAATTGTTATAAAGCTTAAGTAATTATTTATTCACAATAATATTGTCAAATTGCATAAGAAATGGGTCATTCGAAGTAAATGAGATTAGATAAAATTTTATGAATTATTACAAGCGAAATAGGATGATTTTGAAATCAATTGGGATGAATATGAGTTTGTTTTGCTTAAATGGATTACATATAAGCAAGTAAGTTATAAATCACTTTAAAATGAAGGGAATTATTTGAGAATTGGATGGAAGTAATTGTAATAAGTGTTGACATTATACATATGTGCTTATGAAAATATGTAATGCTAAACAAATGAAGACTCTGCCAAAACTTTTCAAAATTTTGGAAACTAAAAAAAATTTTAGCAACAAAACGATTTTAAAATTGGAGATTGAAATAAACTAGTGGATGAAACGAATTTAAAAATAATAATAGGAATCAGTTATAAATGGAAGATAGTCAATAAAATTCAATATTCAGAATTAAAGATAAATCGAATTCACATGGAATTGGAAATTTAGATTTAAAATAAGAAGATATAAAAGGATATAAAGGCTAAAGTGGTAGAATAATAATATAAGAGTATGTATAATGCTTATATTAAACTTAAGATATGAGTGGTGAAATTCTTAAGTAAATTTGATACTGAGAAAATTACTCCAAGTGGATAGAAATTAAAATAATGAGAATAAAAGGAAATTGATATAGTTGATAATCAATGGATATAAATACGTAGGATGTACGTATATTATTTTATTCGCATAGCAATTTGATCCAGATTCGAGCACAGAATTTCGAAATAGTTATATCGATCCGAGCTGTGATTTTTCACTCGATTTTCGACGACGAACCATGGTTATGGATTTTGATTGATTCTGGAAAATCTCTATCATAGTTGTGACTATGCAAGGAGAATGATAGTTTCTGATCAAGAAACCAGATCTGAGTCCGTACTAGGAAGTCGGGTGAACGATACTAGTTTGGAAGAGAAATTGTGTGATGGAGCGGGCGATCGAATTTGATATTGCGTACGAGTGGTATATGTATATCATACGGGCTTAAATGAATAGATATTGAGATTCTGTAAAGAAGTCAATAAAATTTGGAAAGATTTAATACTGTAGATTTCAGTATTGATTTGCCAGAATGGTTGTTTGGAATTCATTGTGTATTCCATATATCCAATCTAAGGGAATATGTTCCTGATCCATCATTAGTTGTTGAACTAGTAGTTCAGGAAATTGGAAGTCGAATCAAATTTGACTGTGGTCAGGAATCCAGTTCGGATTGTTGATCATCGAGAGACAACTCTGGATAATTTTAGGGAAGCTTATCCGAACTTGTGTTTAGATAGCTAGTGTTGTCTGTTAGGATAGACTCTTTGGTTGTTTGTTAATATATGAATGACATGTATGTTTGAAGGGTTGGTATAACAGCTTTTAAAATTATCTTTGTTTTAAATTTCGGGGACGAAATTCTTTTAAGGAGGAAGAAATATAACGACCCTGGATTATGACCCCGTTTATTTTGTTAAATATTTAATCTGATTAGATGAAAAGTAAACTGACCATCTTAAAATGAATATGATTTTGGAAATATTTACCATTTGTTCATATAAATTTGTATTTTAAAAAGGAGATTGATTTGGAACATTTAAAATTAAATCTTTTAATAATATTTACAATAAAATTTATCTTATATAATTTAATTAAAATACTTTACTTTGTTTATATTTAGTATAAAATAATACATATAGATAATAGTGTTTGAAAATTCTAAAATAAAAGATTCTTAACAATATTATTAATAAAATTTACCTCATATAGTTAAACTAAAATGTTATACATTGTTAACATTGGTTAAATAAATACATATGCTTGATAATGTTCAAAATTAAAAATCTAATTCTAGCAATATAAAATATAAATGTAAAGCAAGAATTTATTAGTTAAACATAACTTTAAATTTGTACACAAAGAATAAAAAAATAAGTAAAGTCTAAAATAAAAATAAGCACAAAGTATAAAGGTAAAATTAACACATTTATGTACAAAACAAACATGTATGTCAAAGCTATTCAAACTAGAAGTCAGATAAAACATTGATAGTCAAAATATATAATTATAAATGTAAATATAAAAACAAGGGTTAAATGAAACACTAAGTATAAAATGAAACAAAAACAAGTATGACATAATAACAAAACAAATATTTAAATAAATATCTTCACATTTATGTCAGAGTTTCCTACAAGTTCAAGTTGGAAGTAATACCAGACCAAAATGAAAATAATCCTGGCACAAACATAATCATATGTTATTCAAGCAAGCAAATAATAAAAATATCTTTATACTCAATGGCTTCATTCACAAGCCTACCTGAAAGTATATGTCTACATACTAGTATTTTTATACATAGTACAACATAATTATAATTATGCAACCAATGCATTTAATTTCTATCATCTCAGCACATTATTTTGTCAGTTCATGATATTTGTAAAATCTGTTCAAAACAGAACAAAGAGAGAGAGAAAAAAATAAACAACTGTACCAGTAAAAGCCTCCCTACATACAACTGCTGTTCTCCTATATATATATATATATATATATATATATATATATATATATGAGAAATTTTTTTCTTTTCGGTTGGAGTTCGTTCTACAAACATATAACAAAACCTAAGAAAAATAGAAAGAAGAAAAAAGAAGTAAACTAAATTTTTATTCAAACTAAAAACAGTCAGGATTCAAGACAGTTTCATGCTTCAGGTTCAAGGCAGTGAATGTTCTTTGTTCTGGAATTATGCAAGGTGAGTAAACTAAATTTTTAAAAGTTTTAAGCTAATTTAAATAGTTCAAACTCATTTGATAAACTGGTGGAATGTTGCAAAATGTTGATTCAAGATTGTAGATTGAATCTATACTGCAAATCAAAATTTTTACAACAAAAATGAAGATTTATAAATTGATATTTAAATAGCAGTTTGTAAATAGACAAAAATTGTATTTTTGCAAATTCCTAGTTATTGATTCAATTTAAATTGTTGAAATTTGTTTTGGAGGTAGTTCGAACATACAAGATGTTAGGAAAAATACTGAATAATTTTTTAGATTCCAGAATTTGTCGAACGAAGGCAAATTAGGGCTTGTGTTCATGTTTTTAGTTTTAACTGTAGTGTGACGAATTTCATTTTACTCATGCGATCGAGCATTATGAGGAATTGGGGAATGGGAGAGTGACGTGTGGTCGTGGTATGGTTGAAGTGCGAGTGCCTCCAGTGGCTTAGGCGGCGGTGGCGGGGCGAGTTAGTGGATAGTCAAGCTTACGGTTTTTCGAGCTGAAGGCTTTTTTTTCGATAAGATATTTTAGGGTCGAATTGAGTTGAGTTTTCGAATCTTTGGAGGATTCGTGACTTGCAGAGGTGATGGGTGGTCGCCGAAGTTGGGTCGCGCCGCCGTGCACGTGCACGACAGCTGTGATTTGGTGTCACGCCATGATGTAAGGGGTCGTGAGTATTACTCGAGCGAGTGGGATGAAATCTTCGGGTTGGTCTACGATTGTGAGTGAGTAGCCTTATGTTGTTTTTATTTTTACCCAGCCTAAAGCTATAACTTATAAATAAATAAATAAATAAAAAAGAAGGGAAGAAGATGCGTGTAAAGAGAGGTTTCGAGGAAAAGAATGGATAGCATGAATTGCCACTCGGGTTTGAATAGGGGAGGCCTCGAGTTTTTGTAGGGTAGTTCTCGGGTTTCTGAAAGAAAAAAAAAGAACTACAGAGTGTATTTCCAAAAGAAATGCTAAGTGAAGGATTGCATCAAGCTTAATAGCATAGTCCTAATGACTGTTAAATAGTTTTAAGTTAGAAGCTTGATACAGGTTTTTTTAATTATTTCTCTAATACTTAACGATGTTTAAGCCCTTGATTTTTATTTAATCATGTAATCAATTTAGTCAAGTATAAAGTTAAATAATTACGTAAAGTTAGATTTGAAACTGATGAACATTTAAGTTCGTAGTTAGTAGTATTTTGATTCTCGCAATTTAAAGAAAATTTCCTTTAAAAGTTAATTAAGTTGAATAATAAATGTTATTTATTTTTAGAAGGTAGTTAAGAATGATTAACAATTAATTTTAATTAGAGTTTAGACTACTTAACTATTACGTGATAAGTAAATAGTAATTGACTACTTGAGTAAATAAATGACTAGTAGTTAAGTAATTAAGAATATTTAAAGTATAAGTAGTGATGGATTATAAATTAATAATTGAAATCAGTTACTTAAGTTAATTAATGAATGAATTAATATTTAACTAATCAAGTAATTTAATTACGAATTAATAGTTAATTAATGATTGATCAATAGTTAATTAATCAAATAAACTAGTTGTGAATTAATAATTAATTAATTAAGTAATTTAAATAAGTAATTAAGACTTAATAATTGATTATGAATGATCTATTGATTCAAATAGTTTGAAAGGAAATAAGTAATAAATTGTTAATCAATAATTAGTTAAACAGGGTTAAGCAATTAATTCTGATGTAATCAATTTAAATTGAATTAATTACAAATGAGAATTTCAGATAATTTCTTATGGATTGTTGTGTAAGTAGGATATCTGATTGTGATATTGGATGATATTATGTGATGCCCTGTGATTTGCTGTGATATATCTGTGTAATTGTGTATGATTCATCTGTGATAAATGCTATGTTAATTCAATTATTGAATTTAAATTATTTAAAACTGTTTAAGTTAATTAGACAACTTGGCCCTTAAAATGGCGTTTGGATTTCGATGAGACCGGGATCAGGTATCCAATTGATATCCCGAAAACTACATCGATCCAATTTAAACGTTAGGTCGTGAATTCTGAAATGAAGATCGAGATGGTGTTTTCAGAATGCAAGGGTTATCGTCGTTGACTCTGAGGGTGATTCCAAAATGAATGTGACGAGATAATGCCTTCGGTTTCGTTCGAACCCGGAACGAACTTCTATGGATTGAATGCTTTCAACACATCGTCAGGCGGACGATGAGCATTCTAAGAGATATGTTCTTTAAAGGTAATCCCACCTCAAGCCTCATCAACCGAGAGTGGCTAAAGCAGGGGAGATGCAGCAAGGTTAGGTGGGTCATGCCCAAGCAGGACAAGATATTTCCCCTGTCTAGATGTCCCTTTTTATTTCGGCTGCATGGGCGGTTTCTTGCTACAACCGCGGGGTTTATCTTGTTCGGGACTGTTCAGTAAGGAATGGTTCCGGCCTTGTGTTGTAGGGGGTCGGGAGTGATCCTCGGTACGGTGATCTAGGCCCTGTACTGTGACGGGCGGTACCCCAGTAGCCCTGCCATTGTTGGAAACCCATTTTCCCTACGGTTTTGATTTGTATTCCCCGCTTTTGTGGCTAGTAGCTGGAATTTAATGAATATAACAATTTCGACTATTTTCTATTTACTTGAAAACCCTAGACACTATTATAATATCACTAAATTTCCTATGAAATGTTTTGGTTAGCATAAGGTAAAAACTTACCCGTATTTATTTATAGGGAGTCTTACGTGATACCTTTATTTTCAAATGTTTTTCAAAGTTAAACAACTTTAAACCGTTTACTCAGACCAGACCCATGTCTGACTCGGAGTTTATATTTTGTTTTCATAAACTCTTGGGTACTCAAATTTTTATGAGTAGCCAAGTGATAGGTTTTGGACTTTGATTTCTAGAGAGCATGGAGCAGGAGTTTCCAGATGTATGTAGCTATTTATCTAGTTCTGCTGTGTCAATAGTTGATATATGATGTACCTCTGATGTATATAGTAATTGATGTATGTATAACTGTCATGTGTATTGATATTGTATAACTCTAATATATGAAAACTATGTAATATTTATGTGATATATTATATTTTGTTCCGTTCCGCTGTGAGATTCTGATGTTGTTCTTTCTTTCTCTCTCTTTTCTATTTCTATCTCTTTCTTTTCTTAATGATGATACGTCTTCGTGGTATTAGAAGGGCGGGTCGTTACATACATTTCAAAGATAAACACCGAATCTTTTAAAAAGATTCCCTTCGGATAACAGAGAAGTCCTTTCTCCAAACTACAAATCTTACTCGAGACGGTATTGGCTACAGTCTCGACAAACACTTCCAACCTCAACGTATGGACCTCTTCCATCAGTAGTCGTCATGTTACACACACACCCCACTACTCCATCTACCTCTAAAACTTACGTTGGAAAATCCGAACATATAACCCAATCGATTAGGTAGATATATAAATATATATACAAATATACATATATAAAAATTACAAGTACGCTCTCTCAAGAAAGACACCACTACAGAGCCTAGGTATTCACTCAACCTAACGCTCTGATACCAAATGTGACGACCTGACTCCCTATCTCCAGGAAATCGCATCATCAATTAAGAAAGAAAGGGATAGAAGAAGAAAAGAAAGAGAAAGAAAGAAACTACAACATCAAAGAACTCACAGCGGAACGAATAAAATATAATATATCACTTAAAATATTACACAGTATCATATTACATCAGAGTAAATAACTTATACAACACAAATTATACAGTTATAATCATCTGTCTAACTATACAACTCAAGTACAACAGATACAGATACCAAACAAAAACAGCGGCACCATAATATAACTACACGTGGAAGCCTCCTGTTCCATATCTCCCCCAGAATTCGTCAAGCAAACCTGAATCACTTGACTACTCATACATAATATGAGTACCCAAGAGTTTAATAAAACAGGAAATAAACACTCGGGTCGGACAGGGGTCTGGTGTGAGTAAACGGTTTAAATTGCTTAACTTTAGAAAACCTTTGAAAAGAAAAGGTATCACGTAAGACTTCCCACACGTAAACATGGAAAAGTTTTTACCTTACGCTAACCAAAACATTTGATAGGAAATCCAGTGATATTATAATAGTGTCTAGGGTTTTCAAGTAAATAAGAAATAGCCGAAATTGCTACATGATTAAATTCCAGCTGCTAGCCACAAAAGTGGGTAATACAAACAAAACTGTCGGGTCTCGTAGGTCCCAAACAAGACAACCCGCAATTGGCCGCGATCCAACTGCCCACACAGCCGAATAAAAAGGGTCTTCTAGACAAGGGAAAATCTTGCTCTCCAATAGGAGCTACCCACGAAGCCTTGATGCACCTCCCCTGTTTTAGCCGTTCCCGGTTGATGAGGCTTGAGGCTGCGATTACATTTATATAACACATCTATCTTAGAATGCTCATCGTCCACCTGAAGATGTTCTGAAAGTATTCAATCCATACAAGTTCGTTTCGGGTTCGAACGAAACCGAAGGCACTATCTCGTTGCACTCGTTATTAGAATCACTCTCAGAGTCAACGACCGTAGCCCTTGCACTTTAAATCACCATCTCGAACCTATAAGTACTATTCCGTCAAACTCATTACGGAATCACCCACAGAGTTATATTGACGTATAGTTCTTACACCTCGAGTCTTCACTTGCTCCACTTGGATTAACGACCTAACGTCTAATTGGAATCGATGTGGTTTTCGGATATCCAAATATGGAAACCCGATCCCGATCTCACCGAAACCAAATACCATTTTAATGTCCAAGTTGTACTTAAGGGTTTAACAATTTAAACTCATATTCAAGGTGATATAGCAGATAGATGAATCTCATTATCACAATAGATAATTCACATGAACATTCATCTCACATAGCAGCATATCATATATCAGGGATATCAGAATCATCCAGTATCAACCAATCACCCAATATCAAACATTTAATATTGATCATCCAATATCAATCAATCAACCAATATTAATAAATCATCCAAAGCAGAATTGATTAACTCTTAATCAATTGGATTAACCTTAAATCCTTTTCCATTTATTTATTTCAAATAAATAGATTAACCGTCTCTAATGATCTTCCCAAATTAATCTTCCTTGATTAATTATACTTTAATTACATTCAAGTAATTATCTTAACCATATTTAGTAATTAACCTTTAGTTACTATCATTAATTACAATAATTAATGTTCCTTTATTAACTTCCATTTGTTAATTAACTATAATTAGTTATATTTAAACTTCAATTAATTACAATTAATTAATCATACTTTAGTTAATTACTTTCATTAATCAACCTTGATTAATTCTGTTAACCCTGCTGAAGCTTGAGCCGACTCATCAGACAAAGCAGTTAGCGACTCAGAAGGCTTACGACTTACCATAAGTCGTTGGCGGTTCAAGTGTAAGCTTACAGTCAACTCGTGTACGACTCAATGACCCAACTGCGCGACTTAAGGGACTCACCGACTCATCAAGGACCGACTCAAAGAATCCCCGACTCAACTATTATGCGACTCATGGGAGTTTCTAAACTCAGCGACTCACGACTTAAGGAGCCTAATAAGTTAAAGCATTAGTGACTCATTGAAAGGACGACTTAGGGAAAGTACCGACTCATTTGACCTGGCTCCGACTCATCAAAGACCGACTCATCTGATCACGACTCATCCACTTAAGGTCTTACTGACTCATTGGAGCTACGACTCAGGAAAAGTCCACGACTCAACAGGCTAACGACTCAAGAAACCTACGACCTAAGGAACCTGGCGAGTTAAGGAGATTCTATGAGTTAAGGATGGTACGACTCAGGGAGGTTTACGACTCAAAAGATAAGTCGACGCACGACACAAGACTCAGAGGCAAGTTCAGAGTCATGCTGCAAAGGGGTGACTCGTAGATGACTCACGACTCATCATGAGTCGGTCGCGACTCATCATGAGTCGGTCACGACTCATGACTTGACAGTTTCAGCCTAACATTTTGCCTATAAATATATGGCCATATTCAACATTTAGAGGACTTTTGGGGGGGGGGGACTGACTTCCTAGGCGCCATTACTCTGCTATTGTCTCGACTTCAAGCAACACTCAAGCAACACTTCTAACACTCCAATCACCAAAGACATTTCGACAAATCTCAAGAAGAAAAATAACTCATTCATCATGCATTCGAAGGATTCTTCTACATCGGGGTTTGAGATATTTGTCTAAGTGTGTTGTAATCGGAGTTGATTGTAAAGAATTGTAACTAAATCAGCAATAAAGAGCTTTAAAGTGGACGTAGGCTTGATCCTAAGCCGAACCACTATAAATACTGTGTCTTTTATAGCTTTCCTGTGATTTCTTTGCATATACTTTGTTCCCGTACCAACGGGTGGTGCTTTCACAATTTCCATCTATACACCGGGGTGTTAGCGTTTATTTTTTTTTAGCGTTAACATTTTTGGTGCTTTCACTGAGAATTGAACTCAGGACAGCTGTCATCATTGCTTCGCAGAGATTTGAAGAAAGAATTTCCTTAAAAACCAAAAGTATATCTGAGATTATGGCTCCTGGAAGGAAAAGCAGATCTATCAGATCTGGGAACATTCAAGAGGGAACCTCCGCTTCCCCTGCGCCTAATCTACCCACTCCGTCTGTTGGAGTTACAAAAGCGGAATTGGATGCTGTGATTCTAGGGCTAAACCAGCAGATAAACGCCCAAAATGCGCAACTAGAGGCTCAAAGTGCCCAGAATGCTCTGATTCTGAATAAGTTGAACGACTTGCTTGGGGCAAACAATGAACCGGCTGGTAATGAAAGGAACTATGCTGGCAACATTCATGATGTTAATGAAAGGAATGCTCATGAAAGGCCTACTAGTCCCTTTGAGCAGGCAGTACCTGACGCCGGTGGATCTAGAACTCGGCATGATGAGGAATATCTTTCTGGAATGGTCCGGCAGATCATGAAAGAAAGTATGCAAAGGGTTGAAGATGAGAAGGAATGGGGTTTCGCTCCAAGTAAAACTCCGTTTACTGAAAAAATCTTGAAGGCGGAATTTCCAAGGAAATTTGTCCCTCCAACTATTCCAGCTTACAAAGGGACAAGTGATCCGAATGAGTTCTTGTATAAATATGATTGGCACATGACAGGTGCCAGGGCCTCCGACGAAATAAAGTGCCGATATTTCCCCGTATACTTGGAAGGCGTGGCGTTGCTGTGGTTCACCAAGTTGCCAGTTCGATCTATCGATCAGTTTTCAGACTTGACCAGAAAATTTAAGGAGCAGTTTAGGCTATATGCTTCGAAGGCCAAGGATATCATGTCATTGTCCAGTTTAGAGCAGAATCCTGGTGAGTCTATCAGATCTTTCTTGAACCGTTTCAATATAGCATTGGCTGAAGTGGACAATGCTGAACCACGAATGATATTGACTTATCTGATGAGGGCTATTGATAAGTCAAGCGAATTTGGGAAATGGTTAAATATGAAGGAGCCAACCTCTCTCGAGAAGTTCTACAAAAAAGCGGACGAATTCATTCGCTTGGAAAGTCGTCCTTTGCCAGTAAAGGCAGTGTTGGAAAAAGCTGAAGACAATACTGTCGCTCCACGCAAGAATGAGTCGGTGGGGCAGAAAAGGGAGAATAATAATGGAAAGAAACAGGGTAATCTGAAGAAGCCCCGGTCCTTCAAGCCATCAGAATATACTCCATTATCACATACGCCGGAGCACATCTACCTTGCCACCAAAGATTCCGTCGATTTCCCTAAACCTATCCCTTTGAGAACTGGGAGAAAAGCCATACAAAGTGGGAAATTTTGCCGCTTCCACAATCAACCAGGTCATGAAACTGATGAATGCCGCCAGCTGAAGAATCTGATTGAAGAGTTGCTAAGAGAAAACAAGTTGCAGCAATTTGTGAAAAAGAATAGCAACAATCCTGCATCATCGAGTCAGGGGCAGCGGGCTCCTGTTCATCAGCCTGGGGCAGGTGAGAAAGCTACGGGGCATGAATCTAGAAGGCCCGTTATCAATGTCATTTCCGGAGGACCTCACCCAGTTGGCAAGAGTTGGGGTGAGATGGAGAGATATTCCAGGGCTTTGAAATATGCTCCAGCCGAAGAAAACGTCTTTGTTCTAGAAGACACTACGCCCCTCAAACAACAAAAAACTTTCAGTGATGATATTATTTTCAGAGCCAGAGATTCTACAGGTATTGAAGCTCCTACTTTAGATCCCTTGGTCATCTCGGCTGGTATTGGACCAGCCATTGTCAGAAGAGTCCTCATTGACTGCGGAGCATCATGCAATATTCTCTTCAAGAAGACATTTGACCAGATGAAAATCCCTATGATCGATGTGCAAGCCTCATCACAGAAAATCGTGGGCTTCACAGGGGAGCCAAAGCAACCAGTAGGAACCATCGATTTGTTTGTAGAACTTGGGGAAGGTGAAAGGAAAGTGGTCCGAAAGCAAACATTTGTGATTGTCGATGAGTTTTCTGCCTATAATGCTTTTCTTGGCCGTCCAACACTCGTAGCATTCAAAGCTATCCTAGCCCCGTGGTGCCTCACTATTAAATTCCCTACTGACAATGGAGTAGGAGTTATAAAAGGGGATCAAAATGCTGCGCGAGAATGTTATTGGGCAGAGCTGCGAGAGTCAAGAAAAAGAGAAATGGGAAAGGATGCGGCAACTCCAGTCCGCATCAAGGAACCAGCTTTGTAGCAATTACAGAGCGGACCCTGCACTGGCGAGCACAGCGGGGCACGGAAAGAAATGGATCCCAGAAAAGCCAGTACAGGGGAGAATAGAGTAGTACCGGTGGAAACGACAATTCCGGTACCTGTTGACCCGAAGGACCCAAATAAGGTGTTGAATGTGGGTTCGCAGCTTAATGTGTCAATTCAGAATGTCTTGATATCTTTCCTGAAAGCAAATCTGGATGTCTTTGCTTGGACTCATGCCGATATGTGTGGGATATCCCCAGAAGTTGCAGTACACGCTCTGAATATTGACCCAAAGTTTACGCCAGTTAAACAGAAGAGAAGAACCCAAGGTCCAGAAAGGTCAGCAGCATTAAAAGAAGAAGTTGATCGACTCATGGAAAATAACTTCATCAAAGAATCTACGTATCCGAATTGGGTTTCAAATCCTGTGCTGGTCAAGAAAGCTAATGGAAAATGGAGAGTATGCATCGACTTTTCTGATCTAAACAAGGCTTGCCCCAAAGATTGCTTCCCATTACCCAGGATCGATCAACTGGTAGACGGAACTGCGGGACATGAATTGTTATCCTTCATGGATGCCTACTCCGGTTATAACCAAATCATGATGCATGAGCCGGATCAAGAGGATACAAGCTTTATCACAGATGTTGGACTTTATTGCTACAGAGTTATGCCCTTCGGATTGAAAAACGCAGGGGCAACCTACCAAAGACTTGTTAATGCTATGTTCAAACCGCAATTGGGCAAAACTATGGAAGTCTACGTCGACGACATGTTAGTGAAGTCCAGGAAAGCAGTGGATCACATTGAACACTTAGCAGAAATGTTCGCAGTCCTCCGGAAATACAGAATGAAACTTAACCCTCTGAAATGTACATTTGGGGTCGAATCCGGAAAGTTCTTAGGTTTTATTGTCAGTGCTAGGGGCATAGAGGCTAGCCCAGCTCAAATTACCGCCTTAAAAGAAGTTAAAGCCCCTAGAACGAAGAAGGAATTGCAAAGTCTCAACGGAAAGGTCGCCGCTTTGAATCGGTTCATTTCCAAAGCGACTGATAAATGCATCCCGTTCTTCGATGCCCTGAAAAAAGGAAAGAAGAACTTTGAATGGACTCCCGAATGTCAAAAAGCTTTTGAAGAGTTGATCCGTCATATGGAAACGCCTCCGATACTTTCTAGGCCAGGCGATGGCGAGGATCTTCTTATATACTTGGCAGTATCATCTCATGCTCTAAGTGCAGCGCTGATACGGGAAGACAAAAGGATTCAACATCCAGTTTACTATATCAGCAAAAGACTCACTGGGGCAGAGCTGAATTACTCCAAGTTGGAAAAACTCGCCTATTGCCTACTAGTTGCATCGAGAAAACTGAGGCAATATTTCCAAGCTCATCCTATCAAAGTACTCACTGATCAGCCTCTAAAGCAAGTCCTATTTCGCCCTGAAACTTCGGGTCGTCTTCTAAAATGGAACATTGAACTTAGTCAATATGACATCACCTATCACCCCCGAAAAGCAATCAACGGACAAGCTTTAGCTGATTTCATTGCAGAATTCACAGAGAAAGATAATGGCGAGGAAAAAGCGATCAATGATTCTCCAATCCAGTGGAAGATGTATGTTGATGGCGCAAAAAATGACTACTGTTCTGGAGCCGGAGTGGTACTTGAAACTCCTGAAGGTCGATCATTATGTTATGCACTAAGACTGGAATTTCCTTCAACAAACAATGAAGCGGAATATGAAGCTCTTATTGCAGGTCTGAAAATCGCTAAAGAGCTAAACATTCGAGCATTACAAATTTTCAGTGATTCTCAGCTTATCGTATGCCAAGTCAAGAAGGAATTTCAAGCAAAAGGTGGAAATCTGCCTTCCTACTTGTTAAAGGCTTGGGAACTCCTATATGAACTCGATCACTATTCAATAAGCCACATTCCTCGTGAAGAGAATATGAAGGCAGATTCCCTCGCAAAGTATTCAAGTTCTGGTGAAGCTCAACTATTGGGATTGGTCCCTGTAGAAGTCCTTTCAGCGCCAAGTATAGACAAGATGGATATAGACTGGATTATGAATGTATCTCAAGAACAAGAGTCATGGATGACTCCAATACTGGATTACCTACTCAGGGGTTCTCTGCCGGAAAACTCGATAGAAAGACGAAAGCTTCTAAGGAAGGCCTCTCGCTATGTAATTCAGGATGGCCGATTGTACAGACGGGGATTCTCAATGCCATTGCTTCGATGTGTATCCCGGGAAGAGTCCAAAACAATCCTAGCTGAAGTGCATGGAGGAGAATGCGGTGATCATTCAGGTGGTCAAACATTAGCAAAGAAAATTCTCCGATACGGATATTTTTGGCCAGAAATTAATCGGGATGCCGCAGATTACTCCCGAAAATGTGACAAGTGCCAAAGATATGCCAAAATTCCTAGAGCACCTTCTACCGAACTCACACAGATGATCAGTCCATGGCCATTTGCAATTTGGGGAATGGATCTCATTGGGCCGCTACCAACTGCTAAATCAGGGATTAAATATGCTATTGTTGCAGTTGATTATTTTACTAAGTGGGCTGAAGCTGAACCATTGGCTACTATCACTTCTAAGAAAATGATAAGCTTTGTGACCAAGAATATCATTTGCAGATACGGTGTGCCTCAGAAAATAATCACAGACAATGGTACTCAGTTTGAAAGTGAGGAATTCCAGGATTTTTGCAAACGATTCAAAATCCAGAAAAGCTTTTCGGCAGTAGCTCATCCGCAGGCAAACGGGCAAGTGGAAGCAGTGAACAAGATCATCAAATCAACCATCAAAAAGCAACTCGAAAGAGCAAAAGGTGGTTGGGTCGATAAACTACCACTTGCACTATGGGCATACAGAACTACTCACAAAACTGCAACTGGGCATACTCCTTTTTCGTTAGCATACGGATCGGAAGCAATGATCCCGGTTGAAACAGAGGTCCCTTCACACAGAAGAATCCATTTCAATCAAGCAGAAAATGAAAAGCTGCAACTTGAAGCGCTGGATCTCCTTGATGAAAAAAGAGATGAAGCTAACCTCAGAGTTGCAGCTCATCAGCAAAGGATAGCCAGACATTTCAATTCCAAAGTTCGTCAACGCAGCTTTGAAATTGGAGATCTAGTCCTGAAAAGAATTATGACCGCGACAGGTGTGTTTGGACCAAGTTGGGAAGGACCATATGTAATAGGTCAGAAGCTTCTCGACGGCACATTCAAGCTCACCACTGTTGATGGAGATCAAATTCCAAGGGCATGGAACAGCAACCACTTGCGTCCATACTTTACTTGAAAATTTTGTTGAAACATTGTAAAAAGAATTATGAATGTATGATTCTTGTAATTGAAAGCAATTGTGAAACTGATGCAAGTAAATAATGAAAGAATATAAAGTGGATGTAGGCCCAATTTCATGGCCGAACCACTATAAATCTTGTGTTCCTTATTACCATTATATGTTTGCTTTGTTTTCAATATAAAAATACATAAAATGTATTGCTGAAATGTCAATTTAAATTTTTGCAGACAATGGAAATGAAACTTGCGCATAATAAGACCGAGTGATTCTCACCATCATTCAACAAACAAGTTTCAAGTCTCAAAGACCCCGAATTCAAATCCTAGATAGGAAATACTTCAATTGAACGGCTAATGATTTCGATAGAAACGAGCCCTTGCTGATAAATTGAGATTGTTTGAACAAACAAACATCCAATTAGGAAGCCAGTGCCCGTTCTCACGAACTTGCCTGGCAATGAAGTACATTTCCTTGGATTAAACAAGCCACTTGCGAGAAGAGGGGGATGAAAACTAAAAAAAAAAAAAAAGGAGGGGATCGCTGAAAAGGCATAAGCAAGTGAACAAAGGAACAACCAAAGCTACCATCAGCAGCACAAGTCCTCTTCAGAGGCGCAACTCTTCGGAGGATAAAAGACCTCTAATGGGTCATACGCCACAAAAAAGAAAGTTCTCTACTCAACAAAAAAGATTGGAGGAGTCATGACCCTCCAACCATGAGAGAGTAACTTCCAGGCGATGAAAACCCTCTCTGAGGCACATTTCACCAGGAGTTGAAGTGTCATAACCGTTCTTCGGGATTTCACTTCACCAGAGTTGAAATGCAAACAAAATAAAAGCCCTCTTCGGAGGCCCATTTCACCAGGAGTTGAAGTGTAACAACCGCTCTTCGGAATTTCACTTCACCAGAGTTGAAATGTAAACAAAATAAAAGCCCTCTTCGGAGGCACATTTCGCCAGGAGTTGAAGTGTAACAACCGCTCTTCGGAATTTCACTTCACCAAAGTTGAAATGCAAAAACAAAGACCTTCTTGAAAGCACACGTTTCACCGAGATTGAAATAAAACTTCCAAGTGTTGAAACGTGAAAAGGCTTTCTTCGAAGGCACAACTCTTTGGGGGTACACGTTTCACCGAGATTGAAATAAAACTTCCAAGTGTTGAAACATAAAAAAAAAAAAAAATCCCTCCTTAGAGGTACAACCCCCTCCCGGGGACACAATTAAGAAGAAAGACCTCTTCGGAAACCCACGTTTCACCGAGATTGAAATAAAACTTCCAAGTGTTGAAACGTGAAAAGGATTTCTAAGGCATAACTCTTTGGAGGTACACGTTTCACCGAGATTGAAATAAAACTTCCAAGTGTTGAAACGTGAAAAAATCCCTCCTCAGAGGTACAACTTTCTATATAAAAAAAATCCTCATCAAAAGCGTACTTTAACTTTCAAAGGAAAAGTAATTTGCCTACTATGGGAAATGATCGTAAAAAGAAAAGAAGTTAAAGTACCCTTCAGAGGTCCGCTTTACCACATAGAGGAATTCACTTGGTGAAATATGCACGTAAGCAAAAGAAAAAAGTGATTTCTTCGAACGACAAAGCGTAAAAACTTATACGAAGGGAGTTGTACTCTATAAAAATTTTCTTTAAAGAATAAAATAATTATTCTTTAGCAAATAAGAGTGCAAGTCCCCTCGAAGTGTAAAATATTGCAGCAAGCTTAAGGTATGGGGGCAATATGGTATAGTAGTATAGATGCATCAGTAGAGTAATACTCAAGCAACATACCATAAGCCCGCTGCAACACTATATAAACAAACTTGTGCAAAAATAAATAGTAAATGCATTCTCAAATTCAAACAGAAATTTGTACAAACGAAGAATCATTTTATTCAACTATAATGCAGATACAGGTTTCAAAATAAAAGCGGGGGCCGGTACCCGCACAACTCTCGGCCAGTTCATACAAAAAAAAAAAAAAAAGCTAAAATCTTCACTTCTTCTTCCCTCCTTTGGACCCTTTACTCGGTCGAATAACCAGCTTTTCAGGTCGGCCAGTGGTTATAAGGGAAGTAGGAGAGGCAGGTGTAACCGGTTCAACTTCCGGCTCCTCTTTAGTGGCGGTGATTTTCTTCCCCCTCCTCTTTGATGTCCCACGCTTCTCTCTCCTTTGTGAGGAAGACTCACTCCCCGGAGTGACAAGTTTTGATAGAACAATGTCGTCAGAAGGAGTCCGTTCCGGGGAAATGTCACCTCCCTCAGGTCTCTCATCTTTCTGCTCTTGCGAAGCGATGGGATCATCCAAGCCGTGAAGAGCCTCTATTTGTTCCTCCTGTGATCCAGGTTGCGAGGCAGAAGGAGGCACCACTTGAAGAGATGAAGGAAGGATAACCGGGGGAGAAGAAGCTTGAGTTTGGCTCGGTGCTTTCGCTACAAAGGAGAAAAAACTTAAAATATCAGTATCTTTCGAAAAGAGAGGGGATGACGGCTCGTCGAAAGTCGGGAATTCATTGACATTTGAAGAATAATCAAAAGTCGGGAATTCATTGAAATTCGAAAAATAATCAAGAAGATCGTCAAGTTCACAAGGAGCAAACGAGCAGTTCACCACTTGGACTGGTCCGGTGTCAAGTTTACCTGGGGCAGTTGGATCTCTGATGCTGATTTCATATCGCTGCGCTTCGTTGCTTTCACCGCCTTCATCCCCGCCTTGTGCACTTGTAGTTTCAGTTACTATCTTAGTCGCAGGCGGAGTGTAGGAGCTAGAACCCGTGATGTCAACCACGGGAGAAACTGGAGGTTGGACAGAGGGAGTAAGTGGTAATTCCTTTCCAGAATGTTCCTCTTCCGCCATTCCAGCTCTCATCCTGGCAAGTTGTTCTTGCCCCTTCACAAGAGCAGCGCGAGCTTCCTCATCCAGGTAACGCGCTTCAAAATTTTCATCGCCATACCCGGCGTCTTTAAACATGCTAAGAGCAGCTTCCCACACCTCGGCCAGGGTGATTTCATATTTAGGACCAAGAAAAGAGAGGCTGCCGCGTCCCAAGACACAGTGTACATAAAAATCGAATAAAGTCGAATTGATGTCGGTTTCCATGGTCTGAACAGTTTCTTCGGCTGCAATCTTACCAGCCATGGCCTCATCTCGATCTTTTTCGGTCTGAGCAAGTTGGGCTTTTAGCGCTTCAATCTCCATGTCCCGGGCGCTCAGTTTATTCTGCAACTGGGTGACATCAGTGCGGTGGTTCTCTACAGCTTGCTCTAGCCTCTCAGCTTTAGCTTCGGCGTCCCTCTGGCTGGCGTGCGCATCTCGCACTTGTTTTTGCAATACCTCTTCTCTTTGGGTGCAAGTATTAGTAGAAGAGGCAAGATCATCTTTGAGCTGCTTTACTTCGGCTTCGAGTTTTTCATTGTATTCGGCTATCTCCTTCATCTCAACGTTGTGTTGATCAAGAATCTTCTGCCACTCTGATTTATCATTTTCCATGGTCAGCATTGCTTCGATGTTAGCCCGATTAACTCTTTGAAGTTCATCAACAAGCTTTTGCCATCCAGACATTCTGTCAATATCAAGCCTGACAGCATCGAGATTTCTGTACATGGCTTCTTTGTCGATGGGGACCAAATCAAGGTCGAAGCGTACCCCCCTCAAACACCAATTCGGGAATCGGCTCTGCAAAGTCGGGGGGCCCCTTTCAACATGGTATGAAGGCCTGTTGAGGAGTGTTTGAATGGCACTTCCTTCAAGAGCAGGAGATTTGGAAGGGATGTCAGTAGAAACTGAGGCGCCAAGTCTCTCAGATGTCACAGGCGCGTGTTCCTCGCCAAGTTTGGTCCGCTTTCTCGAATCCTCAATATGGCTCTTCCCCCTATCATCATGCGTTTTACGTTTATGGGAATCATCACCCCTTGGGAAGGATTCGTATCGCGTGCCTGCTCCCTCGTGGCGTTCTTCATACTTTCTCCTCTCTTCAGCTTTTCGCGCAGCTCTCTGCTCATTGGTCTCTCTGGAATCGGTATAGTATTGCTTGTAATCATAGCTGCCATGCCCTCCATAGCGTCGAAAGTCTTTGTAATAAGAACCGCTGCCGCTGCGCCCCATAGAGGAATCTGAAAGGCAAAAATAACAAGTCTTAAAAACTTCCAGAGAAAAGAAGTTAAATGTGAACAAATGCCAAAAAAAATCCTAAGTGTTGTGTGATGTACAAGCTACACGCATTAAGCTACAAACCACTCTTTGGTGTAGAGGTGATGATAGCTTGGGTATGAGGAGTTGATGTTTGTGTTGGCGTTTGTCGAAGAAGAGATGTCGCCTCAATTACAGGAGAGATAGTTTTAGATACGTCATCTCTAAAAAGCTCCTGCGAAGTCACTATTATGTCGCTCAACCCCTCATAAACATCGTCACCACCATGCTTGGTGGGACTTGTTTTCTCAATTCCTGCATCAGCTAATCCCCCGAGAGGCTGTGAAGGTTCTTCCTCTTCCTCGATCGGGGCAAGCACCGTCTTACTGGATGACCCCATAATGTCGGTAGAAGTGGAACACTTCACCAATGAAGCTTCAATATTAGACTCTTTTGATGCGAGTTGTTCGACAGTAACCGGGGCGTCAGGAGTTTTCGTCGGGGAATCGGGAACTTCTGTTGGAACTTCATGAGCATGCGTAGAACGAGAAGCATGTAGAAGCCCGTATTGGTGTAAAAATTCATCATTCAGCAGAAATTTTATGCTCCTTTCTTCCGCAGCCACGGCACTCAACCTCTCGAAAACTTGTTTATGAATCGGATCTCTAGTAGGGAGAGGAAGTGCTAAAAACAGGAAAAGAATGAAATTAGCAGCTGAGAGTTCAGATCTCGAGAAAGTTTCAAAACGGAAAAAGTAGAGACAGGAAATCTTACTTCCCACTCTCCAGATGGCATAAAACCCTGGAGGGCAGCGAACGAAGAAAAACTGATTCAAAAATCCGTGAGCGCTTTCGGAGAGATCAGTAATAAGTTTGCGATTTCGAGCGCTTCTTACAACCACGATGGAGGGATGGTCTTTAGTTTTCGTGAATGAGCAAAAATAGCAGATCTCCTCGAAGCTTGGTAACCGATCCAGAACTCTCCTGGATAGAACACATAACCCCATCAGAATGGCGTAGCCATTGGGGTGTAATTGGAATGGAGAGATAGACAATCGAAGCAGGAACTGTTGGAGAAAGTCGTTAAAAGGAGGAATCGCCCCACTTAAGCACATTTGGCGATTGACTGCAACAAAGCCGTAGGGAGGATTGTCAGCAGTGTCATTTGGCCCCGGAAATAAGATGTCGGCATCATCAATGCCAAACTGGACGCGCAGTTGGTTAAATGCCCGCTGATTCAAAGTTGTGGATGTCCTCTCCGGAGGGTTGTCTATAGGGATGGCTACTGGAAAGACATCTTCAGCTTGGTCCATCGGCTCTTCTTGATGAGAGGTCATTCTACACAAGCAACTGGATGTTCAAATGCGAAGGTACACGTTTCCTAAAAGTGTGAAATGTTGTGCAGAACTAATGAAAATAAACAAGTAAATATAACTGAAGTTAAGCTAGTTGGCAGTTGGTTGACTACCAAATTTCAGGACTTATTAACTTAAAAGTTCAGGTGTGGTGTTAGTGCAAACCGGTTAATTTCAGTTGACTGTTTCAATATTGCATTAGCATTCTACTTGGATTTGTTGATTTAGAGCACTTCTTTCACATAATTTGTTTAAATTGATTATCTGCTATAAGCTAATCTGTCATTTGATGTGGGCAGTCAATGGCAGTATATTCGTCCCAATTTTCTGTAAATATTGTGTTGGACAGATTGTTAGCCTGCAAGTCAAGGTAACCCGTCAATGAACGCAATAAAATTCAACAGTTCAAAGTTAATGCAATGGTCCAGTGTTCAAACAGAGTTCACACAAGTCATAACCCATCAACGGTTCAAAGGTTCTGAGTTGGCAGTGTCCTAAGTCATGAGTCATGGAAATAAGGAGATTTTCTCCAAGTTTTGTCTCGGCAACGACTCAGGGCTTAGGCCGTGGAGTATGTTAAAAAAAGCTCAGGTTCAATGGTTTCGTCTCGGCCACGACTCAAGAGTTTTGTCCCGGCTACGACTCAAGGGTCTTATCTCGGCCACAACTCAAGGGTTTAGGTCGTGAGGCATGATTGAGTCGAGTCAAACCTATG